>CAMZMU010000061.1:38578452-39211577 GCA_947311845.1 Poa pratensis | reverse complement strand
ATGCAAGCGGAATATTGATGACGAATCCCCTCTTCACTAAGAAACTCATTTAAGGTGTAGTTCTTGAACTCGGAGCCATTATCACTCCTAATGACCAAATAGGGACATTGTTGGCGTTGAACTTCATTGGAAAAGTCGATGACGGCTTGTTGGGTCTCATCCTTCGTCTTGAAGAAATAAACCCAAGTAAATCTTGAATAGTCATCAACAATCACCAAACAATATTTCTTCCCACCAAGACTAGGTTGAGGCACGGCACCAAAGAGATCAACATGAAGAAGTTCCAATATCCTCTTTGATGAAATGATGGTCTTGCTTGGATGGGGAGAATCATGCATCTTTCCTTCAACACAAGCCCTACAAAGACGATCTCTAGAAAAAGAAACATTGTCTTTTAGTCCAAGAATGTGGCCACCCTTGTGAAGACTTTGCAAAGTTCTCATGTTGACATGGGACAAGCGGCGATGCCACAACCATCCCACGTCGGCCTTTCCGAATAGGCATATTGCTTGAGTGTTGGTAGACCCCGAAAAGTCCACCACGAACAACTCATTTTCAACATACCCAACGAACATGACCTTTAGAGTCTTGCTCCTCAAGAGTACCACCATATCAATAGTAAAATGGACATCAAAATTCATCTTATTAAGTGCACGAACGGACATAAGATTGTAACCGAGGGACTCGACAAGCATGACATTTACAAGGGTGATATCCTTTGCAACTACCACCTTGCCGAGACCCGTTACCTCCGCTTTTGATTTATCACCATAGGAGACGGATGCTTGATTTATATTTGGTCCCAACTCCGTCATGATCTCTTTGCTTCCGGTCATATGACTAGTGCATCCACTATCAACCACCCATTTAGACCCACCGGAAGCATAGTCCTACAAGAAATCATTGCTTGGTTTTAGGTACCCATTTCTCAATGGGTCCTCTTTTGTTAGCAACAAGGGTCTTAGGAACCCAAATAGAGTAAGCAATGTAACCATCATAAGGACCAACATATTTTGCATAAACATCCCCATAGTAATCAACATAAAGAAAGTAGTTGGGATTGTTATGCCCCGCAAAGTCACTACGAGTGGTCTTGCCCCTAGTGGCATTACCACCCAATGGGAGTCTTGGCTTGTGCGGGCTTGGCATTGGTGTTGCTCTTCTTCTTCTTTGCCTTGGCCACATAACCGAGGCCCTCCTTCCCTTTGTGTGGCTTTTGCTCAAAAATTTGAGCAACAACCTTTTTTTACCTTTAGGAATAGAGGTCTTGGCACTAGTGGCCTTGGCAAGCTCAACCTTCAACCTAGCATTTTCCTCAATAACATTTGCATGATCACAAGAGGGAGTAGAGGTGCTAGGTGAGTTAGATTTGGAAAGTTGAGTTTGAAGTTGCTCATGAGACTTGACTAGAAGAGAGTGGGTACTTTCCAAGGCCTTGTGAGCCTTGTTAAGTTTCTCCACATCCTCAAGGAGTCTAGCATTAGCAACCACAAACTCGGCTTTCTCCTTTTTAACTTTATATTTAGCAAAGACATGATCTCTATCCTTAATGATTTTAGCAATTATTTCATCATTTTTATCATCAAGAGACTCAATTCTTTCCTCAAGAGAGGTTCTATATTCACTCTCTTCTTCAAGAGAAGCATTCAAGGATTCTATGGAAGCATTCAAGGATGCTATGGTGAGAGAATCCTCTCTCTCAATTTTTCCCTTGTCATCAAGGATTTCTTCGGCCGCATCAAGTTGTCTCAAGAGAGACTCAACATATGCCTTAGCTTCACCTTGCAAGTTAGCCACAATAGTATCGGAAGCAACAAGTTCTTTCTTAATCACAAGACTAGTTTTATCATCTATTTCATGCATAGTCTTGGGAGTAGAAGATGATACCTCGGTGACGGAAGCCATGAGGCAACGAGCGGTGTTGATGGAGAGGTTCTCATTGGGGGATTCGAAGAGAGAAGGAGGTGGAGTTGATACAATGGCCAAAGCGGCCACCTCACGAGTGGGTTCTTCTTCTTCGGAATCCTCGGAAGGATACTCTTCTTGAGTCAACAACACAATTCTTGGTGCTTTCTTGAAGAATGGCTTCCTCTTGACAAAAGGCTTCTTTTGTATCATGTTTGATTCGCCCTTGAGGACAAGCCTTCCACCGTTTTGCTCTCTATTCTCATAAGGACAATCTTGATGAAGTGAT
This sequence comes from Poa pratensis, assembly GCA_947311845.1. NCBI lineage: Eukaryota > Viridiplantae > Streptophyta > Magnoliopsida > Poales > Poaceae > Poa > Poa pratensis. Next base: position 39,209,383 of record CAMZMU010000061.1, on the reverse strand, counting down.
GCTTGTTATGACAATTGTAGCAAGTCTTTATCCTATTAGCAAACTCCTTCTTCCCTTGGATTGTTTGCATGATCAACTTGAGCCTTTGCCTTGGCCGGGTCACGCCAAAAGTCCTTGTTGCAAGAGCTATGTGACCATGGAGGGCTTGTTCAAGATCATCGGGAGGAAGGTTGTTCGGGCATGCTTCAACTCATCATGTTCATCAAGGCACACAACCTTGGCCTTCAAAGCAAGAGAGGGACCTTGCTTCATTCCCATGGCCCTAGCACGGTTGTCTAGAGCATTCTTGGTGGCAACCTTGGAGGCTTGTATCTCTTGCATAACTTCATTGGATGTCATCTCAAGGTAGTTGAATTTTCCTTGAAGGCCTTCAAGTCAACGGGCTCGAAGGGCATGAGAGCATTCACATACTTCCTCTTGATCCAAGCATCATCCACATAGGTTGCCCCAACATTGAAAAGGCTTGGCAAGAATCTTGAGTCTTGCATACATCTCTCATGAGTTTCACTATCAAGCATGTAGAAGCCTTCGACTTCATTGTTCAAAGCATCAAATCTATTCCTCTTCATGCTTTCATTTCCAAGAAATGCCACCTCAAGGCACTCCAAGCTTCTTTGGCGGTGGAGGTTTTGAATGTGATGAAGACCACTTTCTCCAACGGCAAGTTCAATCATGTGGAGAGCGGAAGCATTGAGTTGTTTCTCGGCACCTCTCTTCTTGTCAAGTTGTTAGGATTCACGGCCTTGTATCCCTCTTGAATGATCCTCCAAAGCTCGATAGAGGAACTGTTGATATGAGATTTCATTAAGTGTTGCCAAGTAGCAAAAGCTAATGCATTAAGTTTAGGAGGTGGACCCAAAGGGTTTATGCGAGTATGATGGATAGGTGGGTCGGGAGAGTACACAAAGGGAACCCCATGGTACTCCGGCTTCCCACCTTCGGGAGTGGTGGTGGATGGAGATTTCTTAGGGTCGGTTTCTTTATCTTCAACCCCTTTCTTTTCCCTTTTCCCTCCTCGGTTTCACCGTCATGGGAGGTAGCGGAGTCATCTAGTGGGGTGGTCTCCTTAGGAACCTTGCCACTTGCGAGTTGTGTGATCAACTCACGCATCTCGGCAAATTTGGTATCCATGGACGATATCAAAGATGTCTCCATCATTTGAGATCGGCCATGGATGCCGTAGTGGCTTGGTCATCCAAGGGATCACCATCACTTCGTGTCATACTTCTCTTAGGCGGTTAAGCCCAACAAGAGAGCCGAGGCTCTGATACCAATTGAAAGGATCGTATGACACCTAGAGGGGGGGGGTGAATAGGTGCTACTTCAATTTTAGTACTTTTCAAATTAGGCTTGACACAAAAGGTAAATTCTCTAGATATGCAACTAAGGTGAATTTACCTATAGGACAAGCAATCAACTAAACAAGATACACGAAGTAAGGACTATAAACAAGGATAGAAGTAACCGAAGTGAAAGCACGCGGAGACACGGATGTAATCCCGAGTTCCTCCTTTTTAGGGGAGTACGTCTCGTTGGAGAGGTGTGAGCTACCACAAAGGTCAAAACTCAACCGCCACAAAGGCGGACGCACCTTCTTTTCCGATGAACCGCACCACCAAGGTTTGGTTCACCTTCCACTATCGGAATCCTTCAAGGCGGAATCCGGAGCCCTTACAACAACGATCCGGGGCACAACCCACAAGAGGATTGGGGGCTCCCGAACAGCTACAATCTGTCACAAAGACAACAAGTGAGTACAATAAGAAGCTAGGTTTTCCTAATGGAAATCCTAGCCAAGGGGCCCTCAAGTGAATGAGGGGGAAATGAAGAACGGCTTGGTGAAGATGTAGATCTGGGTCTTCTCCTTCAATCCTCCAAAGATCAACAAGTTTGGGTGGAGGGATTGGGAGATCTAGTGATTCTTGAGCTTGCAATAATGGAGACTTCAAGTTTGGGCGAGCTGGCTGGCTGGAGGTAGGTGGAGGGGTATAAATACCCCTCCAGAAAAACTAGCCGTTTCTGTCCACTTGGGCCGGAGACTCCGGACTGGAAGTCCGGAGACTCCGGGCAGACCGGAGACTCCGGGGGTACTCCGAGGTCTCTCCGGACCCGATACCGCAGCTGCCGTCGCTTGGTCACTTCGCTTCAAAACTCTGTCTGGGGCGGAGACTCCGGACCGGAGGTGCGGAGACTCCGGTCGGGCGGGGACTCCGGGGTTACTCCGGGGTAACTCCGGACTCTATACCGTAGCTGCCGTCGAATGTGTCAAAGCCTGAGAGGCCGGAGACTCCGGCCCCTGAGCCCCTGAGGACCGGAGACTCCGGACTGGGCAAGCAAATGCAGACTTCTTTTTCCTGTCAAGTGTTTCGATGCAACGTGCAAATATTTCTTTTGACTCCTGCACCACTTAACATCACTTAGATATATCCTAGTGTTGTTGCCTAACACACAAAAACTAAGGGATATAAAATATGCCCTTTCACTTGTAAATATATTTTTAGGATTTTTTTGGCTCCCCAAAGCATGGGAGCTAAATTGTTGCACTCCTTCAAGGCCATCCATCCTCTACCATCGTTGTACACAAATGGACGAGCTTTGGTACAAAGTTAAGGAGTAGTTCAGAAATTTTAGTCGAATTAGGTTGCAATACTAATAATTAATAAGAAAAGATTCACAAAAAATGGAGTGAGGTGTTTTGGATCCCTGATCCTTGGAACCAGAACAAAGTATTTTCATTTATAAATAATTTTATATATGAGCTGAACGGAAAAATATGGATCTATAACATAACATCCATTATATACACATATTTGTGTTTTTTTTGTATCCGACATAAATATATTTACTAATTAAATTTGACTTCATATGTTTACATGCGAAAATAGATGATTTTGAAACGTACATGTTACAATGTGTTTAAAAAAACCAGGCTCTGTTTTTTTACTCTTCCTAATTTACATTTAATCAAGAGAATTACAAGTTTTTTTTTTGCGAATTCAAGAGACAAGTTTGAGGGTAGGGCAAGGCCTTCATGGGCACCACAACGGTCCCATGACTGCGCATAACATGCCGACATGGTTTCTGACTTTGTTTGCCAATATATGGTAACTGTCGGGGATGTAACCCCGGGTACCCCAGAGTTAATGGTTTTGTTGAGTTTGTAAAAGAGACAGTAAAAAGATAAAAGGAAATAAAGGGAAAGGCAGAAAAAAGCAGCCTGGGCCGACATTGGTACTGCCCAGGTTGACATACCCTGTACTGGGCCGAGACAGGCCTTTACCGGCATATTTAAGCCTTGGCTGGGCCGAGTTAACCACCACGCCGGGCGTCCGAGGTCACATATGCCTCGGCTGGGCCGGGATGCTCCTACCTCGGTTGGGCCATGTTGTCCGCCGCCCCGGGCGGACCGAGATGGCCTTGCCTCGCCTGGGCCGAGATGCCAGCCTCGGATGGGCCCTCCAGACCTCGGACGGGCCGAGTCTTCAGCGCCTCGGAGTAGGCCGCCTCCTCCTTGTCTCGGATGGGCCGACCTCGCCTCCAGCCTCAGAGCGAGCCGAGGTGGCTGCGCCTCGGGACGGGCCGGGTCCTTTCGATCGCAGCTTCACCGAATCATCGCCAGCCTCGGAGCGGGCCGAGGCTTCGCCTCGGCTTCGACCAGCAGCGCTCAGCGCCTCGACCGGGATCGTCACGTTGACCGAGATCGCTGTCTCGGTGGCTCCCGCCACCGGCATCTCCCCTCGAGCGCTTCATCGACCCGAGTCTACTTCGACCGAGACCACCAGGCCACTCCATCGACCGACATACTTCATCGACCGGCATCTCCTATCAAGCACTTCCTCGACGAGTACCAGATGCTCTACCAGAAGATCCAGAAGACAGGCGCAAGAGGACAAACGGAAGACAGAGATAAGACAGACCATGTCCATCCTGGATGTGACTGAGCATGGCTACAGAGCGCGGTACAGTACCGGCATGACGCGTCTACAGTGCTGACAAGACCCAGTAGTCAAATCATGCACAGTGTTTGTATAGTGTCCTGTGTGGGGCATCCTATGTCCCCTGGGCTGCCTATTTAAGGAGCACCAGGGGGAGCGCTCTACGCAGCCCCGCACGGGATCATTTAGGCCCCGGTGGGTTCATTTCCTCCCCTTGCTCCCCGTGAGCTTTCTCCTCTGCCTTAGACATTGGAGTAACACGTTCCATGGATTTAGTCTAGCCACACTAGGCATACAGCTCAAGGAGCATTTGTACAGATCATATACAGAGGGAAAAATACACCAAATAGGCTAGTTGCTGCAGTAGGGGTGTTATCTCTCACGAGAGTCCCGAAGCAGGGTAAATCCATGTGTTCATCTGTTTTTCCGTGTGCGCTCCTTAGCGCGCTATCCCTCCCCGAATCCTCTAGCGTCCATCGGCCCCAAACTTAAGCCTACCCTTAGGCATCTGTTGTTCAATACGACGACAGTTGGCGCCCACCGTGGGGGTGGTAGTGGCGCTTGCTGGATCAAATTCGGACGGGACCTTCTTCATCAACTCGGGGACTCGACATCACTATTATCCCCCGCGCTCTAGCTTGCCGCCGTAAGCAGAGACTGGCGCAGCCTACACCAACGGTCATCATCAACAGATCTCGGGTAACTGCCCTTCGATTGCTCGGGTCATGTCGGTTCTATCGATCCAGTCTGCACCAACAATGCTCCGTGAGTATTTTCCTTGGTACCACGCACAGATAGTTAATCCTAAAAGTTACTCGGGGACTGCCCCCTTCGTATCCTGCTTAGTTATTTTTCCCTGGGAGCAAAGTGTTTTGACCCGGGGACTGGGCAGCCAGTCAAGTTTAGTTTTATCTCCTAGATAAGAAAAGTGACTCGGGGACTCGGTTGAGCTCGAGTCTGCTTCCTCATGCATAGTCTTGCTGCTAGATTTAATTTCCGTCATATGCTAGAGTTAGTTTCCTCTGTTAGTATAATTGCTGTTCCCGTTAAAAATGCAATATATATATGCTTGAACTAACGTGGAAAGGTGGTATCGGTTTTACCGAGAAAATATTCATCACCAAGATTGTGGTTATATCTGTCATCTCGGATTCATCTTATATTCATTATGGCTTCAGAACATATCGCGAGTAATCCTTGGTATCGACTTGCCGAATTATAAATGGCATATCATCCCGAGTTGTCACTTATGTCGGCAGACCAAAAATATCACGGCACCATATCTCCAGATCGCCGTTTATTTCGGTTTGCAGCTATATCTAGGCATCATCTCATATCTCAAATCTCCGTTTATTTCGGTTTGCCAAACATTACGGCATTTATCTCATATCATCGAGCATCTCACAATTGCTATCTTTACCGACTTAACCAATTATTATGATTCTTCAATTATCCGAGCTTACTAGAGTATCATAGCATCATCATCTCGGCACAATGAGTCAACAGGTATCTGATCTCGCTGGGTGTTACGTGTTGAGAAATGTCTCAACTCGTCATTTGACAAAGTGCCCATGAGGGCAAAATGTCAGATTTAGCCCTAGCAGGCTATATGTTGGTTCAGCTATGGCTGCCAGCATATCTTTACGGTAAAAACCGGCATAAGGCAAATGCCCATGATGGCAAAAGGCCAATTCAGCCAATGACGGCTATATGTTGGTACAGCTAGCGCTGCCGACATATCTGTGCGGTAAAAGCCCAAGTGGCAAAAACCGACATATGAGATATGCCCAGGCAGGCATTATGTCAATCCAGCTCAGGCTGTTGACATCCGGCTTCGGTAAGCGCCCAAAGTGGCTAACAACCGACATGTGAGAGCGCCCATGCAGGCAATATGTTAAACTTGCCAATGTCGGCAAAGACATCAGTACATGACAAATGCCCATGCAGGCTATATGTCGGATGTGCTCGTATGGGCAAGAGGAAAAGTAACGCTGCCCGTGCAGGCAAGTTGTTATTTATATGGAGATTCTGATATTGTTATTGGTTTTTGAAAGTCTGTGCGTGACTCTGCGAGTCCCCCACAGCCTCGGGGACTAGTGTCGGGGATGTAACCCCAGGTACCCCAGAGTTAATGGTTTTGTTGAGTTTGTAAAAGAGACAGTAAAAAGATAAAAGGAAATAAAGGGAAAGGCAGAAAAAAGCAGCCTGGGCCGACATTGGTACTGCCCAGGCTGACATACCCTGTACTGGGCCGAGACAGGCCTTTACCGGCATATTTAAGCCTCGGCTGGGCCGAGTTAACCACCACGCCGGGCGTCCGAGGTCACATATGCCTCGGCTGGGCCGGGATGCTCCTACCTCGGTTGGGCCATGTTGTCCGCCGCCCCCGGGCGGACCGAGATGGCCTTGCCTCGGCTGGGCCGAGATGCCAGCCTCGGATGGGCTCTCCGGACCTCGGACGGGCCGAGTCTTCAGCGCCTCGGAGCAGGCCGCCTCCTCCTTGTCTCGGATGGGCCGACCTCGCCTCCAGCCTCGGAGCGAGCCGAGGTGGCTGCGCCTCGGGACGGGCCGGGTCCTTTCGATCGCAGCTTCACCGACTCATCGCCAGCCTCGGAGCGGGCCGAGGCTTCGCCTCGGCTTCGACCAGCAGCGCTCCGCGCCTCGACCGGGATCGTCACGTTGACCGAGATCGCTGTCTCGGTGGCTCCCGCCACCGGCATCTCCCCTCGAGCGCTTCCTCGACCCGAGTCTACTTCGACCGAGACCACCAGGCCACTCCATCGACCGACATACTTCATCGACCGGCATCTCCTATCAAGCACTTCCTCGACGAGTACCAGATGCTCTACCAGAAGATCCAGAAGACAGGCGCAAGAGGACAAATGGAAGACAGAGATAAGACAGGCCATGTCCATCCTGGACATGACTGAGCATGGCTACAGAGCGCGGTACAGTACCGGCGTGACGCATCTACAGTGCTGACAAGACCCCAATAGTCAAATCATGCACATTGTTTGTATAGTGTCCTGTGTGGGGCATCCTATGTCCCCTCGGCTGCCTATTTAAGGAGCACCAGGGGGAGCGCTCTACGCAGCCCCGCACGGGATCATTTAGGCCCCGGTGGGTTCATTTCCTCCCCTTGCTCCCTGTGAGCTTTCTCCTCTGCTTTAGACATTGGAGTAACACGTTCCATGGATTTAGTCCAGCCACACAAGGCATACAGCTCAAGGAGCATTTGTACAGATCATATACAGAGGAAAAAATACACCAAATAGGCTAGTTGCTGCAATAGGGGTGTTATCTCTCACGAGAGCCCCGAAGCAGGGTAAATCCGTGTGTTCATCTGTTTTTCCGTGTACGCTCCTTAGCGCGCTATCCCTCCCCGAATCCTCTAGCGTCCATCGGCCCCAAACTTAAGCCTACCCCTAGACATCTGTTGTTCAATACGACGACAGTAACTTTGTTGTAACTAGAATCTTGTATACTCTAAGTTGAAAGGCATTCAAGGGCGCTTTTCGACGTTGAGCTAAGCGCGGGGGCTTATATGCTCCCACTATTGTCTAAGAATGCATGTAAATCCCATGTATTTATAGCAAAAGGTAGTAGAATTTTCAAAAGAAGTGCCCCGCTAGTAAAAATCCAGTCGGCAGAGGTTGAGCCAGTTCAAAGAAAATAAAACCACGAAGGTTGCTTTCAGAAAAGAAAAAAAAAACTTAAGCACGAAGTATATTACGTCCCTGGCCGAGCTGTAGTTGGCCCACTACGCCCTGATCGACGATGCTTGAGGCGACCACATGCAGCTATCTGACTGTGGTGTCCCCAGCTAGCATTGCCCCTTTGTGCTCGCTCAATCGTGGATGGATATCCTCGATCGAGTAGCCTTTGCAGCCGCCGCGAGCTAGAGTGGTCTCCCCCCTGCACGATCGATCATGAGCTTTTGTTAGGTAGCACAAAAACTTTCTCCAAATGGTAGAGTCAGCTCGTTGTTGACATGCCATTCTAGTTCCACTAGTAGCAGTTGCAATGATGCAAAAACTACTAGTCAAAGTGCTTCCTAGAGCTCTATTTTTGGCCATTTTTACAGCACTTTTTACAGTTTTACTACTAGTATAGGGCAGAGTAGTATAAATCTCATCCAACCGTTGATTTGCTGAGGGTTTTTTAGACTGAACATTGCAATGGTACACATTGACAAGATCATAACAACATGCTACTCCCTCTAGAATCCGAAAAAATCTTTAGAAGGTCATACGTAAGACTTGCACCGCTTATGTTGTTTTCTCACGACAGTTTTTACGGATCGGAGGGAGTATGCACATTGCAATGGCGTGCATGTGTTTCTGCGTTAAGCAGAAGATGAATTAATCTGCTGCTTTGGTTTCCCTTTCTTTAGTTTTGCTAGCTCTGTTCAAGCATTACCAGGGTATATGCTTTGAAAGGGAACATGAACATTGCAACGGCACGGAGATTTTCCACGTAGAATCCCTCTACTATGGCAGGTAGTTTTTTTTTTGTTTAATTTCAGGTAGAGGCCTGCAGCAATGACATGCATGCATGACAGCGAAGCCTAAGCTAGATTTTCATATGAAAGAAGGTAATAGGAGTCTCTGGCTCTGTACAGCCATGCAAGTTCTGAATGCATGCCTAATTGTCTATTGCCTATTTACTTAATTAGTCATGTCAACTCATCCCCCTGGTAGCCAATGTCAGGAAGTGCTTAATTGCTTTATAGGACCTGATGGACAAATGAGGAGAGCGATCCGGGAGTTGCTTTATACCTAACCATTTACAAGTTCTAATATTGTGCATAGACAGTTAGATTTTTTTTACTGCGCGTGGGCAGTGTCAAACTGACAATCGCTACCTGATGGCTTCACTGCAACTGCAAGGTTTCAGTGGAATCGAACATCAGAAAACTCAAGGGCCAATCTGCTACAAAAGGGGAAAAAGTCTGAAGAAGGCAACTGTCCGAAACATTATCCTGCACTTCAGTGCTTGCAAAGGAAGATGAAGGGCACCAGCCACATTCTAGGACAACACAAGACTCATAACCATTTGACTGCTTTTTTCTGTGACAGTCTCCTGGCTCATTGCCCATTCCTTGACCTTTGAATCGGAGAGGCAAAGTAGTAAGCCCTACAAGCACCAAGGAGTCAAATGAGCAGGCAGAAAGACCAATCTGGCAAAATCTCGAGAGGGGTACATATATTTCTTTTTCGGGGGGTGAAAGGATATATTTGTTTAACATTTGTTCCTTCAAATACTACAACCAACTTGCCTATCCCATTGTGAGTCTCTGACTACCCAAAAGAGGCTTCAAAGTGCTGCATAATTTAAACAATCATCTCAGTGGCACTTCAAAAGGCAGGGGAGAGGGTGCAACCCATGTGAAAGTGAGTGCACTGAGAATTTGTGTGCCTTTTTTTTCTTTGCTACTAAAATGCATCTATTGGTTGTGTATGCCATCAAGATAAGACACACCAAAATTATTATTTTTCCTCCAAGCCATAACATCGCTTTACACAATGGTAAGGCCCTAGCTAAGGACATTGTAAATTGGGGGTACTATGCCCTTTTGAGCCCCAACTGGGGGAAAGAAGTCGATACTGTTTGCCTTGTCATTAGAGTACCATAGTTTGGCATATCTGAACAGAAATCTCCAATGATTAAGCTCCTCGTTGGCCTCACATTGTGGCTTGCATGCCTCCCTTGTGTCTTTCTACTAACATAGCATCAAGCTCAAGTGGTGGTATTAATTCCCTTGTGCAACGGAAAAGAGAAAAAGTGCTAGTATTCCAAACAGAGTCTTTTGAGTCACTACTCTACGAACATAAAAAGAAGAAGAAGCATGAACTTTATCCTGTTGAGAGGCCAGAGCCAGACAGTTGCTGCTAGTTGATTGTTACTACTGCCTTTCAGTTACACTTTCACGTAGGGGTCAACACTAGCCGGTAAATTCAGAATCTGCTTCTCTGATCAGTAAACTAGTATATATAATAGCACAATAATCGCCACAGAAACAACCTTATCATTAGAGACAACAGTTTTTACCAATGCAAAGAAGGCACTGGATTACTGTAACAGCAGGATAGGTTAGGATATGGATCCTCATCTCAAGCTTATCAAGTGCACAAGCACATGCACCACCAGATAGGTAGTACTGGATATATTTCAGAAGTACTCGTCTAGGTACCTAGAAAAGCAGCCAGGCATGGGGTGCTTAATTTGAACACCTGTACCCTCATGAGGCATCTCGTTCAGAGATTTTGCAAATAGTTTTTCCTTTTCTTGCAGAAAAGTAAATTTGGAACCATTAGTATTGGTGTCATGTCTGATTTGGAATCGTTTAACCTCAACGCTAGACTGGTTTTGTAGATAGTGCTCTTGCATTTCGATGTTTTCAAACAATGTCATGTACATTAGTCAATGTTAATACTTAATTGTTTATAGCGTCCAAAATTCCATCAATAACAATGACTAAAATTGTGTCATCTGCAAAACTAATAATATACCAATTGTCTCAAATCTATATTTTTGTTGATTTTTTCCGGGTTCCCAATCCTAACCTTTCCACCCCCACCCCCCCTCCCCCTCCCCACCACCACCCCCCACACACGCATATTTTTAAAATTTTGTATTTTTTAAACAAAAAAATAATTGTGTAAATCGGTCTGGAGTTCATTTCAAATACTAGAAAAATATTTTGTATCTTCAAATAGATAAACCATTCTAAATAACCGGTCATGGTCCAGAGGGCAATTTAGAATTCTGACTTTATCACATAAATGAAAAATGTATCAGTGTGGGGAGGATATAGAGTAAGGACCTAGAAAAAAATCATCAACAAATATAATCATTTAGGATCCATACAAAAAGAAGCTACAAAATAAATATTGAGCTCATCTTGTCACTTTTGCACATGACATTAAAAGACATACTTTTTGTAGTATATTTTTTGCGGATTTAATAACATTCCTAGTATCCACTGTTTTCTCCCCACACAAAAAAAGGCCCAAACTACAAACCCACTTTCAAAAAACCGGCCAAGAGTTCATATTAATGGTTTTAGAAATTCCAGGATTCTATTTATAGATGATTTAATGTATAGTTTAGTGTTCAAGTCGAATAAGCACAACCGTCTAGAGTTCCAATTAGGCGTGTAAAAAAGGTAAAGTGGTGGAATCACTGGAATGTAATCAAGCCACTAAACATAACTATATTCTCTGCTTTGTTTAACAGAGACCAGGACAGCGAGTTTCACGTGAAGGTGGAACCCCTGCAGCTACTAGGAAGGAAGAGAGACGATTACTTGCAGACGGACAAGGAGATAGATAGAGAGGAATCTAGCGGCCGGTGTGAGGCTCTGAGCCCATTGGCCGGGAAGCAAAGGGAAGCGGGCGTAGGGCCGCCGCGCGGCGTGGCCGCCCCCTCGCCGTGCCACTAATTTCAGCGCCCATAGGAGGCAAGGGGGCTCCAATCTCCATAGATACCCACTTAATTAGTTAAGCCTTGCCACCATAACCTATGCTAGACTAGAGGGAAAGGTGCGTAGATGGCTTAAAGCCCCGGAGCTTTTGCCATGACACGCACGCGCCCGCCAATGGCGAGGCCAAGTACACCCATCCATTATCATCGCTTTCGAATTATGAGGGAATCCGCCACCGGGTGATGGATGCCGTACTTGTGTGTCCCGGTTGCTGGTTCGTCCGTAGGCGCCGTAGCGTAGACTCTCTTTCCTCGCCGGGAGTGTTCGCGTGAACGTCGCCGTGCCCCCGTCCATGGTCACTGGTGCTGGTGGTGGGCAAATATTTTACTTGCTACTACGTAGCGTCCTCCCCCAACCAACCCGGCGCAGCCTTTCCACGTCGGGCGATTCAAAGTCCCCGGATCGCCATCGCCGGCGGCGTCGATCTGCGGCTGGCGATGCGCGCCGCGGGGATCAACGCTCTGTCTCTTGTGCATTGGTCCGTGCATGCGGAGAAAAGCCAGCAAACTGGGCTGGTGTGCGTGCGTGTGGACGTTTTGTTTGCCGCTCCGCCGCATCGGATGCGCACCGCCGGTGCGCGCGCGGTGCTTCTGCCACTCTTTGCCTTTTCCACCGCACCGCGCGGTGCGCGCGGGACCCGGCCGGTTGTGGTACATGCGTGCACACCTGTGCCGCGCTCTAGATCGTGTATATGCTGCCGGCACTGGCACGCGGCGGCGCATGCAGGGGGTGCGAGAATGTGCTTGCGCGAGGCAGACGGACGTCGACGGCCGCGTCGCCGTCGCGCATCGTGTCGGCACGGGCATGTCCCGGCCGATTCCAGTCCCCGGGCGACTGAAAACCATGCCAGCGACGCGGGCGACAGTGGCAGTCACTGGCCGAGGGGCGGCGGTGCAGCTCTTTTCGGCCGCGCCGGCACACGCCTTTGCCGGAGACGATGGAGGAAAAGGTAGTGAGGTGAAGCGTGTGGCGCGGCCTTTCGGGGTTACCAAATGTAAGCTGCTGATCGAGTTTTTCGTGACCGATGCTACTTGTGACCATGCATGATTCGACCGACAATCTTCATTCTTTCTGGTGAGGATGGACGGGGAATCCTCACTTCGAGTGACAAGATCGCCACCACCAGGGCACCGGGGGAGGATTGATGGACACATCGTGGGGAAAAGACGGTGAAAGGAATGGGCGAATAGCACCACCGGTGCTTTGCTCCAAGGGGCAAACTTTGACCTTCTCGTCACTAGAGAGGGAGTAAGCCGTCAGGCTTCAGGTGTGAGTACAAGCTCTGTGTACGGATAAAAACTCCAACAGTTGCTATTTGCGTAAAAGTGCACTTGTATTGTGAGTACTAAAAGTTCTTCACGATGAGTATCTTTTTTGGGGGTTGGGGATGGGTGGGGGTAGTCTTTTCCTATCTTAAACTTTTAGTCTCGTAGTAAAAACAGTTTCACAATACAAGTATTTGTACTTATTTGCATATATTCACATATTCCCACAAAGATTAACAATAAAGTTGCTCATCAAAGATAAGTTTGAATTCGGAGTAAACTTTTACTAACTAGTATATGCTGCAGATGCAATTGAGACTATCAACTATAGAAGAAGAAATAACGGCTGCAAGAAAAAACACTAATAACCTTTTTTTTTTAGATCAACCAAATATAAATTCATTTGTGTATCAACTTTTTTTTGGGTGGGGTGGGGGTGGGGGCATACTTTGTATGCACAAAATTTCATTCTAGGAGGCATGACTTTGTTCAGTGGCAGAGCTACATGTTGTTTATGATGTCGGTCCACATGATGAACAACATGATATTAGCTATGGGTAAATTAGTTTTGACCTAAAAACACTAGATATATAATGACCTCACTAGTCACTAGTCTCATCTATCACTTAGTTTGAACTTTTGACATCAACTGCTCCTAATCCTAGCTCCATCACTGGCTCAATTTATCTAGCACATGTTTATACAGTGTAGCTACAAATATAATGGTGGTATACACATAATGTCAGTTGGTTTATGCATGGGCTTGCATATGTTTGATTAAGACAATAATTGTACTTAGACTTGCAAGAAACTTTTGAGTATACATTTAAACCATTTAGACAGAGAACATATATCATGTTGTTATCGGATGAAAGGAAATGCGGGGTATCTCTTGTTGGTTACTAGTTTTGTTGTAAAGTTAGAATGGTTTGTACGGGGGGTCTTACACGAAGATCATCGTACACTCAGTTTTGATATGTAGTTTTTCAAATAGGTTTGATCATCTCGTAGGGCATCCATGTGAAGAAGTATCTACACGATGGTTATAAAGACGGCAAGAAAATTGATTGGCTTGTATAACGTCTATGGATGCAACCACTTTCAAAACTCCCATTATCCTGTTGATCATGTTAGCTAACCCCAAGCTTTACAAGGTCCATTGAACAGTGTGCATATCCTATTGACTCAAGTGAGAATGAGTAGACTACATGACCAAGGATGCTACCCTTGAGAGAGAGGGGAAGTGTGGGCTTGAAGGGTGTGTGTGATGCCTGCAAGTGCACATGTCGTCGTATCTAGTTTTTAAATAAGAGTTGTCAAACCACAGGGAGCTGAGAAAATGGTCTTTACCTTCTCCTTTGATTATTAACAGAATTGTACATGCAAATTACTTTGATCCAAAACAAGCAAGTGTGTGAAAAAGAGATTGATTGGTTGTTGGTGATTAAACAGAAAGGTAAAAGACAAAAAAATAAAAGTGACAGAGCAAGCAAACGGTGATGGTTATGGAAACTGCAATAAGTCTAAAGCGTTCTCAGGAAGCATTGTTTACACCCTAGTATATTTTTAGAGTGGAGATAGTTTATATCGTTCAGTGTCAAATTTATTCATGTAGGGGCGGAGTCACAAGTAAAGACGTGCCCTGAGTCTATCAGGCATACATGCCCCCACACAAACACTGCTAGCCTCGTTAAGATACCCAGCAGAATGAACCGAGCCACTAGCAATTAAGGTTTTACCACGTGGATGTGGAGAGGTGTATCTCCGTTACTCCCATGTTAATTAACACAATGACAAGTGGCACCCCACCAAAGAGAGGGTATCAAGTCTACCTCTGTTTGAGTATGGGGCACGTTAACCACTAAATTCTTGCATAAACGCAAACAACATACTTCGGCCCCGAATGCAAATATTGTGTAGTCGACGTTCACACGATATACACACGATATACAAAAGTAGACGGTTACCACATGACAACCGGTATTAAACCATAAAATTTATATCTCATCTCATAACAATAAAACTAGGATTTTCCCATCTTCCAAAAAAAAACAAATGGAACTACTCGCACATGAAAGCACAAGACATAATCATATTAATGTTACGAATGAAAGACGAACAACGCTACGTGTACACGTGCAAATCCACAACTACAAGTTTGGGGATTACAACGAGATAGAGGAGGGATTCGTTGGTGTAGATGAAGGAGATGGTGCTGGCGATGATGGAGATGGATGCCTTGGCCTTCCGGATCGCAGCGGTGAAGATGGTGGCAGCCTCCTACTGATTCCTCCTCCGGATCCCTTGCGGAGGCTATGTTTTTTGGACTGTTTTCGTGGTGGCATCTGTTGTGCTCGTATGATTGGAAATCCGAGACCACGGGGTTAATTTATTGGACGAGGCGGGCGTCCTGGAGGCGGTACGGTCATCGATTCGGTCGGGCGCGACCGTATCGTGACTCGTTATCTCCTATGTTTTCTCTTTGTTGCTTTTCTCTCCTTCTTCTTTATTTTCAACGAATTGTTTTTTCACAAGGAAGGTATTAAGTGGTCCTAATCAGCCTATTTCATACCATACTTGGTAAATAGAATTCATGTTTAATATTCTAACTTCCTGCATACATAGACATAAGAGTACGCATTGGCGCAATAAAACGCGGAAATCCCTACCTCTACGTAGTAATAAAGTAAGTAAAAACACTATAAGAAATGAACGCATCAATGTGCATGTTACATGACTCAAGTGAGAATAAGCAGAGTACACGATTAAGGATTCTACCCTTGAGAAGGGGAAGTGTGGGTAAGAGGGTAAATTGTGATCTAGTAGTCAACTGTAGACTATGGATGATGGGTGGTGCATAGCTTATGCCGATCAACCCCATTAATTGCTTCATTCTCTTGGGCTTCTTACTATTGGGCCTCTCTTGAGTTTCGGCTTTTAATTCATTATCCCACTTTGGCTTGTTGACCATAACTAGTTTCTTGGATTTATGCTGACATTCCTTAATTTTGACAAGTTGCTACTTTTCGTAAGATTAGACTAGATGAGACTACTCGTGATTCCTCCACCATTATCAGTCATGACATTTATATTTTTTATGATACATATAATTCAAACCTTGTGAAGTCTGAGCACAAACCAAACGTACCTAGAACTTTACATACATCAAGTTCAGGTTTTATGCCATAGACATATTTAAAATCAATGCTTAACACCAAAAATCGACAACTTTAACTATCAGAAGACAATAAAAAGTTGGATAGACTAGAGCGCATTTTTTCGCCCCTGTGAGCTATAACTCTTTATTGTGTATCATGCGTTGTAGGATTAACATGTTTTATACCACTATGTAATGCATTATTTGAAATGACATTATTAATCATTTTGATAGAGGGGGGTGGTGGATAAAGTGGGCAAAACATACTCACATTTTCAGTCAAAAAGATGGGTTATGTTTTCACCGCGACAAAGAATCATCTTGAAAACGCTCCTAACCTTTTCGTAGGGCCATATATAGTAAGTGATCGAACCTGCCCGGAGCGGGCCCCCTTAGAGGCAAGTGAAGTAATGCATCACTATGCCATCATGATGAACCCCCTCATATATAGTTTACACGCAAAAAAGAATTATATGTATGCTAGGCATTACAAATGAATTACTGATTGGGGGTAGTCCAATCTATATATACCATATTGACTTTATTTTAGAGATTCTGACATTGTACAGTTTATTTATGGAGCCGTGAATAAGATGTGTGAAACACCCTAAACGTCCTCGGGCTAGCAGTATTTATTCTTGATAAATTTGTAGGATCTAGAGTGACCCCATAAACTAACACAAATTTGTTCAATGCATTGTGTGCCCACTCAAGAGCACCATGGGACAACTTCCCATAGAGGTCACATATCCCAATGTTTTATGATGACTTACTACGAGTATATTACTATCAATCCTTTATACGTTTTGTTGAATATAAAAGATTGAAAATTCTTCACAGCCGTCTTTTCACCGCGAGTTTCGATCGAAAGCACAACACAATAATCATCCGCAAATATGGGTGGCATGATATCCAATAAGCATTGGTAACATAGCAAAATCCACTCTCCACACATGAGCATTAAACCATCACCCACTAGCTAAAGAGCACATTATTCAGAACATTTTAGCCACTTATCGCCTATCACAAGGCAAGATCGACTTAACAAAAGCCAATAATAAAATTTGCCCAACCAAAGAGAACAAGCAAAAACCATCCGAAAAGCAACACGCTTCAGACCATCCACTATGTGCATGCAAAGCGATTCCTAACGTTCTCTCTCCTGGCTTTGGTTCGGTTCCATACAGTGTAGAGCATCGGCGCATGTTACCCGGCATAAGAAGCGAACCAACAAATTGGTTCGGTTCCTAACTTGTTGTTGGCCCACTCGTCAGCTGAGAGATGAGAGAAGGATTGAGAAAAGTGTACAGACCTATTGATTTAATATCCATGCATGTTCTGACACATTTGCATGCAACGCTTCAACATCGGTTCCACACACTACAGCTAAATCATGGCGATTCCAAAATCTGACACAATCTGTGTTGAACCGGCGCAACATAGTGGATGGTCTCATACCCCACTTGATCAAACGGCTCACTTCTTATTCCAAAGCAAAATAAAAAGGCCGTAGTCGGAATAAAGCCAGTTAAGCAGCAGAGCCAATATTGATCGGCCCCGTCGTCCGTCCTCCTCCCCCTCCACTTCGCACCCTTTTTAACCGCCTAGCTGCTCCCCTCCCACTCCACTGAGACACCACCTCCCGGCGCGACGCGCACCGAGAGCGAGCGAGCCAGAGGGCAACACAGAGCGAGGAGGCGGCTGAGCGCGGCACAGGCGATGGCCGACGCCTCCGCCTTCCCCTACGGGCTGCGCGTCCTCGTCGTCGACGACGACCCCACCTGGCTCAAGATACTCGAGAAGATGCTCAGGAAGTGTTCCTACGAAGGTTGGAATCTTTACCTTTCCTCTTTCGTTCGTTCCTTCCTCGAGCTTGATCGATGCGCTGCGGCCTGTGGCTGTGGGTGCCTGTGCATCGGTCGCCTGTGCATGTTTACTGTTTGTTTAAATTACTCTGAGAAAATGATTTGGGAACGCTCGCTGTTAATCGTGGGTATACATGCATGTTTGTTCTGGAAAGTAGTCTATTTTTGGCAGCTACGTTTGCTGATTTAAACTGGAATATTGGACCTTGTCGACCGACTCGAATTTAGGGGGCTTTATAGAATTTGTTGTTATGCCAGCAATTTGCCTGCTTTTTCGACTCCTGTGTTTGTTCTTGCTTGTGTATGTAACTGTTTGGTGTCCCACTGCGAGTGGGAGCAATAGAGGCATGGTCCATTAGCTCTTCTGGGCTAAAAATTTCTGTAGCGAACAAATCATGCATTTTTTAGAGGCGATTTCTCAATTATTTAGATGGATGGGTTTCTTATCCACAGAGCAGTTGGTTTAATTGCTGAATAATTTACTTTTCTTCGGAGGTAACTAATTTACTTTGAGGCAACTCCTGTGTAAGTTACTATTGGTAACTAGGCGTTAAATTTCAAAACAAATACTCCCTCCGTCCGATAATAACTGTCTCAAGTTCGTCAAAAAAGTGGATGTATTCATACATGTTTCATGTCTAGATACATCCATTTTTTAGCAAACTTGAGACAGTTATTATTGGACGGAGGGAGTAGTTCCTACCATATCTTCCGTGCGGTCTTGCGGACCATTTAAGTGCTATAGTTCTGTGGCACTAGTGACTGACTGACTGGGCTTTTAAGGGCTATGTAGGTTAAAATTTAACATACTTACCAAGTTACCAGTTCTTTTGGTAGACCTATTGCCAATTATCACTGCTGGGTGTGCTAACTTAACTGCCAGTCTATTAATCTCAGCTCTGTCTTTGTTTTGTGTGTGCACGGGCACATTTTCTTTTTTATGCATCCATATTTATGATTAATACTCATGATTTTTTCCTGAAGAATAACCATGAGCTATCTACTTTTCTAGTTAGACTAAACTAGTTATCTGCCTGCAGTTACCACATGCGGCCTGGCTAGAGTTGCTCTCGATATCCTCCGGGAGAGGAGAAACAAGTTCGACATTGTAATTAGTGATGTGAACATGCCAGACATGGATGGTTTCAAGCTTCTCGAACTCATTGGACTTGAGATGGATCTACCTGTCATAAGTTAGTATTCAACACCAAACCTGTCTCCCTGCAAATTTTAAGGAAGAAATGATATCTTCCGTTCAGTTTGAATATCTACTCAAAACAACCAAACTGTCCCATTCTGTTTTCACAGTGATGTCCATTGATGGAGAGACAAGTAGGGTGATGAAAGGTGTCCAGCATGGTGCTTGCGATTACCTCCTCAAGCCCGTTCGGATGAAGGAACTCCGGAACATTTGGCAACATGTATATAGGAAGAAAATGCATGAGGTTAAAGATATCGAAAGCAATGATAGCTGTGATGATCTTCAAATGCTCAGATATGGTTTCGAGGGATTTGACGAGAAGAGCCTATTTATGACAGCTGATTCCGGAACCACGAGAAAGAGGAAAGATGTGGACAAGGACCACGCAGATCAGGACAGTGACGGTGCTAATGCTAAAAAATCTAGAGTAGTTTGGTCCGTTGATCTGCATCAGAAGTTCGTAAATGCTGTGAACCAAATTGGATTTGACAGTAAGTGGTGTTCTGAAATTCTACACATTTATAGCAACCTTCTATAAAATTATAAAATTTCCATGGTCCTCATAAAGCACAAATATTGCTATCTTGCAGAAGTAGGGCCAAAGAAGATATTGGACTTGATGAGTGTTCCTGGCTTAACAAGAGAGAATGTTGCTAGCCATCTTCAGGTATGACATGATGTTCAAACGGTAATTTTTCTATGTTCACTTTTCTAAGAAAGAAACCGAGTTCATAAAGGGATTTTGAAGTTGTTTTTAAAAAAAATTAAGAAAGTTTGTTTACAGGACACCCTAAATTCAGATAATTGCACCAATGACTTTTCTCCAGCTCACTGTACCTGGTGTGTCATCACAAATTTGTGCAACAATCAGCGACCTGTTTTTTGAAACTCATAAAGCAAATAAAGAGCAGAAAATTCGAATTTATAATCTGACGCAGGTAGTTTCTTGTGCAATAAGAATCACCTTTATTAAATAAAATAAGATCACCTTTGTCAATGTTTCCCCTAGAAGTAAGTGAAAGAAGATTCTTGTTTCAGTAAGTGGCAGAAAAAGGGATGTCATGGTGTAGCAATGAGTTCCCGACGAGGCGTACTCTTTTCCTTAGCCATGTTCATGTATTTTCTGACAGCACCCTTTCATCTTGTAGTAAACTTGTCGCAATTTATATTGACTTGAATCTTTTTAAAACCTTTAAGGCTTTAAATATCACAGTATTCAAATTTTCATGCAAAATCCACTAGAAGTTTGAGTCATCTCATTTATCCAATACTCCAGAATTCAAGTTAACATCATTGTATTCCTTAAAACTCAAAATGAAGTTCTGAAATTCATAAGAAGAAAATTCATTGTTATGCAGAAATACCGCCTCTACCTGGATAGGCTGCAAAAGCAGAACGAGGAAAGGATATTGGGAGCTAGGCAAGATTTCAGCAACAAGGGACCATCAGAGAACTTTAACCTCAGAAGCTCCTTCCAAGAGCAACCAAGCAAGATTTCCAGTGGATATCCACATGCTTCCCAGAAGTTAGAAGGTCCGAAGAGTGTGTTAGAAGACACCAAGCGCACGGTCCCCTTACCGGTGTCAGATAAAAGCATAAATTCTGTAAGTTCTGTTGCCGACTCTCAGAATGTCACTGGCCCTTCACCATTGGGCGGGGTGCTGTCTTTCAAAGGTTTTCCAGTGAATCAGGACAGGAAACCATCAGAAACCATGATCCTGGAATGCCAGGCCTGGAGTGCAGGCGCGCCGTCAAAGCAGTTCATGCAATACCCAAAGCATAACCATGCACGCTGTGACCTGTTAGGGGACTATGCATGCCTACCAAAGCCAGACTTGCAGCGCCCCATTGCTCCTGGTCATCTGTTTACACCACCACCGCTAATCTCGATGAGTTGCAGTATGGAGTTGGATGCCAGGAACTTCTCAGATGTGAAGCCAGCCCTTCTTGATCGCATCAAGTCCTTATCCCCGTCGGTGACATGTACAGTTGACTCGGTTTCTGTTCAGCTCAGTGACAGTGTTGTGACCTCAACTGATGCTGACCGGAAGTTCTCCAGTGTGGAAGGATTGCCTAGCACTAACTTCGATCAGACGAACAACCAAGGCGCTTTGCTCCGTTCGCAAGAGCCAAGCATCATATGCGGCGCGGACTTTTCTTCTCTGACTGAGGATCTTCCAGGCTACCCACTTCAAGGTGTCTCCTTTGAGAATATAGGGCTGGGTGGCATCGATTTATTTCACTACAATGATGCGATGATACTGTCCGGGCTACAGAGCAACTGGTACGATGATCAGGATCAGTTCGCCAGCGAAACGATAGACTACCCACTGATGGATGGATGTCTCTTTGCCTGACCCGGCGGCTGCCTCATTGATGGATGGTGGTTCTTTGGTGTGTTCCCATATAGCACCTGTTGTAGGGCTATAGTGTTCTTCTAACTTGATCCTTTGGTGGAAGGATCTAACTGTATTAACTCCACTTTTGATAAAATGTCTGTATGATAGACTGTGCCATGGTATAATCTATAAACTCTTCGATAATCTCTCAAAAGTATATATGGAGACTGTCGAATAATTCCTTACAGAACCGACACTTGCAGAGTTCTGTTTCTTGTTTTCTGTGATGTTGCAGTGCAAGCTGTATGTGAGACCATCATTGTACTATTCCACGCAAACACTCTTTAACATTTAAGTTTCATGTTCGTCGGAATGATTTTCCCCTGAGGCTGCAGCGTGAGAAGTTACTCGTTGATCCAAACCTGAAAGAATTTCGTAGCGGTGAAGCGGGATTCAATACGGTCTGATGCAAAGCAAAACTAACGTTGCAGATGCAAAGATGAAACAGTGGAGATGCAGGGAAGAACAATCCTAAACAGTTTGCATCACGGTTGCACAGGAACTCACTTGCTGGCTGCTGCACCATCTCAAGTCTTTGCTTCCGTCTGATGCGCTAAGTCTTTGCTGGCTGGCTGCTGCACCATCTCAAGATCATGAGTTGTAATCCAATGACACTAGTTCTTAGACTAGACTCTGTTGTGATGCCTGAAGTGACGTTTGGAGAACCAGTTCTGGCAAAAGTAGTTTAAAAAAAATGTATTTTAGGAGATATTTATTAAATAAAATCATGTACTTGCTCTCCAGATGTACATAATATTGCTTTTGTGAGCAATAATTCTAATTCAACATGAAACTCTACCATGATTACAATAAAAAAATGAAATTCCTGGGTGTAACTACTCCTATATATATATATATATAGGTTATATATATACTCCTATTATATACTCCTGGGTGTACATACTCCCATACTCAATATACCTCACATACGAGGGTATTATACCTCTTTATATTTTTTTATATACCTCATTAATTATTCTAAGATACCTCAATACAAAAAGTATGAAAAAAATTTATCACCATAGTCCTCAATTTTTTCATATACCTTTATTTCATACAAAAAGCAGTATATGTGCAAATAATATAAAATATATAGATTCAAACGAAAATTTCCATGTAACTCACTTTGGGGTATCTACTATTAAATAATGAAGTATATTAAAAATGATAAAGAGGTATATATGATTCACCTATGTGGTATATTGAACGTGAGAGTACATACGCCTAGGAGTACATAACCATTTTCAAATATATATATATATATAGGTTAAATGGTTTCTACTCCTAGGGGTAACTACACCCACGTCTCATATATATATATATATATAGGTATATATATATATATATACCTATATATATATATATCAGCTAAAATAAAACCAGTTTCAGTTTAAGCTAAACTGAAACTTTCTGAACCGTCTCGACTATGCTAAGTGAACCTTCACGCTACTTGACATGTGAACCTTCTGACGGAAGACACGAAATTTCTCTTTTCGTGGACAGTAATTTTAACGTGATTTTTGAATCGCTCATCGGAATGACCCATGCGATATACCGTTGGATAGGTACTGAAATTGCGCAACTTTTTCGTTTTTATAGGTTTTTCAAATTAGTTACGGTTTTAAAACAATTTTGAATATACGAACCATAGTTTTCACGAACTTTTCCGTTTTTCACTGTATTTGAGCCGCCATTTTCAAACCGTTCGTCGGATTGATGCAAACTATACGCCATTGGAAAGCTACGAAAAATGCGCAACTTCGCTATCTCTACATAATGTTCGATATTCGTTACGGATTAATAGCAGTTTTGAATACAAATAATTCTGTTTTCTGAACTTTTAGTCCGGCGGACGGTCTTTTGGCAATTAATTTCAAACCTCTTATCGAAAGATAACAAATGATACAAAAATTGTTCAGGAAAAAGTTCACTTCGTTTTATAAAAAGTTTCACTTGGTTTTATAAACCAAATGAACTTTTTTTCGCAACTGCACATGAACTTTTTTTTTGAACCAAGTGAACCTTTTTATAAAACGAAGTGAACTTTTTTTCGCAACTGCACATGGACTTTTTTTTTGAATCAAGTGAACCTTTTTTTATGACCGAAGTGAACTTTTTTTGTGAACGAAGTGAAAACTTTCTCAACTCTCTCGGTAATGATATGTGAATCTCACGCATGACATGTGAACCTCCAGACGGAAGTTGAAGTGAACTTTTTTCTTGAACAATTTTCGGAACGAGGTGAACTTTTTCTAAACGAAATGAACTTTTTTTTAACTGCAAATGAACTTTTTTTCTGAGCGAAGTGAACTTTTTTCTGAAAAAGGTGAACCGGTGAACCTTTTTCCTGAACGTTTTTTTTTGTTTACTTCACAACCAACACAGGAATAGAGCCAAGTGTACTTTAATTTCTGTTTTCCGGCTACGGCCGGGGGCGAGGCTGGTGCGTAACATCTAAGGAAGCGAGGGTGGAGTTTACACAGAGTGATGTGCGTGTTCAGATAAAGAAGTTCGTGCATCTAGCTGTGCCGGCTAGCTAGCAGCAACATCAACACGACAATCAAAAATGAACAGAGCACGTAGGAAGAGAAAGCAAATCCATTTATCAAATCCATTCATCAAGCAGCACATTCCGATCGAACATGCGCTAGCTAGCTGCTTCAATGCTCATAGCCAACACACAACGTTACATAAGTAGCAGAGCAATTCAGAAACCATCGGTTTATTTGTGCAGTTGACATCGGCGCTAGCCGATGTTCAGAAACGCAGATTTCATAGCGCTCGATGCTTGCACGCTGGACGGCGGAAGACGACTGAAGGAGTGCTCGCTTCACGGCGGAAGGCGACTGAAGGAGCGCACGCTGGCGGGAGAATTCTAGGGGCTGAGCTTTGTTGCTTTTGGCTAGGCGACGGTGCTCCTGTATATGCTCGACGGCCTCGCTGTCCATGTCCGGCGAGCAGAATTGCACGAGCGAGGCAGTAGGAGCGGTTTTGAGGCTACCATATTACTCCAGATCGAGAGAGAGAGAGGTCGGAGCAGGCGCTACAGAGGAGGGACTCCCGTCAGCGGTGGAAAGACTGATGCTACGCCCTGGGAAGGTTCAGACCGGCTCCCCTTCACAGTTCAGAGAAGCGCCCATGGCGCTGCGGGAAAAAGAATGGCCCCTGCGGGGATCTAGGGGCTTGGGGATGGGGAGGGCGCAACCGGGGTTGGTGGCTCCTGACGGCGGGGATGGGAGTGCTCTCGGCGGGGCTCGGTGGCAGAGGGCACCCAAGGGTATGAGGTGCTCTTGGCGGGGATGGGACGGGCCTTGCATCGGAACCAGACGAGGAGGGGCGGCGCACCGGGTTCCAGGCTGAGAGGAGGAGATTCACGCAGGGGTCCTGGCCGGAGGGACGGGAGGGGCGGGCGGCCGTCTGTTGGGGAGGAGATGGGGCGCCGCGTCCGCCGGTGGGAGGAGGTCGTGTGGCGGCGGTGCGCGAGCGGAGGAGGAGGCCAGGCGGCAGGGCACGCGCCGAGGAGGAGGTCAGGTGGCGGCGGCGCGCGAGTAGGAGGAGGCCCGGTGGCGGCGGTGCGCGCGAGGAGGAGGCCAGATGGTGGCGGGCGCGCGCGCGCGGAGGAGGTCGGAAGGGGGCGCGAGGGGGCAACCAGTGGTGGCGGCGCGCGGGGTCGCCGGCGAGGCCAGGGCAGGGTGTGCCACCGGCCGGCGGGAAGAAGGTGGGGAGGAGATGGGCGTGCGGTGGTGGAAGAAGGTGGTTCGTATTTCTTTTATCGAGTCCGGGTCGGTGCGCGGGGTGGATTGGGCTGTGTCTTAAAACGGAATAGTTTCCGGTTAAGCTAAATAGAAACTCTTAAGGTAGATTTCTATTTAGTCCAGCCCTATATATATATATATATATATATGTTTGTGTTTAAAATTTCCCAATCCTTGTAATTTTGTTAATTTATCATTCAATACCACCTCCAAACAGATGACGTTTTAGAATTCACACAGTCTCTGATGAGCAAACTACTAATGTTTACATGAATCTGTATGTGAATAGTTATAATGAAATATATGAAACTATTTTTATGGTGAATTTAATGTTATTATTTTATATTAGTAACTATTATTAATTAGTGGTGATATTTGGAAATGTTTTATTACATGTTTTCTAGAAAATCAAGTAACTTGGAATGGAGCATTTTTTGAACAACATGCAAAAAATATAATTTTTATAGTTTTACGATAATTATATGAAGATACAACTATTGTATTTTTTTAATTTATCATTCAGTACCATCTCCACCCCAATATAGATGATATTTTAGAATTCACACACTCTCTGATGAGCAACTCTGGCTACTAATCTTTACATGAATATGTAAGGAATAATTAAAAAAAACTATGAAACTATTTTTATGGTGAATTTAATGGTGCCATTTTTACAGTAGTAATAATTTATTATTAATTAATGGTGAACATTAGAAATTTCTGAATGCACGTTTTCTAGAAAAATCATGTAACTTGGAATGGAGATAATAGCATTTTTTGGACAACACACAAATCACATAATTTTTATAGCTTTACGATAACTACATAGAAGTTAAATGAATATGTTATGATGTACAAGGATCTTTAACGTCAATATATCTAGCTTTGTTTAAAGAAAAGGTGCTTTGCAAGTCAACGGGTAAGTTGTTTGTTCCTTTGACGTAGCACCGGTAACTTTCCGTAAACCGTACTGGATGGCGTATTCCTTAGCACCTGTCAGATGTCACTTGTCAGCTGTGGCCTGTGGAAAGCTCAGAGTCAGCGGGCTCGGACAGAGACACAAACCGGCGAGGAACCGAAGGATCCAGGCGCGAGATCCGCCACCCCACCACCAATGGCGGGGGTGATCGCCGGCGCGGTGGCGGCCACACTCCTGCTGCTGTTGCCAGCCGTGGTGCCGGCTGGGGCGGCCGTGGGGGAGGGGCGGCGGCTGCACACGCTCTTCTCGGTGGAGTGCGGCGACTACTTCGACTGGCAGGCGGTGGGGCTCCTCCACAGCCTGAGCAAGGCGGGGCAGCCCGGCGGCGTCACCCGCCTCCTCAGCTGCGCCCCGACCAGCTCTCCTCCTACCGCGGCCTCCGCATCGGCCACACTCTCCAGGTCCCCTCCTACAGCCGCCACCCGCGCACCGGCGACTGGTAGGTAACTCTCGTCGCCGCACGCACGCACGCACGCACGCACGCACATAAACACCTTTTTCACTCCCCATTTATTGTAAGAATTAATGGCCCCTCTCAAGTTCACGGGACTCTTGTTGTTAGTTATTGCCAATTGGAATTTATGGTGTAATTTGGTGACTCTGCGCCTGAAACTGAAATGTTTTATTGAAGTGGCTGAGTTGGCAGGCCATTTTTGTGGATTGTACTGAATAGTGTTGTGCAGTGACAACCGGGGGGATAAACTGGAGTGTCAGATGACTACGAGTTTGGAAAGTTTTGTCCAGTCGAGAGTGTCACAATTGCAACATCATATGAAATGAAACTATGAAAGTGAGCTTTTGCCATTTTTGGTGTGCAGGTACCCAGCCATCAATAAGCCCGCAGGGGTGGTACATTGGTTGGAGCATAGTCCAGAGGCGCACAATGTAGATTGGGTCGTAATCTTGGATGCAGACCAGATTGTGAGAGGGCCTATTATTCCTTGGGAACTCGGAGCAGAAAAAGGCAAGCCTTTTGCAGCTTATTACGGGTATGGTTTTAGTCAGCAGTTCATCATTGACAACATTTTTGTGCCTAGTATGGTCATAAGTAATTGAAAGGATGGAAGTTCAGTAATTTACTGAACTACTATATTGTGTCAATAATTTAGACATTGCTCATCCTTCCTTGTGGAGCATACTTTTTTTACAGTGTCACTTGTTAACTCTGTTTTTTTCCAGTTTCACTTGTCATTCTTCTTCAGCATCCTTCTTTCTAAACATGTTCGGGCAACATGAATTTTCCTTGTATAAAATTGAATTTCATCTTAAAGCAAGTCTATACACTAATGCAACAGCTTCCAGTCAATCTTATCTATGCGTTATCTTAAGTAGGTATTTGAAGGGTTGTGATAACATCCTTGCACAGTTGCACACTGCACATCCAGAATTTTGCGACAAAGTTGGCGGAATTCTGGCCATGCATATCGATGACTTAAGGGCTCTAGCCCCTTTATGGCTTTCGAAGACTGAAGAAGTGAGGGAGGATAAGTCCCACTGGTCAACTAATATTACTGGTGATATATATGGCATGGGTTGGATCAGTGAGATGTATGGTTACTCATTCGGCGCTGCAGAAGTAAGCTTGATTGCTCTTCTTTGTTGTGCATTGTCAAAGTAAATATTTCCACAGTATGTATTTATGTGGTCTTGCATGTATCTTCAACTCGACACTGTATAATAATCTATCCCCTTCAACAGGTAGGCCTACGCCACAAGATAAATGATGACATAATGATCTATCCAGGTTATACTCCAAGAATTGGCATTGAGCCTCTTATCCTCTACTATGGTTTGCCATTTAAAGTTGGAAACTGGTCTTTCAGTAAGTTGGAACACCATGAGGATGGTATAGTTTATGACTGCAACCGCTTGTTTCCTCCACCTCCGTTCCCTAAAGAGGTAAACAGTCTTGCTAAACATTATTTTGTAATGTTTTCTCTTACTGGTAGGTCGTAGCTAGCTATACTGCATGCGACCTTTTAACGTTACCAACTTTATAGGTTGAGATTATGGAATCTGACAAAAATGTGAAGCGGGCTTTATATCTAAGCATCGAGTGCATCAACACATTAAATGAAGGGCTTCTTTTGCATCACACATCTGTTGGGTGCCCAAAACCACAGTGGTCAAAATACCTGAGCTTTCTTAAAAGCAAAAGGTTCTCAGAGCGTACAAAACCGAAGTACTGGAGCAGTCTAAAGGTTGAAAGCAAAGTGACCGTACAACATGTTGCATTGTCTAGACATCCAAAAATACACACCCTTTTCTCTACTGAATGTTCGTCGTATTTTGACTGGCAAACTGTTGGGCTCATGCACAGTTTTCGCTTAAGCTGCCAGCCTGGTAATATTACACGCTTATTGAGTTGTACAGGCGAGGACTTGAAGAATTATAAGGGTCACGACCTTGCTCCCACACATTATGTTCCATCCATGAATAGAAACCCATTGACAGGAGACTGGTATAAACTTTCGACTTAATATTGTGTTCTGAACTTTTGTTCATTACCCCATAACCTATTCGATTTGTTTTTCTTAGGTACCCAGCAATCAATAAACCAGCGGCAGTTCTCCATTGGATTAACCATGTGCAGACTGATGCTGAGTTCATTGTTATCTTGGATGCTGATATGATCATGAGAGGTTCCATCACTCCATGGGAGTATGGTGCAAAACTTGGTCATCCTGTTTCAACTCCTTATGAGTAAGATTCTAATGTGGTGCTATGGAATTTGCAGCCTGCATTTTGTGATTTTTGTAATATTACATTTCCTGTTTACCAGATATGTTGAGAGGTGCTTGTATGCATCACCTCCATAATGATTTTGCACAAATCTTGGTGCACATCTAAGGATTCGTTGAACCAACTTACCTCTTGGGTGCTTCAAGATTTGTGCAAGTCTCCTTGCAAGTATCGGCACTGATGCAGATATGTCAGAAGAATGTACTAATATTATCCTTTCTGCCTATCAGATATCTCATTGGTTGTGATAATATACTTGCAAAGATACACACTCGCAATCCATCTGCATGCGACAAGGTTGGTGGTGTCATTATCATGCATATTGATGATCTCCGACGTTTTGCTATGCTGTGGCTGCACAAATCAGAAGAGGTCCGTGCAGACAAAGAGCACTATGCGACAAACATTACTGGTGATATATATGCATCTGGCTGGATAAGTGAGATGTACGGTTACTCTTTTGCAGCAGCCGAGGTATGTGTGGTTATGATTATTCTTTTTGTGCTTGCAATTGAAAGCCTGTGGACTATGGCTGCACCGCATTAGAACTTACAGCTATGTTGATGCTGAATGCCTTGCATGTATTTGAACACTTGTAGCTATTAACATCAATGCAAATATTGTGTTAGTAACTTCTAGAGATATTCTATCGCGGGCGCTCATAAGTTCTAGAAAGCTAAATTGGAAGCACCAGTTGGCAGTTAGCTCTCTTATTTCAGTTAGTAATTTTTTCCTTGTCATTATCTGTGATTTGTTTTATCTTGTTGCTTGACGCTTTCTCTTCACTTGACACACAGCTTAACTTGCGGCACATCATAAGGAGCGATATATTGATCTATCCCGGCTATGTTCCTCTACCTGGAGCAAAATACAAGGTTTTCCATTATGGGCTGAAATTTGCTGTTGGTGGTTGGAGCTTTGACAAGGCTGACTGGAGAAATACTGATATGGTAAACACATGTTGGGCCAAGTTTCCTGAACCACCTGATCCATCTTCTATCACAAAAGGCGATCAAAATGCACGGGAGAGGGATCTTCTCAGCATTGAATGCGGTAGGTCTTTGAACAAGGCTCTATACTTGCACCACAAACGCCGAAATTGCCCTCGGCTAAGCACCACCATAGGCGGCATCTCGAAGAAAATTGAGGAAGTCCCAACCTCCAATAAATTTGACAGAGTTACACAACGGTCATCTGCAACGACAGTTGGACGAAATGCTGAATCCCTGGATGTGACCAGGCAACAGGCTGTTGAAAGAGCCGCAGACACTGTATCACGTGTACATAGATCAAGGAGACTAGCCAGATCATCAAAGATATGGATTATTGCTGTCTGGGCAATATCTGTAGTTGCTTTCTTGCTGGTAGTCTCAATGTTTTTCTCAGATCGAAGAAGAAGTGTTTCGAGATCTAGGGCTTCCAGAAGCCAGAAAGCCCATATTTGACTCTATAACAAAGTAACAAACAATATGATCATAAGTTTATTCCTTTGCCAATACATCACATAAAGGGAGTACAGTACCAGGACACTACAGGCTAACACCATCTAGTTGAGCTATCATAAGAAGCCGGAGGCGATTGACCATGCCAATTCCTTTTTATCTTTGACAAGTTTCTTCTAGTTGCTAGTAGCAGATTTTTGTTTCCACTACTGCAGCTACAGCTGTCCGTGTTCAATTTTGTATGTAGGTGTCTGTTTAGCATGGTGTAATTGATAGGCTTTCCCCTGTTTTCCCTTGTCAGCTAAGATTTCAAGGTGTAGAAAGATCAAAGATGTATGTCATTAACTAGCATACAAATACAGTAAGCATTTGGGTTTGCAACCCAGGATTGTGCTATACATAAAACATAGGTGTCTCCCCTGATCAGATCAGAACAATAAGTTTGTTTTGTTTCTCTTGTTAATATAGGATTATGGTATACATATTTGCTTTTAAAAATCTTGTGACAACCGTACTCCGCCGCCACCAAAGCACGTGGAAATGGGTTTTGCATGATAACAATCATGTAAGAGCTTGTATGGCACCCATCGTTTCATTTCATTGAGAGAAATGAAATGATGTTCATTTGGAAAGTAAAATGACAGGGTTTTGGATAGGAATTGGCATAACACACAATAGGCATTTGCTGGAATTACAAATGAAATGACATGTCCAATTCCATGCCAGCCAAACAGGTTGGGTATGGAAACCCAAATAAATTCCATGATTCCAGCTCAAAATGATGGCTACCAAACGACCTCTAAAAGCAGAACATAAATATTTTCTTTACAATATTTTTTTTGATAGCTTTGAGCGTCAAAGCTTAATATTTATCTCAAGAAAAAATATATTATTTAAGAGAAATTAGAACATAGCTTGCCAAGTTGTTGCGAAAAAAAATACAGTATATACCAATTCTAGAAAAAGAAGAGAAGAAAGGCCTTACGCGAGGCCCAAAGGCCCATCTTACCATCTCAGCCCAAGAGTACATAGTACCCCACCAGGCCACCACTCGCCGCCACCATCTCCACTCAGCTACCTCCCTCCTCGGTCCTCACGTCACTAGCCGATACCACTTCCGCTTCACACGGGCGAAAACATTTCGAAATCCCAGCCCCGAAAATTCCCCACCCCCCGAAATTTTTCCCGCCCGAGCCCGCGAAACCCTAGCCGGATCTCCGGCCGCCGGCGACGCCCCGCCGAGATGCACATCAAGGAGGTGTGCCTGGAGGGGTTCAAGTCGTACGCGGGGCGGACGGTGGTGCCGGGGTTCGACCCGCTGTTCAACGCCATCACCGGCCTCAACGGCTCCGGCAAGTCCAACATCCTCGACTCCATCTGCTTCGTGCTCGGCATCACCGACCTACGCCAGGTGCGCGCCGCCTCGCTCCAGGAGCTCGTCTACAAGCAGGGACAGGCCGGGGTCACCAAGGCCACCGTCTCCATCGTCTTCGACAACTCCGACCGCGCACGCTCCCCGCTGGGGTACGAGGACTCGCCCGAGATCACCGTCACGCGACAGGTTTAAGCCGCCTGCCTGCCTCTATTATTATGACGCTTCTCTATGTTTGTGCGTAATTGGGTCCGTGGGTGGATCTGTGAAGGGGTAATAGCGCGTCCCTTACACTTGTGTCCTTAGTGTTTCTCGAAATTGGCGCTAATTGTTGGGTGAAGAGTTGTTGTCCGTCTGTGTCTGTCTGTTGGTTTTCGAGTTTGTCATACTGATTCAGGTGGTCTTGATGCGTGAGGAGATGCAGACTGCAAGGTTTGTAGATGTATCTATTTTGGGAAATTTTAGGAATGGTGGTACCATGGAATATGGATATGCTCTTGATTTAGGTGGTTGTAGATTTTGGGGATTTCAGTGTATATATGGATGCATGTTTTTGTCCACTAACCCGCAATAATGCATAGTAAATTCTTCTTGTAATTAATTCTTGTACTTGATCTGCTTTAACTAAAGTCGCTGTCTGCAGTTTGTTTTTCTTGATCTTTGTATGTTTCTTTTGGACCAGTAGTGCTTTACTGGGTATTGATAAACTACTCTCTTGTATTTGTAGATTGTAGTTGGTGGACGGAACAAATACCTTATCAATGGCCATCTTGCACAACCTTCCCGGGTGCAGACTCTTTTCCACTCTGTGCAGCTTAATGTGAACAATCCTCATTTCCTAATTATGCAAGGACGTATTACCAAAGTGCTGAACATGAAGCCTCCAGAAATTCTTTCCATGTTGGAAGAGGCAGCAGGCACAAGGATGTATGAAATGAAGAAGGAATCTGCTCTTAAAACACTCGAGAAGAAGCAGAATAAAGTTGAGGAGATAAATAAACTCCTCGATGAAGAAATCCTTCCTGCATTAAGAAACTTAGAAAAGAGAGGTGCCAGTACATGAAATGGGCCAATGGTAATACTGAACTAGATCGACTTAAAAGATTCTGTATTGCCTATGAGTTCGTTCAAGCTGAGAAAGTGCGAGAGAGTGCACTGAGTGATGTCAAACAAATCAGGGGAAAGATTGTTGAACTGGATGAAAGCACAGAAAAGCTAAATGCAGAGATAAATGAAATGGACAAAAACATAGCTACCCTAGCTGCTGAAAAAGAAGCCAAACTAGGTGGTGAGATGAAGGTTTTGTCGGAGAAAGTGGATAAGATCCAACATGCACTTATTAAGGAAACTTCTCTGATGAATAATGAAGAGGAAACTCTGAGGTCAGAGGAAAAGGCTGCTGAAAAGGTAATATATTGTTCATATTCATGTCACTCAATAAGTAATCCACATTTATTCTGAAATACTTGCAGTCTGACATACACACTATTTGCTTATAGATTCTCAAGAACATTGAGGACATCAAGAGATCTATAGTTGAGAGAGATGCTGCTGTAAAAAAGGCAGAGGATGGTGCATCTGATATGAGTAAGAGAGCAGAGGATCTGACAAAAGAGTTAGATGAAAGTGAGAAAGAATATCAGGTATGCAAAATTTCTCAAATCATAGTGTATCAACAGACAACGTCTTGACTTTTGAGTTTCTGGATACTAAATTCTACTTGACACAGGGTGTGCTAGCAGGAAAAAGCAGTGCAAATGAGAAGAAATGTCTAGAAGATCAACTTAGAGATGCAAAAGCTGCTGTTGGAGAGGCAGAATCTGGACTAAAGCAGCTGACGACAAAGATAAACCATTCTGAGAAGGAGCTGAAAGAGAAGAAAACTCAGATGAAATCCAAGCATGATGAAGCTACTGCAGCTGAGAAAGAACTGAAAGCTAGGACAAAAGACTTGGAAGCTATCAAGGCATCTATGGGGTCTATAAATTACGAAGAGGGCCAGATGGAAGCTCTGCAAAAGGTATGCATAAAAAAATCAGCTTTCTGTGGCATACATACTAGAAGTTTCTTAACGGAAATCTTGGCAATGTTTGGGAACTATTTTTCATTACTCTTTGTCACCATGACCAATTGTAGGATCGGTCAGCAGAGGTAGAGGTGGTGCAGAAATTGAACGACAAAGTTCGTGCACTTACTGGTGAGCTGGGAAACGTTCACTTCAGCTATAGAGACCCTGTTAAAAACTTTGATAAATCAAAAGTGAAAGGAGTAGTTGCACGGCTTATTAAGATAAAGATAGCTCAACAGCAACGGCATTGGAGGTTTGTCTTATCAAACTCCTGATTTTGGTTCTGAAGTTGAATCTACCTTTCAGTGAAGGGACTGGTTTAGCTGCATCACTTGAACGTTAGTCAAATTATGCAGGTTGCTGCTGGAGGAAGGCTATATAACGTGGTCGTTGACTCAGAAACCACTGGAAAGCAGCTCCTACAAAATGGTGATCTCAGAAGAAGGGTAACCATAATACCGTTGAATAAAATCCACACAGGTACTATACCTGATAGAGTCCAGCAGGCTGCTCGTAGAATGGTTAGTTATTTTGTTTTCATTCGTTGGATGTAACCTTTTGCAACTTTGAAGAATGATATATTGGTTGCTATGTAGGTTGGAGCCGAAAATGTAACATTAGCTCTAGAACTGGTTGGCTATGACGGAGAAGTAAAGGTTGGTATTTTTCATCCTATTAGTCAGCATTTTTTTTTCGTATTCCATTGGATATTTTTCCCTTTATTTCTGATTTCAGTGACTTATGATCTAGAAAATTATTCAGTGTTATGTGTACTACCTTGTCATTCATTACATTAACAAACTCAAAGATACACTCCTATAAGTGTTTGAAGAGATTTTCTTATTGCAGAATGCTATGGCTTACGTCTTTGGTTCGACATTTGTGTGTCGAAATATGGAGGCAGCAAAGGAGGTAATATAGCTTTTTTCAGAAATATGTTTAGTTACTCTATTTTAACCCAGTCTGCCTGTGCAATTGTAATATCTATGAAGGGTTGGTTCTCGCTGATATAGGTTATTCTTTTCTTGTTCCAGATTGCCTTTAATAGGGAAGTTGGCAGTACGAGTGTGACTCTTGAAGGTGACATTTTTCAGCCTAGTGGTCTATTGACAGGAGGTAGTCGCAGGTAATTTTGTGTCAGTTTTGACACTTCACTTAGTGTTAATGCTTGCATCTGATTTATATTTGGATGGATTCTGTAATGGGTGTTCCTTCCTGTTGCTATTATCCCTGTTCTTTGGAGTACTGTTTAAATAACTCCTGAGATGGTTTTGCTACCATGGTAGGTTGACATGGCTGAGGATGCAGTTACCTCACACTTCCAGGAGAATTAGTCATGAAAATGTCAGGAAACAATATAATTCAGGAGAATTAGTTTATTTTTCTACAAGTTACAATTTTAAGAATCCCAAAATTTTAAGAATGCAAAAGAAATTCAAAATGTAAACTAATTGGAAATAAAAATCGGTCAGGTTTCTGGTTCTCGACTCATGGAATAGATTTTTTTTCGTCTTTTGAAATTTCAAATTTAGGAAACAAATGAATAAGCTCTTAAAAATAATCTAAACAAGAATTTGACAAGGTTTCCTTGATTTTGATTTTCTTGTGCCTTTTTTTTCTGAATCTATTCATGAAATGAGATGAATTTTACACGGTCATTTCTTTTGTTCATTTAAACGTATTCAACACCTTATGGGTTGCTTAGATGCTTTTAAAGCTCAAGGGCTTATGTCGACTTGGCCCAATCTCAGTGGGGTGATCTAGACTTTTCAACAGCAGACATGTTCGTCAGGCGCTTTTTATTTTTGGTATTGGTTGTTGATAGTCAAAACTTTGAACATACTAGCACTGAACCCGTGCTTTGCTATGAAAAAAACAGACAAAAGGCAAGGAATTAGGCCATGTCCATGGGATTTTCGGAATAGTCTTGGTGTCATGGGACCATTGTTTGGTTCCGCCAAAAAATGATGGTGTAAAGACTAGGATGTTGGGCAGCTAAAGACCATTAAGAGGTGATTTGAAGTGAGGCATAATTTTGCATTTTGAAACGTAGGATGTTGGGCAGTAAGGATGAGATCTGGCTTGAGGATGGTGTCAGGCACTAAATATTATAGGAAGAAAGGGTCTTTCGCCTGTTAGGACAAGTAAAAAAATTCGGTCATACGTGCACCAATAACTTTGTGTTGGTTCATTTATGTTGTTTTTTCGCTAAAGTGTTGGTCCCACTTGTGACTATAATAGTGTATTTGTTATTAGATGTCTTTTGCTTGAGTTGTTTGCCCCACCTGTATGGAAAATTGTAGCTGTTTATTCAAGTCCTTTGTAAGTTGTTTGCCCACATTTATTAGCTATAAGTAATAGTGGTGGGAGAGTGAACTCACCACCGACTCCGAACTTTATAAGTAGGAAAATAATGTGTTGCTCATCTTTGGCTTCTTATAGTTGTATTTTCTGGAGATAAGCTAGATTACTCTCAGAAAGCAAAACAAGTATCCTGCATTTGTTGTCATTTTATCTACTAATCTGAGGTGATAAACACCTACGTTTCCCTCTGTAATGATTACACATGTTATAATGCAGAGGTGGTGGGGACTTGCTAAGGAAACTCCATGAATTAGCTAAAGCTGAGGCTGATCTCTCTGACCATAAGGACAGGCTCTCTATTATTGAACAGAAGGTATTCACTTGATGCAATGCTAATACATGCTATCCTGTTCCCTTTTGCATTCATATGTATTTATATACTCTCCATAACCCAGGGCCTTGTTATGTGATGTGATACTGCAATATGCTCTATGAACACATTTTTTCCTTAAATATCTGCTTTTTATATGTTAACTGAAAGTTTGTAAATTTATATTTTTGTTTTGCAAAGACAGAAATGGCACTAGCATGTATACACGATGGTCTAGAAGGAAAATGAATTAATGGTGCTACCAGTTAAATTCTAATTGATTACATATCCTAGATTATTAAGCCTGGATTAGTTTTTGTTTGTTCAGTATTGATTATCTTGTTCATTGGTCTGAACATGTTATGTACTGCCATCATCTGTTAGATTGATTTTTCTGGTGGAATGCTTCACAATTATCTGTAAGTAGATATTTTAATTTACCTTGTTTTCCAGATTGCTGTGCTTCTGCCTCTGCATAAGAAGTACGCCGAGTTGAAATCTCAGTTTGAACTCAAATCATATGATCTATCATTATTTCAGAACAGAGTTGAGCAAAATGAACATCACAAGGTATTATTTTTATGCTATCAATATGGTTACCTTGGGACTTCCATCTTCAAATTGGATCAACAATTGTTCTATTTGTACTTTAGTTAGGTGAACTTGTAAAGAAACTCGAGCAAGAGCTCGAGGAATCAAAGAAAGAGTTAACGGAGAAGCAAGCGCAGTATAAAAAATGTGTCTCCACTGTTTCTGAGTTAGAAAAGACAATTAAGACTTACGGCTCTGAACGTGAAGGTCGGCTCAAAGCTCTAGAAAATAAGATCAAGTCATTGAAATCGGAAATGCAGTCTATGTCGAAGCAGTTAAAGGTGTGATTTCTGACTCTGTTTTTGCCATCAGGGATTTGCATTTGTTCCTTGCATTATTATCTCTCGAGTGTATTCGACAAGACGTTTCCTCTTCTATTTTCGTAGTTAACTTCTAGCTCTAAACTGATTTCTCTATGGTTAGTCTTGTTTTTTTTTAGGACTGTCCAGTTTTTTCATGCCACACATGTTCTGTTGGATATCTATAATTAGAGTGCTTTCATTAGGCTGCTTATTGTTGAAAATTATCATTGACCACCATTATCAAAAGACAAACTCTTGCTGAGGATGCATGTAAGTAATGCAGGGTACCGTTCTGTCTTGTTGGAGAATTGATATAGTTACATTTGAAATGCTTAGGTTATGAATGTGTTCTGTGTGATATTGTATTCACGACTTCATTATTTTATTTTTAGTCCAGTATTATTAATCCCAACAGTTCGATGGATAACATATCTGTTGTTTCTATTATTACTTATCCTGGATAGGCTCATCAAAGTGAGAGGGAAAGACTGATTATGGAGAAAGATGCAGTTGCTAATGAACTTGCTATGCTTGAAGAGCAATTAATAACTTCGAAAGCTCAGATTACTGCTCTGTCTGAAACCTGGGGCACATATAAGAGCAAGGTACTCCATTAAGCTGTGTAATGGTTTAATTTGAACTTAACTACCGGCCATTGCATCTCATTCATTAAATTAATCCTGTCTGTTTCACTCATCACATGCAGGTTGCTTCCACAAAGCTAGATTTGGATCAATCTGAATCTGAGCTCAATATAGGCCGTTCCAAACTGAAGGAATGCGACTCACAAATAAATTGCATGTCCAAGGAGCAGCAAAAACTTCAGCAGCTACTTAGTGATTCGAATGTTGAAAGGAAGAAAATGGAAAACGAGGTACTTATTGGGTGTAATCGCTGGTGCATATTTCTGCTTGAATATTTTCTTTTTTAGTATTGGTTGTAATATCTGGTGCATATTTTCGCTTTATAACTGACTTATTTTTCAAACTTCTTAATGTACCATACAGGTTAAGAGGATGGAGATAGAGCAGAAGGATTGCTCTTCGAGGGTTGATAAGCTAATGGAGAAGTACACTTGGATTGCAACTGAGAAACAGTTGTTTGGAAGAAGTGGTACGGATTATGACTTTGCCTCGTGTGAGCCACACAAAGCACGGGAAGAACTTGAAAATCTCCAAGCTCAACAATCAGGGTAATCTTTCATCTAAAAGAAGGCAATAAAAAACTTCATGTACATCTGATTTTTCTTGATAGTTGTACTCTTATCAGATGATTAATTTACAATGCAAAGCACTGACTTATCAGTTAATTGTCAAATGCAGTCTTGAGAAGAGGGTCAATAAGAAAGTTATGGCTATGTTTGAGAAGGCAGAGGATGAATACAATGATTTGATATCGAAGAAAAATATCATCGAGGTAGGTCTTGCCATATATAAATTTCTTGATAACCTGCGATTGATCTTTGTAGCAGCATGCAATATAACCTTTTGCTGTCATCTTCAGAATGACAAGGCAAAAATCAAGAAAGTGATAGAAGAGTTGGATGAGAAGAAGAAAGAGACCTTGAAAGTCACATGGCTCAAAGTAAACAAGTAAGTGTACTTTATTATTCTGTAATCTTTCCTAGCAGATGCATCACTGCATGAAATATTGCTCAGACTCCGTAATGATGGTATTCTATTTACTCACAAATACACAAAGTTAACTAACCTCTCATTTCTACTTCTTTTAGGGATTTTGGGTCTATATTCAGTACTCTTCTACCCGGTACAATGGCAAAACTTGATCCTCCTGAAGGTGGTACCTTCTTGGATGGTCTTGAAGTTCGTGTGGCATTTGGAACAGTTTGGAAGCAATCTTTATCCGAACTCAGTGGAGGACAGCGGTCCCTTCTTGCTCTTAGTCTTATCCTGGCATTACTTCTTTTCAAACCTGCACCGCTTTACATATTAGATGAGGTATGTCTGCATGTAATTTTCCTATTAAGTTGCTCACCAGTTACCACTGTCTCTAATCTGGCTGATCATATTACAAACTAGCATAACCTAGTAAGATTATTCTATCATGTTTTTTTACTCCTGTATACCCCATGTCTCGGGTATTTGCGGCTAGGTTTGATGGGAGAGGATAAAATTGAAAACAATAATAATCCTTTTCAGCTGATCTGGATGTTCTTGCACTGCAGGTTGATGCTGCCCTTGATCTGAGCCACACCCAAACATTGGTAGAATGATAAAGGCACATTTCCCGCAGTCCCAGGTAAGCTTAATCCTCTAAGTTGTGCACTTCTGTGACAATTGATGTACAGTTACCGTGTGTACCTGTGTGCTGTGACCTTGTTTCATCCCTTCAGTTAATAATTCAAAGTTGGTTATTACTACTGTCTTTGCAGTTCATAGTTGTGTCTCTAAAAGAGGGTATGTTCAACAACGCCAACGTGATATTCCGAACGAAATTTGTTGATGGGGTGTCCACTGTGACACGAACAGTCCAATCTAATAAGAAATGATAGACATGCATTATGTCAAGGTATGCTCTGAACCTGAAACTTGGTTACCTAAGATGAAAATTATAACTATATGACAACTTGCCATGTTTTATACAGAAATGCGTAATGCAGGGAAAGGTCTGTGTGAAGAGCTCTTTGGTCATGATAGTTAAATGGCCGGTTCTCAATGCTATGCGCTAGTGTGATTAACCTGTTGGCTGTTGCTACAGAACGTCTCAAGCCCCTTGCTTGTCGGGAAGTTAGCATCAGACTGTCTTCGCGGAAATATGTAAACTCGGTATTAGAACAGGACGTTAAGTTCATGTATATATCTCTAATTGCTTGTTCGTATTTTGGTCTGGCAGATGCGGCCAGACCATTTTCTTTTAAGAGTTCTGAACGTTCTTGCATGCTAAGCATGATTAGCATAGTATAGTATGTAGCTGCCATATTAGTATGTCACATTGGAGTTGTGTACGAAATACGCCTATCAGTGTTGCTTGTTTGGTTCTACCAACCTGCTCGTATTGGTGTAATATTCACATTTGTACTCACATATTATTTACTCGTAATAGTATTTGTCCTATTTCTGAATATTTTATCTGTGGTCTATTTGTTTGTAAAAATGGATTAGTTTTCTCAACCGGGGCTGATCTTTTTGACTACTTATTAAGACCGAGGTGGAGTCGATGGGCCTTGAGCCCTTGAGTGCTCCCCCAGTTGGCTGCGTTGTGTCGGTGTTGCTGCAGTGGTTTGGCATCCCGGAGGCATGTGCGTTCCTGGTCCCTGAGGCTTGTGGAGTTGTGGTGGCTACATGCACTCTGGTCGAACGTGGAGCGCATACGAACTTGTGAGCAGTGTGAGTAGACCGCAGAGAAAAGCAGGGACTCCAGAGCGTGGTGATACAGCAGCAATATTTCTCATACGATGTGACCTGCAAAAGCAAATGAACAAACACGCGCTAATATGACGTGATAGGTGCAGTCTCACGGTGTGTTGCGTCATGCATTAGTGATTTGTCAAATTTGCATGATCTTGAGTGTGATAATCATGAGAGTTGCATGTTCGGGTTTTATAAATGGGACGCTAATTGCTCCCAATGAGTGCAGCCTTTAATTTTTTAATTTTTGGAGCGAAGTGGGATGCCTTTGAACTTCGTTATTGGTGTATGACGACTAGGATATTGGAGTAAACCAAACCCCTTTGTGGAAACTTGATCAAGCCCCCGCAATTATCTTGGTTTAATGTAGAGAAGTTCTGCAAGAGACGAGGCTTGGTCGTCCCCTCCTTCCCGCTACAGTAGAGAGAGAGAGCCATTGTTGGAACCTCCCGGGCGATCCACCTCTTCCGCCGCGGGATCCGGGATTTCTCGCCCTCCGCCGGCCGCTCCGGCGGCGGGAGGGCGGGGAATCCCCAATTCCCGGCTGTATATAGCGTTGGTTCTCCTAGGAACCCGCTCGTCGGCGCTGAGGAGGTGGTGGTGGCGGCGATGCGGTTTTTGGTGGCGGTGATGTGCCTCTCCGGCGGTGGTGGTCTTCGGAGCTCCGCCGTCAAGCATCCGTCTTCCTCGAGCTCAGCGGCCTGCGGTTCGTTCGAGCTCTTCGTCCCCCGTCCAGATCGGGAGCGGTCGATCTGGTTTTGGTTGCTGCTGAAGGAGATGGTGTTCAAGGGCTTCGCGAAGGTGACGACGGCGCTGGGTGCAGGTCCTCAGGGACCGCTGTCCGGCGACTTCCCGGCTGCCAGGGGGTGGCTTCCAATCCAAGCGAGTAGTGGAGCTGCGGCGGATCCGGCACGCCACCGGCTCGTCCTCGCCGGCGTTGACTTCGGTTTACAGGAGGACCCGTTTGTAATTTCTGGTTTCCTGTTGTTCCTCTCTGTAATTTGGAAGCTCTAATATCACCTTTCTTTCCCGCAAAAAAAAAAAAATGTAGAGAAATTCTGCATACACCCAATCGGGGATACCAGTGAGGTTGTGTTCCTCATTTATGATGGGTCACATTTTAACACAATGATGTGAGGTTTCTCATTCATCCTTACGCGTCTTTCCATGCATAACTACTGTTGGGAGTCTATTCTCTGGATCCAAAGAAATGAACCAGTTATCATTTTTCAATGAATTAGATGAAGTTGGATGAGGCTACGACACTGTTTTTCCGGGAGTAGAGGTTGGGAAGATGCCAAAGGCTTAGCACACTTATGAACGACAATTGGTGCATCTTGTTTCTTTCTACGAGAGAGATGTCATATGCAGTGTTGTATCATATCTTCTCTGAGCTTAGTGTTGATCCTTGCTTTCTCTGCTAGCGCACCTACATTGATATCTTTCTAATGGAACCTCGTTCTTTGCTTCTGTATGTTCTTTTTCTATAGGAACTACATTCATTTAAGTTTATTTGTATGTTCCATAACTTCGAAAGCATCCTTAAATAAGCCTCCCTACATGAGAAATGACGGGTTGTAAGTATATAACTGAATTT
Source organism: Poa pratensis (assembly GCA_947311845.1). Taxonomy (NCBI): domain Eukaryota; kingdom Viridiplantae; phylum Streptophyta; class Magnoliopsida; order Poales; family Poaceae; genus Poa; species Poa pratensis. Next base: position 39,167,185 of record CAMZMU010000061.1, on the reverse strand, counting down.
ACATTTATAAATTTACCGATGAAAAAGAAACATTTTATGTTGAGTTGTTCAAATTTTCAATAAACATTTGTTACCCTATAATACAACGAGAGGTAAATATAGGTTTGTAGACATGAACTCTCTTATTTTCTATCTTATTGACCTTAGAGAGAAATATTCGTAAACATGCTTGGTGTATGAGAACTCATAATCGGCAGTTATTGCAGGAACTCAGCTCACAACACTTCTGCTTATCCAGTTCTTGATGGTGCCTCTCGCATTCATCTGTTGGACTTTGTAATCATCTCTGTACTATGCTTCTGAGCTGAAATAAAACTCGGGCAGGCTAGTGCGGTAGTGCCCTTCTCTATTAAAAGAAGTGTTGTGTACGAAATACGCCTATCTGTGTTGCTTATTTGGTTCAACCAACCTACTCGTATATATTGGTGTAATATTTTTTTTAGATACAAGGCACAAAGTGCCTAGCTTTAAATTAATAAAGCCAAATACGGCAAGTACAAAGTGCTGCTTAAACAGCTTACATGCCACACACATCAAGTAAACAAAAAATAAAGAAAATGAAGAACAACTTGAGTGTCTAGGCCTTCTCCAACCGCTAGGGCAGAGCACGACAACGGAGAAGATCACTCCCTCATCGAAAGCTGGCACCGTCACCTCGTGTCTTCCGCCTCCTCCATCGAAGAAGGCCCCTGCCTTCTCGCCCTGGCTCGAAGGGCGCCGTACCGTCGAAATGGAAGAGCAGCTCACCCGAGAGCACGCAAGAGCACCACTGATGGGCCAAGGAGAGACTACGGGCACAGACACATCACCGGCAGCCACAGCTCCGGCCACCTGGTCAGAAGCAAGCTGCAGAGCAAAGTCGCCGAACGAAGACACGGCAAAAGGAAGGTAACATGGTCAGCGTGGAGGGCAAGCTCACTCCTTGGACGCTGGCTCTAGCTACTCGTCGAGTCTGTTGTCGAAGAGGGGAACCCGATCCCCTCTCGCCCAGGCTCGAGGGCGCCGACCCGTCGACGAACATCAACACCAACGGAAGGAGAGCAAAGCAGGCAGCGGAGGAGCTCCAACCCTACACGCCCATATCGCCACATCAAGAACGCCGCCACAAGCAGCCCACGAACCACACGCTGCACCACCTTCCCGGAGCCCCAAGGCAGCGCCTCCAAGGAGGGAACGACGCTAGAACGCCGCCGCAGCCCAGTCAAAGATTTGGGTTTTCACCCGGGCACAGGGGAAGGAGAGGGTGGGAGATGGACCTCAACATCGCCTTCAAGGAGGGAAACGGCGTCAGGAACGTCGTCGATGTCGTGGCCGCCACCGCCGGCCAAGGATTTCTCCCGGACCAGAGCTCCCGACCCTCCAACCACCGCCACGTCCAGATCCGGCGCGGACGCGCAGAACTAGTGTAGCGGGGTGGGTAGCCGCGCGGGTCAAGGACCACTGTCTTCAGATTTGGAACTTGGGGCCGACGAGGCAGCCCCCTGCCGCGACCCGCGTCCACCGCCCCCTCGCCGCCCACGCGACCGAGGAGGACAGCCACCAGCACCCACGACGCCCCCCGCCGCCAGGGCCGACGCCGCAACGCCACCAACGACCGCCTTCGTCGCCACCAAAGCTCTCCGCGCGCAGGGCGGAGCAGCAAGATCCTCGCCGCCACCTTCCTTGGTAGCCACGCAACGGCTTTCCGGCGGACGCCTCCAGCGGCGGCGAGGCAAGGGAAGGGGAGTAGGGGAGGGAGCGGCGGCGCTAGGGTTTGGGCCCTCGGGTCGCCTCCGAGGAGACGACGCGAGGGGAGGGGGAAAGGGGAAAACTATTGGTGTAATATTCACATATGTACCCACCTATTATTGACTCCTATTGTATTCGTCTTGTTTCTGTCCATTTCATCTGGGTCTTTCCGTATGGGAAAGTAAAGTGGATATGGCATTGCTGAGTGTGCTGATCTTTTCACGGCTATCTAAGACCGAAGTGGAGTCGTCGGGCCTTGTCTAGGGAGATTGCTCCACTGCTGTGAGGTGCGCGTCTTGCTCGTGAGGGAGGGTGAGGCTGTCATGATCATCGGCTCATCGCTGCCGTGCCACATGACCGCGTGGCGTCTGTGCTGCTGCATCGGGAGCGGTTCTGCGTCCCCGAGTGATATTCGCGTCGGCTCGTGGTTGCCAACATGCGTTCTGCTCGAACGTTCGCGAGGAGACTGCCGAGAAACGCAGGCAGTCCATAGGCCATAGCGTGGTGATACGGGCGCGCGGCGGTTTTTCTCCAACGCTGGCCCGCTGCAAGCAACGACAAACAGGTCCTAAAGATGACGTGACGGGCGTGGTCTCACGGCTGTAGCATTTAGTATGATCTGGTGAGCATCGCCGCGTGTTGCCTCCTGCATGGGTGATTTGTCAAGCTTGCATGATCTTGAGTGTGATAATCATGCGAGTTGCATGCTCAGGTCTTATAAATGGGACGCTAATCGTTCCCAATGAGTGCAGCCTTTAGTTTTCTTATTTTTGGAGGAATGGGATGGGTTTGAACTTTGTTACCTTATGAGTGTCCGTTGACTGGGATACTGGAGTAAACCAAACCCCTCGGCGAAAACTTGCTCGAGTCCCTGCCAGTGGCGGAGCTGCTCACAGTATATGATGTCGCTTGACATCACAGGTTTTCCAAATGTCCCTTCAATTTCTCAAATTTTATGCATCAGTCTCTAGAAGTACCAAGCAGCATAACGTATTGACATCACTGGTACTGGAGTCTAGCTCCGCCACTGGTCCCTGCCTATTGTCCACCACAGCTATCTTGGTTTAATGTAGGGAAATTCTGCATAGATTCAATGGAAAGAACTAGAGATAGCGTGTTCCTCATTACTGTTGAGTCACGTTTTATTAAAATGATATGGTTTCTTATTCGTCGCTACAGATCGACTCGTGGGAGTCTATTTTCTAAAGCCAACGAGGTGAACCATCTAGCAATATTTTATGAATTGGATGGAGCTGGACGAGGCTAGCACATTGTTTCTCCGGGACTAGAAACGCGAGAGGCTCATCGTGCATATCAACGGCAATTCAATTGCACGTAGTTTCCTTTTACCAATGAGATATCATCTGCACTGTTGTATAGTAGAGTATGTTTTTCTAGCTTATTGTTGAGCCTTGCTATCTTCGCTTGTGCATCTACATTAATCTCTTTATATATGAATCTTATTGTTTGCTTCCATATGTTCTCTTGCTATTGGAAACTGTATGTTCCGGAACTTTTGAAGCCTCCTTACATATGCCTCCCTACATGAGCGATGACATATCCAAATTTACACTCTTCTAAATTACCTATGTAGAACAAATCCTTATATATTGATTTTTTTTTTAATTTTTAACAAACATTTGTTACAAAATATGGATAAATAGTAACAAAATAATTTCTTAAACTGACACAACCTAATGTCCTTGACTATGGGTTTTTTCTTACCGATACCACGAACCTAGGGATAAATAGTAACAAAATAATTTCTTAAATCTGAAACAACCTAATGTCCTTGACTATGAAGTAGCTCGGCTCATTTTTGTCTCGAGCCATTCGTTGACTCGGATCGAGCCGAAGCTGACTCGGGTCACTTTATTTTTGCGAAAACTTTATGTCTTGTATTCATTTTATTTTCTCTAAGGTAATAGCAAATAAAAATTCAAATGGTTGAACAAAATGATCTCAGTTTTTCTAGAATACTCAAATAACCTATAATTACTATTTTTAGTTTTCAATTTTGGTAGTTTTAGTCCCATTAGACAATGACATGTGGGGTTTGCTTCAACCTATTAATCTACTCGAGTGTGGGCAAAAGTCCGCAGTATTAGTAGGTTGAAGCAAACCCAAAGGTCATCGTCTAATGTGATTAATTTTTTTTATTGAGGGGGTGTACAAAACTGGGCAAAGAAGTCCATACTCCATACAAGCTAGGGGGTGTTTTGCCCAGTTTTGTCAACCTGAGGGGATCAAGTGTGCTAGTTTGGAGTTAAATGAGGGGTGTACTGTCTAAATAAAGCGTATTAATTAAGTCTCCTTGTATATATGTAGGTATGTGACTTACACAGTTGCTTCAGATGTATCATTCGTTCAACGAGAACAGTCCGTGTTTCCTCAAAGGATTGATATTATCGTGCATAAGGTTGAATTTATTAGAACGTAGATGGTGCAACTAATCCCATGTGAAGGTCCCAGTCGTGTGCAAATCATCAAAAAAATATCCTTGCGTGCAAACACTTGGATGTAGATGATACTAGGAAAATTGGCGCGTCGTCACGCCGCGCCTGTGGTGTTAATATTGTTGCATAATTTGAAGTCGCACACGTCGTGATTCGAAATGTTGAAATCCTTTGAAATTTGTCGTGTAGAGTATCTCCAAGTATTTAGAGAATTGAAAATGTTAAAAAAAGCTTGTATTTTTGCATAATTTTTTAAGTTAACTCCGTAATTAGAGAAAATGCAATATGTGACCATCTATTAAATTTAAATCCATAATTAGATAAAGTTAGTTTATATTATGTATGAATATTAACCAAATTGAAATGCTCAAATATGTTTGTATTTTGGCATAATTAGTTAGGATTCAAACAATTATGCCCGTGGTGTTAATTTTGCTGCGTAATTTGAAGTATATTTTATGCGGAATTAGAATGCCGATAGCTAACTTTAACGATCTATGATAACATAATTGGTATTATAGATAAAATATTCGGTTTCTTCTAACCGGAAGATAGTGCATGAATTGGACACAAATAGGTAGAATCTATTTTTTCTAAATATTTTGGTATGTTGAACATATTTTTATGAATCACGGAACATAAGTTATTAAATTTACAAAATTGGACATATTTTTGAAATTGTTAGGAAATTTTTAAATTCTGACAAACTGGACCTACTGTCATAGTTTTAGTAATTATCAAAATCATTTTTTCAAAATATTAAAAGGATGGCAAGTGAAATCCGCTGGAATTTGTTTTTTCTGTTTCAGCAAAAAATACAAAAATTATTTGGAAAACTAATCCAAAAAATGTGCAACAGAACGAACATTTCTTAGTTTTTGTGGAAAGTTTAAAAATTTCTTAATTTTAAGAATTTCTTAGTATCACTTTTGTACACAATGGATATTTGGTGCAACCTTTATGTGTAAAAGTTTGAAAATTTCTAAAATTTGAAATTTTCTTAGGGGTAGAGGAGACGACGGCGGAGCCCCTTGCGTGCTTCGATTTGTCAGGGAAGGAGCTCGGCATCGGCGGCGTCTCCGCCCGAGCGGAGGAGGAAAGAGGAGAGGAGGAGGGCGTGGAGGACCGGTTCGCAAATTTCAAAACACGCAGGGGCCTTTGCGCAAAAATGCCATGCGTAATGTCGGAAGACGAAGCGACGGCGTTTCTAAAGTGCCCGGGCGACGTGGCCACCTCGAGTTTTAAAATTTTGAAATCCGTCAGAATTTGTCTTTTTTGCGCAGCTAAAAATACAACGAATTTGAAGATTGGAGAGAAATAGGTATATGTCCGTCGAAATAAAAAAGTTAAACCACAGAAGTTGTTTGGGAGGGTGATATACGTCTACTCGTGAAAGGAAAATTCAAACGGTGACCGAGCGCGACGAATTTGACAAAACTCGCCGAATGTTTGTGCGAGTCTGGAACCGAAATTAAGGAGGTAGAGTTGACCAAATTCGAAACCGATCACGGGAATGGAACCTGCTCGTCGACGCGCAAATTTTTCGTGTATATATTTTCTGTCGGTTTTGAAAAAAAATTTGTACTGTAGATGCACCGGTTACTGTTTATGTGCGAAATTAAGGAGGTAGAGTTGACAAAATTCGAAACCGATCACGGGAATGGAACCTGCTCGTCGACGCGCAAATTTTTCGTGTATATATTTTCTGTCGGTTTTGAAAAAAAAATTGTACTGTAGATGCACCGGTTACTGCTTATGTGCGAATACTGCTCATGAACAGTAACCGGCGACGTGGACGCGCTCGCTGGAGGCTGGAGAGCTCAACTTTTATATATAGATAGATATTTACGGTAAAACGGGAGGATAGAATGTCACATCAGTGTTATTTCTGCAGGTAGCATACTAGTTTTTCCTGATAGAAACACTTCCGGTAATGGAGCACAAATAGCATAAAAAAAAAGAATGAGCGTCTAGGAGGAACTAGACACTACTTTTATTAAGAAGAAGCTGAGGTTTGAACCCAGCATGCCTAGACCACCATCCGTGGTGCTAGACAGTAAGCTCCTCGGTGACTTCACAAATTGCACAACATGTCTCATAGGATATACCAAGTTCGTGGACATGGCTTCCATAGAGAGGGTAGCTTCCTTTTAGTTTAGATATGCACCATCCTATTGTTAGACTCAAGACTGAACCGACAACTGTTGCTTCTCTTATATACTGCCGTTTCTTGGATGCTACAATCTTCTGACAAGAAACAACAAGTGCGTGACTTCATATGTTCATTGTGTGATTTTTTATGTGGTATATATAGAGGGCAAGCCTACCCACCTTTGCATCATATTATGAGCGTGCAACAATGTACCAAATTTTCATGGATGCACTATCTTTTTGGCGACTGTGCGTAGGATGATCGGTGCGTGTTATACCCCCCGTATGACTGATTATCAAAATCTGCATGAGCCAGGGAGCATAATCACACGAGTTGCATGCTCAGGTCATATTTCAGTGACCTCATAGAATGCCATATATAAAATGTTCTGGAGTCCTGAGAGTTTAAACTTATGAACCTTACATGTTAACCACTACCATGGTACGTGATTGTCTGATGGGTGCTCACCTCCCATGTTGCTCATATATATGAGTCGCATGCATGCCCGTGCTATATAAATATAGGATGTATGCAATTGCTCTCCTTGGGACTCTATGTCTTTGTTCTTTTTAGTGAAGCGAGTTGAATTTGTCTTACATGTGCTCGTGAATCGAGATACTGGAGTGAACCAAGCCCCTCCCGATAATTTGTAGAGATGTTACACCCAGAGCCAGACAACACTCGCCTGGACGTTACCATGATATCAGAGCATGCAACAAGTGTGGCGTCACATTATTACTCCTATAAAAAGCTGCATGAAGAAAGTAAGACATCAAAGGGCTAGATGTGTTCGAGACTTCGAGTCACTGTTCCTCACGGACTTGGGTCACGTCTACCTATGTCGTGGAAGTGATCTACACTTATAAGGAGTGTGTAATTTGTGAGGGCACATTTAGGTGAGATTTAAGTCTGAGTTTGATACCATGAATGAATTCTTGCTATGAACGTCTACCTGCAAGGGGCAACCATACCCTGAAGACATCAGAGTTATACACGCCTATGTATGCGACTGTATCATGCATTGTTTCTCATTGAAAATCTTACCTTACCGCAATTTAGGCTTCTTCACACCCCTGCTGCCATGCACTTGGCGCACATACCGTAAGTGGGAACTGAATGTGGTATGGTTTCGTCTCGTCTGAAATAGAACCAGGGAAACCTCACCTTATCGGGGTCCAAGAAGTAAAGTTTGATTACTGGGTACCTGTTAGTCATTCTTGATTATCGACTAGACAGGCTTATAACTTTTGCAAGGAAGAACATACCACAATCTTAAGCCGCTTTCCCAATGATCCTAATCCTTCTTTTTTCAAATACAATTTCTTAAGCAGTCGTGAGAGCCTGTCAAGCGCGTCCCTCCCCAACTTAATAACCAATGACTATTATGTGGGATGAGAAGATCAATTTGATCGAGCATAGCATAGCGTGGCGATCTGGAATGAGCCTCTTCTTGTTCTGTTTTTGGCTTAGCTTTTGGTTTGTTGGTTTGGCTATAAAACTTCCACCATACTTGTCATGTATATTATTAGTGTATAGCCGGAAGTCATTTTGGATCCCGGAATCCACTGATTTCTGTATTTTTAAAAATTCAAAAACTATATATACTTTAAAAATCAAGATGTAGTCAACGATGAACCTTACAAACGTGCAAAATCATAAGGCAAACTTTCTTTGTAGTATGGGCTACATAAAAATAACAAACTCTTGTAGACTTTGGAGATTTGAAAGTGTGTATACTTAGATCCACATATTTTTCTTTTTTGTGTAGTGTAGAATATAAAGTATTTCAAACTGAGAATTTGCACGCTTGAGAGATACATCATTTAAAACATGTATATTTCAAAAAAAACTTATAAATATGATTTTTTTAGCGAAAGGAATCAATTGGTCCCCGTGAGCAAGAAATCTCCACTCGTGTATATCTTGTTTTCTTTGAGTATTTTTGCATGGTAGAGTGTGTTGCTCACTTTGCATTCATATCTGTTTTTTCTTCATGTCAATGTATTTTCAGGTCTATTTGTATGTCCTTCTTTTTTTATAGATATTTTGGCATGGTAGAGTGTGTTGCTCACTTTGTATTCATATCCGTTTTTTCTTACCGTCTATGTATTTTGGGGTCTATTTGTATGTCTTTTCTTTTTTTAGATATTTTCTTTTTTATATATTTGCAATTTCTTAATTGGGCCGACTAGTGGGCCCTACTGTCAGAAATCGTATCAATTCACGTTCAGTTCGGTTTTAAGGTTTTTTGTGAGAGCGAACGCAAAATGTTGTGAATTTTTGCGATTCAAACCAAAAGTGATATCATAATAGAATTTCTGCTACAAAATACGTTAACAACTCGTGGAGTCACCAGGCCTGGTGCACGCCGACTGCCTTGCGGTGGGATGCGAGGTGCGTGTGATGGGGGCGAGGTGTTGCCGTTGCCAAGGCCATCGCTGCCGTGCCGCCAGCAAGTGGCCGGCTGGCCGTTGCTGGCCTACATCAGGTCCCTCGAACACGAAGAGCGCAACTGATGAGGCTGCCGAATTCTAGAACAGATTCACTAATTTGCATGGTCTTGCTTCTTTTTTTAGAATTATGCATGGTCTTGCTAATTTTCGCATCATATGCCGTTACTTACCATTGGACGTGAGCGCAAACAGCCTCAAATGATGGATCCTGATGGACATAAATATGACTAACTAATCATCATCAATGAAGACCAGATGCCTAATTTACGGGCGTCCATGATGAGATATTAGTACTACCATGCACCAAAAAAAGATTCTGTGGGAAATACTTTCGAATTGACCAAAAGTAAGAGCAAGTACAATAAATTGATGTGGTCATGCTACAAGTATTAAAATAATATATCTTTTTTTGTTGGAGAAGAGAGAAGAGGATAGAGAAAAAGAGTGTGCTCTTTTGCAAGAGTCGGCTCTAACACGTGCTCCTTATCAATTTGTGAGAGTGGATGGTGGCCACGTATCAATAAAATAGTTCATCTTTGTATCTTACTAGTATTATACATGTTGGGTATAAAAATTACTCCCTCCGTTCATAAAAAGATGTCTCAACTTTGTTCAAAAATAGATGTATGTATACATGAAACATGTCTAGATACATCCACTTTTGAGCAAACTTGAGACATCCTTTTGTGAACGGAGGAGTACTATACAAGACATGACACTATCTTATAGCCAACACTTGACTCTACTACTGAATTTGCTCTAAAACAAGGTTCACATAATCACATTATGGAAAGCATGAACAAGGATTCTGGGAAACCCGCTAGCTACGCGCGTGCGGCACAGAAATCATGTACTCCTACTCAAACTCACTCACCCCCACCACGACGACGGCTGCAGTTTCGTGGATCCAGTATGCAGTACTAGTACTTTCTGGCTTCCTTTATTTTCTTCGGTAAAGGGTGCATGACCGATCCATCAGAATTTACGAGAACTGGGGCGTGATAATCAAGCAAATAGCATGCTCCGATCATATAAATAGTACTCGGTATGTAGTTGCTCTCTTTCCAAAAGTATCAGGTCTGAGCCTTCTTTTGAGGGGAAGGTCGAGATGTATCTAAACTTTGCATACTGGTACATGTGGACTGAGATAGTGGAGTAAACCAAGCCACCGTAGTCATTTTTTGTTGAGTCCCCACCCGCTGCCAATCACTAGTTGCTCAAGTGCAACTGTGTTCTACTCACTCTGTTTTAATTTAATTGACTTGCTATCCACTACATGTGGATGTATCTATACATGTTACATGTATAGATACATCCACATTTGATGAATAGCATGTCAATTAAATTGGAACGGAGGGAGTACAAAACTGTACAGCAATCTCTTTCTAGTTTTCACACGGTCACCAATCCATTCTTTCTTCTCAATTGTGAGATTGGCAAATATGACGAATTTTCGCTAACCCACTAGCTCCCCTCTCCGCCAATCCACGGGTGGAGTCGAACCGAACGGTCCAGCTCCGCGGAGTTGGACTCAACCGCTGTATAGAATACGAAGCTGGGTTTATGCAAATCTAAGAAGTTCAAAACACGGAGTTCACATTTACAGAAAATACCACCGCCAAGAGGTGGATACTTGTTCGCATAAATAGAAATGCCCCTTTCGTCCACCTGCGAACACAACGACAACGATTTGGCTCTCTTGCGGAGCCGGACTTAAGAATTGGGAGGAGGATTTGAGGATTTGGCGACAACGGAGTGTTTCCGAACACACATTTGGTTGAATGATATAGGGGTATTACAAGAAATAGGAGAAGCAAAAAGAAAAAGCCATACATGTCAGGGCCTACTAAATGAGAGAAAAGTATCTCCGCGAGGATCTAGATCATCCGACTCCGTCTAGTCTCTCAGAAAGATAAATCGTCATTCCTTCAAAATTCGACTATGCGGTACGATCTGGGAGCAGGAAGTGGATCCGACGGAGACGTCCAGCGCCATTGGTAGCGAGAAATCGCTTCGCCCCTGGGCCAGCAAGGCCAATCAAAGCTTCATCCGTAACTTGCAGTGTCCAGAGAAATGCTAAATAGGATACAACAGTAACTTGCAGCCAGAGAAAACCAGACTTCGAGTGAGCAATCTCACGCCATTAAAATTCCACAAGTAGAGTGACATGATACGTCCATTTTGCATCACTATTTTATATCATAATTTGTCATTATCTATCCTTATATTTCATATTAATACATGATACTTATGTTATTTTGCCTTATTTTGCATGTTTGATGATTATTGGGAATTATCCTTCCGGAGTCAGGTTTCTGCTGGAAAAAGCGTCGTCAAGTCAGCATATCAGCGGAACTCCAAAAATCACGAAACCAATTCTGGGGGTCTTATAATGTCAGATGCCGGAGGCAGCCAAAAGGAGGCAGCCAGGTGGGCCCCACGCCACACCTGGGCGCGGCTGGCCTGTGGGCCGCGCCCAGCTATGGCGTGGCCACCTGGGTCCACCCCCCAGGTTGCCTCTTCGCGTATATCTGCCTCCCGAAAACCTAAGCACGGGGGGTACGTCCACGAAATATTCCGCCGCCTCCACGGGACGGAAACCACCGAGAGAGAAAGAGCTCTCTGGCAGGGAGATCCTGCCGGGGAAATTCCCTCCCGGAGAGGGGAAATCATCGCCATCGTCATCGTCATCACGCTGGACTTCATCGGGATCATCATCACCACATCCACTGCGCCATCACCATCATCTCCACCGACTCCACATCCATCTTGCTGTAACATCTAGGGCTGTACCTTGTCTAGTTCATTGGGGAGACTCTCCCGGTGTTGATTACTCCTTGTTATTGATGCTATTGAGTTTGTTTGGTGGATTAGTGTTCATGTCCAGATTGTTATTCATTGCCATATCATCTCTGATCATGATCCATATGATGTCTTGTGAGTAGTTTGTAGTTCTTGAGGACATGGGGAAGTCATGTTGTTAGTAGTGAAATAATGCTGCGTTAATATTTAATGGTTTGATATTTAAGTTGTGGTGTCATTCTTCTAGTGGTGTCATGTGAACGTCGACTACATGACACTTCACCTTTATGGGCCTAGGGGAATGCATCGTGTACCTAGCTTGCTAGTTGAGGGGTTGCCGGAGTGACAGAAACCTGAACCCCCGTTAGTAAGATAGTGCACGAGGGAGCGTAGGGTCTCAGAGTTTAAAGCTGTGGTTAGATTTATCTTAATTACTTTTCTGCATTCGCGGATGCTTGCAGGGGGTATAATCACAAGTGCGTATTAGTCCTAGGAAGGGCGGTGCGTTAGCATAGATTCACCCACACAACACTTATCAAAACAATGAAGATTAACCAGTTGCACGAAGCGAAAGCACTTGACGAAATTCCCATGTGTCCTCAGGAACATTTGTCTCTTATAAGTAACACACTCGGCTTGTCCTTTGCACTCAAAAGGATTGGGCCACTCGCTGCATTTGTTGCCGCGCTCGTTTATTTACTTGCACTGTTTTTACCTGCTGTTTCGAATACTACTGAAAACCTGTCTGCTAGCTTTTACAGTGAATTCTTGATCAAAACTACTTGCCAGCACCTTCTGCTCCTCGTTGGGTTCGACACTCTTATTTATCGAAAGTACTGCGATACACCCCCTATACTTGTGGGTCATCAAGACTATTTTCTGGCGCCGTTGCCGGGGAGTGAAGCGCTATTGGTAAGGAAATTATTTACTGTAATGACTGTTATGGAGTCAAATCCATTTGGTTCGCTGTTTGGGAGGACTACTACCACTGCTACGGTAGTAGATGATCCTCCATCTGCTGAGATTGTTCCATTTAAAATACCTACGAAAATTGTTGGACGTATTATGGATAACCGCTATGATGGAACTGTTCATCCTGGTAATCATTTGCTTTATATACATGAACTATGCGGTTTGTTCAAGTGTGCAGGTATTTCGATGGACATTATTAAAAGGAAATTATTTACTCTGTCGCTGGATGGCAGAGCTGCTGAATGGTATAGTCTGCTGAAGAATGGTCCTTCATTGAGCTGGGCTGAAATTGTCCCTCTCTTTTATTACAAGTTTTATCCTCCAAGTGAGATTCATAAGGATCGGAATTCTATATTCACTTTTTGGCCTTATGAGGGAGAAAGTATTGCCCAAGCTTGGGGGAGATTGAAATTATTAATGCTCAAATGCCCTGTTCATGGGATTCCAAGTAATATTGTCATCAATAACTTTTATGCAAGACTTTCCTATCATGATAAAGATTTATTGGACACTTCTTGTTCTTGGTCATTCACTCGTATGAAGGATGAAGATAAATGGGATCTTCTTGATCGTATCCAGGAAAATACTGAAGGATGGGAGAACGACAAAGGTAGGGAGTCAGGTATAAATTATGATTTCGAATGCATTAAATCCTTTATGGAGACTGATAGTTTTCGTAATTTTAATGCTACTTATGGTCTTGATTCTCAAGTTGTTGTTAATTACTTTAAGGCCTTTGCCTCGTATCTCGATATTCCTAGACAAGGTTGGGAAAAGTATCATGAACCTTATGAAGATAATGCTAATTTTGCTCTTGCTAAAAATGTTGAAGTTCAAACTGTTGATCGCATTATACCAGAACCCTATATTGAAAAAATACCTTTTCCTGTTAAAGTAAAAGAACACTCTATTTTGGCTAGTGTGGTTAGCAAAAGTGAACGTAAACCTAGGGAACCTGATGAGCAAATTAGTGTAGAACATGAAGTAGCTATGGTTAAGGAACTTGTAACTGAAAATGTAGAAGGAGGTCATATTGTGTTTTGTGAAGAAGCTTCTAACATGGTTACACATCCTAAAAGAGCTCGAAAGCCTAGTGTTCCTGTGCTTTCTGTTAAAATAGGTGAGCATTGTTATTATGGTCTCTGTGATATTGGTGCTAGTTCCAGCGCTATCCCTTATGCTCTCTACAAGGAAATCAGGAAGGAAATTGATCCTTGCGAATTGGAAGATATTGATGTGGTTATTCAGCTTGCTAATAGGGAAACTATCTGTCCAGTTGGCATTGTCAGAGATGTTGAAGTTTTATGTGGTAAGACTAAATACCCTGCTGATTTCTTAGTTCTCGGTTCTGCTGCTAGTGACTCTTGTCCTATTATTTTTGGTAGACCTTTCCTGAATACTTGTGGTGCTATTATTGACTGTCAAAAAGAGAAATTTTTACTAGATTCGATGGAGAGTCTTATGAGTTTAATTTTTCAAAATTTGCTAAGAATCATTATGAACCTGAAATGCCTAATGAGAACTTTCAAGTTGAACAGCTTGCTTCTATTGCTGTTGGTCCTAACAATGCTTTGCAGCAATTTTTGGAAGACCACGAAAGTGAAGTTTTTGCAGAAGAAAGAAGGGAGATTGACGACATCTTTCTGCGTCAACCTCAAATGCTTAGGCATGATTTACCTGTGGAGGACCTGGGAATTGCGCCCCCTCCTAAAGAAGACCCTGTTTTTGATCTTAAGCCTTTACCTGATAATCTTAAGTATGTTCATATTGATGATAAGAAAATATATCCTGTTATTATTAGTTCTAAACTTTCAGGAGATGAAGAAGCAAAATTATTGCAAGTTCTGAAGAAACATAGAGGCGCAATGGGCTATACTCTTGATGATTTAAAAGGGATTTCTCCTGCTATATGTCAGCATGCTATTAATATTGAGCCTGATGCCAAGCCTGTTGTTGAGCATCAACGTCGTTTAATTCCTAAGATGAAGGAAGTGGTAAGAAATGAGGTATTAAAACTTCTTGAAGCAGGTATAATTTATCCTATTGCTGATAGTAGATGGGTTAGTCCTGTTCATTGTGTTCCTAAGAAAGGAGGAATAACTGTTGTGCCTAATGAAAATGATGAGCTTATTCCTCAGAGAGTTGTAGTTGGTTATAGAATGTGCATTGATTTTCGTAAGGTCAATAAGGTTACTAAGAAAGATCATTATCCTTTGCCTTTTATTGATCAGATGTTAGAAAGGTTGTCTAAGAAAACTCATTTTTGTTTCCTTGATGGTTATTCTGGTTTTTCCCAAATAGCTGTTAGAAAGGAAGATCAGGAGAAAACCACTTTTACCTGTCCTTATGGTACTTATGCTTATAGACGTATGCCTTTTGGTTTATGTAATGCTCCTGCTACTTTTCAGAGATGCATGTCTGCTATTTTTCACGGTTTTTGTGAAGAAATTGTGGAAGTCTTCATGGACGATTTCTCCGTCTATGGAACTTCTTTTGATAACTGTTTGCACAATCTTGACAAAGTTTTGCAGAGATGTGAAGAAACCAATCTTGTTCTTAATTGGGAGAAATGCCATTTTATGGTTAATGAAGGCATTGTTCTTGGGCATAAAATTTCTGAAAGAGGTATTGAAGTTGATAGAGCTAAAGTGGAAGCAATTGAGAAAATGCCATGCCCCCGAGATGTGAAAGGTATTCGTAGTGTTCTTGGTCATGCTGGTTTTTATAGAAGGTTTATTAAAGATTTCTCTAAAATTTCAAAGCCACTTACCAATCTTCTTCAAAAGGATGTTCCATTTGTTTTTGATGACGAGTGTAAAGAGGCATTCGAAATTTTGAAGAAGGCTTTAATAACTGCTCCTATTGTTCAACCACCAGACTGGACTTTACCATTTGAAATTATGTGTGATGCTAGTGATTTTGCTGTAGGTGCTGTTTTAGGACAGCGAGTAGATAAAAAGTTAAATGTTATTCATTATGCTAGTAAGACTCTTGATGCAGCTCAAAAGAATTATGCTACTACTGAGAAGGAATTTTTAGCAGTAGTGTTTGCTTGTGATAAGTTTAGACCTTATATTGTTGATTCTAAGGTAACTATTCATACTGATCATGCTGCTATTAAATACCTTATGGATAAGAAGGATGCTAAGCCTAGACTTATTAGATGGGTTCTCCTGTTACAAGAGTTCGATTTGCATATTGTTGATAGAAAAGGTGCTGAAAATCCTGTTGCTGATAATCTGTCTAGATTAGAAAATATAATGCATGATCCTATTCCTGTTGATGACAATTTTCGAAATGAGCAGTTGGCTTCTATAAAGGTAAATTCGAATGATTGTCCCTGGTATGCTGATTATGCTAACTTTATTGTTGCCAAGTATTTGCCTCCAACTTTTACTTATCAGCAAAGGAGGAAATTCTTCTGTGACTTGAGGCATTATTTTTGGGATGACCCACATTTATATAGAGAAGGAGTTGATGGTATTATGAGAAGATGTGTTCCAGAGCATGAGCAGAAGGAAATATTGGATAAATGCCATGGTAGTGCTTATGGAGGACATCACGCCGGAGAGAACTGCACAAAAGGTTCTACAATCAGGTTTTTATTGGCCTACTCTTTTTAAAGATGCAAGAAAATTTGTTTTGACCTGTGATCAATGTCAGAGAGTTGGGAATATTAGTAGACGTAATGAGATGCCTATGAATTATTCTCTTGTTATTGAACCTTTTGATTGTTGGGGATTTGACTTTATGGGTCCTTTTCCCGCTTCAGATGGTTATACTCATATTCTAGTTGCTGTTGATTATGTTACTAAGTGGGTAGAGGCTATACCAACCTCTAGTGCTGATGGTAAGACTTCCTTAAAAATGCTTAAGGATGTTATTTTCTCGAGGTTTGGTGTGCCTAGATATCTCATGACTGATGGTGGTTCACACTTTATTCATGGTGGTTTTAGAAAAACTCTTGCTAAATATGGTGTCAATCACAGAATTGCTTCACCGTATCATCCTCAAACTAGTGGTCAAGTAGAGTTATCAAATAGAGAAATTAAGTTGATTTTGCAAAAGACTGTCAATAGGTCTAGAAAGAATTGGGCTAGAAAGCTTAATGATGCTTTGTGGGCTTATAGAACAGCATATAAAAATCCTATGGGCATGTCTCCTTATAAAATGGTTTATGGAAAAGCTTGTCATTTACCTCTAGAATTAGAACACAAGGCCTATTGGGCAATCAAAGAGCTTAATAGAGATTTCAAATTAGCTGGTGAGAAAAGGTTGCTAGAGTTAAGCTCTCTAGATGAATGGAGAAGTGAAGCATATGAAAATGCTAAACTTTTCAAAGAGAAAGTTAAGAGATGGCATGACAAGAGAATTTTAAAAAGAGAATTTTGCATAGGTGATAAAGTTTTATTGTATAGGTCTCGTCTCAGATTTTTTGCAGGAAAATTACTCTCAAAATGGGAAGGACCTTACATTGTGGAAGAAGTTTATCGTTCTGGTGCAATAAAAATTAATTCACTTGACGGTGACAAACCTCAAGTTGTTAATGGGCAGAGACTTAAACATTATATTTCTGGAGAATCTTATAATGAAAATGTTGATATTATTCAAATGGTATCTCCGGAGGAATTTATTAAAACTCAGAAACAGGAAACTGCAGAGTCTGATTTGAAGTAGGTATGAGTTTCGGTAAGAAAAAGTCCGCGTTTTACTTCGAAACTTTTATATTAGTTATTTTTATACAATTTTGGAAATATCAAGACGAATAAGTGCCGGAGGAGGTGCCCGAGGGCACCACGCCACAGCAGGGCGCGGGCCCCACCTGGGCCGCGCCCAGCTATGGCGTGGTCGCCTCGGAGACCCCCTCCGACTCCGCTTCGCCCTGTGCTTTCCTTTTCACGCGTTATTTTCTGCTATATATTTACCCGGATCTCCCGAGGTCCGTATCTCGTGTTTTCGTCGCGTTTGTTTTCGAGCTGTTTCTGCCAGGGTTGTAGAAGTCTAGAGCACCATGGTCGCCTCCAACAACCCTGACAAGGAGGGCCTGAAGAAAGATCTGAAAGACCAAGATGCTGAGGAGGAGAAGGAGAAGACTGAAGCTGTCGGTGAAGAAGAGGAAGATCCAAGTCCTATTCCCACCGCTACCGTTGCAAGCATCGGAGTGGTGCAGAACAAGCCCAGGGCCAGGCAGGGCGCGAGGATGAGCACTGGTGGGAGAGTTCCTCGTCGCTTCCTAGCTCCAAGAACACTTCCTTCAGATACCAAAAGGCCTTTTCACACTCTCATCCATAAGTATCCCTTTGAAAAAGTTCCAGAATCAGAATTGCCCAGTAGCTGGGATATGGATCGTTCTGACCATGCAGGAAAAGGGAGCTCCAAAGCTGAAGAGAAGTGGGGTAACAACTCCAAAAGCTGGGATTCACCCTCTGACAGGATGATGAACCGCATTGAGCAGAATTCAGAGCTTGTCCGCACCCTCATTGGTAGAGTTGATGAGTTAATGGAGCTTGCCGAGAAGCTCATTAGAGGGGCGCCACCACCATCACCGCCAAGGGAGTAATTCACCATGGGTAACAACACACTCCCAGCTTGTTTCAAGCTTGGGGGGGGGGTGTTTTCAGTATCACCATCTTTATCTTTATCTTTATCTTTATATTTTTGCTTAGTACCATGAGTAGAGAAGTTATCATATGAGATAGTTTGCAATGTGGAGTATCACTCCTTAGTTGGTTATCGTTGTATCCGTTGGTGTGAGGTTTATTGTGATGGAATATTAATGAGAAGCTTTATCTTTACTTTCTGCACACTTTATTTTAGCCAGCAAGTCCTTTGTCATATGCTGATCTTGTTACATTAGTATTGGCATCACTTTGGGTGCAGCAAGTAAATTTAGTTGGTTGTGGCAAACTTAGACTGGTCAGTAGTATCAATACTTTTTACACTTAAGTAGAAAAGAGGGAACTGGTTGCAATAACATTATCCCTATTGTTTTCCTCTTTGTTGGCCAATGAGTTTATTATTCTTGAATTAAAGTGTTTTGTGCCCACAAAGTAGATAGCATGGTTGTTCTATTAGATCTATAAGTGTTTGTCTCTCTCAATTCTTGTGCTTGCTACTAAACCTTGCTAGCCTAAAACCTTGTACTGAGAGGAGATACTTCTCGTGCATCCAAAACCCTGAACCAAAGCACTCCATTCGTGTCCACCATAACTACCTATCATGTAGTGTTCGCACTACTCCAAGTACATTTTCTCGTGTGCTACCTTTAACTATTCAAAACTATTATTATATCCCTTTTTGTGTCACTGTTCACCAAGCTCATAAGGACGTGGTAGCAGATGTGTCATCTTCCATGCTAACTGATTTACAAGGATTGGCAGCTTCATCTGCTTCTCCACCTTTTATTTTGCATTAAAAGAGCTGGTTAGTCCACCCTATAAATAAATAAATAAATAAATAGACACTCCTCCACGGTGATTGTTGGTCGGCAACCGAGGATTCGGTCAAGCCATGGTTTGTGGAAAGAAATGGTTGGGAGGAGTGTCATCAATAAGTGCTTGTTACAAGTGCAGTTCTATAAACTCTCGGAACCGCTCTAAAAGTTAATTAGTATGGAAGATGACAAGGATTCTACCACTGATTTGTTGACCAATAGCATACACCTCTCAAAGCAATATTTTTACACTCTCTATGCCTTCGGGAACTAAAAAGCTCTAGCACACGTTTTAATCCCTGCTTCCCTCTGCGAAGGGCCTATCATTTATTTATTGTTGAGTCAGTAAACCTATTCCCTCTATCCCGAGCAAGCACTCGAATTGTTATAGATACAATCATTTATAGTTCATAATATTTCCTATCATGTTTTGTCTACTTTGCTTGAGCACATGAAGTTTTATCTTTGAGAATATGACTTTGACAGTTTTCTTTGGAATGTGAAAGGAACAGTGATGATTGAGCAACTCTATTTCTGCAATATAGCTCTAGTATAAAGACTCTTCTTGAAAGATAAGTTAGAATGTTGATTGTTCTCTGACCAAGAACACAGTTTGCCACATCCAATTGGTTTGCTTAATGTACCTTTATTTGTGGTTGTTCCATTACTTGTTCCAAGTTAAGTAGAATGTGTAGAGACTGCTGTTTAAAATGACTTGTTTAGCTGAGTAAATACTGATGCTTCTTGTCCGTATTCTTTATTATCGACACTTCACTCCATAAACATGTGGACTTGTTTACTGAGCTCAGTTTTCGCTTGGGGACAAGCGAGTCTAAGCTTGGGGGGAGTTGATACGTCCATTTTGCATCACTATTTTATATCATAATTTGTCATTATCTATCCTTATATTTCATATTAATACATGATACTTATGTTATTTTGCCTTATTTTGCATGTTTGATGATTATTGGGAATTATCCTTCCGGAGTCAGGTTTCTGCTGGAAAAAGCGTCGTCAAGTCAGCATATCAGCGGAACTCCAAAAATCACGAAACCAATTCTGGGGGTCTTATAATGTCAGATGCCGGAGGCAGCCAAAAGGAGGCAGCCAGGTGGGCCCCACGCCACACCTGGGCGCGGCTGGCCTGTGGGCCGCGCCCAGCTATGGCGTGGCCACCTGGGTCCACCCCCCAGGTTGCCTCTTCGCGTATATCTGCCTCCCGAAAACCTAAGCACGGGGGGTACGTCCACGAAATATTCCGCCGCCTCCACGGGACGGAAACCACCGAGAGAGAAAGAGCTCTCTGGCAGGGAGATCCTGCCGGGGAAATTCCCTCCCGGAGAGGGGAAATCATCGCCATCGTCATCGTCATCACGCTGGACTTCATCGGGATCATCATCACCATCATCCACTGCGCCATCACCATCATCTCCACCGACTCCACATCCATCTTGCTGTAACATCTAGGGCTGTACCTTGTCTAGTTCATTGGGGAGACTCTCCCGGTGTTGATTACTCCTTGTTATTGATGCTATTGAGTTTGTTTGGTGGATTAGTGTTCATGTCCAGATTGTTATTCATTGCCATATCATCTCTGATCATGATCCATATGATGTCTTGTGAGTAGTTTGTAGTTCTTGAGGACATGGGGAAGTCATGTTGTTAGTAGTGAAATAATGCTGCGTTAATATTTAATGGTTTGATATTTAAGTTGTGGTGTCATTCTTCTAGTGGTGTCATGTGAACGTCGACTACATGACACTTCACCTTTATGGGCCTAGGGGAATGCATCGTGTACCTAGCTTGCTAGTTGAGGGGTTGCCGGAGTGACAGAAACCTGAACCCCCGTTAGTAAGATAGTGCACGAGGGAGCGTAGGGTCTCAGAGTTTAAAGCTGTGGTTAGATTTATCTTAATTACTTTTCTGCATTCGCGGATGCTTGCAGGGGGTATAATCACAAGTGCGTATTAGTCCTAGGAAGGGCGGTGCGTTAGCATAGATTCACCCACACAACACTTATCAAAACAATGAAGATTAACCAGTTGCACGAAGCGAAAGCACTTGACGAAATTCCCATGTGTCCTCAGGAACATTTGTCTCTTATAAGTAACACACTCGGCTTGTCCTTTGCACTCAAAAGGATTGGGCCACTCGCTGCATTTGTTGCCGCGCTCGTTTATTTACTTGCACTGTTTTTACCTGCTGTTTCGAATACTACTGAAAACCTGTCTGCTAGCTTTTACAGTGAATTCTTGATCAAAACTACTTGCCAGCACCTTCTGCTCCTCGTTGGGTTCGACACTCTTATTTATCGAAAGTACTGCGATACACCCCCTATACTTGTGGGTCATCATGACAGTAACTTGTTGCCTCTTGTATGAGTTATTTATCAAATTTGCATGATGAAGAGTGTGACTTCCAGCAGTAGATCATAGGATCGAGTTGCATGCTCAGGTTTATAAATGTGATGCTAATTGATTCCAATGAGTGCAACCTTTCAGCGAAGTGGGATGCTGACGAGGTTATGCTCTGCGGGTACCCCAGCTTAAGGGTACCTGGTGCACGTGATGATCAAAGAAGCCCAAAGATTAATTGAAGCCCATGAAGGAAGGCCTAAAACGAAGAGTGTTTTCCAAATTAGATCAAGTTATAGTCGGTTAAGGCTTTCCATATATGTAACCTTGGTTGGTTATATTTCCCGAGACCCAGCCTCCTATATAAAGGCTGGGAGGGTGATCGATCGGGGCAAGCAATCCATAGCCACCAGAACCTCGACGAGATCAGCAGCTCGCCGAACCCTTGTAACCCTCATATCCATACCATAAACACAGACAAGCAGGAAGTAGGGGTTTTACCTCACTCGAGGGCCCTGAACCTGGGTAAATCCAGCTTGTCAGCCGTCGATTCCACTGATACTACGCGTTCTCTACCACACAATCAACCCTAGGTATAGCAACCATGGGAATGGCCGAGGGCACACCTCGACAGATGCGTTCGAACTTTGTTATATTATCGGTACCTGTCTACTGACATAGAGTATTGGAGTAAACCAAAGCCCTCGGTGAAAACTTGGCCAGGTTCCCATGTACTATCCACCACAACTATCTTAGTTTATGTAGCGAAATTTGTACTTTCGTGCTGCTTCTTAATATGTACATTATTTTTGCTTAGTTAAAACCGTTTGTATTATCGGATATTTGGTCTGTTGTTAAGCTTTTTTAGTCGTTTACATACTATTTTACTATGTTTTTTACGTGAACTGTGCTTTGCAACTTACGGGCCCGGTATAATTTTACGAGTATGTTTACGTGGGCCATCTTTAATAGCTTGTGGGCTGTTGGACTCCCTGCTCAGTTTGTTCACATGTTGTTTTCGGTCTACGGGGTGTGTCCAATTCGTTTGATTGCGGGCTATATGGGTTTCCAAGAGATTTGCAATTACGGAGATGATGTAGGGTAGGTCCCGATTTTCATGAATTTGGGATGAATTCGGCGATGTACACGAAGAACCGACGAAGAACGCAAGAACACAAAGAGGGGAAAAGGATCCAAACAAGATAACTAGCAAAGCACAACTCGGCCAAAGTCAACCGGTAACAATTCCCCAAAGGTAGCACCCGATTCTCCTTCTCCAAGCACACCTTTCTCTTAGGATTGTTTCTCTCAACGGTCAATCCAACCGATCCAATAGAAGTCACCCGAAGATGAAAGATTGGCAGGTAATCTCAATTACAAGAGGAGGTCTTGGAATCCACTAGAGGGATCTTCTCCACAAGGGGAGGCCTTGGTTCATCTCCACAAGGAAAGGCCTTGAATCCACATGGGGATCTTCTCCACAAGGAGGCAACACCACAAGGGGTGGGTAAGGAGCCTATGCTCAACTCTATCTCATCATCAACTCTATCCCCTAGAGGTGGAGGGGTACTCCTATATATAGTCTAGACCCAAAGGGGTAGGTGGGAGAGGGGTACATGGGTTAAAAGCCCAGATCTGCTCACAGGCACGCGCAGGGCCGGTAGTACCGGCGGTGAGTGTCCGGTAGTACCGGTCTCGCGCAGGTCCGATAGTACCGGCCAATTGTCGGTAGTACCGGCGGACTCCAGGAGCTTCTGGACATCAGCGGTAGTTGCTCCGTGGTACCGGATGGAGGGCGGCGGTAGTACCGGCGTGCAGGCGGTAGTACCGGCGCCTGAAGCTGCGGCTTCTCTTCCTTCTCCTTTTCCAAGCCACCGTCTTGTTCGGCTTCATTCCTCTCGCACCTTGGCCATCTTCCCATGTACATGTCCTCGTCGTGGTAAACCTAGCATCATCAAGAGACGGAGCATGACGTAGCATACCATCCAAAAGGGCAGGAATGGAGCTCAAGTAGAGGAACGGGTTCACCTTTGATGTCCATGGTGACTTGTGAAGTGTTGGAGTGCTTGACATGGTGATGGACGTGACCCGGACTACATCAGGAGATATTATTTTTAATAGTATTTTGATTTTGCAATTATGTTGATGCTACCGCTAGTTTCCTCAATGGAGTTTAAATCTAATATAAAGGGGATTGCGTTCAAACGACTACATTTAATTGATACAAATTTGTGCTACCAATTATTATACTTGTACTAGATAAATATAGATACACATCGTACCAATATTTGCACACGGTTTTATTTTAAAGGCATACACGATAGGCTAGTTATGCAGTGGCAGCCTATTATAATACTCCCTCCGTTCCAAATTAATTGACACACATTTGTCTAGATATGGATGTATCTAGACACTAAATAAGTATAGAATACATCCATATTCATATAAATGCAAGTCAATTAATTTGAAACGGAGGGAGTATGTAGCTAATACTTTTCACCTAGCTCCTCGAACTCACTAATTCCCTAAAAAATTACCCTTGAGACCGCTTCTTCTACCTCCACAGCACTGGACACGGCGTCTGAGGCAGGAAGGCTTCCGGATTCTGAGATGCCGGATTCAACAACAGTTTTTTGTGCAAGCGAAACAACTTCGCATGCACGCGTCCGACGGCACCCCCTTTGTGAGAGATTGTACTTTCACCTTCAAGATTTTGTTCTCCCTTCTACGCGGCGCCAGTCAATGCCGCAATTAAATCGATCAAGGTCATATCGATGTTTGTCATACCTCAGTTAAGATCTCTGATTTCGAAGCCATAAATTATTTCGAATGCCATCGTCATCTATTCTGCTGCCTTTTCCTCGACCATTACCGCTGTTGCAAATTCATGGATGCTCGAGCTGGTCTTCTCATGCAGCTTGATAGGAACACCAAGATAAGGCACAAGTACTCGTAAGTTGCTACAATAGCCACTATACTTGAACCAAGTTTGATAAACAGGCTCAAGAAGAGGCAATGCCGGCAGATACTTACACCATCACATCGTAGCAATAGACTATCTCTTTAAACAAAGGTACAAATTTGAGGAAACTAAATGTATTTTAGTCAACACAAATACATTCTTACATCTGACATACTAGGTCTGTGTTAAGCACACCATGTTCTACCATTACATAAAATAAAAAAACTCCGTTCAAAATGTACACTAAAGAAAGATATATTTTACAAAAAATAAAAGGAGTTAATGGCACCCGCAGTCACGCAACTCGTCACGTATGTGCACTTAAGTCACACTTCTCCAGAACGTGATTTTTTGGTCACACATCTGGACAAGTGGTGCACGGTGGTCTCTGGGCCCACGTGTCAGACCGTTTTTCGTTGCGGGAGTGCTGACATGGATAAGTAATTTTGCAGAAAACCCCCTGTATTTTTAGATATTTCGCAAAATGGTCCTCCTAATTTTACAAAATGGTCCTTCTAATTTTGTACCATTTTGTAAAATTATATTACTCCAGGGGTTTTCTGAAAATTTACCGTCCAAAACGGACTGACACGTGGGCCCAGAGACCTGCGTGCACCCACTTGTCCAGATGTGTGACCAAAAAATCACGTTCTGGAGAAGTGTGACTTAAGTGCACATACGTGACGAGTTGCGTGACTGCGGGTGCCATTAACTCAAATAAAAGCATGTAAACTTATTAATTTAATATTTCAAATAATGACTCCAGTGTTGTTCTGAAAGTAGATATACCAAAAATAAAAGCATATGCGGGCTACATCAGTTCCTGATTTGTTCCAGTTGTGATGCAGGAAGTAATAGCAAGATACAGATGGCTACATCAGTTGCCGTCCGTCAGTACAGTTCCTACGGCATAAGCACGAAGCGATTCTTCTGCACTGGCCGCTATCGAAGCCCTCGTTCCTGCAGGGGATGTTGCAGGTGCCACGCTCAAAACACCATGCGCCGCCGTGCCATGTCCTGCTCCACTGTGTCTCGCATCCATCTGACCCAATCTCTTCTGCAAACAAGAAAATCAACAAAATTAACTTGGTTCAGTCTCATCTGGAGATGTGTGAGTTGATTGTATTCCTATCAGATGACAAGAGAAGCATCATAATCAGCCACAAGCATATCAATGCCTTGTTGCTCTTCATGTACCATGCCATATCGATAGGGTAATGTGTGTGTGATGTTCTACCTTACGGAGATATGTACTTATAGTCCAAGTATGTCAATAGTATTAATGGTTATTTTTATGAGATATTAATTTTTGGTTTTATTTCCATTCCTAATTTTGTAGATATGTTTATTTAATGGTTGATACTATGTATCTGAGTCCGATGCGAAGCAAATCGCTGGACCTCTCCACAACCGTCCATCTTATCTCCATCGAACGGGCTGGTTTGGTATTACAAAATCACCATTAATTCCGCGTGATTTGACGACCTGAAATCCCGTAATTTCTGGCCCGTTTCCAAAACACTCTCCAAAAAGCCTTATTTCAAATGGATCTGCAGCGAACCTCCCCTCGTCATCCCTCAGCTCTCCACGGCGTCCTCCCGCCGTTCTCCCTCGCCGCCTCCAGCAAGACGGACTTCACACCCCCATTGGTAGATTTATCCCCGGCACTATGTCGTTCAGCCGCAGGGAATCGTCGTCGACTCTCGATCTCTCGTCAGTACGATTGCGGAGACTAGGATTTGCATAACATTGAAAGCAGGATGTGTTTCTTAAGGAAGCAACCTGCCAACCTGAATAATTGTGGAATCATTCAAGCGAGTAAAGGATGCATCGTGATATTTGCTTGAAACAAATCGGACGTGATTGCTGGAAACAAGTCAGCCGTGATTCTTGCCGGTAGTTACTCAAGATGTAAGTACCTAGCTACCAGATCACAGGGAAAACGAGGAAGAACAGCGACGAACTCGTCGAGATCTCGATCCAAACAGGAAAAAGGTTTATTGCTCCGGATACTCCCCACCACCCCCGGGCTAGTTCGATACGGCACTGCCGTCCATTACAACTCGGTTATTCGACAAAGAGACAGGAGAAGGTTCGACTGCTTATGTAGCAGGTGGCTACGCCACCCAGTCGCTGCCAGCTAGCCACCCTGGAGGCCTTCTTGTCCTCTTGGGCCTCGCGCCTCGTCCCGCTGGGCCGCCGTCCTTGCCTATCACGTCAGCGTCGTCGTCAGGGTAGGCTGGGTCGTTGACAATCCCCCCGTCTTCGAAACCTGCTTGTCCCCAAGCAGGCGCATGTGGAAACACCCTGTCGAGGTCCTCCCATGTCGCAGCGTCTGGATCCGTGCCGCTCCACTGCACCAAGACCTGATGGACTTCACGCTGACCTCGCCGCTGGACACGGCGCTGTAGAACATGATCGGGCACTCGGAAGAGGTCTTCAGGTTTCGGCAGCACGGTCGATGCCGGTGGCCGGGGACCAATGCAGGGCTTGAGCTGCGAGACGTGGAAGACGGGGTGGACGCGGCTCGACGGCAGCAGCTCCAGCTTGTAGGCCACGGCGCCGACGCGCTCCACCACGCGGAACGAACCGAAGAACTTCAACGCTAGCTTGTGGTTCGCGCGCCTCGCGACAGACACTTGGATGTACGGCTGCAGCCGGTTGAACACCTCGTCACCCACTTCGAAGGAACGCTCCGTGCGGTGCTTGTCCGCCTGAGCCTTCATGCGTTGCTGCATACGAAGGAGATGCTGCCGCACCGAGTCCAGAACCAGAGATCGCTCCTGCAGCCAGGACTCAACATCGCCATTAGCAATCTTGTCGGAAGCGGTGATGCCAAAGTACCTGGGCTGGCGACCGTAGAGCAGCTCGAACGGCGACTTCCCCGTCGAGGCGTGCCAATTGGTGTTATACCAAAACTCGCACAGGACAGCCACTTAGACCAGTGTTGCGGGTGCGCGCTGATGAAGCAGCGTAGGTAGCACTCGATGGACTGGTTCACGCGCTCAGTCTGCCCGTCTGTCTCGGGTGGTTCGCTGTACATAGCTTCAGTTGCGTGCCTGTAGCGCGAAACACCGACTGCCAGAAGGTGCTGGTGAAGATGGGGTCGCGATAGGACACCAGCGAGCCCGGCATGCCGTGGAGCTTGAAAATGTTGTCGACGAAGAGCTCGGCCACCTTGCTCGCCGTGTACGGGTGCCTCAACGCAATGAAGTGCGCGTACTTCGTGAGCCTGTCCACGACGACGAGGATGCAACTGTATTGGCGCGACGCGGGCAGTCCTTCGATGAAGTCCATCGTGGCCACCTCCCATGGCGCCGACGGAATGGGCAGAGGCTGGAGCAAGCCAGCCGGCGGCAGCCGCTCCGGCTTCGCTTGCTGGCAGACATGGCAGGAGCGCACATACTCACGAATCATGGTCTTCATCCCCGCCAGCTGAAGAGAGAAACAAGCCTCCTATATGTCACTGGAAAACCAGAGTCACTACAAGAATCCCAGTCTTCTACCACGGAATGAGTTCGTGGCGGAAAGTCAAAAATCCGTCGTAGATGCTCATCTACGACGGATTTGCTATCCGTGGTCGAAAGTGCGTCATAGATGAACTCCGAGACGAATTTCCCGAACCGTCTTGGATTCGTGACAGCCAGACCCAGTCCGAGGCCCGCCCGGCTCATTTGACCGTGACGGAAAAATCGTCACCGCTGGCTGTCCCCTTGCCAGAAAAGTACCGACACTTTGTGTCAGACCAATGATTGACCTGTCAGACCCTGTCGGGTAAAGTCAACTTTGTCGTCTTGCATGACGTCATCCGTAAAAGGCCGGGCCATATTGCTCTGGCGGGCCGGCCGGCCCATTAACCGTAGCAGGCTCGGCTCGTCACATAAACTGGGCCGGCCCGTTTTCGTTGCCAGCCCGACCCGTATTGTTACACGTCGATAGGCCCAACGAAACACGCAAACTGGCCCATATTACCAGTTCAGAAGGCCCATTAGGACTAGAAACTCGGCCCATCAAACCAGAAGGCCCGCTAACTTAACCTAGCAGGCCGACCATTCAACCAAACGGCCCAGTCCACCCATGTAAGCAGGCCGGCCCACTCTACCTTAGCAGGCTGGCCCACGCTACCTTAGCAGGCTGGTCCACGCTACACATAAGGTGGCCCACTGATCCATACGACCCAGCCCACCAAGGCCAGCAGGCCAGTCCATCGCACTAAGCAGGCTTGCCCATCAAGTTAATCTTCGGGCCCGGCCCACTATCGTGGCGCAGCCACTCAGAGGTGGACGCGTGTCGCAAATCGAAGACGACGCGTTGCGAGCACGCTAGGTGGCTTATTCTTGAGAGGACGCGTGGCAAGATGCTATCAAATCGTCTTTTGACACGTGGAAGTGTTTTTTAGTAGGTCGACACGTGGCCTATTTATGTGACACGCGTGGGTTGTTAATTTGGCTGTTCAGGTAGGATTAAAATTGGCCCGGTCGTGTGGCCCAATTTGGTCGAGCCCTTACTGGACGGCAATAGGGGACCACAAATGAGGGAGTGCTGATATGAACCAATATTAAAATTGGGCTAAATCGTTATCCAACAATCGAGCCCACGGAAATAATAGATATTTTACTCAAACAATAAAGTCACAATTACAGGTATATTACAATTAGGTCCCACAGATACAAAATAGGACTACCTCCGATAACACACACCATCAGAGTTCAACGTACACAATCGCACCAACAGAATAGTTTACAATAACACCATTAACATAACAAATTAAACCACCTGCAGCCCACATTGATCTTCCTTTTTTAGTATGTTGACTGGTCATCTCATCTATTTGAAGGAGCTGGGAGTTTATAACATCCCAAAGCTTTGAATTCTTCTCTTCTCTTGCATCATTTTAGCAGCAAGGTCGGTCAATATGTCTGGAGAGGTCCGATGAACTACAACTGCATTCTGAAGAAACCTACAAATTGAGTCTACAAGTTAAATACTCTGGATCGTTATGCTCTCCCATACTTAAACACAGGAAAATGCATATTAGTACTCCATATCTGCAAGAACTGTTATCCAAAGTTCAACCTGTAGCATCACTAAATCAGAATAAGTGCAACTTGCACAATAGCACAAACTGGACATAAAGCTATCCTTTGTGTGCATGATAGGGAGAGCAACAGGATGCAGCTTTTGACGAAATCAACAGTTTGTGGAACCAAATAGCTACATACCGAAATTGAATTTAATAACCGCGCCTTCACCCTCATTGCTAGTCCTGGTAAGTAGAACAAAACAATTAGATCAATCCAGCGAGCATGACCACAAATAGCACTTGCATTCAAACAAGAGATGTACAATACGTGACGATGATGGACGAACTGGCACCATGGCTATCGAAAGATGGAAAGAGTAGTGGTAGTCTGAGGCATCTCTGGATTAAAGACAACATGATCAACATATTCAGTTCTTATTCCTGTCATGCTTCATGCACTAGCCAACTATCCCAAAAGTCCGAACTGATAGGAAAGGCTATTACAATTCACATATACACTTCAACACCCCCTCTCACGTGTGACTCGGGAGGGAGAGGCCAACACGTGCAACCGGAAGAGAGGGACGGCGCGCAAGTCTCAGAGGTATGGCTCAAGAGGCCAATACATGGACAAAGAGGGGGTGGCAGCAATTTTAGGATAAAATGCGCAAGCCAGGACTCAGAACTCGAGACCATGTGCTCTAATACCATGTCATGTTTCATGCACTAGCCAACTATCCCAAAAGTACGAACTGATAGGAAGGGCTAGTACAATTCACATATACACTTCAACAATTCCAAGCAACATCTTTGCATGACAGACACTTCTCCCGGTAGCATCATTAACTAAAAAAACGAGTCAATGGGGTCATCTTAAAAGCAAAGCTAACCTCAATGCTGGTAAGAACAAGATAGAACATCTTGCTAAATCCATTCAGTCGTATTTGCAGCAAGCAATCGGTAGCAATTGCTGTTGCTGGCCTGGTAAGTAGAACAAAACAATTATCACTTGCAGTGAAACATCAGAAGTATAATAAGGCACGATGATGGAGGAACTGGCACCTTTGCTGTCGAGAGAGCATCGGTGGTCTGAGGTATCTCAGGATTAAAGAATAAAGACAACATGGTCATCGTCTTCACCTTTTATTCCAAACAACATCCTTGCATGACAGACACCAAGTCTTCTTCTGGTAGCATCATTAACCAAAAAAGGACGGAATCAGTGTGTGGTCATCAAAAAAGTAAAGCTAAAATAAATGCTTATAAGAACTTAATAGAACATAGTGCTAAATGCATTAACCAGAAGACCGAACTGATGGAAGGGCTAATACAATATCCACATACACTTCTACAAATAGATCTTGCCCGCGGTTGTATTTGCATCTGTTAGTAGATCTGGTTGCAATTGGTGTTGCTGGCCTGGTAAGTAGAACAAAACAATATATATCAATTAAGCGAGTATGACAACAATAAGCACTTTAATCAAAAAACAATGTACAAATAAGGCGCGATGATGGAGTAACTCCGAAACAGGCTTTCGCCCTGCTTTATAAATAAAGCCAAACGGCCGAACCGATACAAAGTGATGAGGGGAACCTCTTACAAGAAGATCAAGGATAGAAAAAGAAAGAACAAAGAGAGCCAAGCTTTGCCACCGATGACACCGGAACGAGCCCGCACGATGCCGGCGCTCCACGACGACGCCCCCAAGAGGGTAACGACGAACATGTGTCGTCGTCGAGACCGAAATGGTCAAGGGTTTTCACCCGGAGCCTAACACGGTTAAGGTACCCACAATGATGGAGGAACTAGCACCTTGAAGGTGCTAATCTTCACATTTTATTCCAAGCAAAATCAATCATCCTTGCACGACAGCACGAATCCATTCAAATACTTTTCTTGCATCGAGGCAAAGATCATAAGCACAAACATGAAACGTAGATTACAATATGAGTGTGAGATCAAAATGAATGAATAAAGGAAATGCACTCTTGTAATGAACCACGAACCAACGAAACCTAGATCCATGAGGCGTTTGATCAAACAACTAGCTAATCCATCGCACTAATAGAACAATCCCACAGATCAACAAAAAAATCAAATTAACTACCCAATGCTACCCTGCAAACGACGACGTTGTGCGGTGGTGGGGGTGGGGAGTGGGGCTTGATGTCGCCGGGCTGCGGGAACGATGTGTCCGGCGAACGGGGGGCGGTGTGGGGGGGGGGGGGGGGGGGGGCAGCACCTGTGGCGGAGGTGCGGCCGGAAGCCGATCTAGGATTCTTCTGGTATGAGATTTGGGGATACTGGTGTGAGGCTTGGCTGGGTGCGACTTGGGAGAGCATGTTACTTACTGCAAGGGGGTATTTCAATTTCAAAATTTCATCCTCCCGCCATCCGCGCTGAACGGGCGGGAGATTTTGGGACATTTGAGACTGGTGGGTCTACAATCAATGGGATTCGAAGGAAAATTAATCTGGAATGGGCCTCGCTGTCTCTGAACTACATAATGGGCTTGCAGTTGTTCTCTACATACAAACATTCTAAAATAATAGTTGAAAACATGCACCCTTCACATATACCATCCGTTCCACAATATAAGTTGTTTTAGCATTTTTCGGTCTTTCCACATTCACATGTACGGATATGTATCTAGACACGTTTTAATGTACATGTCCACTCTTTTTGGTACGAATCTAGACAACATGTGTAACACCTAAAACATCTTATATTGTGGAATGGAGGGTACAAACTTCTACAGGCGGATGGTTCAATACATAACATGATCTCAAACTCTAGTTAGAACTGGTTGAACCCCTGGTACGCGCAAGAACAGAACAAGACATGTACATGCGTGTCTTTTAATTGTCAAGTGATCCCGTACCTAAAAGCAACTATAAAAACAAAAGGATCGGCTTTAGGAAGAGGACAAGATGGAGATGCTCAGCTCATTTAACACATACAGGGGCATCCCATACATTCGACCAGCCGGTCATACTTTGATCAAAATGCATCATTACTCTTCACCAGATCACTAACAACTGACATAACACGGTGGAGCTAGCCGTGTTGAGGACATCTATATGCCTGCTTCGTGGAGGTGGCGCTCTTGTAAATTTTCAGCTTGAACCAGTGGTAGTCAACTTGAAGACGACCACGTCGTGTTCCGCCAGGTCATACTTGAACACGAGCTCCGGCCAGTTTCTTCCGAGCACCACCGCACTGCCGTGAGTGTTCACCTCCACCCACTCATCGCAGAACTTGCAGGCTGACACAGCCATGCAACACGGGAGTGGGATCATGAGCCGGTCCATCAAGACCCCCTGGAATAAACTGGGACAACGAGCATCTGGTAATATATCCGAATTTTTTTCTGAATTTTTTTGACATTTTGAAAAAAAATATATATTTTACATAGGAGTAATAGGTTCAGCTACATCCGATACCCAAATCGCCGCCTCCTCTGGCGAAAGTTGCTTTATCTGTTTTTGGGACCAATGGTCCAGATATTTGGAACCAGCTACACTGTGGAGTTCTTGCCAAATTCCACTCCGATACTAAATGATGCTCTATGGCAGATTTGGCTATTGCAACGGTTTGGGCAGCCACAGCGTGCAATCACCAAATTTTCCACAAAAAAGTTGTATTTGGCTACTTTGGGAAATTTAGCGACAGCTTCACAACGTTGCCTATTCCATGTTCCTGTACCGTGAATTTTCTCTCCCCATCTCTATTTTTAACATGGCCTAAGGGCAACCACAATGTTGCCAATTGCCAAATTGGCCACGTATAGCATTTGGCATCCGTGTTAAATCTACATGCATGTGGACCCGGTACTGACACAAGTTGGAGTAAAAGATTACTTCTTTTACTATCCACCGGCTCTACATGCACACTCTCTCACCAAATCCATCCCTCTTCCTTCATTTTTTATTCATTGGTTGAGTTTTGGCATCGGCGCAAGTAGATGATCTCACGCCATATTATTTGGCTTTGGCAATCCTATTTGGCACCTCCACAATGTAGAAAACCAATGGCAAAAGCCAAAACCCCAATTTCGCAACTACATTTGGCACACACTGTGGTTGCTCTAAACGATACTAGTATATGAGACATTTCAGGACAGAGGCACTGTCACACGGTACTAGAGAGAACAACAAGGTCGCACCAAGGCGAGTGCTAGTACGACATTTTTTGGGGGTATTCAAATGGGAGAGGGGCATGGCTAGTGATTTTCCCACCAATTCGAAGTAGACACAAAAAATACTGGTGCACCGGGTACCATGTTTTTAATTGGCTCCTCTCCGCAGCTCTAGGCTCTAACTCTATCGCTCGCTGTCTTTTCTTCAGAGGGACTTTTGTGCAAAACACAAACCCCACGCCCTATTGCTACCGGCTACCGCTTTGCGCAAAACACATACGAAGTAGGCCCACTCTACAACGTTATTGCCCAAAACAACACCTACTATTAATCTAATTATATAACCAGTTGCAATTACAAATAATCAAGCGTTCATCAATTTGAATAAAATTGCTTACAAGTGGGTCCCACATGTAAGTGCCCATGTAGCAAGGAAAACCAGAGAGGTCAACCCCCATCACACTTGTTTTCGTGTAATCGCTCGAATGCATTTTAACACATAGTTCAACATTTTCTCTTTGGTCTTGATGCACTATAGCTAATGTTTTGGTGTGATTTCAACAGTCTTGTGCGTCGTTTCAGGCAAAACCCATTCATGTGGGGCCCACGTTGTCTAACAATTTGACTGAAGTCGAACTTGGGTTGACCATATGTTGACTACCTCTCCTTGTATGTGTGTAGCGGGGTGGATCGTGGGAGTTTATATAGTTAGTTAGGCATATAAATTAAGTAGGGAAGACCATTTGTGTCGGGGTAACTGCTATGCCGAAGTGGGTAACACACTTAGGAGTTGCATGTTTGGCTATTATCGAGTTCCGCCACACTAGCTTGTCTACATATATTAAAGGACACCTTGCATATTTTCTTGGGATCCGGATGCTCTTGCGCGCCTACTTCACGATTGGGACGACACTGATCTTGACTCCACTTGTCGTCCATCGCTTTGACCGGTGTCAGACTACGGTTGACCAAATCACTTTTCTCCTAGTTTGTTAGAGTGAGTCGTGTATCGGAAGTTTGAACACACACTTTGACCGGAAACCCCCTGGGAGCGTCGAATTGGGAGATTAACCATATATAGTTAATGAAGTGTGGAAGTGGAACCCTTTGTTGGCGGTAAGGATGTGTGGGGGGATTCACTTGTGAGTTGGACATTCACTTAGCTGTGGTTCCACGAGAGTTCTATAAATATATTAGGATACCTAGCAAATTTGATAGGATTTTGACGATTAACAACGTTTCGGCCCACATAACTTGATTTGTGTTGGGCCTACATGCGTCGTCTGCCAATTTGACCGACATCGAAGGTGTTGACTATTTGATTTTGATCTCCTTCTTTGTGCTAGCTAGCTAAGGTCGATGATAAAAACATGGAAAACAAACTGCACCCCAAGTGTTATCAAAAGATTCCCCTTCAATGTCGTCGAAGTGGGAATTTAATTAGCCATATAATAAAAGTGGCACAACAACTTGCGGGGGTGCATGCTCCATACAAAGTGGGGCACACTCGGAGTTGGGTATTGGCTTTTAGGCATGTTTCACCACACCTTGTAGGTAACACCTTACAACTTTGGGTGGGATATAATGCTTCGCGTCAAACCTCGCCTATTTTGCCCCCTCTTTGTCGTCTATCCCTTGACTGGTGTGGAAATTAAGTGGGGTTGACCAATGGACTCTTCACCTATTTCTTCTAGGGAGGGGTCTTATAGGAGTTAGGAACATGTATATGTTAGCCAACTTATTCCCAAAGTTCTCAAAAGATTCCAAAACAGGTGGTGTAAACTTAACGAGGGACATTAATTAGTATATAGTTAACAACGGATTCTTCCTACGTGGGGTATGTATGTTGTCTTTGAAGCGGGGCACATTTGGAAGTTGGTATTACGTATATATTTAGTTGACATTATAACACTTTCCGTGTTCCACCTGCGCACACTGTTGGTTGTATATGTATATACCTATTTTTATTAATTAGGAAACCTTACAAAGTTTTAGTGAGATTTCGATGATCAGACGCACAGTTTCGGGCCAAACCTTGAAATGCTCACAAAAAACTAGGAGTATGATGTTGGCTCTTACATGTTCCATAGCACAATTAACTGGGAGTTGGATAATGGCTCTCTCTCGAAGTTCCACCAAACTTGTATATATATATATATATATATATATATATATATATATATATATATATATATTAGGACACCTAGCTTTCAAGTTTTGTTGGATTCTTATGCTCTCCGACGTGCCTTTTCGAGACAACGTGTGTGGGCCCATGCGTCGCCACCACCCTTATATCGGCGTGACCAATCGACATTTCTTATTGAATGGTGTTTTGTTCAGTCAGAGGGACTCGAAAAACACACTTTGACCCTCCGATGTTGTCGAAGTAGGAGTTCAGCGAAACCTTCGTGTCGGGTTATAGTTTTCTCCTTCTGAAAGCTCGTCACACATTGAAGTTGGATGTGCGATATTTCCATGTTCCACCACACACATAGTATATATACTACCTAGGGAGCAATGTGTGCAAGTTTTGGTTGGATTTCGACACTTCTGCGTGTCGTTGACGGGGAAGATAAGATGAAGTATAGATCACTCTGCAACATATAAAATCCCCCAAGTTCTAAAACATTCCATCCAGTGGCGTCGACGTGGGAGTTTAGCCATAATTGAAGCGGGTCACACACCAGATTTTTTCTTAGTTGGAAGAGAGAGAATGAAGAAAGAGACATGTTGTCTTCCCTTACGTAAGTGATGATCTCTTAAATATTCACAGAAGGAAGTAAGAGCATATGTCTTCCCACCCAAATTACTATTTCACACTAAAATTAGCTTGCACTAAAACATGTCTAGATACACGTGGGCCAAAAAATGCTAAAAACATCTTGCATTTTTTTATGAGGGAAACAGCAAGACCCACCTCTACCCCCACTCCAAACTCTCCTATTTTCCCTGCATCCATTTTCCTTTCAGGTGGCGTGGAGGAGGTGTCCCGGGAGGCGAGTACGAAGATGATGGCGCCGCGCGAGGCAGGAGCAACAATTGTATCCGAATCTGGCCTCATCTAGTCATCTTCCTCCGCCCATCGACAAATCTGTTGCATCAAGGAGGAGGGGCTCGAGAGGGCAGCTGATGGCGGGCGAAACGCTCGCGCCCAGGAGGAGAGGGGAAATTCCTCGCCTTGTAAGTGTGTGTGTGCAAGAGGAGCGGCCGAGCGACTGGACGAGGCCGGCTGCCGTCTCGGAATCGATCGGATCGTACCGGAGGACGACGACCCCGACCTCTCCTACTAGGTATAGTTCGTTGTGTATTACTTGTATGCATACCAATGAACGGTTTATATAGCTGGGTTTAATTTGATCTTGTAAGAAGTTACCTGTCTCAGAAATCATCTGAATTTGGAAGTATTCTTTTTGCGGGTTTGAAAACAGGACTTTATTTCGGTGACACTCTGCAAAAGTCATCCGGCCTCGTGTTTCTTCTTTATTCGTACCGATCTGTTGCGCCGAGGAGGAGGTGGCCCGGTGTAGATGTTAGTAGGATTCACATCAGCTGGGTGATTGACGAGATAAGCTTGGGCATCCATGGTGGAGAAGGACCGGATTGTATTTCCTTCCTAATACTTCTATTTTAGACTAATTTCTAGTCAAGGATCCTTAGGGCTTACCCGCAAAAAAAAAAATCCTTAGGGCTCCTTTGATTCATAGGATTGTCAAAAGGATTTGTGTAAAAATCCTATAGGTAGAAAGTTGTAGTACAAAGTTCTTTTATAGCAAAATTACATGAGCTCTAACCTCATGGAGAAGTTCCTTCACCACAATCAAAGGAGCTTACTCTTCGCATAGATTAATTAGACATATTTTCCTTTCTTCTTGGGTCTTTTGTATACTATGAATCAAGTAACCCACATGCGCCCTTTTGCAAAAATAAATACATAAAGTTTGCCGGGAGTGTTGACTTTTCTTGTTTCAAGTTTCAACTCAAGTATGTCATGTTGTTATTCTGGTACCAGTAGTTAGTAGGAGTACTACTATTCTCTGAATTAACTTAAGTCACATGTCTAATTAAAGTCGAAACTCATTTGAAAACAGGAGTTTATTTCGATGACACTGCACAAAAATGCTAGAGCAAAATAAATACAACCTTAGCAAGAAACGTTATCACGGCTCCCGGGATAGAGCTGTCATCTTTTATCGTCTTCGTCAGCTCCTCCACAAGAAGAGCAATCTTGGTCTTAGGTAAGATACTAAATTCACTCACTTTTTAATTTCGTTTGGTTTATAATTATGCATATTAACTTATTGTTGGATACAGGTGGTATTGATGCATCGTTAGACTGGCCAATATGGTTTGCAAGATAGAAATTAGCCAAAGTACATCGAGGTATGTATCTGGTCTCACGGTGATCCAGCTACGTACAGCTAGCTAACTTAGACGAACAGCTCGAGCAAGACCGGCGGCGTGTCGGCAGCAGCATGCCCGGGCATCCCGACGCTGCGCCAGACCAAATGGTCGTCGTCGGCACCAGCGCCACCACCGCTGAGCAACATCTCCTCACGGTGCCGCGTCATGTGCCCCCCGAGCGCCTGGCCCATCTCGAAACCAAGCCCACAAATATGGCACTCGTGCGACTGCTTCTCCTCGCTCCGCTTCTTCTTCCTGATGGCCCGGCCCCGATGGTTGCTGCTCCGGTGCCCGCCGAGCGCCTGGAATGACGCGAAGGCGCGGCCGCACGTCCTGCACACGAACTCCCCCTCGCCGGACGTCGCCACCACCCTGCCACGGCGCGCCCTCTTCCTCGTCGACACCGAGTCGGCCGACGACGTCGTGGGCGTAGAGTTCGTGGTCAGCGACAGCGCCAGCGACACCGGCTCCTCCTCCCGCGCGCCCTTCACCCCTGCTCCCATGGATGCTTTGCCTCGTGTTCTAGCTCGTGCGGAGAAGAATGGATGAATGGATTGGTTTGGCTGGCGGCGCAGTTATATATATTCTTCTGAGTACGTAGGGGGCGGCGTGAGTGGTGCTAGCTGTTGGGAATCAGGTACCTTGGACCGAAGAGGGCGGAAGTCGATGGGTGTGGCAGGATGGATATTGAACGCGCCACTATCTTTCGGGGGCACTGGTCCACTGGACCTGCATGCGAGCTATTGTCACATCGAAATCAAATCATTTGTATAAATAATACTCCGTGGCTCCAGCTCATGGCGTGCGGGGAGTACTAGGTCTCGGATTGTACGAATTTGTCCCCGTGGCTCTGGTTCATTGAACTAGAGAAAGTCTTCAGCATATTCATCCTTGTAATATTTGAATATAAACCTCGTAATATTTGAGCTGGAACCTTGTAATATTTTTTTTTATTTGTGGTATGTGTGATTGAACCTTGCAATTTCCGCTGGAACTTTGTGATGCACTTCGCATGAACATGGTCTATGGTTAATGTTTTTAATTTTCTATCTGTGTACCGTCTCTTCACGATGGCACGCAGAAACAAAAGAAGAGGAGGTACATAAAAGCACCAGCAATATAAAAACCAATCCAGAGAGCCATCTAGTCATCTACATGACTGCCCCACAGATAGCCATGTGAACTTCTCGTGCAGAGAGAGAGGGTGCATCTTTCCCTTCAGAGCATGGCTGCTCCTGCGCCTCCTCTACTGTTCGCAAGATCTGGTGGCGACGAGGAGGAGGAGATCCAAAGACAGCGCCGCCTGCTCACGCGGTAGGAGCGGCGACGGGATTCGTCCCGCCGAGGAGAGGAGGTAGCCCGGGAGGCCAGTAGGAGAAGGCGGGCGATACGCTCGCGCCCGGGAGGAGCGTGAGTCTTCAGCGCTGGCAGTGTGCCTGTAATTAGCGGTGGAGCGAGTGGAGGATCCCGGCGCCGACGCCGAGAGATCCTCTGTCCCATGGCGCCGAGCTATGCGCGCGGGCGTTGCTGCTACCGTCTCGGAAATTATCAGATCGGACGAGGACGACTCCTACCTCTAGCCGACTCAAAGGTATAAAACGCTGTATGGTTTCGTATCGATGAACTAGGGTTTGTGTACCTATCTAGCTAGGGCCATAGGGACATAGGGTTATAATGTTCTGGCTAGAATCATGCTCTCTGTATTACTGTCATATCATTATTAGTATATATGCTAGTGGCTCGGTATTTTCTCTCAACTGTAGTATGTTTGCATATGGCTAAGTCGAAACTCATTTGTAAACAGGAGTTTATTTCGGTTACACTGCACAAAAAAGCTGGAGCAATATGAAGATACAGTGCGCGCCACATTTTGTGGCTAGAGAGTAAAAACGGCTTTTGGCATCGATTAGCAGCACTGTTAAGTGGTGCCCAAGCTAGAAATGCACACAAATGTTGGTTTCCCGAGTAGAGCGGCAAGAGAGATTATACAATGTCTATGTCCAGTCGGCTGAAGGCTGCTCTTGTTGCTCAACGAGAATCATCTGTGTGCCTAGGTACGTTTTTAACTAGATCTTTCTAAATACAGTTTGTCTATAACTACCCGGCTGACTATTATAATTACTTGTTTATATTTAAGCATATAAGGATCGCATTATAATTCACTTTTAAATAATAAATCATTTCATCTTATTATTGCAGGTGTCCATTGTGCCGACGCTGGCACAAATATTCCAACAAGGCTTGCCGGAAGTCTTGACTTATCTCAGGAAATAATGTATATGGTCACATTGCAATAAGATTGTCTAAACATGGCATTGCTTATATGGGCTGATCGTTTATAAATTTGTGTAAACATGACATTGAGTATCTTGGTCATATTGTTATAATGTATCTGGTCACATTTGTGACAAGATTGTGATAACACGACATTGCTTATCTGCTCATTATGTTTGTACATGTGTCTAAATATGGCATTGCTTATGTGGTCACATTGATATAAATTTGTGTAAGGAAAAAGCTTTCGGAGATTGAGATGTCGATTTATTTTTTCATCGAAAAGGAAGAAGGCGGAGGGGATAGCAGCCTTCCTTCGGGCTTTGCCTGCCGACGTTCTAATAAAGAACGTGGCATTGCGTATCTGGTGACGTTGATATAAATTTGGGTAAACATGGCATTGCCTGTGCACATTTGTAATAAAAGCAAGTGTATAGCACGGCATCGATTCACCCGTGTAATAATATTTATTTTTGCAAATTTCAAATATAGACCCATGCACCTTAGATACAATAGCTAGTTGTAGCATTACATTCGAACTCACAAAAGCACTCACAAATAAGTAACCTTGTACCACTTAAATAATGTTTTCCACATAGTATTACACTGCAAGAGTGACACTGGAACACTAATATCGCGGAATGGTAAGCTAAGAACCAACGCTTTAGAAGGCAGGCATTTGGAGACTGGGGAAAATAGAAGTGTAGAAGCCTTGATCACCACGTGTCCACGCAGTCTTTTTTGCCTGGTGGCTTTTCCCAGCAATGTGCCGCTCGTAAGCATCCTGGCTGGTGACTACAGTGTTGCACGCATAGCAAATCTTGACTGCACTTGGGTGTGCTCCAGCCTCAATCACTCGCCTCTTCTTGTCCTCGAGGAGCCAGTCTTGAACATTGGCCCTGTGGCTTTTCTTAGTTATGTGATCCTCGTAATCAGCCTGGCTGTTCACGAATGAACTGCACGCCTCGCAAAACTTCACTTCACTATCGGGTGCTAAATTCTCGAGCAGTCACCTCCTTTTCACCTCCATTTGATTTTGGGTTCCGAGAGAGATCTCGCCTGCAACAGCTTTATCGTGCAACTTCTTCAAGTTCTTGTAGTGCTTAAGACCAGTTTTATGGCCACTGAGAACGCCGGGGGTAGAACATTTAACATTGCACGACCATGGGAATTTTCGGGCAGGACATAGTAGGAACGTCCATTGCCTACACGGAAATAATGTTTCATGGTTGAGTCAGTAGCAATGCATGAGAGATCCGTACAGTGTAATATCTAATCAGCAGATGGATAAATTCATTTAAATGGGTACATTTCTGGATCTATGTATTGGTACCAAAAACTTGAAAAAACTAATTTTTAATTAATGAAAATGGCACATACTATAATACTACTCCCTCCTTTTTTAATATAAGATGTTTTAGCATTTGTCCACATGCACATGTATACAAATGTATATAGACATGTATTAGTGTGCATGTCCACTTACTTTAGTATGTATCTAAACAACATGTGCAACACCTAAAACATCTTATATATATTGAAAAACGGAGGGAGTACTAGCCTTGCACAAAATTGGAAGAAATATTCAGTCTGACCTGGGCGGAGTGCTTGTGACCGGACATGAAATACATCCCCGCTGCATTTGCAGCGGCAGCCTTAGCTGCGAGCACCGCAGAGTTGGCCGGATCCTGAGACGCGTCGCTGGCGTGGAAGTTGTACCGCGCTAGGCTGCCGACTGCCGACTGCCGCCACCGCCTGGAACGGCAACGACGGCATTGCCGGAGCCTGATGAGAGGCCTTGTTGGTACCGACGTGGTTGTTCGCCTCCGCCTGGCCGCCTACCCCCGTCAGCACCGGCGAACCGTAGTACTGGTACGGGGCGAACTGTGTGTGTCGCGCCTGCGTGTCAGCGGTGGCTGTGGTAATGCCGGAGCCAGTTCCGTAGGGCCCAGGTCAGCGGTACGAGGCGTAGGTGTATGGGATGCTGGCCAGCCGGCTGTCCTGAAGGTAAGCTTGGCCGGAATCTGCTGGTGGATGTGCCGCGGCGGCGTAGTTAAAGTTCATGGTGGCGAAGAATGCGCGGTGTGTGATAGGGAGGCGAAATGGGGCGAGAATGGCTCGGCTTCTGCTGGATTGATGAGTATAGTGGGGGGTTACAAAATTGCGCGCCCGCGAATCCGCGATGCGAACGAAGCCACCCGCGCAGTATTTCCCAAAATTTGAGTTGGTGCCTGCAGTAGCTTGCGCTCTTAAGGAAACACATGTGCTCAATGACTTGTGAGCCCCACACCGCTCCATGTCCCGCACACCCGCACCCGGACCCACATGGGCGCAACGTGTCTTGTGTACTATCCTGTTCAAAATAATAATAATTCCATTGTGAATGTCTGGATCACCCTACTCTTCACCATCTGCGGCTCTGGATCCCGGTGTGGCGGCGGCGAGAGCCTCGCCGTGAGTGGAGTAACAAGCGCGGCCCGCTACCTTCATGGAAGAGCGGAGTCGGCCTCCTCCTCCTCCTCCCCTCTTGTACCAGATCTGGCGAGGAGTAGGTCCCTCGGGAGGCGGCCTCCTCCTCATTCTCTCTTGTGCCATATCTGGCCTGGAGTAGGTCGCTCGGGAGCCTAGCAGGAGACGGTGGCGCTGGAGCCTAGGATGAGGAGGCGGCGGCGGAGCGAAGCACGACCGGGGGGATAGGACGAGAAGTGGCAATGCGAGGAATGCAAGGACGCGGAGTCATTGAGGATAACAAACTTGATCTGGATCTTCCGTCGACTTAAGGTAGAAATCATTTCCCCCATACCCTCGTGCCAATGAGCCTTTGTTCATAGAATTGTGTATCTCTTCACTTCGCGTCAACTTATTTTATGCTATCTCTCCTGAAAGCACTAGCCTATTTCGGTGACACCGCACAAAAGCAGATGCCTCTTGCAAGCAGCAGTTCTACGGTGCCTTACGCTTGTTGTAGTGGGAATTGACAGGGCTACCCATCTCGCTCACGTGCTTGACATCTTGATGTCTGCTGATAAATTCGAGGTTGTTTCCTAATGTAGCAGGCTTGTTTTCTTTTTTATTTTGAACCATAGCATGCTTATTACTTCTTTGAGCTCTGCAATTAACGATATTGTATATCTATCATAGCAATCTTAATATGTGTTCTATGTTTGAACCATACAATGTTTAATACTTGCAGTTCCTGACCTGAGGTTGTCATACCTATTTTGGTGATACTGCACAAAACCAGCCATGGATTTCGTCTCCTCGAACTCCATGGTCCATAGGTATTAATTATTTTGTTCCCGGCCGTCACGCCAATGATTTTCGTCCTATATTACTTCATTTACTTGCTCTTAACTGTGCTAGTATTTTTTCCTTAACATTCACCCAACTCTTTACAATAGAAACCCATTTCGGTGACACTTCAGAATACCATGAATGGATGAACAGCTCGGCACCGTTGCCTCTACTGGACTAACAAAGGTGTACTATATAACTTGCTCTTACCTCCGCACTTCATGTACTGTTTGTTGGCCTGATATAATCTTGTCATGATGTAAACTGCACACATAGTTTTGTGCAGGCTATAGTGAGAAAACACACATAGGTTGTGTGCTGTTTGTGGTGTTAAAAGGGCACATGAGTTGTGTCCTGAGTAGATAGGCATGCTGCAATATGGTTGGAGCTGTTACAGGTTGCTTAGGAGTTCACTCAGTAGGTGCTAGTTGGTTCTACAGTACTATTTATATGTAATCTTATGCTATAAGATTGGGTAGCAGTAGAAAGCAGTAGACGGCTCTAGAATGATGTATATGTACCTTGAAGGAGAGGCACCCTATATGGGGGGAAGTAAGTAGCAAGCCAAGTCCTAGCATAGGTTGCTGAGGACGAGCATAAGTTGCTTAGTTTTGCCACCATTTGTTGCTGTGGTGAAGCTACAGTAGGCATAGATTGCCAAGCTTGTATGCATTTGTTGCCTGTATAGTGTAGCATTTGTTGCTGCAAAATCTAATAGAAAAGGAAGCCATTTTTTGCCTGAAAGTGGTGTGCTCTCTGTAGTGCTAGTCCCCAGTTTTATTCATTTGCTAGAGAGAACAGAAAAAAAGAAAACAGAGACAGGATGTGTGTGCAAGGCTGGGAAGAACGGGAAGTGCTACGACTGTGGTTTCTGTGGTCACTACTCGTCCGAGTGCCGCAACAGGAAGAAAGAACAAGTGTTCCAAGCTTGTGGGATTCGTTGCCTGTGTAGTGTAGCATTTGTTACTGCAAAATCTAGGAGAAAAGGAAGGCATTTGGGTGTGCTACTCTAGAGAGAACAAGAGAAGAGAGAGCAGAGAGGGAACACCTAACACTGTAATTCATTTCTTATACCAAGCTTTATATATGTGCTCTGTTTTGAACCATCTCATGTTTATGTTCGTTACTTTCTGTGTTAGCTATGCAATTCATGTCCTGATTTTATTGCGCAGTTTTATCATAGTATTTGCTAAATGATTACACACAATGGGTATATATATTCGTTTGTTCTGGTAGTCGTGTGCATTTTTGTTCAAATTTTACTTGATATTAGCTCTACAATGAATTTCTGTTGTTAT
The DNA here is from genome assembly GCA_947311845.1 of Poa pratensis. Lineage (NCBI taxonomy): Eukaryota > Viridiplantae > Streptophyta > Magnoliopsida > Poales > Poaceae > Poa > Poa pratensis. The sequence continues at coordinate 39,122,442 of CAMZMU010000061.1, read as the reverse complement.
TACTAGGTTCTAAATAATCACACACAATACCTACTCTGTGTAATTCCGAATAACTATATCTCATCTCCGTTGAAAATAGAAGCCTAGCTATTTCCGGTACACTGCACAAAAGCCGTCAATCTTCAGGGTGATCATAAGCTGGGCCTACTACCATCTCCCTTGGTTGTAAATGTGCAAGAGCTACATTTGGATCGAAAATAGCACCATTGATTTTACCTTAATAATGTATGTGATTTTCTTCCTTTGACATTTTGCATTTTTTACTTCTTTTAAAGCAGCAGCTCATGTTGCTAGTATAATCTGAAACAAGGAAGACATTAGTGTTTGTCGGTGTTCGGTGCTTGGTATACATTCAACTGCCCATATTGTTGCTATACATATTCATCTAGTTCAGAACGAGTTGGTGTTTGGTTTTCAGATTTCCGCCTTTATTAAACCAGTGTATTCAGCAGACCGCTTATGGTAATGATCAACCAATATTAATCTATTGCTTTCAAAAATAAAAAGGTCATTACATCTCAGCAACAAATCCAAAGGCCTTGGAATCAAATGGCTGACAAGACAAAGGCTCCATGCAGTGTATTGCAAACATCTATTATGTAGTCTCGACAGCTGTCTAGCCTGGCAAGCGGCACACACATGAAATGTTCGCGCTATTTTTTTCATTGACATGTATGTTGTATATGTCTTTTCCATGTCGTGGTGGGAAGCAATTACATACATTTCTTTTTCCCTCCATTATCTGCTGGCCACTCATTTATCCAGTTGCTTCCTCGGGTTCCGGTTCACCCTTTGATTGGAGGAAGTCGCTTTTCCTTTAGTTCGTTGATCATAAGTGGACGGTCTGGATTACCTTTATGGAGGCGATGAGACGGTTGCCTCGTATACTAATCGACCAAGACTTTGACCACCGCGCTGTACTGCTGATGGCCCTTCACGTAGTTACCCCACAACGGCGCCAGAAAACGTCTTGACGGCCCTTCGTGTGATTACCTGCGTGAAAAGTAAATGGGTTAGGTTGAGACTCCAAGTGCAGAGTGTATGTAGTAGTGGAAGACAGTTTTCCCCACGAGGGGTGACTCGAGGGTTTAATATCGAACTCTCGGGGAACCAGTATTTCAGGTGTTATCTCCTTATCCTTCTCTTGAGAACCTGCAACAAAATAAATTGTTTTGTGCCCTCAACCTCACCAAGTGGTTGTCAAGCACAAGGTGTGAGAATGATAATAAAATAAATATGCAAACAGTAGTAAATATGCAATGATGGTAAAATAAATATGCAAGGATGATGGCAGTAATGATAAATGATATTTTTGGGTTTTTTTTATGATGAATGCAAGATGTAAAAGTGTTTTTGTATTTTCGGATTTAATAATGGCAGCAAACAAAAGTGGTGATAAAAGTGCTGGAAAGGTGTTTCTTATGATTAAAAATGGACCGGGGTTCATGGTTTCACAAATGCACTCTCTCTTGATAACGTGGTAGACAATGTAACACTAAAATTAACATGAAAGATGGCAAGACATGGTTTGACAAGTTATTAATAATATGGGCATCACGTCCTAACATAGAGATCTCAAGTATAAGTTGTTCTCTCTCTTATGCTCCACCAAGATGCGAACTAAATCATAACACCTTAATAATTAAGATAAATCAGAGCATAGCAATAAGTTCAATGACATGAAGTTAAAATAAGAACATGCTAGATCTAGTCATGGAGATAGTGGCCAAGGTCACATCCACTCTCCGGTAGCATGGTATTTTTGTTCATCCCTAGTGAGCCAACAAAGTAAGGTAGAAAACTCAAGTGGATCGCAGAACTTTCTCTCACGTTCACTGCACTAGCCACCCCCCGTTACTCCAACACACGTTCCCCCTCACATGCTCTCATAAACATGCTTGATCATGACAAGTGAATAAGAACGGGGTACATAATATGCATCTACTTTCATAACTGAAACAAAACCATTGCAATCTCAAACATGTATTAACTCATAATAAAGATCCACCACAAAGGAATTACATAGATGACCGTAATCATGTTCAGCAGCTCATACGGTACTAATTAGTGAAGCTCATAGAGAGGAGAGATACATAAGTTACTTCCACAAACCCATAGTCCAGGGGTGGACTACTCCCTCTTCATCATGGTGTCGGTGGAGATGTTGTTGGAGGGGAAGGAGACCACACCGGCAGCGCCCCACCGGAGTTTTCCCCCTCCAATCTTCAGCTCCAGATCTCTGTTTCGTGGTTTCTGTGTTTCTGCGGCGCTCCCTTTCGCGAAAGCCCTGGGGGGGTCTATATATAGTCGTTTTTAGGTCAAGACGAAGATTCGGGAAGAAAGATCGACGGCAGCGGAGGCCCGAGGGCCAGGATGGGGGACCCCACGTGGTCAGGGAATCTGGCCGCGTGGGCCCACCCCTTTCTGCCTTCTGGTCTCCGTTTCTTCGATTCCTTTGCGCCTACGTTTCGTTCCTTCCAAAAAAGTGATCCCTGTAAAGTTTCAGGTCATTTGGACGTCGTTTGGGTCCCTGAAACATCAAAATATAGAAAAAGGGGGTTTCTGACAGCGCAGGGTTAATTCCAGAAAAATGGGAGAGTTGTTAATTATCCCCAAAACTTAATATAAATCATGAATATAACCCTTATATGATGCAAATAACATGTAATAAAATGTAAAGTTCATGTATGCATTTTACATGCATCAACTTCTCATTCTCTCCCTCCTCTGGTCCCTTCCGCACAGAGAGCTAGTGCAAGGGTTTTCTTCATTTCTGCCTACTAGCTTCCCCCTCCTCCTTGCTCGTCATGGTTTCTACGAGGAGGCTCCGGCATAGGAATCGTGCTTCCAATGCAGAATCTTCTCTTCCTACCGCCATTCTGGCCTTGCCGGCGCAAAGCAGGCCTTCAGTAGACGCCATGTCCTTCTTAACTCTTAGGGAGTCCCTGCCGCGCATCGAAGGCTGGTGCTCGCCGGCCGCGTCAGCCCGGAAACGTGACCGCCGCGGCAACGTGATGTCTGCAGGGTAAGTCTAATTCCTTCTATTTGTTTCCCTTTCCTTGCCCAAACTTTGATTCCGGCGCCATATGTTCCCCTGTTTCAGCGGGTCGAGCGAGGAATGCCCCAATTCAGCAATTGCAGCTCAGATAGAGGCAGGAGATCTACCGACGGCCAAGGAAATCTCCGGCGAGCCAATTAGGAACGATGTCAGTATCTCTGCTGCCGGTATTTTTTATGTATCCCCTTATTTTTTGCCTCTTATTTTTGGTGTTTATTGCAGGTCAAAACTGACGCCTGCAGGCAGACAGAGAAGCATCCATCTTCGACCCAGGAGCAGGCGAATATGGTGACCAATCTGCGCGTGGAATGCGACAGGCTGCGTCAGGAGTGCATCCAGTGGTCGAAGCTCTATGATGAAACCCTTGAGTCGATGGAGAACCACAGGATTGTTGTGAAGGAGGTGATGTCTGAGAATTCGAACCTTCGGTCTGAGTGCTACCACCTTCGCAAAGAGAAGTTGGAAGCCGATGCTTTTAGTAGCAAGGTTTGCACGGAGCTGGGGGAGTCCAACAAAAACCTAAGAACAGTCTTGGACATTGTCAACACCCTACGCAAGAAGGGCAAAGAGGTTATTGTTGAGACTGTTTAGTACTAGTAGATGGGTTGGCATTCTCATATAGACCCACTGTTTCCCTTCATAATATGTGAGGAAGGGCTCGCCTAATGTAGTTGTCCTGCCCTTATGTGAACCAAGTTTAGGTTTCAAGCATTTTGAGTACTATTGGGCATTACTGTCATCATCCTTGTGATGTAACCTATTTTGATTGTTGGAACTCGCATCTCTTGGTCAATCCTTGGAATATTTTTAGACAAGCTTCATTTGTTGAGACGGAATTTTTTCTTAGCATTTAAGTGAAATTTTATATTAGTGTCGATGATTAAACCTCATGCTAGAGCTCCGCAACTGTTAATATACCCAGATGACATGATGAGTTATTCAACACGTCTGCAAGAGTTGTACACAGATGTACCAAATGATATCAACGGCACGAAGTGTGGGGAGGCATTTTGCAGTTGCGGCTTATCGTGAATCCATTCAAAATGAAATTCAAGGAAGAAACAAATAATTGTTCAGATGGCACATCATTAGCCCAAATATTGACAAATAAGACAGAGCCAACTCCAAGCCCATAAAGTTCCCTTGCTGAATCTGGCTGAAATATGCTTATTTAACAGCGTCTCACTCTAAGGACTGACAAATAGGACAAATCCAACTCCAAGCCCATAAAGTTCCCTTCCTGACTCTGGCCCAATATGCTTATTTAATAGCTTTAGCCTTCGTAGCACCAATTACCTGTGAAATTTGTTAGAAATAAAAGAAAGATTCATTCGAAGTAGGCCGACCTTAGTCGAAGTGGGACAACCACAAAAGATGTAGCTATCCTTTAGAAGGCCTGCGAATATGGCCGATTCTCACCACTCACACGAAGAATAAGGCCCATTCTCTCCACCCCACGTAGAATCTGGCCCAAACACGCGAGTCACGTGATCTTAAGGAACGTGCGCAGAATCTAGGCCAAATCAGCTTATTTTGCAATTTCCGCCCACTTATCCCCAGTGATCCGGCCCAAACTCTACTATGTTGGGCACTTGGAGGTGCACGTGCGCGAATATGATGGGCCTAAATCTGATATGCGGGTCCCAGATTAGGTGAAATATTTTATTTTTAAATTCGTAATATTTTTGATATTGTTTTACAATTTATATATATTCAAAAAAGGTTAGGCCCCTTTTGAAAAAAATTATTATTTCCGTTATATTTGTAATAAATAAAAATAGTTTACCTTTATTTAAATATATATATGCAGAATAAAGTAATATGTGGGTCCCATACTGACACGCGGGTCCCCCAACTGCGCGACGTGATGGCCGTTAGACACGTGTAAGGGCACGTGCGCAAAATATTGGTTTCCCTGCTGACAGGTGGTTCCCACGGGTCCTGTTCCAGTACACGTGCGGCACAGAGGTTGTGTCGGCCTGACATGTGGGTCCGTCTGCAACATCATTTGGACTGGCGTGGGAAAAGTGTGGGCCCAGGCCTGACAGCGCGGCGTCGGACAAAGATGTGGGTGCGCAGTGGGTGGGGTCCATGTGTGTCGGCTGCCAAAGCCCAGTGGCCTGTGACGGTTTGTGTGCGGGTTCGTCGTGTTCAGCCCGCAAAATAGCTTGTGACGGAAGGCCCCTTGAGATCCGTGACGGTTATGGCCATTTCGTCTGACTTTTTCCGAGCCAAGCGGGCCACCCATGGATCCGTGATGGAAATTACCGAGGGCGTAAAAATAGTTGAGATCTGCCACGGATAGGAGAACCGTGGCGACAAATCCGTCACAGTGTAGAGGGATTCTTGTAGTGAGTGCCCCCCTTGCGGGCTATCATGGAAGGCCGACATGATCTGCTTGCGGAGCTCACTATCATCGCCGACCCAGATTCTGTTGCGACGACGCAAGAGACCACTCTCCAAGGTGTACCCATCCACCGCTCCCGGGGATACAGCCAGCTGCTGCAGCAGGATATGGGCGCGGACGTCTGCCTCGTAGCTGCGCTCCACCGACGCCATCCACACCGGCTGCATTGTGGACAGCACGTACAGCTCCGAACTCACCGGCGGTTTGCGAGACAGCGCATCGGCGGCTTCGTTGTTCACGCCCTTCTTGTATTGGATCGAATACTGCAACCCCATGAACTTCGTTAGCGCCTTGCGCTGCCAATCCGTGTGGAGGTGCTGGTCTGTCAGATTGGTGAGGCTCTTGTGATCTGTGTGAATTGTGAACTCCCTCAGCTGTAGGTACGGCCGCCACTGTTGCACGGCCAAGAGAATGGCCAGGTACTCCTTCTCGTAGACAGAGAGGCCACGGTTCTTCGGACCTAGAGCACGGCTGACATACGTGACATGATGACCCTTCTGGGACAGCACGGCGCTAATGCCCACATCGCACGCGTCGGTGTCAATGGCGAACTTCTCCGCGAAATCGGGCAGGGCCAGCACTGGAGCGGAGATCAACGCTTGCTTCAGGACCTGGAAGGCAGTCTCCGCGGCCTGTGTCCAGATGAACTGCGCACCTTTCTTCAACAGAGCGGTGAGCGGCTGGCCAATGATCGCATAATGCTCGATAAATTTGCGGTAGTACTCCGTGATGCCCAGAATTCCCCATAGTTCCTTCAGATTGCACTGCGTTGGCCACTCCTGGATGGTCTGTATCTTGGATGGATCAGTGGAGACGCCGCCGGCGGACACGACGTGCCCCAGGTAGGCCACCTGCTGCTGTGTCAAGGCGCACTTGGACATCTTGACATGCCACTTGTCTTTCTGCAGGATAGTGAGCACGGTGGCCAGGTGTTCCAGGTGCTCCTTGTACGTGCGGATATATATGAGGATATCATCAAAGAAGACAAGTGCGAACTTGCGAAGAGCCGGCTCAAGCGTGGTGTTCATGGCGTGCTGGAACATGGCAGGAGCTCCTGTCAACCCGAACGCCATGACCTTGAATTCATAGTGGTCGCTGTGCGTTTGGAACGTCGTCTTGTGTTCCTCACCCGGAGCAAGCCGAATTTGATGGTACCCCGCCTTCAAATCTAGCTTCGAGAACAACTGCGCCCCGCGAGCTCGTCGAGCAACTCGTGAATGACAGGCAACGGATATTTCCCTTTTTCTGTCAGTGCATTGAGGGGACGGTAATCAAACACCAGACGCCAATTCACGACGTCCTTCTTGACAAGCAATACTGGCGCCCCAAAAGCGCTGTTACTGTGAGTGATCACACCCTGATCAAGAAGCTCTTTGACCTATCGCTCAATTTCAGTCTTGAGTTCCGGCGCCACACGGTACAGACGAATCAACACTGGACGCGCGCCAGGCAACAGAGGAATGCAGTGGTCGTACTTCCGCCGCAGCAGCAACCGCGTCGGTGCTTCAAATACCGATGCAAATCGATCCAGCACCTCCTACACCTCCTGCGGTACCTCCTTTCTCTCAACTCCAGCTTCATGTATTAAGTTGAGCTCGACCAAAGCATGCGTACACAACCTAGGCTCGTCGCCGTGCAGCACCACTTGCCTTCCCTCGTACTGGAACGCGAGCCACCCCTGCTCCCAGTGCGTGAGCATGGGGCTGTACTTGCCCAACCAATCCAACCCAATGATGCCATCGTAACTCGCCAGATTGAGCACTCAGAAGTGATCTGTAAACGTCGCACCATCTGCTATCCACTGCAGAGCTGGGAAACAGTCTGTGCACTCCAAGATGGCACCGCCTACGATGCGAACAGAAGCAGACACTGGCACGACCTCCGAACCCGCCAGCAACTGAGCTCGCTGCTGATCGATGAAACACACAGAACTGCCAGAATCCACCAAGAACAAGAAGGAATGCCCTTGAATCTGCACCTGCAACTGCATTGTACGCGGCGCAGCCGTACCAGGAGACAGAGTTGTTGCCGATAACACCATTGCGTTGACTGCCAAATCCGGCGTCACCTGCTCAGCCTCAGAATGCTCCTCACTCTCATCATCAATCAAGTGCATACAGTTCACCATCTCCTGTACCAGATGCAAGGGAATGGAGGTCTTGCACTGGTGTTCTCGGCTGTACTTCTCACCGCAAGTAAAACAGAGACCCTTAGCTCTCCTATACACCTTGAGCTTCTTCCATTTTTCTTCACTGGCACTCAAAGCACGCTTTTCTTCCACCGTCTTCGAGATCCACTTGGATGGCGGCTGTGGCAATGGTGGTGGTGCAGCAGGAGCACGACGTGCCACCGTGGACGACGACTGGTGAGTGGGCATAAGACCAGAATCCTCCCCCAACTCCTCATACAGCAAGGCCAGCGAATAAGCAATCTCCAGGGTAGCAGGTTGCTGAATCGCAATGAGCACACGCACCGCTGGTCTCAAACCATCCAGGAACCTGGTAGTGTAGTGCACCATATCGGGGTTGGGCTCGTACACCGCGATCTGGTAGACCAACTCAGAGAATTCCTTCACATACGCCTCCACCGTGGTAATTTGGGCGATGTGGAACAGACACCTGCAGAGAATCGAATGCTGGTTGCGGCTGAAACGAGCCAGCACTGCCTCAACGAACTCAGGCCATGTCGGTGACGGCTTCTTCTGCAGATAGGACTCCAACCATGTCGCCGCTGCACCCGTGAACAAGGCTGATGCATCCGCCCCACAACGCGGTCGGCGTCTGACCGCACCGGAAGAACTCCTCGCAACGGATCTGCCAGAACTTCGGATTGGCGCCCTCAAAGTGCGGTAAACCAGCATGGGACCTAGCGGAACACAGTCAATGCATGGTGTCGGAGAACTAGAATCGAATTGCTGCAAAAGAGACCGACCAGAGTTGTTACCTCCGACCGAAGGAGAGGAGTGGAAGGCACTCGTCATCCCCGGTTCTGATGTTGCCCGCCATGCCATAATTGGCCTGCAGCACTGCCCCCTGACTCCTGTGGAGCCGTAGCAGATGGGCGATCCGCAACCGCGCCGGGATCCGGCCGCGGCACGCGATCGAGCGCTGAAGACAGCGACGCGATCTGCGAACTCAGTGTGTCCTTGACAACGACGAGGTCCACACCGATGGAGGTCCTGGTGGCCTCCAGATCCACGTTGAGCGGACGGAGTCGATGGAGGTCATGGTAGCCTCCAGATCCGTGTTGACGGAGGACCGGACGGCGTCGATGGAGGTGTTCATCTTCTTGAGCTCCTTCTCGATGTCGACGACGAACTGGCGCATGGCGCCGAGCGTCTTCTTCTCGTACTCCAGGAACTTTCGCGTCGAACTCTTCCGAGGTCGAAGCCTTGATGAGATCGTAGATCGCACCCGAATCAGGTGAGAGTTGATCCATGGTTCCGCTCGCGCTCGAGACAAAAATCTGGTTGGGTATGGGTGGGTGGGAATCTCCAGAATTGGATCGAGAATGGCTCTGAATACCACTTGTAACTACCTAGCTACCAGATCACAGGGAAAACGAGGAAGAACAGCGACGAACTCGTCGAGATCTCGATCCAGACAGGAAAAAGGTTTATTGCTCCGGATCCTCCCCACCACCCCCGGACTAGTTCGATACGGCACTGCCGTCCATTACAACTCAGTTATTCGACAAAGAGACAGGAGAAGGTTCGACTGCTTATGTAGCAGGTGGCTACGCCACCCAGTCGCTGCCAGCTAGCCACCCTTGAGGCCTTCTTGTCCTCTTGGGCCTCGCGCCTCGTCCCGCTGGGCCGCCGTCCTTGCCCATCATGTCAGCGTCGTCGTCAGGGTAGTCTGGGTCGTTGACACAAGAGAAAATCGCAATTAATATGGACCTGTTAAGGGCATGTACAGCGGCGTCTAGTCAGCCGTCTGTATAACGGTCCACGTAGGAAATTTACTGACGTGGGGGAGAGAGAGAATGGAAAACGAAAGAGTCCGTCTGTTAAAATCTAGACGGTCTAGTCCCGTACAAATCGCTGCTTAGCGACGGCAATATAACCATTGTACGGTTAGCGTCGCCGAGAATAGCGCAGTACCAACTTCCCCTGCGACTTGCGGCCCGTCAGATTTACAAGCCGTTAGGAAATTGTAGACAGCTAAAAAGACACCCCGCTGTATGTGCTGTCTACAATACAGACTACAGGTGACATGGAGCTGTGCTACAGACGCAGGCCGACTAAACCGCTGTACATGCCCTAATATGCAAACTACCTACGAGATGGATGCTGATAACTGCCTGGAAGCAACCCCGCACGGCCGCACGTTTCCTTACAAATCGAACGGACGAAGCAACTCACATCCAAGGGCAGGAGACAAGTCCGATGGAAAGTCTAGTATATCGGCGATGCCTAGCAGCGCCCTAGTTTTTTTTTTTTTTGAATTTTTCTACATATATTTAACCGACAAAGAGTACACGATTACATCGATTACAAAAACAAAACTAAGAAAGACGAGCAAATCTATGAGATCTTCAAGCTCTTTCTTCATCCACCGCTAAAAATAGAAGATGCGCAAAGAACCGGATAATACTGTGATTGACAAAAAAAAAGACAAAGTCCAGCCGTGTGTGTCCAGCCAGATGAATGAAGTTTTGATGGCCACCTATAGGAGAGAAGAAGTAAGAAATGCCCTATTCAATATAGGGGATCTTAAGGCGCCTGGGCCAAATGGATTGCATGCAGTTTTTTACAAACGTTTCTGGCATATTATCGGCGAAGATCTTACTGATGAAGTGTTGTTGGCTGTTAATAACAGAGTCATTCCGGAGGGGTGGAATCATACCACGGTTGTGTTAATTCCAAAAGTGGAGAACCCGGAATCAATCACTCAGTTCCGGCTCATAAGTCTTTGCAATGTCGTGTATAAGGTTGTTCCAAAACTGATTGCAAATAGGTTGAAACATTTATTGCCGGAGATTATATCTACAACCCAAAGTGTTTTTGTTCCTGGTCGATTGATTACAGACAATTTTCTGGTGGCGTATGAATGCTACCACTCGATCAAGAATAAGAAGCTTGGGAAGTTTGGCATATGTGCGGTGAAACTCGACATGCATAAAGCCCTATGATAGAGTGGAGTGGTGTTTTTTGAAATGGATGTTACTGCGGCTAGGTTTGATACAAATTGGTTTGATCTTATTATGGCTTGCGTTTCTTCGGTGAGGTGCCAAGTACAGGTTAATAATTCACTCTCTGATTATATCTTCCCTTCTAGGGGACTCCGGCAAGGGGACAAATCAGAGAACCTGCGTGATGGGCCATTCCTTCAATTCCCTTTGCAGCTACATAAACCAATCGGAGCCTTATTGAGAAGGAAGCGTCAATGCAAAAAGGCATTAACTTAGTCTACTATTTTTTTAACTAGCCAATGTCCAGTTGATTTTTGTAGTGAATTGTCAGCCATTCTGCATCTAATGATTGATTTTTGAGTCATATTTCTGTTTGTTGGGAGTTGAAACGGTTTGTTCTTGGTGCATCTTCTGGAGGCCACTACTCAGAGATAAATTTGAGGTAACTAGCCCTTCTGTGTAAGCTGTTGATTATTTTTTATTTTTACATTGCAAGCTGCATATTTGATTCCAAAGAGAAAAGAAAGCTCACAACACATTTATTATTCTTATAATAATACAACACAAACAAGCAGCACTACACTTTTAGAAGACAGCAACATTGTAAACAACATATAACAAACTACTAGCACGATTCTAATACGGCAAATTCTACTTTCTTGAAATTAAGTATACAAACAAGATTCCTCAACTAGAGTACTATGTTTCTACACTAATTGCCCTCCTCATAGCATTTGTCCCTTCCAACCAAGCTAACTTTGCAAGATTCTTCAACTTCATTGTGTTAATTATAACTTGTTTAGCATCTTCTCCAAAGCCAGCAATGCCAAATTCAACATAAACAGATTCACAAATTATGTTGGTCATATTATGCACTAAATCTGCAAGCTTGAGACTAAACGCCCAACCATCAACAAGAGAGTCTACCAAAAAATTCAGCAGAACAACCTTATGTTCCAATCTTTCAGCACGACCATACAAATATGCTTTGTCCTGTTCATGCTCCTTCATTCTGTCCCAATTTATATCATCAACTTCAAACTTAAGCTCCCTTCTAAGAGAACGGATTAAATCCTCTGCAGCTTTATCGGTTGCCTCGAATTCCGTATCACAGAAATCATGGCTATACCCAATAACTTCAACCCTCTCCAAGCTGCCTCTAGACTTGGGAACATGAACTTTGATACAAGTGAAATAGCCATTGATAGTGCAATCACAATCGCATATTGGTTGGTTACCATCCAACTGCTTGATTAGCTCGTACAAAATAACTGTACGAGGGATCTTCATAACTGCCACTTCATCTAAAAATAAAGATAATAAAAAATAAAAAACAAGCAATCAGAGTTCTACTTAGTTGTCACAATAAAATTCACTAAACTTAAACAAGAACACATCAAACAAGCATAGATAGACTAATACATGCTATATTCTAAAAAAAAGACTAATTCATCATATCATACCATCACCCTGAAAACTAGATGTAGGATGAGGAAGATCTTCACTGTTTTCGTAGGATTGATGGCTACTCATGATAGACGCAAAAGAGAGCAAAACGAGAGGGCAAAGAGATATGAGAAAAATGCTAGCAGAGGATGCAGCCGAGCGTCGAAGGATTAGGAGCAAGCAGACATCACTATATAAAGCGAAAAAAAAAAGCCCTGCAACATATGGTCGCCATCGCAAACGCGTGGTTTGTTGACGACCCTAAGCGTACCACTCTACTGATACACGCAACGCCGGCAGTATCAACACGTCGCCATCCTAAATTCTTAATGTTGCGTTCTGTAACCGGCCGGCGCCAAAGCAGTCGTGGCTCCACATCCACTTCAAACGAGAAACGCACACAGGGGGATCTCAAAGGAAGGAAGGCAGCAACGAAGCGACAGAAGCACTTTGCATGTAGCATGATCATGCATGTCGCCTCCTACGTGAATGATCATACTCAGGTCATACGAATTGGACCAAGCTCTTATCTCCAGCCTCCAGGACTCCAGGTTATATAGCCTGCCCGAGTTTTCCAACCCTGATCAGCCGAGACTTCATTCCACGGAAGTGAAATGCATTTGAAAATTGTACACATCTTATTGCTTTAGGGTTGAGATGCTGGAGAAAACCAACCCCCTTCGTACAAACATTTCTTGGGTTCGAAGTCACCACGTGCCCGGCTTAAGATTAATAAAACCCAAACGGCAAGGTGCTCATGGGGGGGGGGGGGCGGGCAGCTTAGCATTTTACAAACTGACACTAGGGAACAGATAGGGCAAAGCAAAACGGTACAGGTAGAGCGCTTAGCTCTGCGCCGCAAAAAAGAATCCAGGAAAGACATCTCAGATTGTCTTAAAACCCATTCAAAATGGAAAAGAGATCAGAAAAGCTAGAGGGATTCTAGGGAACATCCAACATGCCAAATTGAGATTGTTATTGACGTAAAATGAGTGTACACAGTGAGTAGTGTGAGTGTGAGTGACTGAATGTTAAATTCAGATTGCAACTATGTGATTTGAGAGCGCAGTTGAGTAGAAAGTGTGACTGAATGTTTTCTTCTGGTTGTATGCAAGTGTGAAGCGGGATTGTTACAAAATATTATATGTGAAGAGAACTTTACCATGTTCTCATAAGTTTAGTAGTGTGTTCACATGTAGAACCTCCATCCATCTGTCCATCTCCATCAAGGTAGCAGTTCTTCTGAATTTTGAGACATGGTAGGCAAAACCTATTTTAGTTCCTTGTATCTACATACTTAACTTGGGCTTCCATCATTTGTTCTCTGAGGATCCTGACTATGACCGTGTTTGCTCAAAGTTTTGATGTAATTTCGTGACAGACCGAATTTGTTAGAACCGAGATTGTGCAGATAATCCCAAGTGAAGATCCCTGTCTTGTGCAAATCATCAAAGAGTATCCTGTGGTGCAAAAGACTGTCTATAGATGAGACTTGCAGATAAAAACAAATCAGTTGTTTTTTAGATGCCTCAACTATCGTTTTTCTGACGAGGCATATTATTTTCATGACATAGATATATCTGCCATGAAATTTATTCTACAAAGAAAATGACCCTCACTGGATCCCATATCGTTTTAGCTGACATTATTCCAACATGTATTCCCCCAGAGATATAGGGGGATTGTAGATGCCGGAGAAAGCTCCCGCCACCAACTGCCTCCTATGACAAACAGGGGCGAACTGGAGAAGTGCCTGCAACAAAGTGCTACTAATCGATGTGCGTGACCACAAAGATGGCGTGACGGGTCCAATTTTACGGATGTTGTATGTAGCATGACGTGTGTCCTCTGCCCACGCATGTTGCCTCATGCATGAATGATCTGCATGCTGGGAGTGTGTGATAATCTAATAGGTCAAATCTGCATGAACTGGGGTGATAATCGAATGAGTGGCATGCTCAAGTCATTTGAATGGGGCGTACTAGTTGTTCTCCCCAGGTTATATAAACCAGCCCCAGTTTTCGAACCCTGATCAGCCGAGCTTCTTTTGAGAGAAGTGAGATGCATTTTAATTTTGTGTATCCCAGACTTAGAGGTGAGATACTGGAGTAAACCAAGCCAGTTTGAAGTAACAATTTTTAGTTCATGCACCCTACCCATAACTATTTCGTTCAACGTAGCCGCGGTTTGCGTCGTCCTCTTGAATTAAACCATCCGATTTGCGTTCCAAGTTTTAATAGGTGTAGCTAGTTATCAGCTCGAGTTCGAATGAGTTGGACAAGGCGAGGACACTATGTAGAGTTGGACAAGGCGAGGGTACTGGAGGAGAGTGGGTGCTGGTGGATGCTTCAAATACTTTACCAATCTCATTCATATATTTTTAGCCAGCTTAGTTAGACTAAGAAGGTAGTCTCCATTCATATGCGATGGTCTGTGATCTGTATTCAGCTACAGCTTAGTTAGATTCGAAAGTCGCAAACAAAAATTGACCTCTTCCCATTAGAAAACCATTTTTTCCAAATTTATTGTCATATACAATTTGTAATGTCTACTCAGCTCATTTCTCAAAGAGAGAATACATTTATATGCTATGATGAACGTGTTGACTTGTTACATTTATGGGATAAAATGTTACCCAATACGAGGAGAGGTACATGCAGGGGCTCTTCTTTCTTGTCTCTTACTAACCCGTTCTAGCACTTCAAACGACAAACATAGAAGGTATATAAAAATATACTTCGTATTGGCGAATTCATAATGGAAAACAAATTCTTCCGCCACAGCTCAAGAAAGGCATACAATCCATTTCAGCACATATTGATCAACTCAATGTAAAAGAATTTCATCATATCTGCGATTGTAAACAGTTCCTATAATTACATAGTAAGTTATCTGGTTTTAGAGACCCTGAGCTCACATGTAGAAGCTCCATCCATCCCCATCAAGGCAGCAGTTCTTCTAAATTCCATGACATGGTAGGCAAAGCCTATCTTCCCTTGTATCTACATATTTTATTCAAACCATACTTTTTGTTCCATCATTTTCTTCTCTGAGGATCCCGGCTAAGACCGTGTTTCCTCAAAGTTTTGATATAATTTCGTGACAAACTGAATTTGTTAGAACCCAGATGGTGCAAGTAGTCCCAAGTGAAGATCCCAGTCTTGTGCAAATCATCAAACAATATCCTGTGGTGCAAAAGACTGGCTATAGATGAGGCTTGCAGATAAACACAAATACATTGTTCCAAGAGATAGAGATGTCACAACTAACTATTTTCTGCAGGAGGTATATTTATTTTTCATGAAATAGATAAATCTGCCATGAAATTTATTCTACAAAGAAAATGTCCCTCACCGGACTCCATAATTTCCTATTGATTCAGCTGACATTATTCCAACATGCCGCCGCCCAAATATAACCTGGCATAATTTGATGGGTAGATACTTAGCGGAAAAAAATACAGACCAACAAAATATGCTAATATTCTAAAGGCATAATTTAGGACAGGTAACATTCCAGGGTTAGCAAGTACGTAGTAGCTCTAAATTTGCCATAGTACCATAGGCCTTCAGGAAGATCAGAAGATGGTTCTTGCACTTCAAATGGCGACAAGGAATATATCAGTACTGAAAATACAGTAGACGTTTACCTTCTCACCAGCTATTGATCTGATTTTGCTGTCAGCTGCTGGACTGTAAACTCTAAGAAACTCAGCAGACAGATGGAATGAACTGCCATCCGCAAATTCAACCTCCACCTATGGACAACCAGAAATAAAGCTCAGTTCAACATTACGACATGTGATTTTTCCAGCAAGTTAGTATTAGCTAGAAATAACTTCCTTGTAGCGTGTACAAACCAACTTTAAGCACCGATGGCTATCACATTCACACAATGTGCAATTTTCGTAATTATATCTTGTGTATAAGTTTGTCCTAGTCACGGAAGACAATACAAAACAAATCAAGATCAAGACTCTGCAATGCGTGGACACATTTCTCATCCATTGGTAGATAATACTACCATGCAATGCTCTGGCAATGATTGATCTCAAGAAACTGAGCAGCAGATAGCGTACTACGTGCTAGTGATTATACCAACCAGAAGAGACGAATCCATTCCTTAATTCAGGATAAGGCCACTGAAAATCGAAATACACATGGCACTGACAAACAACGAAACGCACACGACTGGTCAGAAATCGGATAACCAACAAAGGGCAGAGCGAGACGCGGACGCAAATGCCCACTTCCCACTACCACTGGCATGGAGCTGGGCATGGACCGCACGGCAAGATTTCACGTCAATTTCAGTGGCCACATCACATCGAGCGAACACATATTCTTCCTGTGCTGCTGCGCACTTGGCATTTCAGGTGAAATTAAGGAGCCTAGAGTACTAACCATACCAAACAGAATTTTATCACCGAGCTAGAGCACGGAGGAGTAGGAATCTGGTAAACCGGAGATCTGAGAACTAGGAGGAGGAGGAGAACGTTGCTCCAGGGAACGAGGAAGGGGCAAGCAACTCACTGATTTGGGCGCGTGCAGCGCGAGCTTCTTCAGGCGCGGGGCCTGCGCCGCCGCGCTACACAGCCGCCGGGCCGCCACGCCCACCCTCGCCGCCGCCGCCATGGAGGACTAGCCGGCGGAGAGCGAGAGGCCACCCACCCACCGCCCCCGATCGCAATCACAGCCGTCCGTTCCACCCCACGTGCCCCTACCACGCCACGTTTTCTCTGTTTGTGGCGTGCAGTCGTGCAGACCTGGGCTCGCTCCACTTGTGGAGCACTAGGCTTCGCCGGTCGCCGCCCACGGCCAAGCAGCCACTACGAGCCACGAGTCGGGTGTTGCGGCGCGAGTGATTAGGCCGGAGAGAATCTATCCGCTCCGGTATCCATTCCCCTCTCTCCGGCGACCGCCCGCCGCGGGCGACAATGCCGCTGCCGCTGGCGCAGGTGCAGGAGCTGCGGGACCGACTCTCCGACCGCGTCCGCCCGTGGAGCCGCTCCGCGCAGTTCTGGATCCGCGCCGTCGACATCTACGGCAGCTACAAGGTACGCTTGTTCTGTTCCCCGTCGGGCCTCCGCGCGCGCGCCAGCTGTTCGGCGATATGCCTCTGAGCTTACGGTGGTCGGGTGGGTCTTCAGGTGTGCCAGCTGCGAGCGGGGTTCATCAAGGATGAGGAGGAGCGGGAGGCCATGTGGGAGCAGCAGCACGAGATCGGCGCCCAGAAGATGTACTCCCTCTGCTCCGAGCTCGGCGGCCTCTTCCTCAAGGTTCCTGCTCCTTTCTGTGTTCATCCCTCCGATCGGTCAGCTTGCTTAGTTCTGAAAGATAGGCCAAGGCTTGACGAATTTCGGTGGAGGAATTTAGTTAGTATACCAGCAGACGCCACAGTACTCCAGCTTACTCACGCTCGTTCACCTTTTGTTGAGCAGGCGGCTCAAATTCTGGGAAAGCCTGATTTGGCGCCGACGGCCTGGGTGAAAAGGCTTGTTACTTTGTGCGATAAGGCTCCGTCCACGCCCATCGAAGTTGTTAGAGGCGTCGTGGAGAGGCAGTTCTGCAAGAGCTTCGATGAGATATTCGATTTCTTTGAAGTTGTACCTGTTGGGTCTGCTTCTATTGCACAGGTTCGTGTTTAGGTACTTCTCTTGACTGTGAGATCTGGTGAATCGTAACATTGATGCTCTGCATGGTTCCCTTCAGTCTTAGGCCTACGCATACCCCATTTGCTCCTTTGTGCCATTATGCTCTCACTTATTAGCATTGCTTCATATTTTGTTAGGTGCATCGGGCGAGGCTTAAATCATCAAAGACAGATGTCGCTGTCAAGGTACGACTTAGAACTACATATATCTGTTCATAAACAGCTGTTTCCTTTGTCTGATATGCTCTGATGTGGCGTAGTGGATCCGGTTCTATCCAGGTTCAACATCCAGGAGCTGAAAAATTGATGATGGTTGATATCCGGAACATGCAAGCATTTGCCTTGTTCTTACAGAAGTATGACATCAACTTTGATCTGTTCTCTGCCACAAAAGAGATGGAAAAGCAGGTTTTTAGTCACTCCAACAGTACTGTTTTTGTTGCTTCCTAGTACACTTCTCTGCAACTGTTCTAAACCATCTAGAAATATTGAGCTGTTTGCGGCTTATTATTCTTATGATGTAAACTAAGGCAGACTGACCTGTTTGCTCAAATGTAATTATTTACTCCATGATAAATTGGGAATGCCATAGAGATTTCTGTTACAAAATGATGGACAATACCTAAACATTCACACGTTAACTAAACTGAGCCAGTAAGGCTATTTACTTACTGGATGAAATGGAACCTAAGTATTTACATCTGAGACATTAGAAATTAGAAACAAGATAACAATTTAGGGCATTATTGTTGATTGATTTTTACAATTAGTATATGAATGTAGCAGACTAGATGTCCATATATTTCTATAAATAAATGGCATGAATATGAGGATATGTTATGTGATTGCCAGTTTGGTTCTATGCGCCAAGAGAAACTAGAAATAACAACTTGTATTTTGTAAGAATGTGCACCTTGTGTTAATTATTCATCTTTCGGGCTTCATTGTTTCCCTAGATCTGTTACGAGTTTGACTTTGTGCGAGAAGCGAGAGCAATGGAAAGAATACGAGAATTTCTACGTGTCACCAATAAGAAACCTCCGGTTATGGTGCCACGTGTGATTCCTGGAATGGTTAGCAGGTACTTTGTCATATCTACTCAATTAGCCAAACTGCGGTTCAGGTTTTACTGAATCCTACTTTTGACCATAGTTACAATTTACAAGTAAATACAAGTTTGCCATCAATCAGAAGGATTTATTAGATAAGTTATAGTGGGTCATCTGGTAATAGCAGTTAAGTTGTTTATATTTGGATTTGCTTATGTTCCTTAAGCAAAACTGTCCTCCATCGGATGCTTCTTTACACATAAAGAATACTTGCATTTTTCTGTTCTGGTCCGACAGGCATTAAATGTGTTATGTTTGATTTATTTACCCTTTGTGTGCACGTTGAATCTATCATTTTGATTGATTTAGCTGATACTATAGTCTCTGTATCCTCTTGCCTCTTGCTGAAATTTTCATGTGTTGGCTGATTATTGCCTTTTGAGTTCATGAACATATGAAATCCATCATGAATATAATTATTCATCGCATCAAAGGTCTGTTGCTTTTATACCATGCCTTGTCATTCTTCGTGTACTGCAAATGTAGGGAATGGTGCGATTGTGTATGAACTTATCCCCTGTCAGATAATATGAAAAGGAATTGCCTGAAATATAACAATAACGGACTAGTGATGTTATTTTGTGGAGCCACAACTGCCTCTTCTGTTTCTTTGCAGAATAAGTGTGTGATTAGTTTGTCTTGCTTATGAATTAAATGAGCCATTCTTTTTCTTTGATAGGGAGGTCTTGGTCATGGAATTCATAGAAGGGACCCCAATAATGAATCTTAGCAATGAAATGTCTAAAAGAGGCATTGATCCTGGTGGTAAGCTTGCAGCAATGGCAAAGCAGTAAGCCCCTTCATCTCAAAAGAGTATGATTCTCATTTGCTTGGTTTATGAGACTCTCTCTCCATCTCTCTCTACTGAAGTATCCTCTTAATGTGTCAGTACTACTTAAATGAACATACGGAAATTCCACACCATTCTGATCTTGTTACTTAGCTATTTGCCCTGCTTTTAAATTTTGAACTTAATTTGATGTCAAGCATGTCCTTCCTTCGATCGCTTCCAGTGCTCAGGCCATCTAATACTCTCTTTAATGCAGGAAGATTCTAACAGATCTTACACTTGCTTATGGCCAAATGATCTTGAAGGATGGCTTTTTTCATGCAGATCCACACCCAGGAAACATCCTTATCTGCAAGAACACAGAGGCAAGTGACCTGTATTAAAAATGTCCAAATGCTCCTTATATGGCAAAGGTGTACTTTCAGCTGAATATTTTTTAATGGTGGCTTTCTATTAGGTAGCTTTACTTGATTATGGACAAGTGAAAGAAATGCCAGATGATTTACGACTGGCTTATGCAAATCTTGTAATTGCAATGGCTGATGATGACCTTTTGAGGACGAAAGAAAGTCTCAGGTAAACTTAAAGTCGCTTGTCATGTTAGGTGTTTTTTCGTGCGATAATTTGATTTATATGAGGGAAGTAAATTCAAATCAATGGAGTTGAGAAAAAAGGTTCCATTGTCAGTGCGGTGTTCCTCAAGGGACCCTCTCCCCCCGCTCTTTCTTGTTCTGGCTTTGGATCTCCTGCAAACCATTGTGAACAAGGCAAATTTCCCCATTGTTCAGTATGCAGACGTGTTCTTGGCCATGCAAGTCTTTCACCACCAGCTTCTATGCCTCACAGAGCTCCTTAGGACTTTTGGCCAATCTACTCGTTAATGTGTAGATACAGATCATGCCTGGTACTCATCAATGTTCCAGAAGACCAAACTTAGCATCTTGCTTGCCTCTTTCATTGTAACATTGGCACCTTTGCTTTCACGTATCTAGGGTCCCCTCTTGGCCTGTCCAGATCCACAATCACGTATCTAGGGTCTTCTCAGTGCCTCCTGCTGGTAAGCTATCGGCATTCAGCTAGGCCTCGCAACGGATTGTAATCACATCAGCGTGGCCTAAATCGCGTCTAGCAAGCCTTTCTTCATGGAACATCTGGAAGGAACACTAGGTTTTTCAGCAGCAGCATGCCTAGCTTAGGCTCCTGGTGTTTTTTTTGTTTTTTCTTATAAAAGATCTGTTTTCCTTTTCTTTTCTAACGATAGAAGGTTTTTCCTGTCCTCTACATACATTCAGAATGATTAGGGTATTGCATATCATCTGCATATTTGGCTCTTCTCCCTTGAGTAGATATGTTTATGTATTAATAAAAATTACGGACTCTCGTACAGTTTTTGGTTGAAAAGTAAATTCAAGTTGATCTATTAGTTTGTAAAAGAACAATCCTGGGCTAACATAATGCTTAATGACGAGATATTAATAATTTTTAATCTTAAACGAAGGGTTATATCCAAGGGCATGATGGAGTAATGATTCTTAGTGAATAATTGTTGGTTTATAGCTTCTTTTTCTTATGGATTTATATAAATTTCAGGGTACTTGGTTTGAAAACATGGAGTATAGCAGACAATGAGCTCGAAGAACTCTTTCAGATATCTCTTAGAATGTTCGATACAAGATTACCACCTGGAGTTACCGTCCTCTCACCCTTTGCTGACGATTCTTCACTGACTAAAGTTGGAGTCGAGGTATGCGACTGTATTATCTGTATCTGTCCAAACATGAAAGACATATGACATATGTCGTTGGTCCTCCATTTACTTGAAAGATCTTACAGGATACAACTTATTTGTGTATTGGTGAAGTTGAACTTTGAGAACTGCTTCCTAAATTATCATCTTTCTGTTTGCTTTGCTACTTGAAGAGCTTCCCGGAAGAGTTATTTTCGGTGCTTCGAACAATACAACTGTTGCGAGGGCTGACTGTTGGGATGGGCCTCCATTTCTCTTGTGCTAAGCAATGGAGACCAATTGCTGAGGAAGCTTTGTTGAAGGCGGGGAGATTAAAAGGTAATACGTTTTGATCGGCATATCTGTATGTATGTCAATCTCAACAAGCATTGTGGTTTCCATGGTGCTGCTCACTGCATCTCTTAATATTTGGTCGTATAAATTCAGGTTGACTAACCGTAACCATTTGTGTTACTGATGCAGATGTAAAATCAAAAAGGCCAAGAAAAAGTTTTCTTAGAAGGCTCTTTTAGATAAATAGATATAATGAGAGCCAAAGAACCAGTATATGAAACGTTTTGAAAAGAACTGGTGGTAGCCAAAGGCTAAATCCCTCAATGCTGATGCATCTGTAGGTCTCCGACATTGTGATGTGGGCAAATTCTTTTTGTGGTTGTAGTGCGGAGGTATCTGATACTGGTTATTCATTGTGTTGTATCACAGATCCACGCCGTCATTCATGACGAGAAACATGTTTTTCAAGGAAGAAAGAAATGAGAGAAACTTGTACAAATTAATTTGTACTGTGGATGTTTGTTGTTTGCTTAGATAGTTGGTGGATATATTTTTTTGAAACCGAAGACAAAAGTTTTGCCTAATCCATTTATTAAGCAGAATGTGCCTGGTTTATTTTCGGAAGAAATCGGGCGAAAACCATACAACTAACACAACCCCACGGGGCGAAGCCCCCACAACCTCAAGAACAACTAGAGTCAAGCTCTAAACACCACTCTGCAAAGAGCCGGTCAACCATCCCCCTTGCCGGATAGAAGAAGCTGTAACTGCTATGTGAGTAGCAGATACGGCAAAGAGCCGGTCAGCCATCCACCCTTGTCGGAGAGAAGAAGTGGTAACTGCTATGGGAGTAGCAGATACGGGACGCTGCGAAAGTGACCAACCCACCAGGAGCCCTGACGACGACCAACAACATGCCGCCCTGACATGCCACCGCTCGCACCCGAGCTGCAACGCCGCACGACCTAGCTGCCCGCAGCCCAAACTACACAGAGCAACTACCCGCAAACCATGGCCGTCACACCACGTCTGAGGCCGCTGCCTCGACATACCAAAGATTGCTCCTCTCTGTGACACATCGACCGAGCCGACAGCCTCGCTGCACTCACAGCTCGAGAACTGCCACCCAAGACTTGGGAGACGCCACCTTGCACCATAAGGCCACGCTCGCAAAACTTTCCGAGACCGCCGCCTCGGCGCACCACCACCTTCCGGGGCCGCTGCCCTGACGTCCACCATCCCTGACGCAAGAGGGGAGACATGAACCCATCCACATAACAACTCACCAAGACGACGCCCTCAAGACGGATGAGGCAAAGACGCCACCGTCTCCCACTCCGAACCCGGAGTTTAGGCTTTGGCTCAGAGAGTCCAAGCCGATCACGCTGAGAGATGAAGATGAGCACTCCGACAACACCTCCAAGAAGGAAAACGACGCCAAAGCTCCGTTGACTCCGACACCGACACAAGGTCGGGATAGGTTTTGTTCTTGCTCATCTCATTTCCCACAGGAAAGCTTGCAGATCAACAAGATCATGGAGTTGTGCATGTTTGTGACAACCCTCCGAAAGCGCCAACCACCAAGCACCATCAGGGGGCCCTACGCAGCACCACACTCCGAGAAGTGGAGCACCACTGCCAGCGCCACACCGTCGTCACCCGCAACAGCCCAGGGCCGCCGCCCCGGCGTCCTGGTCACCCGAAACACCTCCTCGTCGACCTCTCCCACGCCTGCATGCCGCCACCGCACAACCTCCAACCTCTAGAGACTTGCGCGACCCCTGCAAGCCCCGACCCCAACGCCTCTGAAGCTATCAGCAGAGGCCCTCCCGACCCAGATTGGGCCCACGTGACGCCGTCCCCTCTCCCCGCACCGGACACCGCCGCCGCTGCACACGGCGCCCCAACGTCGCCAGCATGCTCCGCTCGCCCTCGTCGCCGCCACGGAGAGCCTGCATTGGCGAGCCACCTTCTTCGTCCACAGCCGAATCCGACGGGCGCCGCTCCACCACGAAAGGATCTCCCCCGGCACCATTTGTTGGCAGCGGGGGGGCCGCCGCCACCGTGGCACGGGAGGGGGACGCCGGGAGGAGGGTGGTTGAGGCGACGGCGGTGGGCGCCACCGGTGTCGACTGGGAGCGACACGGGGGGTGAGTCTCGGGTCCTTCTTTGTTTATTGCTTCCCTCGGTGGAAATTCGTCAGTTTGTGGATTTTTTGGACAGTGTAAGTTTTGTGAGGCATTTACCAGACACGAGAAAGATTAAAAACTACATAAAGAATAAGTGTTGATGGAAATGAGGTGTCAGCATTGAAGCTGAACATCATTCTCTCTTGACTCTTGTTTCCAGATTTTACAAAGTTTATTTGACATGTCATCCCTTTTATGACAGATTTTTGCCTCACTTTATTTGTTTGCCACATTTTATTTCTTTACATGAAAATATATAAAAAACACACACGCATAGTAATCGGAAAAAAATCAATTTTTTTGATTCTTTTTGTGAATCAAAGATGTTAAAATATTGTACTCGTATATAAATGTTTGGCCAAGAAATGATTCTCCTTGACCTCAGAGTAAAAAAGAACAATTCTCTCACGAATGTTGTCTGTATGGTGTTAATTATTTGGCAAATCTTTGAGCCAGGGGCAATGTATTTTTTAAATCGTTCCTGAGTAGTGTTCTATTGAACTTTGCGCTGGTATGCCACGTCATGTTCGTAGAAGAAAAGTTAAATGACCACATGGACTCCATATTTGTTGCCCTGATCGGGATGACGCTGGACAGAATGTGTCTTTTTTATAGCTGTTGCACTGGGGGGATTCAAGAGACCAGTCTTGGCTTGTTTAGGGGTAAGCATCTTCATTTGAGTACTCTGATATTGTATAATAGAGTAACCCAATAAAAACAATATAATGGAGTAAAAAACTTGGACCAATTCTTGTGCAGATGGCACTTGTGATCGGTGTATTTGTGTATGCTTCGGCTGTCATACTGCATGTGATCCAGGACCATTAATTTACATGAAAATGCTTACAAGGGTTGGGATTTTGCAATGGTGCAGTGGCCATACTCACTACACTCTTCGTGAACGCATATTTGGTTATTGTAGCGGTAAGATTAGTCTCTCAACGTACGTATGTTTAACTATTAGTGATACTGATTATAGCCGGGTCTGCGGAGGCACGTCCCAGCCGCCGGGTCGTGACGCGCATGGGCAACTGGGCGCTCTTCCATGGCCACGCGCTCAAGGTTCTAAGTTCTATGAAATATACAATTTTATAGAACTTATTTTTATATCAAACTTTTATATTTACATAGAACTTATTTTTATTATATCATATTACAGTCTTCTAATTATATATCTTCCCCATATGTAGTTAGCCTAACTAACTAGATATAAAGTTTTAATAATAATATGTGTAGCCTTCTTTTACCATAATATAAACTAAAAATACACAACCCTTGTTTTGAATCTAAATAATTTTGCAACCTAAACTATACTAATTTTTTCTGTATAGACATAGGCTAAAATTGAAATGATGGTACTATGCCTCCTCATTTTTTGAGTTGAGTTAAGACAATTATTTTAATATTTCAGAAACATATTTATTGAGTATATTCTAACAAATATCATAATTGTGTTCTGAGTGTACCATTACGTAAAAATATCTATAGAAAGTTCTAAAACATAAATTAAATATTAGCTTGACTCTCTGCCTGTTTTTTTGATCAGGTCTGTATTACTTGAAGAGCTTCCCAGAAGAGTTATTTTCAGTGCTTCGAACAATACAACTGTTGCGGAAGCTGACTGTTCGGATGGGCCTCTATTTCTCTCGTGCTCGACAATGGAGACCAATTGCCGAGGAAGCTTTGTTGAAGGCTGGGAGATTAAAAGGTAATAAGTTTTGATCGGCATATATGTATGTATGTCAATCTCATCAAGCATTGTGATTTGCATGGTGCTGCTCACTGCATCTCTTAATATTTGGTCGTCTGCATTCAGGATGACTAACCGTAACCATTTGTGTTACTGATGCAGATGTAAAATAAAAAAGCCAAGAAAAAGTTTTCTTAGAAGGCTCTTTGAGATAAATAGATATACTGACAGCCAAAGAACCATTATGTGAAACGTTTTGAAAAGAACTGGTGGTAGGCAAAGGCTAAATCCTCAGTGCTAATGCATATGTATATCTCCTACATTGTGATCTGGGTATATGTAAATCCTTTTTGTGAGGTTGTAGTGCGGAGGCATTTGATACCGATTATTCATTGTGTTGTATCATAGATTCAAGTTGTCATTTATGAAGAACCAAACATGTTTTCAAGAAAAGAAAAGAAATAAGAGAAACTTGTACAAATTGATTTGTATTCTCAACGTTTGTTGTTTGTTTAGATGGTTTGAGATTTGTTGGGAACTGTAAGTTTTGTGAGGCATTTACCAGACACGATTGTATGAGAAAGATTAAAAACTCATAAAGAAGACATGTTGATGGAAATGAGGTGCCAGCATTGAAGTTGAACATCATTCTCTTGTGTCTAGATTTTACAAATTTTATTTACCATTTCATACCTTTTATGAATTTTTTGCCTCACTTAATTTGTTTGCCACATTTTATTTCATTATACAAAAATATGCAAAAAAATGTAGTAATTCGAAAAAAATCAATAAAATCCAAATCTTTTTGAGAAACAAAATTTTCGAATATTGTACTCGTGTAAAACGGTTTGGTCAAGAAACCATTCTCATTAACCTTAGAGTATGAAAAAACAATTCTATGACGAATATATGGGAGACCAGATTTGGCTCCCGAGCTCACATGCTCCTGGTTGAGCACGAAATTCGAAAAAAGTAAAACACTTTAAAAAATTATGAAACAAATTAGAGACGAACATGTTAAAGTGTTCTACATATATATGTGCCAAGTTTCGTCAATAAATAATTTGTTTGTGCTCCGTGTGAAAAAGACAAAATCAGTGCCCACTGATTTTGTCTTTTTTGCACAGAGCATAAAATGTGTCATTTCCTTACAAAACTTTACACATACGTAGGTAACCGTAACATGTTTGTCTTTGATTTTTTTTTTCAGAATTGTTTGGGGTGTTTATTTTTCTTCGAATTTCGTACTCAACGAGGAGCATATTAGCTCGGTTGCAACTTTGAATTTCCGCGAATATAGTATGTACATATTGTTTTTTTGGTAAATATCCTCAATGTATGTCACTCACTTAGTCACTTACGAAACTTTTTGTACGAGTACAATATTAATATATCATGTTTGCCTGGAAAACGGATTCGAATTTCTTTGACCCTTTTTTAGTTACTATTTTGTTTTCATATATGGTGTTATCCAGCAGAACCAATGTATTACACTTTCTCTGGTTAGACAGTCCCATGTATTATCGCAACTTTTACTCCATTTATTTAGAGGGCTGTCCAGAATGGAGTATGGATGTGACCTGTGGCCACTTTCGGCCTGATCTAGAATGGACCGCGAGATAGCCATCTGCCTCGGCATGCCGGGTCAACTCTGCCCCGCCCGACTCCCGTGCAGACGTGCAGTCGCCGCAATCGGAGGAGGGGCGACGGCATCAGGGGGCGGCGAACTTACATGAAAATGGCTCCGCTCCCTTCTGTCCACTGGAAAGCGGCGGCGTTGAGTTCCTGAACTGGAACTGGGGCATGCACACTACGACCGCCTGCTCAGTGCTCACGCGCTGCAGCTCTGGGCCGCCTGTGACGATGACCGCCGGAGCCGTGAGGTTGGCCGTGACGGGCAAGAGGTTGCTGCCATCCTGGCCGCCAACGGATAGCTCAGCGCCGTTAGCTGCGGATGCTCCGTTATATCCATTCGACCGGTGTCTAGGCTGACGCTGAGAGCCGCCGGCCGCGTTTCTCACTTGCTCTCAATGCTTAATTTCAGTTAAGCTTGAGGAAAGCATTTGTTTATTTATGAGACAAAATTTGGCAGTTCTGGCTAGATGAATTATCTCGTTCTGATGGCCTGAAGATGGGAAAAAAGGGGCCAAGAAGATTTTGTCGGCCACTATTTTTTATTTTGTTTGTATAGTACTCCCTCCCTCCGTTACTAATTATAGGGATGTTTAGGTATTTCAAAATAGACTATATACGGACTGAAATGAATGAATGCATACATTAAAACATCTCTAGATATATAGGTTGAAATCAGGTATCCAATAAAAAAGGTAAAACATTTTATATTTAGAAACATAGGTAGTACCTGTCTTCTCCCAGGCTGCCCCGGTGGTGTTTCTACCTTGGTGTTTGCTCCGGAGTCCGTCAAACGCACGGGACAATTTTATTCAGAAATTTTTGTTTCCATCAAAGACAGATAATGTGTGCTTGCGGTATAAAGTCCTACAAAAGATGGGTAAATATAATACCCTTGTTTTTTGGGCTTTAAGGGACAGCGCGCTACATAAATCTCCGAAATACTTATATGATTTTCTCTGACTTAAGAATTTAATGATGCCTCCTTAACATCTTATGTTTCTATTAGTTCAGTCAAATTGAGTAGACATAAGTTGCACAATTACATTGCACAGTCTGCCTAGCATCAGATATTTTTTTTACCTTCTTTCTCCTTTTTTAACGGGGAAGAGACCCGAAGGCCCTCGTAGCTTGTATGGGGTATCAAGGACCCTAGCAAGTAAGTTCACAGTAACAAGGCCCTCACATTTTACAAGAAAGTTCCCAAGAAAAAGATTGGGTCGCCGCCAGTGTGGAGGCCGTGGAGCATCGCGCTGAGGCTAAAGATCCTCCACAACGACACAACAACATGGAGGAAAAAGAAGCCGCGGTGCCCTCCACACACCGTAGTTTGGGGTGGCCTCATGGACCATAAATCACGTCGGCAAACCGGGCCTTCGTGGATAAACTCCACCGAAGAGCTTCACCAATCCTTCCCCAAGATGCAAACTCAAGATCTGTCGTCCAGCTTCCGCATCCATGGCGGCCAAACGGGACGTACAAAAATAAGAGGAGGAAAAGCTCGAACCTCGAGCTTATTCAAGAGGGGCGCCACAAATCCGCCAGCACCCACCTCTAGCTTTGCTCCCGGAGCACCTCGGCAAGGAGCTAGCAGTGCCGCCGCCAGCCAACAGATGCAGCTCGGTTACATCTTTGATCTTTTTCTTTTGTCGAAATGTGGATCTTATCCGCAGCCTCTGCGTCGAAACGATGCACACACGGAGTTTTAAGTATCAAGACCTAATTAAGGAACCAACTACAACCCGTATGTAAAGAGGTAAGGCCGACGGCGGAGGAGAAGCCGCCGGGGGAGGTGTGGGGACTCTCAAGGAACCGGAGGGAGGAGAGAAACGAGAGGTGGCTGATATTCTTTATCTAACCAAGGTAAAAGCACTCGTTTTAAAAACTGAAGCCCTCCATACGGGCTGACCAAGTTCCGAGTCAGTCTTTTATACTCTCTCCATCCCAAAATTACAGTCTCAGATTTGTCAAAAAATATATGTATCTGCAGATGAAACATGTGCAAATACATCCACTTTTGCACTAATTTGAGAAACTTATTTTGGAACGAAGGGAGTATAATATAGCCAACACTTGTGCTTGATAGTAAAGATATTCATCACTGACCGACACTAAGCGGTCGTCCGTAGTAACCTCAATGGAAGGCTATTTTTCTAACCAAAAGCCATCACCGATAGCACCGCAACTACATCAGCCACACAGGGACGTCGGCCCCGGGCTAGTATTTTGGTCACGTAAATAAGCATCGGTCAGTTATCAGCTCGTGCGGCATCCGGTAGCGTCACGAGGCCTTGAGCTTTTTTTTGGAGGTTAGGATCTTACCAGATCTTTAGTCAGTTATGACTTCAACGGTTTCTTCTCAAGGGCATTGGTCTGGCAGGACCATAGTCTTGACGACTTCCCATCCACGATCAGCAGCGACTGACCGGCTGACGATGAAGAGACTGTGGCGAAGGTGCGCCATCGGCCCGTTGGGGAGAAAGAAGATGACCATCCCGAAGAAACCTTGATCCGAAGTCTTTTTCGCCAAAAAAGAAAATCACCAAAGACTCGTAGATGGAATCCATCTAGCCTTGTGTTATCTAGCTAGCTGGCTGGCGTGGTTCACTGGTACGGGAGAAGAAATCAATTAATCAAAGTGTTGTTCACGTAAAGAGAGAATAAATCAGGCCGCTTCCTTTTTTCAATACAAAAATTAGCTAGCTAGCTTTCTATAGCTAGTAGCTTTGTATGAGAAGTTATGCATGCAATATTAGAAAATGGAATTCTACACCTAGTTGGATGTCCGCACTTATCTGGGGCGTCCAACAGCTTTACGATTTGTGCAAAATTATCAATGATTGTTTAAATATCAATGTATTATCAATAATTTTTGAGATATTCGTATGGTACCTTCGGCGCCGAGCTTCTCGACGAAGAACATGGGCAATCTAATGCAAGGATTTCATTTCGCGCCGAACAAAGGGACCGTATTTAATTATAGTTTTGGAAAGGGGGCATAAATGCTTTAAGTTTCTCCAAAGGGCCGTTTCTAGCAAAAAATACACCGCTGGGTCGACCACTTTGCCATGCCATCCGAGCGGTTGAACACCATTCATGTATGTCAGCATTGAAACTTCTCAACAACGAAAACAAGAAGGATAACAATGTCCGAAGGTGCCGCCATCGTTGGCACCGACCAAAGTCCGCGCAAGGCTTTCACCTGAAGCTCGACTCAACTGCGACACGCTGGTTCAGAGTGGCATTGTTGCCGAACATCGAACATTGACCACCTCTGCAGCGCGCCAACTCTCGTCTCCGTCACCGGCAGCACTCCGCTAGATTGAGCCCGTATCAGACCCACATGGACGAGAGCGGACCGAGCCCCATCGGCGTCTCCATAGCACGCCGGCATGGTCGAGGCCTCTACCATCATCACGAGCGCGCCACCATCGCACACGCACCGTGCCCAATCAAACCTCATGCAATACCGAGCACGAAAAGTTCGTCCAAATCTGGGCTGCAACTCCCAACCAACGTCCCACCCGACAACGTTGGCACGCCCTGCCTGCCGCATGGCTGCCACCTCGATCCATATGGGCATCACCGCCTCATCAGCCGCGGCCACCGACCACATCTCCATCGGGAACCCCCAAACAAGGGGAGAAATGACCGCCTCTTGCCACTGTCTGGCGCGTGGGCTTCGCCTATGGCATCCTCTGGCGGGAGGAAAGGAGGCACGGGGGAGGTGGAGGAAGGGTTGGGGTCGTCACCACCCGTGTCATCCAGGGTGGGTGACACGAGGGTTGCTAAGCTGCTTACATATCTTTACTTTTTGCTTGTGAGTCACAACTGCTTGCTATGAATGAATTTTAGTCTTAGATGTTTCACATCATGTGTAAATGAAAAATACCAAGGGGATGATGTTATCAAATCATAGTTTATTTCGGCACAACTATAAGGGAGACTATAAGGGGAACAGGCTTAAATTGCGTTATGCATGTCACGCCAAATGTCCATTTGGTAAATAAATTTAGATACTCATAATTTAAGCACAACTAACATGTGGATTCTCTAAGAAAACTGAGGAGGTAAATATTATTCTAATCGTGA
The DNA here is from genome assembly GCA_947311845.1 of Poa pratensis. Lineage (NCBI taxonomy): Eukaryota > Viridiplantae > Streptophyta > Magnoliopsida > Poales > Poaceae > Poa > Poa pratensis. The sequence goes on along the minus strand of CAMZMU010000061.1, from coordinate 39,091,224 downwards.
CAGGTGTGCTAAAATGCCATGTTCATCTAAACTATTTAAATTTATAACTGAATGTGCAGAGCAGGAGCAAATACTCCGAGCAGGTCCTACCTCTTTTAGCATTCTTCGTTCTGAAAAGTGGCTTTAGCTCTCGGCCACAAGGGAGCTTCTTTTTTCTAGAAAATCAATTAAATATATTGAAATTCAAAATTCTGAAATATTTTACAAGTACAAATAGATGTCAAGTATGTACACTGAAATTTTCATCAACATATATTTTCAAATGTGCTATTCACAAAATAGATATAAAGTGAATTCCAAATTTTACTCTCTACTTTACCAATTTTTACACTAGTTAAGTTTTCATCCTAATTACCCCATTTAGCAAAAACTTGTACCAAATTTCACCCTTGTAAAATCTGTGACGCACACCTCTCGAATGAGAGAAAAAACGGGTGCAGAAGGGGTGTTAGCCGCGCAGCCATCCAACGTGGTTCGACGAGAATAATTAGATAGATGAAAACCGCCCAATGCGGCGTGCAAGATGTTACTCATCCAGAGGAGGAGCCGCCAGGCAGATATCATCCAAATATGGATGATTATCTCATTTTTGAGATTAGCGAAAAAAGCATCTTCGAATGTTATAAATACTCATCTATATGTATGCGTGAAAGAAATTTCGATATCGTCTTTGGATCCTGAGAGGCTGAGAGCTAGCGAAAATGTCGCGTTCCCTTCTCATCTTTTTTCCGTTCCACCGCGGCGTGTCCTCCCAGTCCCAGGTGAAGGCTGCAAACCCATTCATATCAGCGTTGCCCCACACCGTATTGACTTGCTGACGTCCTCCTCTCCCTCACAAGAAAAGAGGAAGCGTTGTCCTCCCCTCTTCTCTTTATCCCAACGGATAATTTGTGGATGCAAACTTGCTCCGATACATCAAAAACTTTTTTGGAAGATATATAAACAAATCTCAGTCTAAAACGTATCACAATATGTGTAAGATATCAAACATCAAACACCAAACACCACAGGTTTTTAGAGCAGATATTTGGGCCGAAGTAGCACACAAAAACTGCTAGCGTGTTATTCTAGAGAATTTTGAAGCAAGCATCATCTCCCCGCCGTTGCATAGGATTTTACCAGGCCCAAGACGGTCTCACATGCCAGTGTGAGTAATTTGTCTTTTTTCCTCTCGACGCCGTGACCGGGACCTTGGTTTTCTAGCAATTATGTGAATGTTTATGTTGGTATATTCAGGTGCCGCCATGGATCAAGCGCCATCGCCCAACATAGAGCAGGTGCTATTTGGCGTTCCATACTTATTCAATTTACGGTCATTCCGCTGTAAGTTCCCATTTACTCGACGTCTGTGCAGTGCCGGTCCAATCTAACTTTTGACCTGGGGCGAGTTGAACCAATATAATTTGCATCAAACTTTTATACTTTCATAGAACTTATTTTTATTATATCATATTATGGTCTTCTAAGTATATATCTTACTTATATGTAGTTAACGCAATTAACTAAATATAAAGTTTTAATAATAATATGTGTATCCTTCTTTTACCATAGTGTGAACTGAAATACACAACCCTTGTTTTGAATCTAAATAATTTTGCAACCAAAACTATACTAAATTTTTATGTATAGACATAGGCTAAAAATTGAAATGATTGTACTATGCCTCCTTATTGTTTGCAGTTGAGTTAAGACAATTATTTTAATATTTCAGAGATATATGTATTGAGTATATTCTAACAAATATCTTAATTGTGTTCTGAGTGTACCATTACGTAAGAATATCTATAGAAAGTTCTAAAACATAAAATGAACTACTCCCTCCGTTCCAATTTAATTGACTTGCTATCCACCATATGTTGATGTATCTATACATGTTACATGTATAGATACATCAACATATGGTGGATAGCAAGTCAATTAAAATGGAACGGAGGGAGTATTAGCTTGACTCTCTAACTGTTTTCTTGATCAAGTTTGTATTACGTGAAGAGCTTCCCAGAAGAGTTATTTAGTGCTTTGCTACTTGAAGCGAGTTATTTTCAGTGCATCGAACAATACAACTGTTGCGGGAGCTGACTGTTGGGATGGGCCTCCATTTCTCTTGTGCTCAGCAATGGAGACCAATTGCCGATGAAGCTTTGTTGAAGGCGTTTGGAGATTAAAAGGTAATACGTTCTGATCGGCATATTTGTATATATGTCAATCTCATCAAGTATTGTGATTTCCATGGTGCTACTCACTGCATCTTTTAGTATTTGGTTGTGTGCATTCAGGTTAACTAACTGTAACCATGTGTGTTACTGATGCAGATGTAATGTCAAAAATGCCAAAGAAGATGTTTCATTAGAAGACTTTTCTAGATAAATAGAGTTAATGAAAGCGAAAGAACCAGTATGCGAAACGTTTTGAAAAGAACTGGTGGTAGCCAAAGGCTAATTCCTCGATGCTCATGCATCTGTAGGTCTCCTACATTGTGATGTGGGCAATTCTGTTTGTGACGTTGTAGTGCAGAGGTATCTGAAGCTGATTGTTCATTCTGTTGTATCACAGATCCACCCTTTAATTCTGACTACAAACATGTATTTTCAACGAAGAAAGAATAAGAGAAGCTTGTACAGATTGATTTTGTATGCTCAGTGTTTGTTGCTTTTTGAGGTGGTTTGCGATATATTGGACACTTTAAGTTTTGTGAGGCATTTACCTGACACGATTGTATGAGAAAGATTGTAAACTACATAAAGAAGAAACGTTGATAGATGGAAATGAGGTATCAGCAATGAAGCTCAACATCATTGTCTCTTGTGTCCAGATTTTACATAATTATGAAAGATTTTTGCCTCACTGATTTGTTTGGCACATTTTATTTCTTTATATGAAAATATGCAAAAAAAAACTTAGTAATTCAAAAAGTCAAGAAATTCCATTTCTTTTTGGGAAAGATGTTCAAATAGTGTGCTCGTATCAAAATGTTTGGCCAAGAAATGATTCTGACTTATCTCAGAGAAAGAAGACGAATATATGACAAATATAGCGTGTATATAGTGCTTTTTTGTTTGTAAATCTTTTATCCATGGGGCAATGAATGTCATTCGTTGACTAAACTTTTTGTATGATTCAAATATTTGATCAAGTTTGCCTAGAAAACGATTTCGCCCTTTTTGAATTACTATTTTTTTTAGATAAAAAGGGTTCCCCCCTGGTTCCATTTCTGCAACCACACCAATCATCTGAGGTTTTGTAGCTCCGATTACAACACAGAATTCAAGTAAGCGAAAAGATAAAACAGCACCAAAGCTAAGAACATTTTCGGTCAGGGCGATACACGTCAGCTCCTGCTTCCATCGCTCTGTAGCTCCCGGCACCATATTCATCAGGATCTCGGTGAAGTCCAGGCAATCCTGAGTAGCTCCCCTATCTTGTGGTCGAGCTTCTGCAGTTTTGAATTCAATAGGCTGGAGTGTTTGTCTAGGCAGAGCACCTTCCAACTTCGAATGAATGCAGAAATCTTCCCTAGAACCACCTTGACACCTGGCCATTTTAGCTCCTGAAAACACATAGCATTTCTTATATTCTAGATGCTCCATAAGGTAGCAGAGGATATAATATTAATAACTGAATTCCTATCTTCACTGATCCACCATCTAGCAATAGATTCGAAATCAGAGCCAATACGTATCTCCAAGATATCAGAAATGGTTTCCCAAATATTTTTAGCAACCACACAATCACAGAACAAATGTTGAGCAGTTTCAGTTTCAGAACAGAACACGCAAGTGATATCATTCACATGTCTCCGTTTGCTCAAGTTAATTCTGGTTAAAACTTTATCATTAGCTAGTAACCAAAGAAAGACATGTATGCGGGGTGGTATATGCAAACGCCACACTGCCGGGGTATGAACCGGAACTACCCCACGGTTATTAATAACCCCATAGAACGATTTAACCGTGTACTGTCCAGATGGATGAAACATCCAAATGGGGCAATCATCCTCGTCAACGAGTTGATTACCTTCAACCAGAGCAACCAGTTCCAACCACATATCAAAAATCCGGGTGAAACAGTTCGTCTGAAAGTAATTTTCAGGATCGAACCATCCCAGACATCAGCGATAGTACAACATTGTTCATTAGCAATGGTATAAAGCTCCCAAAACATAGTCGCTAAAGAGCAATGCCCTATCCAAGTGTCTTCCCAAAAAAGAATTTTACGACCGTTACCCAACTTCCATCTATAACCAATTTTTGCCGCAGAGGCCGCCCACATGACTCCCTTCCAAAAGGGAGAGCATCTATTCGGCTCAGCCCTAACCATATTGGGATGCAAATTGTATTTGAAGTCTACAATTTGCCTCCAAATCTTATGTTGATCAAGATGGTACCGCCTAATCCAAGAGGCTAAAAGACAAAGATTAAAATCTCTAAGATTCTGAATCCCTAATCCCCCATATTCTTTTTTCTGGCAAATCATATCCCAATTCACCAAATGGTATTTGGGATCCGATTCAGTGTCCTTCCAAAAGAAGTGAGACATTTGGGAATTTATAGCTTTAATTGCCCATTTAGGGAATTTAATCATAGACAACAAATACATTGGAATGCTAGCCACGCAAGCCTGAAGTAAAATAACTCTAGCTTTATAGGAGAGCAATCTACCCATCCAGCCAGAGATTCGTTTGATGATTTTATCAATAACAGGTTGCAGATCTTCTCTCCTAAGTTTGGAGTAATGTAAAGGAACCCCAAGGTAAATGGAAGGAAATTTCCCCACTTTACATCCAAAGATCTGAGCAAAGAGGTTAGCCTCTTCCTCACCAACATTGATTGGGATCAAATCACTCTTGTGATAGTTAACACGCATCCAGAAATTTGTTCGAAACAGGTTAAAATCCATTTTAAGTTTCTTGCCATATCCACATCTTTTTCCAAGAAAAGGATGGTGTCATCAGCATACTGCAAGCTGATGACACCACCAGGAATGACAGAACCTAGAAGCCCTTTAATTAGCTGGTGAGAGACAGCTTTAGAAAGCATTTTAGTGAACACATCCCCGACTAGATTAAACTGAATCGGAGATAGTGGATCACCTTGTTTAAGGCCTTTTCCAACCACAAAATATTTACTGTTCACGTCATTAATTCTAACACATGAAGAGCCCTGGATCAAAATCGATTTAATTCTGGCCCTCCAAAGGGGACCAAAGCCTCTAGACTCTAGCATCATATCCAGGAAACCCCAATCAATCCTATCGTAGGCCTTCTCATAGTCTAGTTTCAGAACCAGACCAGAGGAATTTTTGGAGTGTACTTCATGAATAACCTCGTGGGCAGCCACAACACTTTCTAATATGAAACGGTTCTTAATAAAGGCTGTCTGGTTTTTAGCAATTATTCTATCCGCAACAGGAACAATCCTGTTGGTCATAGCTTTTGTTATGATTTTAAGACTGCAGTTACCCAGGCTTATAGGCCTAAACTTTTTGAATTACTATTTTTCTTCATATTGGGTGTTATCCAGCTGGACCAATGTATTGTCGCAACTTTTACTCCATTTTTTTAGCGGGCTGTCCACCAGCTGACCGCCCGTGCACGTTCGAGTTATACAAGACACCCGTGACTCGGCGACTACCCGCTAAAACTGCCCATAGATAACGGTGCGCCGTTTTCGTCGGTTCGCCATGTCTTGGCTTCTTGTCAGGCAACGAGGATTACAGTTCCGAACAAGTATATGCTGTCGCCAACTACCGTACCAGTGTACTCTGTCAAGCCGCCGTCTCTGCAATGGATGTGACTCGCCGCACGCCATGGCATCCGCCGCCGTCACGTGTCCCAAGCAGCCGCTATGTTCAGCCGGGCTCGCCTGTGCCAACCCGCCATCTCGGCTATGGATGTGACCCGTGGCCACTTTCAGCCTGATCTACAATGGACCGGGAGGGAGCCATCTGCTCGGCATGGCGGGTCAGGTCTGCCCCGCCCGACTCCCGTGCAGTCGCCGGCAGTCGGAGGAGGGACGACAGTCGACAGCATCAGGGGCAGCGAACTTACATGAAAATGGCTCGCTCCCTTCTGTCCGCTGGAAAGCGGCCGCGTTGAGATCCTGAACTGCAATTGGGGCGCCCGTGACGATGACCACTGGAGCCGTGAGGTTCGCCGTGACGGGCAAGAAGTTGCTGCCATCCTGGCCGCCAACAGATAGCTCACCGCCGTTAGCTGCGGATGTTCCGTTAGCCATCCGACAGCTGTCTATGCTGACGCTGAGAGCCGCCGGCCGCGTTGCTGGGAGGCTGTTAAGAATTTCTTCGATGCCTAATTTCACTTAAGATTTATGAAAGCATTTGTTTATTTATGAGACAAAACGCTGGCGTTGCTGGCTAGATGGATTCTCTCCTTACGGTGGGCTTGAAGATGAAAAAAAACAGGAGTCAAGAAGATTTTTTGGCGACTATTTTTATATTGTTTGTATAGTACAGTACGTATCTTCTCCGACGCTGCCAGGCGGTGTTTCTACCTACCTTGGTGCTTGCTCCGGCGTCCCTCAACGGGCGGAACAATTTTGTTCAGAGATTTTTTTTTCATCAAGGACAGATAAATGCGTGTTGCGGTATAAAGTCCTACAAAAGATGTGTAAAATTATACCCTTGTTTTGGGGCTTTTTTACGGGCTGCCGACTTAAGAACTTAATTATGCCTCCTTATATTAGTTCAGACAAATTGAGTAGACAGAAGTTGCATATTTACATTGCACTTTTTTATGTAAGTTTAGCTAGCATGTTGTTTTTCAGATATTCTTTAACTTTTTTTAACCAGGAAGAGGCCCGAAGGCCGCAAAAACGTTTTTTGACAAACTACATCAAGGACTCTAGCAACTAAAGAAATAACAACAAGGCCATCACATTTTACACGAAATACATTAACAAAAGATGGAAAAAGCGACCCAGTCTAGCTTTCTTCTCTGCCACAGCTGCCCTGGGTTAACTTCGAAGCACGACCGCCAACGACGACGCCGATGACTACACCACTTGGGTCACCGTTAGCGTGGAGTGTCGCGCTGAGGTCAAAGATCCTCCACAACGACATGACGACATGGAGGAAGAAGAAGTTGCGGACTTGTGGTGCCCTCCACACAAACCGCTGTGCGGAGTGCCCTCCATCAGCCATCACGTCGGTAAACTTGGCCTTCATGGATAAACTCCACTAAAGAGTGTCACTCATCCTTCTCCGAGGCTGCAACCTCAAGATCAGTCATCAAACTTCCTGCTTCCATGGTGGCCAAACGGGCAGAAGAAGAGGAGGAAGAGCTCAAACCTCAAGTTTATTTGACAGGGGCACCATTGATATGCCAGCACCCACCTCTAGCTCCACCCTCCGGAGCACCTCAGCATGGAGCAGGGTCGCAGCCGACCAGCAAATGCAGCTCGGTTGCATATTCGACCTCGTAGCCGGAGCTAGATCCGAAGCCTGAGCCGCCTGCCTCGTCGTTGTGTGCAATTGTGGAGGGGGATAGAGTGAGAGGTGGCCGCCATAGGCGCCGCATCGGTGGCATATAAAGGTCAAAGGCTGGTGAAGCGGTCAAGGTGGTGAGTGGGGAGCCCTCAATGCCCACCGCGTTAATGGCGGGCGCGCGAGGAAGCTGGGACGGTGGCGCGTGGGATACATGCGTCGCCCCAGGGAACCGGCGAGGATTTTGAGGCGGACATGGGGGTGCTAGACATTTGGGGGCAGGGTCGAGACCAATGGGGTGCCGCTAGGACCATTCTTTGGTCAGTACGCCTATTTGCCCATTCGTGGGTTTTGTGAGCTGACGGTAGAGATTTCAAAAAGTACCACACTGTTTTAGGTTGTCCATAGCAGCAGCTTGAGATATTTTGTACTTTACGTCGGATCGCAACGCCGTTCTTTCTCGCTGCCGACGCCGAATGCCAAAAACAAATGGTAGTTCATTGTGCTAGCTCGTCTTTACACCCTAAACGAAGCAGGATTTTGATTTCTCATGGTTTGACGATTTAAATCCAGACACACTGTGCTCCAAGAGAAGCAAAAAATATCCCATTAGCCAGGCAGAGTTGTAGGTGCGGAGCTGGCTCTTCTCCTTTGTTGGAACATAAGGTAGCCAAACTACTGCAAAGCTACAGCCTTTCTTTGGCCGTTCTCTTCTTAATATAATACATGCAATTCTCCTGCATGGTTAAAAAAAAAAATGGTTCCGACATGTTTCAGGATCAGGCCAGTCTCGCCAAGATAGGGAAAAGAGTACCAAATCATATTTGTTGCAAAATAATGCAACGTTAATGAAAAGAAAATGAAGATGCATTTACCGTCGGGTAGAAAATAAATAACTACAAAATGAATAAATGACCAAATCAACCATACGGAATTATCTAAACCCAAAGGATGATTAGTAACGATCATGGAGTATCCTAAACCACATAGAGTTATTTGGCATATTGTACGTAACTGTTTTTCTTTAATATGTTGTTTATGGTAACTAGTTTGAAGATCCGATGGCGAGAAACGGCTAGTTTTAAGCGTGATCACCGTGAATGCGTGAACACGTTCTCTTCTTGCCCGGCCCCTTCGGTCTTGCTTAGGGCGAGCGTTCATTATGGACCGGTCCATGGGGCCTCAGTTTTCTACCAAACCGTGTGAATGTGTGATTAAGCACAAACTAGCAAGACGCTAATTCATGTGTAGATAATCTGATCTTTCAAGTATTTCCTTTTTTTTTGAATTATTTCAATTATTTCCTATGAGGGAGGCAACGATCGATACAAATAAGGATCGTAGAAGTAAAAACCCTCTGACCAAGTAAAATAAAAGTGTATAGTTTCTTTTTTGAATAGAAAATGAAATTGATACGAGATCAATCACGTGCACAAGCACAACAACGAGAAACCACACTGAGCCCTGAGGGATCGCAGGATTTTTACCTTTCTATGCTGTACTTAAAATAAAAGGAAAACATTATTGATAAGAAAGAAAAACTATGAGAGAGGGAGAGAGAGAGGAGTACGTGTGCCTTGGGCTAGGAACCAAAGCTGGCATGCACCTGTGCACGCAGCCCCTGGCCCTCGTATGACCATGGACGCGGTCCACAAAAAGTACTCCCTCGATCCATATTAATGGTCTCAACATTGTCTAGATACGGATGCATCTAGTCTAAACACTTAACTAGATACATCCGTATCTAGATAAAGTTGAGTCCATTAATATGGATCGGAGGTTGTACCTCATTGTTGTTTTGGATAGTCCATAGCAGCAGCTTTGATCGAGGGTGGAACTTCCCGGTGTGTGCCGTTCACGTTGGATCACATGGGACAGGTTCATTCTCGCGCGCGGCCGCCACACAAAATGTGGTTCATTCTGCCACCTCGTCTTTCTGCATCCTATAACAAAAAAAAGCACGGTCTGGATTTCTCAAGGTTTAAATCCACTAGTTTCCTTTACAGTTTACACGGGCCCGATTTATAGAAAGAAATAAAAAAAGGTGTCAGTGTATCACATACAAGACGTTGCTCCAAAGAGAACCACACAGAAATCTCATTGGCCATGCGCAGTGGTAGGTGGGCCCAGCTGCAGACTGCTCCCGCCTCCTTTCTGTTTCTTTCTTGGAACATAAGCCAGATCAACTGGTGGTCCCCACGTGCTTCAGGATCAGGGTGGTCTCACCAAGACAGAAAAAGAGAACCAAATCGTATCTGTTGCAGGTAATACACAGTAATAAAAAGAAACTGAAGATGCATTTAATGTCTAGTAGGAGTAGTACTACTAGCAAATACGGAGTAGTACCAAACTGCAACATGAATAAATATAACCAAACCCTAAACCCACTGAATTATCTAAGCCCAAAACATGATTAGTAACGGACATGCAACACTTGTTACAACAAAAAAAGTAACGGACATGGCCTATAAAACAGTGCTCCCGGTTATTTGACGATCGTGTGGACTGTAGCGTAGGTGCGTTAACGACTTAACGGAGGCCCCTATGCCAGTAACCTTACCCAACGCGGGAGAGTAGCGTGCGTGAATCGCGATCACCGTGAACACGTTCTCCTGCCCCGCCCCGGCCCCTCCGCCTCAGGCTGCAAGCGGGACACGCTGCGGTCCCCGCGTGCACGCCGCGTACGCCGCTTCGGCTGGGCGGTATGCCGCGAATGCGCCGTGTGTGGGCCGCGGCGCCGCGCGCGCCGCTCGCTAGCGCCGTGTAGGCTGCTCGCTCGCTCGCGTATAGCGCCGTGTATCTGCCTAGCTTGCTCGCGTATAGGCGCCGTGTAGGCTGCTCGCTCGCTAGCTCAGTTCAGGTTGTTAGCTTTGTTCAGGTTAAATAGTCATTCAAGCGCTTATTAGTACTACAGAAAGGAAACTAAAAATAATTCAAACGCTCCAAATTCAGTAGGCACATTCAGAAGTTATTCATGCTGGAACACAAACAGTTACTTTTGCTGAAACACAAACAGTTATTTATGCTGACTGAAGTTTACATAAACATCGCCCCTAAACCAGGAAACGAAACTGTCCCATGAACCAATTCTCGTACAAACGTTTCTGTGCAGATGGTAAAGCATCAGACAAACCTGGATTACTTCAAATAAGGCCTGTAGTCCGGTAGAAAAGGATGCAGTTACATAAGCACAGTCACTAGTTCCTCGTTCCTGTTACAGCAACTGCAGCCTGAAGGAGTAGGATGCAGCCTGAAGAGCCAGCCTTCCCATGTCAGCGCTGCAGTTTATTAGAAACAACACACCCTTGGAAGCTGGAATCAGCCATGCAAGTTTAAAAGCACTGAGACTAAATTTCATCGGTGTACTCTGCTACTGCTACTGTGCCTTGCTCAGGAAAGAGTAAACGAAACTGTCCCATGAACCAATTCTCGTACAAACGTTTCTGTGCAGATGGTACTGACTAAAGTTCAAAGATCTCTATAAACTGCAGCTACATAAAACAGTAGATCATGAGGCCCCGCCAGCATCTTTTGCTTCATCTTCAGAGTCCTCGACGTGCGCCTCCATGCTTCACCATCTCCAACCACTAAATAGATAAATGACAGTCAACTATAGTCAGTATCCTACTAAGAAACACTGAATGGCATGTTAGGAAACAAGAAGGCAAATGATGCATTTTTTATATTTTTAGTTCATCACGCACATCAGCCATACCTACTAAGAAACACTAAATGGCATGCAACATCATAATCAAGTGTTATTAAATAGAACCCGAGAGTGGAACAATAGTTGATCAAGCAAAGATTTAAAATTACAGCAAGCACGTATAAGAATAGTAGTTGTCACCTTCTCTCCTATTTCTTCAGCATCAAGATGAAATCCCATCATTCTTTCTAGCGTCTGAAAGTGGAAGAGAAATTTTATCAGACACAATAAAACATTATATGAGCCAAAAGGGAAAAAAACTTAAGGGAAAAAAATGCATACATGCTGCCTTAAACCAATCCTGCAGACATATCGAAGCCTCAATGGTAGTGGGCGCGAGGCTGCTCCTATAATCGCTGACGACGCGTCCTCCGGTGCATCGCTCATAGGTCGATTCCAGTTTCAGATAACAGAAACTTGTCGTCAGGAAAGCAAGTTACAGAAACTTGAGTCGATCCTTTACTTCCTGATTCGATACTGGCTCTTCATTCTGGCCGCAAAGATCACTCCGGATCACAAAGCATAGAGGACTACTTAGTACATGATGATCAATCATGCTTGCTGTTTACAGGAAAATAACCTGCTAATCAGCAGCAATTAGCACGCAACCAAATTTCAATGAAATAACTGAATCTGATTCCAGTTCCAGGTAACCTTAACAACATGTAACAGTACAAGGATCATAGTTCAAGCATCTAGCAGGCGATGACGGGCAAATCAACACCTCCAGATCAAAATTATGGGTGTACCGAACTACAGGTGGAGATGCTCTAAAGGCTTGGCCTGCTGTTTTCCTGACTCAATACAACGGCGTCGAACTATGTTCTTCAGGGCACGTCTGATTTTGTGGAGTCCCCAATATGTCTGTGCCTCCTTGCACCAAGATGTCTCACCTCAGCCCCTTTGTTTGGACTCTACAGCAAGTCATACTGGAAGAAGTACTCGAAGCAAGCATGTAGAGCAAAAAGTTCAATTACCTTGATGATTGTGGGGACGAGGGAGCTGCCGTTCTTGCGCTTCCCGCCGCCGGCGTCTGTGGGCATCTTGGGGCCACCGCCGCCGTTCGTGCCGTGTTGTGGTTCCCCGCCATCGACCGCCATCGAATCGAGAACCGAGGGAGTGGGACTCGGAGGCGGAGGAGGAAGAGCGGCCGCCGGACCTGGAGGCGGAGGAGGAAGAGCGGCCGCCGGACCTGGAGACGGAGGAGGACGGGCGACGCGGAGCCCTCTCCTGCGAGGCAGGGGATGGAGGCTTCGTTGACCTGAATATGCTATACACGGCTAAACCGCGGCAGCTGCGGGCCTGCCGTATACGCCGTTTTCGTTTTTTCCAGTTCTGTGGATGCTCGCATAAATTGCTAGATGGGCCGAATTTGCGGCGCCGCGGACGGGCCGCTGCCACTTGCACCCTGACCTCCGCCTCCAATCTTTCCGCGCCCTCGTCAGTATGGGTGCAGCTTTTAGTTTTTTTTGAAACAGTCACATCAATCTTTAGCTGATGTCACTAGTCCATTCTCCTCCCCCGTTAGGATAGCTTTGATCGACGGTGCGTGGCATTGAACTGTAGGTGGGCCCAGCTGCAGACTGCTCCCCTTTCCTTTTCTGTTCCAAGTTCAAGTTCACGCCCTGCTATGCTGGCTGCTGTCAAAACCAAAAGAGAGCGCCAAACCATATCAGCTGCAAAATAATGCAGTAATAAAAAGAAAATGAAGATGCATTTATTAGTGTCTGGTAGAAATTAACAAATCGTAACATGAAGAAAGGACCAAATCCTAAATCCGACAAAATTATCTACGCCCAAAGCATGATTGGTAACGGCCATGGAGTATGAAACATTGCTCCGGGTTATTTGAGGATCGTGGACCGTAGCGTGCAACGTAACAACAGCGTATGTCAGGAGCATAAATTCTATAATTATTAATTGTTAATGTGAAATGCTAGTAAAAAATGTTGCTACACACCTGGAGTGAATTTCACACCGGAAAAAAAACAGCATAAGTAGATAGTAAGACGGCCTGGTAATCCAGAATAGTGGAAGAAAATGGAACGGGTCATTGTGATGCAAAAGAAACTACAATTTGGCAAAAAGGAAGATGATGTCCTGGGGAAATTTGTTTTGACTCACAAGGGTAGACACACCCAATATTAAAATCGTATTAAAACGTCAAAAAACTCTATAAATAAAAAAGCTCTATATCTGGACATTTTATGTTTGCATAAAGTTTCATGAAAAAAGACATTGGCTTACGTAAAAAACACAAATTCGAGGGCTCCAGAATGACTTTTTACGAGAACTTTTTTGTAATCATTTTACACAGTCGACAAAGAATATTTTTTTCACGAAACTTGGCATGTCAATTTTGTTCAAACTTGTTGACATTTAAATATATTTTCTACTATGGGCACACCTATACCTACGAAACAAAACATTGTGTTCGCCTTCTGCTATTATTTTGGCATAGAGTGACTTCTCAGGCGTTGCACATAGTGGTCAAATTCATGGGATGGGAAATGAGTTGTTAAAAATAATGTTCTTGAGAAGATGCTAGCTAATACTATGATCACCCCGCTAGAAGATGTATACATAGTTATTCTTTAATTGAATTCCACTATGCAAATTAAAGCGAAGAAACAGCAATTGAAATACTGCATGTAGGCCTCCATTGAGAGCTACACCAAATGTCTGGAGGGCAAGACATCGGAATGGCGTCAAGCAGTAGCACTGCAAGGAAGCAATTTTACACTTCATATAAATTAAATCATAATTAAGTGTAATAATGATAATCTATCTCGCTATGCAAGTTACCCACATCAATGGTTTATTCAACCCGTTAGATTGCACCTTAAATATAACTTTAAGTAATTTGCACGTAAAAATTAATCAGGTACTATCTTCGTTAAGAAATATAAGATGTTTTAGCTTTTTCGAACTCAAATGTTTCTAAACACATTTTAGCGTGTATTCACTTGTTTCATTTCGTATATATTTTCATATTAAAATATTTAAAACATCTCAAAATTTGAGTACGTCCTTGGACCATGATTTTTTTTATTTCATCAACTACACAACTATTTTAAATCAATTAAATTTAGCCTATGAAATTATGTGACCGAATAAATGTCACTGCAACGTGCGAGACATTGGTGCATCACGACCGATGGGCACGCCCCGTCAGAGTGTTTTACTCCACAATCCACATGGTACAGCCTGCAGAGACCACAGATGGACGCTAACCGCCAGTGTAGATGCTTAAGCGCGTGTGGGCGAAGTCTCTTTATGTGGTAATGTATTTCAAAACAATGTTTGGCATTTATGCAAGATTCTTTACGGATTAACGGAGGATATATAGGAAAAGGTGAACTAGAGTTGAGCTGTCACGTCGCATGTGGTTTCAGGGGGAACTGTAGCACGTAAAAAATGACGTAGTACCATTTTACACCCAGCGTGGGATGGGTGAGTTGCGCAGCCTTTCTTTTTTGAAACGGTTCTTTGGGTGACTTTGCCATTCCAATTCTCCTCCCACGTGAGCTTTGCTTTGACCACCCAAGAATCTATTCAAACTATGTCAAAAAAAAGAATCTATTCAAACTTTTTTGTGAAATTAAAAATTTTATGTAGCACAAAATCGTAAATATCTGTGCAAACTTAATTCGGACCCACGCATAAACACACATCGCCAAGATTCACCTTCTTTCATCTAAAAAAAAAAGATTCACCTTCTTCGAGCCTCCTTGCTCTCTCCACGGCTTCTCCAATCCAACCACCCGTCCTGTCCTTGGCTGGCTCAGAAAGACAGAAACGATTAAAGTAAGGGGAAAACCGGACGCGGATGTGGACGAAACCATTTTCGGGGGCTAACCCTCCTCTAAACCCACCTCCTCCTCCTCCAGTCCTCCTCCTCCGCGCGCGCGGCGGTCTTCTCCGTCGGCAGGCAAGGTACGTACGGCACCGGACCCCCGCTCGCTTCTTTCCCCGTCGTCGCCGTAGACCCGTCGTTATACCGACCACGCACGCCCGCCGTTCTCCGAATCCGTACCCCCACCTCGAGCACATGGCCCATGGAAAGCACGCCGGCCAGCGAAGGCGAGGCAGCCGAGCACGTGGCCGCGCTCTGCGGAGGGAGTCTGGTCGCAGCCGCCCGGTCGCGGCGGTTGTCGCCGGTTGTGCCGCGCAGGGGCAACGGGCGCTCTGCCATGGACGAGGTGCCCCTCCGCGCCATGCCCGGGGACGAGCGCAGCGACCCGACGGTTGCGACGA
The DNA here is from genome assembly GCA_947311845.1 of Poa pratensis. NCBI lineage: Eukaryota > Viridiplantae > Streptophyta > Magnoliopsida > Poales > Poaceae > Poa > Poa pratensis. The sequence goes on along the minus strand of CAMZMU010000061.1, from coordinate 39,075,824 downwards.
GCCTCCGGCCTTCGCAGACCGCGGCGACGGCCGCGACGGCAAGAGGACCAGCCGTGTCACGCACATAGGGCCATCGATTTGAGGCCTCGAAATCCTGTTCCGGGGGACGCGACGCGGTGAGCGTTGGCACCGGTGCACGCAGCGAGTCCGTCGAGCAGGCAAGAGCACGATGGGCTGCGTCGGAGCAGTACTCATCCGGTTGGCGGCGTTCTCGTGCGCGGGGTGCTCGCCCCGAGCCACGGCTGCGCACTCTCATAGCAACGCTGCGCTAACGATGAGGCAATCTTGGCTGAGTGCGGCACAGCAATGCCACCCAGGCCGCGATTCCCTCGAGCAAGCAGGCAGCGATGATACCCAGACATGAAGCTAGTATAGATTTTTTTCCATAGCAATCTTAGTGAAAAGCCATGGCAAAAAAAGTAGCACGTTTTAGAGGAGCAGCCTCTACCCTGTAGCCAATTATTGAAGCATGTTCATACTCGTTTCAATAAACTCCAATGGACTACTCATCAAAGCCAACTCCCATGGAGCAATACTCGTTTCAATAAACTCCAATGGAGCATGGCATTGGCAGCCACCAGCGGGTCACTACCGGCTGGGCACCACGGTGGCCACCGAGACAAATCTGACACCGACAAAAAGACAGTTTCTATGAAGTTTAGGATACGGGGTAGGGTCTTAGTTCTCCTGGAACACATAGCAGGTTTGGGGCACGACGTTGAGCGGTGGGTTTACTTTGTTAAACTAATTTTGTCAGCTGTTTCATGCCTACTGATATATACATGAATCTATGTGAATCAGATGGTTCGTAGTTTGGGGGTTCACGTGGAGGATCAGGTGGTTCCCGCCGCCACGGATCTGGAGCTAACGCTTGGGGGGCTCAGTGTTCTCGTCAATACGTTGTCCATCCTCATTGACATTGCCCCACTGTAAGTGTATTTGACTTTTCATAGTGTACATATTTATATTATGTGGCATATTTTGTGCATCCCCAAATTTTGCTGCCTTGCACTCTAAGGTGGATGCCTGTTTTTATGAGTATTCGTTATGCTAGTACGATTGTTATGTTCATATTCATATTTAGGTAGACAATTTTAGTTTTCTATATCAAACGATGAACTAGTTATGTCTGTCTTTATCCATCCTTACATTGGGAGGACTATTACCGTGGAATCTACTAGTCCTAAACACACCATTATTTTGTAAATATACATCGTTAGTTTATCGGTTAATTTGGGCATTTTTTTGTATATTACTGTTGGCGCGTTTGACGGTTTGAGGCCCGTTTAGCTCTTTTATTCCGTCTGTTGCAAAAGGAGATGGAGTGTCGTTTCATGCTTTGGAAAAATATAGATGTGGCTAATTAAAAAAAAAAACGAGATGACAAGAAAATAAATAGTAGATTAATCAGAGATTGATATACTCCTATAGTCAAGAGTACTCTAGGTCACCAATCGAGGTACTAAGTGCCAGAGCTGAGTTAAGCCAATAACCACAAAACTGGCCCAAGATATTCCCTACTTCAACTTCTGGAGTTGTCAAGTAGGTACCTAATTTGCTACCATCGTTTCATGGGCATGGATCGGCTGACTTTGCCTGATTCAAAGTCAGTTGGCTTTGAGTCACTCACACGTCGACCCCACCATACGTAGGGTCAACATAAAAGTGGCTCAAAGTCATCGAAAGTCAACAGCCCCAAGGTTAGCTAATCTCCATCGTTGTTCATCTATGGTGCATTTTTTATCTTACGACATACCTTTTGCATGCAGTATTATTCCAAAATATTGTCGGGCAACTCAAAGATGTAAATGTGTAGTTGGGTCCGAGAGACTCATGAATGTATAGGTGGGAACACATAACTTAGTGTGGCGTAGATGCGGTCGCATGACTGAGAGAGGTGTAGGTCAATATGAGAGAGTCATAAATGTATAGTTCGAACTAGACAACTTAATGTGGTGTAGGTAAGATATTAGGAGCAAGAGAGGTGTAACTCGCTTGGAAAGATTCAAAAAATATGTAGGTGGGACCGAACAGCTTAAGGTGGCGCCAATGAAACCAGACGACTGAGAGGGGTGTAGGTCGGTTTGAAAGACTTGTAAATGTCTACTGTAAGTGGGATCAGACGACCAAGAGCTGTATAAGTGAGATCAGGTGATTGCGGAGCTGTTCGGTTTCATAAAGTGAGATCAACTGTAAGTGTAGGTCGTTCTGAGATACTCATAAAGTGTAGGTGGTACTCTTCGACTGAGAGAGCTGTAAGTGAAACCGGACGACCGTGAAAGCGTAGATGGTTCGGACCGACTCGGAATAGTTGGGTGTAAGAGACCCCCAAAGGTGTAGCCATGTAATCGAAACATTACGGCTGGATGAGTGGCATAGAAGCATAGGTGGGTTTGAACGACTATGAGTACATTGGTCAGCGAGAGCAATCTAAGTGAGACATGATGAATAGAAGATGTGTCGGTGGGCCCACACAATTAGAGAGGTGTAAGGTAATGCATATGTTTCGGACCATACCCCCGAAAGATGTGTAAGGACTGGATAAATCCTAGTCCCTATATGTCCGCAGACACAACCCTTACAACCCCTAAATGTGTAAGTTTTCAGTCGCTACCCTCAAAATTTCGGACCAAATCATGGAAACACATGCAACATCGATCACAATTCATAAAATTCATGCAAACCATATTGAAACTAGTCTTAGGGTTCACAAACCAAATTCATAAAAAATTAAATTTAACAATTCATAGAAGAACCGGTACAAGAGTGAATCAAGGCCTGACAAGGTCGCGATCGGCGATCTTATTCTTCATGTGCCTAAGCTATTTGGCGCTATCATCATCCAAGAGACGAGTATCTTGGAACATGATTCTTAATTCCTCCGTGAACCTTGCATCATTCAACTTCTTTTTCTCCAACTCCACTTTGATCCAAGCCTCCTCCCTCCTTCTCCAATTCCAACCTTTGCCTCTCCAAATGCATCCTCTCCGAAGCCTCGCACGTTCAAAATCCATCCTCTCCCACTGCAGCATCAAGAATGCTTTGTACCTCTCATCCGTCTTCTCTTCTCTCTTCTCCTCCATATGCTTCAAGGTTTCACCTTTGTTGGAAAATATGTTTGTCCATGTGGCAGACATTTTTCTTGCGGCGCCGTCATGCGCCACCTTGTACATCTCCCACTTCTTCCATATCAAATGTCTTTTCCTAATTTGAACAGACATTTGTCCGTCCACCGCCACATCATCTTCATCAAGTCCAATTGGCAAGGTGGAGCTAAATCCTTCATTGTTCTTCATCTTCTTTCTTGGATTCCTAGATCATCGAATAGGGTGCACCACTTCGGTTTACCATTCAATTCAACCCAACATTGTGACATATGTAGTGAATGGTTTTTTCTCTGAATGGTGGTACAAAGGGGCAGCCAACCCATCTAACAATAAATGCAATCCAATTATATAGATGGAATGCCAAGTAAATGTAAAATGACAAGCAATGAAACATCAACACTTACATGGATATCGATCCTAACACCACTTTGATTCCTATTTTTCACTTGTACATAAAACCCACAAAACTTATTCACGTATTTTTGAATGGCCACCCATCTATATTGTGGAATGCCAGTGTTGCGAGTGGTATGGATTGGGTTCGGCTCGACATAGTAAATTTGTTTATGTACAATGTGTGGAGCTTCTTCCAATACCTCCAGCCCTTTTGCTCGGTTCCACAAATAGGATCCATGCTAGTGGCCAACCAACATTTGCACAACAATACATCCTCAAAGGTTGATTAGGAAGTACCTTGAGTTTTTGACCCCTTATCCTTCTTCCTTTGAATGTTCGATGAATCTCCAACACTAAATATTAGAGTGGCTTCTTCAAATATGGGAGTATCACTACCATCTCAGACTAGATCCATCATAAAGTCGTCCTGCACATCACTCGGAATTAAAACTATGGTCCGACGATGCTCCTACTCTGACCTATGCTCCAGATTATACTTGAGCCGTCTCCGAAGTTCCATCAAACAGTTTGTGGGCGTGACCAGTGCCTGGTGATCCCGACTATGCCGCGTCCTTTGGAGCGGCGGAGACGCACACCACTTCATCATCTTGCGTGAACCCCTCCGGGATGTGCCACTGTGATGGGTTGTCCTACATGTTCAGGGTCGAGGACGTAGACCATTTTGTAGGGGCCACATGCATCGGCGCCGGCACCGACTTGTGTAAGTAACATTAGAAGAGGGGAAGACTTGTATAGGATCTGTCCATTAGGTGAGATCATAGGATCATGTCATAAAATCATATAAAAAATTGTTAAAAATTCTGAAAAAATTACACAACATACTTACAGGTTGTTAGTACAACCCCAAAAAAAATCAGCTCGAAATTCGACCTACAGATAGAGAAACAAAAATACTAAACTACACTGTGAATAATGTCAGATTTGAGTGAATAGTGTTTCATACTATTCACACAGAAGTTTCTCTGTTCTGCCTCTCTACATAGGTCGAATTTTAACCTGCCAACTTTTGACGTTGCATATATAACATAGATGCGTGTTGTCATTTTTTTCTAGAATTTTGTAACATGTTTAGTCCATTCAAAAAAAATAGATCTCATAGATCCTATCTAATTTGAGATCCTAACCAAGTTGCCCCTGAACTATTAGAAGACTTATTAGGATGGCTAAGATAGGATGTGTTAGCATTTGTCCACATTCACATGTACACAAATATATTTAGACATGTTTTAGTGTGTATGGTCACTCATTTTAGTATGCATCAAGATAATATGGAACACCTAAAACATCTTATGTTTAAAAAAGGAGGGAGTATAAGTTTTCGATATTGGATATGTGTATTTTCTTGCATCTACCAATTTTTCTGTCGGGTGACAAAAAATACTCTACTCATTTGGTCAACTACTGATAGATCTAGGTCATCAAATCTGTTGGCTGGATGTTGGCTGGATGGTTGTTATTTTTCCCCTCCCTAACGTAAAATGCCTCTACACTGTATAACACATGAATTCAGTAGAAAAGATCAGGTGCCTTCTATAATTTAAGTCAATTTCTGTTGCAGATTTGTATTGATGGTTGCGACAGACTGGAAGGAAGCAAAGAAATTTTTCAGTGTCAGAGGTTTTGCCATTGGAGCTATAATGAATTTCATAGTCCTAGTGCACGTCTTATTTGTCCTGGAGGGACAACATCTAGACGTCGTATTTGTGTCTACAGTCGGCTTTTGCCTTGGCACAACATACACTTTCTTTTTGCTAGGCCATCGGGTGGTGACAGATGATCGAGCAAACGATGCACGCTCCTGGGTATGATATAGTTAAAAGAACATAAATATCAAATATGGACTATGTCTAAGAGTTTGATTTCTCTGCAGATGTTTGTCGTCCTGCTATGCTTCGTTATAGCTTGCTATGGTGTGTTCAGTGGAATTTTTCTGAACTACAAGACAAAGGGTTATCTTATCAATATCATCTTGTTTGGTGCTGTTGGTATACTCAACTTAGTGACCCTATACCCGACTGTAAGTTCTGTTGAAAGCAACTATGGGAAACTTGTACTGACCTGCTATTTCTTTTTTCAATTATCATTAGCTGTGCTTATGCTCCTGACTCTTTTTATCCACAAACGACATTTGCCAAGTCTTACACGAAGTCAATGATCTTTTGCAGCTAATCTGCAAGCCGTTTCCAGACCAGGACACAAAGAATCACACATTTGCCATGTGCATCTTCAACACCATCGATGCCGGATTTTTTGTGTATTACACCGCTATTCTTGGATCGATGAGAGCACCTCTATCGGTAAGTTTAACTTACCCCTATACAAGCACGTACACCCGTGACCGGCTACTACAAATTTCCCCTAAAGCTTCTACGAATTTGGATACATTTAAATTTAATCTTTTATGCTGATTAAATTTCGTATCACCTAGCTTTAGTTCGAATTAACCTTATTTCCTGGCAGGTTGTCAGCCTGGTCAATGCTGCTTGCGGCGTGATTCAATTCATTTCACTGGTGGCGGTAGTACTTCTGAATGGGCTCCGTAAGATTGGTGATTACTGTCGTAGCTGGGGCGACAGTTGCTGTGGATTGTTTCGGCTTATCGCCATTCTGTTTCATGTCTTCGGCCGCCATGGGAGGAACGATTGATGAGGGAGGGCAGGAGGTGATTTTCCATGGATTTCGCGTTTCAAAACTGGGTTGGTTCAAATCTTTGGTACGGTGCTCATCTGAAAAGTGATGACGTGATCTGTTTGTACACACAACTCATCACGGTATCTGCTCTACATTGGCGAATGATTTGCTGTGTTGTTTTTATCCATTTCGTTCATGTTGTCATTTCTCACTCTGATACAAGCTGACAACAATGCGACAAAATGATAGGGTGTTCTGTTAATTATATATGCTAAATTTGGACACATCGCTGCACAGAAATCATGTTTTTGGGTGCAACCTTCTCTAATTGCTTGCAATTTGTCTTATTTTGTTGAAAGGCCAAGGGGCGATTAGATTTTTGTGCGCTTATTAGGCTAAGTTGAATTCAAAAACTACTCGTAGATATGCCAATAACAAAAGGTATGGTGAGAAGAATTCTCGTTCAAACTGAGAATTAAGTTTATTCTCAGTTTGGCAATGTTATCGAATCACAGTTACAACCCATGTTATAACTCATGACTAGTATGAATCACTAAGCAGTCCAACGATTTAATATATTTTCTCGTTGCCACTAATGACTAGCATGAATCACTAAGAAATCCAATGGCGTCAGAACATTCGATTGCAACTCTATGTCCAACTAGAAAAATCTCAGTTGCAACCCATTACAACTCATGACTAGCATGAATCACGACACAATTCAAGAGTTTAGGAGTCGAACGAGAATCGACTAGAGTTAGAAAAACCGTAAAACTATTATTGAGTACTGAACGAAATTGAGAGTTGAGCTCGCGGCCAAGCTGCTCGTCCTCCACCCCCCCCCCCCCCCCCCCCCCCCCCCCCTACACATACAACCGCTGCGGCTCTGGCAGCCACAAGCATCTCGGGCCTTTACCAGTGCCGGGGGCGACCCCCTTCCGTCACCCAGCCTCCTCTCTCGCGCACCATGACCTTTCAACCATGTCCTCCTTTCCATGTCCAGCCGATCGTAGCCGCAAAGCCGGAAGATCATTGGTGTGCTAGGTTAGGGTCCTTCAACGTGGAATCACCACACTACTTCAGCATGGTGGTATGTGGCAACGAAGTATCAATACACTGTAGTCGTCTCGCATCCGTCGTGTTTCACTATCGGAAGTGCACCGAGAGGACATGAAGTTGTTCGACGCACTCGACGATCCCAAAGAAGAGTTGGGCAGCGAATGGATGAGCCAAGGCGGAATCTCCACATGGACTAACTTGTACCCTCTACACGTTTTACATCCTTTAGCTGCTTTGTCTCGACCCAACCATGACGCCAATCATTTTGGCCACTTTGCATCCTTCTCCGGCAAGGCCTGACCCTAGAAAAACGTTGCTAACACACCTTGTGCATCCCATTTGGTTACCCACAAAGTGGGATCCAGTCTCGTTTGGCTCGGACCAAGTAAAGGGTGCCTTGATGTTTGGTCGCATGTGTGTGCACACACATGCAAACACTATTTGTGTGGTTATGCATGCACACACATACTCTCACCACTTTTTCGAGTGGTGCGATTACCATAGTTGCCACATAGAATTTGGAAATAAAACTAACACAACAATTAGGGGGTTTAGTATCATGCTTACACAGTTCACATAATACTGGTGCACCACAAGTTCAGCACAACAATTTTTGTTGATGCACCACAAGTTCATTATCTGAGAGGTTTTTCAGATGAGTGGCGGGCAATGATACATAATTTCGCTTCCGGAGGAAGTGTCGCCATCAAAGTGAATGACGATGTTGGTAGATACTTCCAAACGAAAAAGGATTACGACAAGGCGATCCATTATCACCTATATTATTTAATATAGTTGCTGATATGCTAGCCATAATCATTGAACGTGCGAAATTGGATGGGCAAATTGTTGGAGTGGTTCCGCATCTAGTGGATGGCGGATTATCCATTCTCCAATATGCTGACGATACAATTCTTTTTATGGAACAGACATGGAGAAAGCAAGAAACCCGAAATTAATATTATCAGCGTTCGAGCAACTTTCCGATCTAAAAATTATTTCCATAAAAGTAAAGTGTTTTGTTTTGGCGACGCGCAGGACGAGACTGCCCAATATGCTGAGTTATTTGGCTGTGGGTTTGACCAGTTTCCAATTAACATCTTGGCATACCAATCCACTTTAGGTGGCTAACGATAGCTCAATGAAAACAGGTTGAGGAAAGACTACAAAAAAGATTGAGTAGTTGGAAAGGAAAATTATTATCCCTGGGTGGTAGATTGGTGCTCATTAATTCAGTCCTAACTAATATGGTACTGTATATGATATCCTTCTTCCAGTTACCAAAGAGAGTCTTGCATCGATTGGATTGCTTTCGATCTAGATTCTTTTGGCAAGGGGATAGTGAAAAAAAGAAATATCGGCTGGCAAAATGGGATGTAGTGTGCCGCCCTAAGGACCATGGTGGTCTAGGGATTCATGATCTTGAGGTCAAGAATAGAGCCCACCTTGGTAAGTGGCTGTTTAAGCTTCTGACCGAAGAAGGGGTGTGGCAAACTCTTCTTAGGAGGAAATACATAGGCTCAAGTGCGTTATCACAGGTTTCTTGGAAACCAGGTGATTCACATTTTGTGGCTAGCCTAATGGCGACGAAGAAATTCTTCTTCCCATATGGTTCTTTCTCCATTAAGGATGGGTCGGAGTTAAGGTTATGGGAGGATAAGTAGCTAGGTACTACCACACTCCGAGAACAATATCCAGCGTTATACGCTATAGTCCAAGGATGTCACAAGAGTGATACGCTTGCTCAAGTGTTGGTAGACCATACTCCAACTGTGACATTCAGAAGAGATCTTGTCGGTCCCAGACTGGTCGCTTGGCACGAGTTGCTACTACGTCTAGCTTCTGTCAATTTGACACAAGGGACTGATGAGTTTCGGTGGAATTAACACAATAGTGGTAAATTCTCAGTGGACTCAATGTATACAGCTCTTATCCAACCAGATGTGCCGGTTGATAATAATAAGAAAATCTGGAAGATGAAGATTCCACTAAAAAATAAAGTTTTTGTGTGGTATCTTCGTCGAGGAGTTATTCTTACTAAAGACAACCTTGCAAAACACAATTGATATGGAAGTAAACAGTGTGTCTTCTGTCATAAAGACGAGACGATCAAACACTTATTCTTCGAGTGCAAGTTTGCTAGTTCTATATGGTCCATCATCCAGATAGGTTCTACTATATACCCACCCAAAAGCATTGCCAATATTTTTGGCAGCTGGCTGAATGGGGGTGGATAATAGGTTCAAACAACTTATTAGGGTGGGAGCGCTTGCCGTAATATGGTCGCTTTGGCTATGTAGAAATGACAAGGTTTTTAATGATAAAAATTGTTCTTATGCAGGTTATCTACAGGACTACTGCTACTCTCCGTTCGTGGTCTAAGTTGCAACGTGTGGGGCATCGAGAACTTTTATGGAGGTCTGTACCAGACTGGAGGATACGGCGAGATACTTTTTATCCCGACATGGATGGCAGCATAATTTGCGCATTGGCCCTCCACCACCATATGCGTTCTTACAATTTCTCATTCTGATATGTAATTCGCCTTTTTATGATTCGAACTTCAGACTCGTTTCGGCTGTGTGCATCTTGGTTATGCAGAGTCTGGGTGTAATACTTAAACATTTTAAGTTATAAAGCTCCCTTTATCTAAAAAAATCTGAGGGGTTTAATATATACAACTCTCAAAATATATCTCTAATACCTTCAATCCAGATTATCGGATTGTAGTACGTCTTTTCCCCCTATGAGACCCAGGATTTATCGAACCGAGAAGTATGAGCTTGATAAGATTAGTCAACAAGTCTAAATTAATTCTTGTTTTATCGAACCAACTTGTTCTACTAACATGGGTTGTACTCAATGGATTAAAATAGGTGGATCTCAAGTCTATAATGAATATCCTGAGGAAAACACTAGGTAAACTACTGAATATTCAGAAGTTTGTCGCTATCTTTACCGCTATCTTTTCTCGTGTGATTATTCAGAAGTTTGCCGAGCTTTGTTGAGGAAAACACTAGGTAAACTTTGAGCTGGAAATTCTTTCCTGCCTAGTCAAAATCATTGCCGAGTTTTTTTTTGAAGGAAAACAATCGGCAAACAAGGCGGGAAACATATCCTCCCTTTAACCATTGATGTAGGTGATGTTTCTTAGACCATCTCCACCAGCCGCACCCTCCAAAGAGTCGGCCTGAGTGGAATCATGTCCGGCATCCCGAAAGGGCCCCCAAATTCGGAGGCCCTCTCGGGGGTGCCGGACATGGGGCGGACATGCCCTCGGACAGGTATGGCCCGCCCGTCATACACACAGCACACCGCGCCCTTGTTAATTAGGGCTGTGCAGGAGGCCGTTCCGCCCGATTAATGTCGAGGCGATGAGACGGTGGCACGTCTGTCAGCACACGTCACAATAACGCCACGCCCGTTCCCCTGGCGGGCGGAGAGCGAAGCGACGCGTCGCAATAACGTCGCGCCCGTTCCCATGGCGCAGACGAAATCGATGCGTGTTGAAGTTGCAGCGGCTTCCCGCGGCGGCGCCCTGCACACGCGTCGTCATCGTCAATGCATGGCCAGGCGAACCGGTGGCTAGGCGTTAATGCAGGCCACCCAACCCCGCTACTCCGGCCGCCTTTAAAATGCGGCGCGTCTTGGGCCTCCTCTTCCCACACCACTTCTTCTCCCTCACCTCGCCACCAGCAGATCACCTCGCCACCAGAAGATCGGCCGCCAAGCATGGCGGGCAGCCGCGAGACGCCGGAGGAGCGCCAGCTTCGGCGTCATCGCGACTTCCTCTCGGTGTAACGCACTCGCCGCCGCAACGAGGGTCGCGGTGAGCAACCCCGCGAGCAGCTGGAAGAACGCCGCCACCGCAACGAGAATGCAGAGATGGCCAAGGCGTTTCAGCACGAGATGTGGCGCGAGGAGGCTGACAACGCGCCTCTATACGTGCTCTCGCTGGAGACCGCGCGGCTGTGCAACCTCCACTGTTTGCCGGTGAAGGACATCGCCACCCTATCGGATGGGTGGGTGAGAAACGCCGTCAACGTGTCGGTGGCGCCGCGGCTCAGCGGGCAGGAGCGCGTCAACTACATCATGCGGCAGTGAAGGGAGATGTCATACGAGCAGAAGCTCGACCCCAAGTATTCCATCTTGGCGCCCTACTGGCACGCCGTGGTGGACGCGGAATACGAGGCGCGTCGCAGCGGTGGAGCCAACGCCGGAGTTGTCCGTATCGGATGACGAGCGTGCCTGCTCTGTCGGCGAGGACGACGACGACCCCGAGCTGCCCGACCTCCCCTTACCATCGGAAGACGCATCTTCGTCAACAACATCGCCTTCATCGGAGAAGGGGGCACCGGATGAAGCCAGAGAGGCTTCCCATCAGGCGCGGCGCGGCATGCCACGGCGGTAGATCAAATCCCCCCACGCGCCGGTCGCGAAACCAGAAGCCTCAGCGGCTCAATCGAGCCTATGTTTCTAAAGGCCGTAGACGGCGGCAATAACAGATGAAACTTACGGCGCCAGATCATTGAGGCATGTAAATTTCTTGATGATCGGCGCTGGGATTGGCATCTTCTTCACCGACGGTGGGTCGTGGAACATGCATCTTCGTCAACGCCGGCGTCTATAGTGGTTGGCGAGAAGGTGTAGGCTGTCGCCGGCATCGGCATAGGCCTCCTTCTCTCCGCCTAGTTTAGGTTTAGTTTGTTAAATCTCGTTTAGATTTTAAATTATAAGTTTGTTAAATCTCATTTAAATTCCGCTGGTTTTGTTATCAACAAATGTTAAGTATTAAAAACAACTTGAAGTGCTTGTTTGGAGTGCGCCGCAGTGGACTGCACCCCCAATTGACCGGACAGAGGTCCGGCACCCCCAATGGAGCCCCAATTGGGGAGTGCCGGACACTCAATTGGAGACCCCCGGTGGAGATAGCTCTTACCATACCATAGTTGAATACAAATCATCCGGATGAGACACTATTTCGACAGGCATGTGATATCTTACATGGAAGGGCCTTGTCAATTGGCAAACTTGACAACCCACAGGCACAGCAAACAGAGAGCGACACGTGGCCGCACCTGGTGATACCCTAGTTGCTGGTACCCGGTAGTATGTGCAGCATAACACTCGGCACTATGTTTCCATCGTTTTGCTGTGAAACTGCTTTTTTATGCCGAGCACGGTGATCCGGTACTCGGCTAACTGGTTGCCAAAATTCGACGGAAAAACACTCGGCAATCTGTAGTTACTAGCGTGATGGAAGGCAGTCATTTCCGGCGGTTTATCGAGTATTTTCGATACTCGGCAACGACGTGTTTTTAGTAGTGTTTCCAGCAAATGTGTGCGTGATAGAGACGCGAGATGGGCCTGGACTTGATAGTAGTCAGGCTTAATGTCTGTGTTTAGCCTTTATCAGTAGTAGATCGGGGGCCCACACGAGATGGGCCTGGACTTGACCATGCGAGGCACCGCCATACATATATCTGATCGTGCAGGACCATCATACCTTGCCCTAGATCCATCGTCTCCAGCCACCGCCATTGATCTCTCCATCATGCCCTTTCATTTTCATCTGTCGTGGTCTGCGCCGCCTCCGGTCAAGCAAGCAGCTCACGCATGGATCATCCAGGACGTGCACATGGCACTGTTCTCTGCTGCGTTGGTATTTTTGTTGGTGCGTCTACCCTACGAGGAGTTAGAGACTCCATGCGACCACGTTTTCATGGCAGGCCTCTTAAGTGTCGAATACATGGCGCTCATGGCTTGGCACATCCGCTGGCGTTGGGTTCGGAACTTGGGCGCCATGCCGAAAGCCGTCGCCTGCTTCCTCGTCAACAGCCCTGCAGCAGTCTTGATCATATTCTTCACCACGACTTTGTGGGGACTGTATATCGACGATCTCCGCTTCGCCACATGTCTCTCGTGGCTATTGGTGGTGACGCTCGTCGTCTTCCTATGCTGGTGCATCTCCATCGACAGGGCTCTTTCAGAGAACTCACCGCATCACCCCCAAGGCAAAACAGGCAAAACTGACGATGTGTTCGATAAATGGGGATGTGATTGTAGCGAGGTATAGCTGGTGCTTTTTCGTATACTTAGGCTGTTTACAGTGGTAACAAATATAGGCTAGCTAGTAATACACATGTCACCAGTTTTACGTTGTTATCTCCATAGTGGGCAGTAACAAATGTGTGATGTTATGTAAAGATTTATTTATTAGGTTGTAAACTACATATCTAGAACATCGTGTTCAAATTTACCACCGTCCTTGGGTATCGGCATCGTGTATGACGCCGCCTCGGACATTCGTCTAGTTATCCAATAAATCAAGATACGAAGGGTCTTGAGTTTGTCAAAAATTATATGCGTTTGCGAGAAGGTCCTTGAACCGTCAAGGGTTGGCGAGCTTGGCGTGAGGCGTGGTGTCCATCACCTCGTTGCTTATCATGGGATTCGTTCTCTAGATTTTCCAGGTTACGTGGTTTGATCCGGTGATTGAAATGGTAGTTATCCGGTGGTTCTTGCGGTTAAAGACTGATCGAACATCTACACCATTTTTGCTGGTTTAAAACTTACAATTTCGAATATGATTTGTACTCATCATGTGTCCACAAAATTAATATCAATAAATGTATATATATATATATATATATATATATATATATATATGAAATGAATTAGTTTTGCAAGACGGATGGTAAAATATCACAGTACGTATTATTTAGTGTATATTAATGTTTATAATTTTGCGTCAAATACCGTGCAAAAAACCTTATATATTGGGACATAGCGGGGAACAATACGTGTAACACATTCTGACTATATGGGACGAAAATTAAAATTGAAGAAAAAGTTGGTGTCGAGCGTTTAACACATAAACTACCTATATTTTGACCCACAAGAAAACAAAGTAAAAAAACAAACATATAATATGACTACTCTTGCATGCAACAAAAAAGGGTAAAAAGATAGAAACAAGAAGCATAAAAAATACTCCCTTTAATAAGAAATGGTTGGCACACATTTGTGTAAGCACGGATGTATCTGCACATTAAAATATGACTAGATACATCTGTATTCAGATAAATTTGTGTCAATCATTTCCAATGGGAGAGTGTATTAAAGTTCATAAATAAAGCTCTAAGAGATACAGAAGAAACAAGATTTACAGCAAACTCTCTACATGACTCATGGGAAGAAATAAGTGAGAAAACAAACCCACAAAACAACTCTGAAAAAACATGCCGCGATCGAGTTTTTTAATGATTTTTCACACTTTACCACATTGAACATCACATGTTTGGTGACAAAGGGTGCTAGAAATAAACATATGAAAAAAATAAAAATGTGGCAATTGTCAAATCCCCCGTTAGACCAAAGGCACTGCAAGATCGAGACACTAGACTAGCACGAGTCGATGGGCCAAAGTGGGCCGGGGTAGCTCGTACAAGCCGCGAGCAATTCCCCGGTAGAATCGCTCGGGCCGTACGGAGCATTCTCCGTTAGAGAGGGTCGTGGACTTGTTTGCTGTGCCGCCAGTAGTCCGTGAAACCAGCCGAGGCCATGAAGTTGACAAAAGCGGCGAAGATACCATCATCGTCGGCGCCAATGCCATTTTGTGCCGGGGATCTTGCACCCTACGCATGGATCTTCGTAGACTTGTACGTGGCCATGGCCTATGCTGTATTAATCTTCCTACTGATTCAACACATCCATGAGTTCAAGTCTCTATCGGGCTACGCCTACTGGATTGGCTACGTGGGCGCCGTCAACATGGCGTTAGTCGCCAAGCACGTACGTCTGCGGCTGCTGAGCAACTTCGACGGCATTCCGAGAGTCGCCGTCCACTGCCTCGTTTACAGCCGTGGACCCTGCTCTTTGTATACCCGACAGCATTCTTGGGTGAGTTCTTCAACGATCTCACGTCCGCCGCCTGCATCTTGTGGATCGACATGGTGGCGCTCGCGGCCTTCCTCTGGTGGTGCGTCTCCGTCAACAGGGCTCATTCAAAGAAATCATTGGCCCATCTCACTGCTGATCGCAAATCATGCGAAACAGACAATGATAAGTTTAACAGGTTGGCATCTGTTTGTTAGTTAACCTCTTAACACTAGCGGAAACATCATCAACAATCCGGGTCCAGAGGGCCTTTGGTCCCGGTTTTACAACCGGGATTAAATGGTCGGGACTAGAGGGGGGGGTGGCTTTTATCCCGGGTGTCCACGACCCGGGATAGATGGGCCTCCACGTGGGCACGGCTGGGCGCGCAGGGCGGGGGAGCTTTGGTCCCGGTTCGTGACACGAACCGGGACCAAAGGGTTTGCATCTTTTGTATTTTATTTGCTTATTTTTTAGGGTTTTCGATTTTTTGTTTTCCATTTAATTATTTCCTATTAATTAAGATCACGTTGCGCATACAAAGTCACACATATATAAAGTTGACACATCGATCGATGTCACGCGTGATGCATACATATAAGTCACACACATACGTTTTGATACATATATAATTAAGTCACACACCGACATCACGTTTCTCACGTCGAGATCACGTCAATTACATTGGAGGCAGAAAATAATTTCTAGGGTGAAAAAATTCTCCGGATTTCTTCAGGACCTCCTTGTTCAAAAATCCTGCCAATTCCTCTTGAATTGCTATAAGGCGCTTCGTTGGTATGAGCTTGTCCTTCTCTCGTTCCATCTAGATCAATAAGGAAATGTGAAATCATCAGAAAATGTGAAAATGGAAATGAACACAAATATGGTAATGAAGTAATTACCGAGAGTGTATACAGACCTCTGTTGTTCTGAGCTTTCTATCCGCTGATGAACAAAAGATCGTATGTACTCGCAAACATAATATCCACATAAATTATTCCCTTGTGCCTGCCTCAGACACCACTTTACAAAGAATAGAATTTAATCAAAATAACAATCAAGCATGATAATGGTGCTGAAACTAGAATTTAAAAGTTGCGCGGACATATATATATAGTACTACTACTTACCTTGGTTTCATACCAAAACAGGTGCGGTTTCCAAGTCCCACGAACCTCGGTAATGAACTTTTCCCAAACCCTGGCCGGCAAAAGAAAAAATCAAAGGACTTGAACGAACGAAAGAGATCGATATATAGAGCGATAATGACTGAAGTTACCTCTGAAACATTGCTTGCAAGTTGATATAATCGTCCATATCTTTCCTTAACGAGTCCAGGACTTGAACGCCTGGTTGTTCAGGTCTAATGTCTACCAGAATCCAATGGTTGCTTCACACATTTATATGTCCATGAGTTACACTAAACATCGAGTAAGCAAAGTAGAATGTGTAGAAGGTACGGTAACACTCACCTGAAGTTGTAAGGAAGAAGTATATCTTCACATGTATGGTGTTTCACTAGATATTGGAGCATGTAATGCTCGGTGTCCTTGGGATGGTTCCTTACGGTTACTTCATGAATCCAATATGGGTCCATGAACCCTAAACTATAGATTCCGTTGTCTCTGCATTCGACGATCTTCATTCTGCATATATAATAGCGTACAAAAGAATAAAGTTAGATAATTGGCAACGAACGAGCTGAGATAGAGACTTAATTAAATTGCATAAAATAAATCACTTACAAACAATAGCAGCTGATGATGGCTTTGTCGAGGGAGTCTTGATTGAATAACTGAAATATTTCGTCAAACGGCACATACATCGCGTTATCCTCTAAATAATGGTCTTTCTTATATGAAACGTGGAAATACTCATGGTGCTTCTTTACGGCTCCCTCGTACCACTCATGCAAACGTCGCAATTGTGCCGGCAGAGATTTGACCATCTCAGGTCTGACCAAGGGCTTCCGTAGGCATATGTCCATGCATACATATACTCTTTGGGGTTTTCTATGCGAATTGTGTCTTACTGTATTTCCTTATCGGACACCACTTTGAACGCGGGGACCGACTGGTTTGCCTGTTCTCCGAGCTGGGCCACTTGTTTCCCGGATTTCTTATTAGCTTCCCTCTTTTGGCGAAATGCAGCCTCCTTCTCCTGCTGGGCCTTTTTAGCTGCCATCTGCTGCTGCTCCCTCTTTTGGCGACATGCCTCATTCTCCTGCAAATTCCGTTCTCTAATTAACTTTTCAATGGTACGATCATAGTCGTCTCGCAGAATAGGCGGCCGTGCCGGCCCAGTCGATAGATTTTTCAGAAATTGTGCACTTTTCCCGGTGCTATTACCTCCTTTCGCATGTGCCGTTTCGGTGCCAATTGTTTTTTCACATCAGCTCGCACCGACTCCTCGAGTTCCTCTGGAGTCAAGTCGTAGGATCTCTTTGGAAGAGGCTTTCGCAACTCACGTTCCTCTCGAGTTTCTGGCGGGAAGTTTAAAGCGCATCTCTCTGTATATTTCGACGGGAACTTTACTTTCCGCGAAACAGAGCGCACTCTCTCTTGAGGTGGTGGGGATGGACTCGGGCTGGGCTCCCGACAGTCGTCACGAGGTGGCGAGGATGCATCTTGAGGTGGGGGGGATGGATCTTGAGGTGGTGGTGCAGGGGATGGATCATGACGTGGGGAGGGAGGATCTTGAGGTGGGGGGGATGGATCATGACGTGGGGAGGGTGGATCTTGAGGTGGGGGGTTGCTACTTGGAGGAGTCGGTGGCCTTGGCGGCGGCAAGTTTGGAAACAAGATGTATTTCTTTGGCCACAGAATGATGGACTTCTTGGCATCTCCTAGTGTCCTCTCGCCGTCACCTCCAGGAATGTCAAGATTTAGATTAGCATATAACGGCACAATGTCATCCACCCGACAATAGCATAGCCAGCTGGAATCCCGCCGAGATGGTACCTTGGTCCAGGTTCATTCAGTAAAGCATAGCCGAGTGCGAGTGACAGCTCGTCTTTCTCTCTGTCGACCTTGTAGGTTCCATTTCGAACTTTCTCTATTGCATTCTCAAGTTCTTTGGTTATAAACCTAATCTTTGCCTCCCATTTTCCCTGAGCAATAATCTTCCCTGTGTCAGGGTCCAACCCAGCGCCATGCGCGAACAACCAAAATTTGGACCTATCGGGCCAGCCCGCTGTCTGTGGAATCTTCCCCTTATCAAGCAGTTTTGCTTCAAATGCTTCCCACTTAGGCATGGCAGCCTTGTAGCCACCTGCCCCCAAAGTGTGGTGATATTCCTTCTTCGCAGCATTTAACTTGTTTCTTTCCGATCGGGCCACAGCGGCCTCCGATTCTCTTTGCTCTTTAAATAAGGGCCACTGGTCGTTTAGCTTCACTTGTGCTCCGGTGAATACTGGAGTGTATTCAGGATCTTTTTCCTTTTCTTCACAATAATCTTTCCATATAGTTTTCTTGTGGGTTCGGAACTGTTCGGCAGCCTTGCCAAGAGTCCACTCCTTGACTTTCTCCATCCACTTCTCGTTTTCTGTCACTTCTGGAGGCAGGGTGACCTTTGTCAAGAGCTTCTCCCAAAACAAATCTTTTGTTTGGTCGTCGACATAAGTCCAAGTCTTGCTCCCATCCTTCCGCGGATGCCATTCTTGACATGTGATCGGTACCATGTCCCTAACTAAAACTCCGCATTGGTTTATAAATTTGCGGCGGCACTCTAAGGGTTGCATTGGTTGGCCAGTAGCATCAACTATGTCGATCACTACCCTTTGACCCTCCTTCATCGGCTTCGACGGGCCTCGAGGCTTCATGGCTTTCGACCCTTTCGACCCTTTCGACACTCTAGATGCAGATGATTTGCTTGTTCCAGAGGGCTAAAAGAAAAAAAGATTCGTTAATAACCGCAGGATCAAATAATTAAGCTATGTCATCGATCAACAGAGGCTTAATTAATATATACCTCGCCTGAGTTTGTTACTACCACTTCCTTCTCTACACAAATTTCTGCTCCCTCACCGGAGTCATTGAGAAATTGGGAGCTGAATTCCTCTAAATTAACCACATCGTCTTCTTCACCGACAGGCGCGGCTGCACGTCCTGCTATAATCATACGCAACATCTCTTCACGCTCCTCGTCTCTAGCGCCGACGCCCGGAAAAAGTGGATCCAATGGCTCTCCACGCTCCTCGTCTATGCCGAAGTCGTCCGGACAATTTGGATCCATGGCTCAATTAATGTGCCTGCAATCAATTTTGTAACAAGAATATGAATAAATTTAAGATGACACTAATTCAAAGAACAAATTATTTACGATGACAAAGAACAAATTATTTATTACATGATTTAAAATGGCACTAATGTCACATAACAAGATTCAAAATGGCACAATATTTGGGACAATATTTCCTAACACAAAATTCCTCAAACTAAAAAATATTTCCTAACACAATATCTCCTAAACCTAACACTAAAATATTTCCATCCTAACAACAATTTTTTGCAAATTACCTAAATTTAAACTACCTAAATTACCTAAAATTAAACTACCTAAACTACCTAAATTTACACACACAAAATTAAAACAAAGTCTGCAAAATTAAGTGTTCACACTAACCTAAGTTTGCTACAAACATACACTATTTGCTAACCTAAAAAAGCTACAAACTAACAAACTAAAAAATTAAAATTTGCTAACCTAAATACAAAATTAAAATTTGCTAACCTCTCGTGCAGGGGAGGGGATCGCAGGGGAGGCCGGGGCGCAGCGACTCGGGGAGGGATCGGCGGTGGCCGGCCGTGGGAGGGGATCGAGGCGCGGCGAGGGCGGCCGGCCGGGCAGCAGCTCGTGCAGGGGAGGCCGGGGCGCAGCATCTCGGCGGAGGGGATCGAGGCGGCGAGGGCGGCCGGGCAACACCTCGTGCAGGGGAGGCCGGGGCGCAGCGTCGGGGAACGATCAGCGGCGGCCGGCCGTGGGAGGATCGAGGCAGCTAGGGCGACCGTACGTGCAGGAGGGGATCGAAGGCGCGCGAGGGCGGCCGGGGTCGGGGATGATGGCGGGGGCGGCGTCAAACGCGGCGGCGGACGCGCGCGCGGACGGCGGCGGCGGCCTGAGGAGGCGACGGCGGCGGGGCAGCATCACTACGCGGCGGGGCAGCCTGGCGGCGTAGGGGAGGGGCGGCACGGCGTCGGGGAGAAGAAAGGACTTGTGAAATTTCATCCGGTTCCAGCCACGAACCGGGATGGATGACCCTTTAATCCCGGTTGGTAACACCAACCGGGACCAAAGGCCTGTCTGGGCCGCGAAAAATTGCGCGCGAAGCCCAGCAGGCCTTTGGTCCCGGTTGGTGTTACCAACCGGGATGAAAGGCCTTTTTTTTTCTTGTTTCCTTTTCTTGTTTCTATTTATGTTTTCTTTTTCTTTTATATCTATTGAATTAATTGTTTTTTGTAGTTCTGTTTATCTTTTACATGTTTTTGAATTGTTTTTTAGTTTCAATGGCCTCCTGCATCTGTGGCCCGCCGACCTCTTCTCCATGGTCGCTCCAGTTGAAGTCATCGTCGTCGTCATCCTCCTCATCGGGAGGGGGCGCGGCGGCGGCTGGTGGAGGTACGCCGTATGCGGCCGCTGATCCCCACGCCACCCCTGCAGCATACGCTATCTTTGGGCAACCAGCGGCAAGACGTCTTGATGATCTGCGACCGTTCCAAACGGTTGCAGATCATCAGAGATGTCTTGCAGGACAGTTGTAGATCATCAGAGATGTCCGGCAAAGGCATCTTTGGGCAACCCTCCCCTCGGTCGGATCCAAGCAGCGGCAAGGTTCTTTGATGATTAGCACTACTTTTGCGAGTGGATAAGGTGGGGTTGGTGGGGGCTGGGATAAGGTTTATCTTTCCTCCTTATATAAAGGCCAGGGGCCGGGAGACCTGAGAGCCTGCCCCTGCTCTCTCCCCTACTCCGCGCCGCCGCCGCCCTTGTCTGCGCCGCTCGACGCCCTCCTCCGCGCCCGTGGCCTCCGCCGGCGCCGCGCTATATCCTCCACACCACCGTGGACCTCCCCTCCGTCCCCATGCCAAGGTGCTGCCCTCTCCCTCCCCTACCTAGGTTGCACGCACCTTAGTTGTTTGATCAAATTCCCCACTCATTTTTTCAGATCTCGGCGGGAATCGATGACGACCACCCATTTGTTGGAACCGGGCAGTGTCCGGGACTGGGCTCCGCCGGGCTGGCACTGGGAGGTGTCTTCCGGGACGCGTAGTTTGGTGAGGAATCCGGGTGACGTCGTCGACCCGGATCTTGTTTGGTGGCCGTCGCGTGGGCCAGCCTCGGTGCAGAGGCCGCCGGCCCCCGAGGTGGAGGTGCGTCACCGTATCAGAGAGGAGGACGAGCACGTCCGTCGTTACCTGGTTAGGTTGGATACGCAAGCGGTGCATGACAATATGTGGTATACACTTCATAGGGATCCTCCTCATGTGAGTATTGCCCCAGTGATGGTTCCTTATCTTTGGGTGCAAGCCGCCGGCCGCTCAGCACCTCGCGGCTTAGGACCCGGCAAAAGTTAGTTATATTATTCGTGATGTATTATGGATTAAATAAAGATGTATGCGTGATACTTTTGAATATTTGATCAATGATGTTTTTGTAAAGTGAGGACAATAATGTTCCCTGCTTTGAATTATTCTGCAATCCCCTTTTATAAAGCGACGGTTACCGCTGGCGGACACGTGTGACTGACACGAGTCGTGACCGCGAAGCCCGCCTTTAGTCCCGGTTGGTGTTACCAGCCGGGACTAAAGAAGCACACGGATCGTGTGTTTCTTTCAAGCGCTTGTGAGCCGTTGGATCAGGGGTGTGTTTCTTTTGAGGGCTTGTGAGCTGTTGGATCAGCACTCCCCACCACCACCACCACTCCCACCTCATCCACAGGTACACTTTCTAATCGCCTATAAATAGCGGCGTCCCTGCAGCGAACGGCACACAACGAGCATCTACCTTCGCCACCGAATCCAATGGCTGGATTTAGCCTACCTGCTGGCATGTTCCTTGGCATTATTGTGTTCGTCCTTGTTCACCGGCCAGCCATTGGAGCCACCTCCTGTAGGTCGGTGAACAATGACAACACAACGACGCTGTTGGAAACACAAGCCCTCAGGTAGGTTGAATCCAGCCACTGGATTAGGGTGACGCAATGATGAATTGCCGAGGAGGTGGGAGTGGTGGTGGTGGTGGAAGTGGTAGCCATGCCCCTCGGTCCGATCCAAGCAGCGGCAAGGCGCTCTGATGATCTGCGACATTCCCAACACTTTTTGGGACGGTCGTAGATCATCAGAGACGTCTTGCCGCTGTGGATCGAAGGTCGATTTGCTGCTCACGACGACTTTAATGCTTTAATACATTACTACACATCACATAAAGGTTTAACCATGGAGCATCTTCACATAGAAAACCTGAGCCCAACGTTGGGCTGTATGATGGTGCTCTGGCCAACAAGTATAGCTGTTCTTCAACAGTGTTGTCATTAAAGGCCTTTTTTTTCTTGTTTCTATTTGTGTTTTCTTTTTCTTTTATATCTATTGATTTAATTGCTTTCGTAGTTTTGTTTATCTTTCGGGGACGTCGCTTAAACGAAACACACGATCTCAAAGAGTAGGAACCATCACAGGGGTGTGTTACCAACCGGGACTGAAGAAGCATACGGATCGTTTCACTCACACAGTTACATTATTACACATCACTCACACTTTTCATAAAACGGACTGTAAGGAGGCTTCAATGGCCTCCTGCATCTGTGGCCCGCCGACCTCTTCTCCATGGTCGCTCCAGTTGAAGTCATCGTCGTCGTCATCCTCCTCATTACACAATCTTCTTCTACTTTCTACCCGTCACTTTCTTCTGATTGCGCCGTAGCCATGGACAAGCTTCTCCATTTAACGCGAGACTTGGGTCAATTTTCACTGCGAAGGGCCGGATTTCTTCAAAATTGTTGTAATCTTCTGACATGTCTGTCTTGTCCTCCACTCCCACGATAGTTCTTTTCCCTGAAAGAACTATGTGACGCTTTGGCTCATCATATGATGTCTTCGCTTGCTTATCTTTTCTTTTTTTTGGTCTGGAAGACATGTCCTTCACATAGAAAATCTGAGCCACGTCTTTGGCTAGTACGAATGGTTCGTTGTCATACCCAAAATTCTTGAGATCCACTGTAGTCATTCCGTACTGCGGGTCTACGTTTACCCCACCATCCAGGTTGTACCATTTGCACCGGAACAAAGGTACCTTGAAAGAAGGTCCGTAGTCAAGTTCCCATATCTGCTCTATGTACCCATAATATGTGTCCTTTGTCCCATTGTTGTTTGATGCATCAAAGCGGACACCACTGTTTTGGTTGGTGCTCTTTTTATCTTGGTCGGCCGTGTAAAATGTATTCCCATTTATCTCGTACCCTTGAAAAGCCAATATAGTCGAAGATGGTCCTCTGGCCAACAAGTTTAGCTGTTCTTCGACAGTGTTGTCATTAATGAGACGTGTGTGCAACCACCCGCAGAAAGTCTTCAAGTGTTCTTTTTCAATGCATTCTTCAGCCAT
This sequence comes from Poa pratensis, assembly GCA_947311845.1. NCBI lineage: Eukaryota > Viridiplantae > Streptophyta > Magnoliopsida > Poales > Poaceae > Poa > Poa pratensis. Next base: position 39,052,137 of record CAMZMU010000061.1, on the reverse strand, counting down.
TAATGAGCGTAAAGTATTCTTGTGTTCCTCGATATACGGAGCCACCAAGCTCGAATTATGTAGAACTGTGTAGTGTGCTCGATTGAAAGAATCCCAGTCAGAAAATATTTGTTTCTTTCCTAGTGTTCCTTTTCCACGCAATCTCCCCTCATGGCGCGATTGAGGAACACCGACCGGGTTAACGTCAGGAATAAAGTCAACACAAAACTCAATGACCTCCTCTGTTCCATAACCCTTGGAGATGCTTCCTTCAGGCCTAGCACGGTTATGAACGTATTTCTTTAAGACTCCCATGAACCTCTCGAAGGGGAACATGTTGTGTAGAAATACAGGACCGAGAACTTGAATCTCTTCGACTAGGTGAACTATGAGGTGCGTCATAATATTGAAGAAGGATGGTGGGAACACCAACTCGAAGCTGACAAGACACTGAACAACATCCTTCTGTAAAGTTCCTAGAGTCAATGGATTGATCACCTTCTGAGAAATTGCATTGAGGAATGAACATAGCTTCACAATGGGTAGTCGAACATTTTCCGGTAGAAGCCCCCTCAATGCAACCGGTAGTAATTGTGTCATAATCACATGGCAGTCATGAGACTTCAGGTTTTGGAACTTTTTCTCTGCCATGTTAATTATTCCCTTCACATTCGACGAGAAGCCAGACGGGACCTTGATACTGTTCAGGACTTCAAAAAAGATCTCCTTCTCTTCTCTGGTAAGAGCGTAGCTGGCAGGACCTTGATACTTCTCTGGATTAAGGTGGTCGTCTTTCGTCTTCTCGTGCATATGTTGATGGTTCAGTCGTGCATCCGGTGTATCTTTCGTCTTCCCATACACACCCAAGAAGCTTAGCAGGTTCACGCAAAGATTTTTCGTCACGTGCATCACGTCGATTGCAGAGCGAACCTCTAGGATTTTCCAATAGGGTAACTCCCAAAATATGGATTTCTTTTTCCACAAGGGTACGCGCTTGTTGGCGTCTTTCGGAACAGATAGACTGCCAGGACCCTTTCCAAAGATTACTTCTAAATCCTTGACCATCTCATATATAGCATCACCATCAGGGCAGGTAGGCTTCGTCCGGTCATCAACCTCACATTTGAAATGCTTGCCTTTCTTTCTTACGGGATGCTCAGGTGGAAGAAATCGACGATGACCTGGGTACACATTCTTGTTGCCTACATATATACTTTCAGTCTTATCTAGACAGTGCGTGCAAGCATTGTATCCCTTGTTTGACTGTCCTGAAATGTTACTAAGAGCAGGCCAATCATTGATGGTTACAAACAACAACGCTCGTAGGTCAAATGCCTCTTGTTTGTGCTCATCCCACACACGTACCCCTTCGTCACTCCACAACTCTAAAAGTTCTTCAATCAATGGCCTCAGGTACACATCAATGTCGTTGCCGGGTTGCTTCGGACCTTGGATGAGCACCGGCATCATAATAAACTTCCGCTTCATGCACAACCAAGGAGGAAGGTTATACATACATAGAGTCACAGGCCAGGTGCTATGACTGGAGCTTTGTTCCCCGAAAGGATTAAAGCCATCTGTACTTAGACCAAATCTTATGTTCCTAGCGTCATCTGCAAACGTCTTGAAGGTCCTGTCGATTTTTCGCCACTGCGACCCATCAGCGGGGTGTCTCAGCATCATGTCTTTCTTACGGTCTTCTTTGTGCCATCGTAACAACTTTGCATGCTCTTTGTTTTGGAACAAACGTTTCAACCGTGGTATTATAGGAGCATACCACATCACCTTGGCAGGAACCCTCTTCCTGGGGCACGGATCGCCGTCAACATCACCAGGGTCATCTCGCCTTATCTTGTACCGCAACGCACCGCATATCGGGCACGCATTCAAATGCTCGTACTTCTCACCGCGATAGAGGATGCAATCATTGATGCATGCATGTATCTTCTGCACCTCTAATCCTAGAGGGCACACAATCTTCTTTGCTTCGTACGTACTGGGGGGCAGTACGTTATCCCTTGGAAGCATCTTCTTTATTATTTTCAGCAAATTCTCAAATCCTCTGTCAGTTGTACCATTCTCTGCCTTCCATTGCAGCAATTCCAGCGTGGTACCAAGCTTCTTCTGGCCATCTTCGCAATTTTGGTACAACAATTTTTTGTGATCCTCTAACATGCTATCCAACTTCGACCTCTCGTTTTCACTTCCGCTGTTTATCCGTGCATCAAGAATGGCCCGGCCAAAATCATCATTGGGCTCATCATCATTGGGCTCTTCTTCAGCTTCGTCTTCCCCCATTGGAGTATCACCGTCTGCAGTGAACGTAGGATAGGTGTCATTATCCTCTTCTTCTTCATTTTCTTCCATCATAACCCCTCTTTCTCCGTGCTTGGTCCAACAATAATAACCATCCATGAAACCCTCCTCCAACAGGTGGACGTGAATGGTTCTTGACGTAGAGTAATCCCGCTTATTCTTGCAGACTCTACATGGACAAAGAATATAACCACTCGACGGCTTGTTATCATTAGCCACACGGAGAAAACTATGCATGCCATTGATAAAGTCGAGACCGCGTCGGTCACTGTACATCCATTGCCGGCTCATCTGCATTATATAAATATATCAAAAACCATTACACTACATCATAAATATATAGTACTGACCAAATTAATTAATACAAGTTCATCACATTAAAACCAAAGTAGAGTAGTGCCCAAATGTAATACATTGTTCTAATGAAACATACATTAATTGAACCTAACATACAACTATCTAAAGAATTTAAATCCAACAACAAATGCGATCAAAATCGCAACTAAGGTAACTATTGAACCAACAGCATAATGATACCAAGCCTCTCGACTAATGGCATATTTTCTAATCTTTTTAAGCTTCAAGCGCATTGCCTCCATCTTCATCTCGTGAGCAGCGACGACGACCCCGTAAGCATCATCGATGTCGGCAATCTTCAAGTCCAATACACTCTTCTCTTCTAGGTATTGGAGACAAAGATCTTCGCTTATCTTCAATTTTGCTTTCAAATCGTCGTTTTCCTTTTTAAAATACTCGACAATAGGGTCGACTGGAATTTCCGGTTCAACTACCTCCTAAATAAAAATATCTCTACGTCAAGTTGGTCGGGCATGAGTGTGATAAACACGAAACGAAACAAATAGTTATGAAAATATACCACATCCGAATCATAGATCGGACGAGGGCCGACGGGGACGGATATCAAAACCATGACACTATACATATAAAAAACATAAGAAATTAATTATACAAGAAATAAATATGCATTTAAATCATACAAGTATATATATAGGTTTTAAAAATAAAAGATAAAAAAGAGGCTCACCAAAGTGGTGCCGGTGACGGGACGACGCGGGCTATCGACGGCGGTGAGGACGGGGACAACACTAAAATCCACAAATAATAAATTAATTTGAGCTCGCAAATACACTTTCTAGCTTGGGCATTTCATCAAACACCTTGCTAGCATTACAAAATTGAAATGAGCTAAACTAGCAACGAAATGAGCTAAAGTTGCAACGCCGGAGGAAAGAACGATGTTGCTAACCTTTGAATAGATGGGGTGCCTTCAATCCTCTCAAATGGTGCAAAAAAATGGGGATTAATTTGAGTGGGAGAGAGGAAAATGGAGGAGAAATGGTGATGAACTCGAGCTAGCTCGGGGTGGAAGAAGATGATATAGCAGGGAGACCCTTTGATCCCGGTTTGTAACACGAACCGGGACCAAAGGTCCCCTGCCAAAGGGGCCCAGCGCTGAGCATGTGCGCGCATGTGAGACCCTTTGATCCCGGTTCGTGTCACGAACCGGGACCAAAGGTCCCCCCGACCCGGGAGCAATGCCCACGGGCGCCCCGCCCTACCGACCCGGGATCAATGGTGCATCTATCCCGGGTTGTAATTTGGCCGGGATAGATGCTCCAAACGGATGGCCCCTTTTCTACTAGTGTAAGTAGGGCTTCCTTTTGTATATCGTGGAATAAGCATTATTGTTTTCTTTACAAGCTTCTTTGAGATTCAAGAACAATTTAGAAATTGTTCTGAACTGTTTTTGAGGATGGAAAATCTGCCCATGAGTTTGATAAGGTTGATAAGGCACATTCTTTAGAAATTGTGTTGAACTGTCATATAACTCGAAAAGGTACTCGGAAAACATGTTATACCCGGCAAAGTGCAGCAAGTACATAGGGTACCCGGGAAAGTACCGAAAATACACTAGGTAAATTTTGAGCGGGAAATTATTTCTCCTGACGCCTTTTTTTCCTTCCTAGCCAAAATCGTTGCCGATGTTTTCTGGAGGAAAACACTCGCCAAACAAGGCAGGAAACATATCCTGCCCTATGACCCCATTTTTCCCCGCCATGTGCAAAATAATTCCCTCCACTCATTTCTCACCATTTTTCAGACTCAGTGACCCTTTATATATTCATCTCCCAGTCACATTTTCCCCTCACTCTATGTAGGCGATGTTTCTCAAATATACAGGCAGCGTGAGAACTCGGTAGGGGGTGCCATCAAGTTTTTTCTTAGAAAATTGAATGACATCCCAAGTGAATTTCTCACAACACCATCAATATTTAACCATTGGTGTTGGTGATGTTTCTTACAGAGTTACAGTACCATCGTTGAATACATATCATCCGGATGAGACCGACTATTTCACCGTGCATGTGATATCTTACATGTAAGGGCCTTGTCAATCAGCAAACTTGACAATACTCGGCGAGCGACGCGTGGCCGCACCTGGTGATACCCTAGTTGCCGGTAGTATGTGCAGCATAACACTCGGCACTCCGTTTCCGTCGTTTGGCTGTGAAACTACTTTTTTATGCCGAGCACAGTGATCTGGGAAGAAACCCTGTTTTCTCTATCAAGTATGTATTACTTGAAGAGCTTCTAAGAAGAGTTATTTTCAGGGCTTTGCTTCTTGAAGAGCTTCCCAGAAGAGTTATTTTCAGTGCTTCGAACAATACAACTGTTGCGGGGGCTGACTGTTGGGATGGGCCTCCATTTCTCCTGTGCTCGGCAATGGAGACCAATTGCCAAGGAAGCTTTGTTGAAGGCGGGGATATTAAAAGGTAATACGTTTTGATCGGCATATTTGTATATATGTCAATCTCATCAAGCATTGCGATTTTCATGGTGCTGCTCAATGCATATTTTAGTATTTGGTTGTGTGCATGCAGGTTGACTAACTGTAACCATTTGTGTTACTGATGCAGAGGTAAAATCAAAAGGGCCAAGAAGAAGTTTTCTTAGAAGGCTCATTTTGATAAATAGATATAATGACAGCCAAAGGCTAAATCCTCAGTTCTCATGCATCTGTTGGTCTCCTTCATTGTGATCTGGCCAATACATTGTGTGACGTTATAGACTCGAGATCCACCCTGTCATTCATGATGACATTGATGAGAAACATGTATTTTCAACGAAAAAAGAATAAGAAAAACTTGTACAAATTGATTTGTATTTTCAGGGTGGTTTGCGATTTATTTGACAGTGTAAGTTTTGTGAGGCATTTACCTGACACGGTTGTATGAGAAAGATTAAAAAATACATGAAGAAATGTTGATGAAAATGAGGGGTCAGCATTGAAGCTCAACATCATTGTCTCTTGTGTCCAGATTTTACATAATTATGACATATTTTTTCCTAACTTAATTTGTTTGCCACATTTTATTTCTTTATGTGAAAATATGCAAAAAAAAATGTAGTAATTCATAAAAAATCAAGAAATTCTGAATCATTTTGGGAATGAAAGATGCTAAAATATTGTACTCATATAAAAATGTTTGGCCAAGAAATGATTCTTACTGACCTCAGAGTAAAAAGACAAATATATGACGAATATACTGTGTATATAGTGTATTTTTTTGCAAATCTTTTACCCATGGGGCAATGTATGTCATTCCTTGACGAAGCTTTTTGGACGATTACAATATTTGATCATGTTTTTCTGTAAAAATGGTTTTGGAATTTTTTGACGTCGTTTTGAATTACTAATTATTATTTTCATATAGGGTATTACCTAGCAGGACCAATGTATTTTCCCAACTATTACTCCATTTATTTAGCGGGCTGTCCACAAGCTGTCCGCGACTGCTCGCTGAAATCGCCCATATAACGGCGTCTGCTCTGCGCCACTTAAGCCTGCCAATGCCATTTTCATCGATTCGCCATGCCTTGGCTTCTTGTCAGGCAACGAGGATTACAGTTCCGAGCAAGTATGCTATCGCCGCCGTCTCTGCTACGGATGCTATGGTTCCGAGCAAATGGCATCCGCCGTGTCACCAATGACTTGCCCAGTGTCCACCGTGTCCCAAGCCGGCTGAGCCTATGCAAACACGGTTTAAGTGGTTTTATACGATTTTGCGGGACCAGCATGAAATTTGTGGTTTGGGACGGTGTGGTTTATACGGGTTACGTGGTTCCGACGGTTTCAAACCGGTGGCGGCGAGTAGGAGACGGACGGACTGTCGAACTGAGCCGACGGCGGCGACCATGGATTTCCACGCGCTCCCCCGTCGCGACCTCCAGGCGCTGTGCAAGCATAATGGCTTCCACGCCAACATGACCCACGTCGCCATGGCCGACGCCCTCGCCGCGCTCGTCGCGGTCGTCGATGGGATCGAGAAGGAGGAGAACGAGCCGGCGGCAAAGTAGGTGGGGATGCAGGGGATCTCGCTCCCCAGCGGACAGGGATTCGCGCTCACTCCCCATGAGGTCTTAATGCTACTCCCTCCCTTCCAATTTAATTGACTTGCTATGCACCACATATGCACCACATCTACATGTGGTGCATAGCAAGTCAATTAAATTGGAATAGAGGGAGTAGCTGTTGGTGCCATGCGACCATCACGTGCACGTCACTAGTTCATGGAACGCACCTGTCAGTGGTGGCGCACATTGTTGTCGGGCCGGTCCATACATTTCCGGGGCCCCGGGGCGAGATAATAGCTAGGGGCCTTTGTTAACATATAAATACTTAATATTTCTGCTAAAATACCTACTATATTATATTTCTAAAGAAATATAAGGGCCTCTTTGGATTGTATGAATTTCATAAGATTTTTGTAGGATTCCAATCCTTATGATTTTTTCCTATGGATTGCCTTTGGATCAAAGGAATGGTATACCCAAATTCCTATGGATTGGATTCCTATGCCTCAATTCCATAGGAATTTGAACATCCACTCCAAGCTCTTTTTAAGACCCAAGCGCGTATGACCGAGGCACTTTTTCTGTGTTATTCTTGTGTTTCACCCAAACGACTATTCCTGCAATTTTCCTGCGTTTTACAATACTCAGTTTTGCACAGGTAAACCTGTGAGATTCCTATGTTTTCTCTATTCCTGTGTTTTTCAATCCTGCGATCCAAAGAGGGCCTAAACATTGAGTACAAACTAGTACTGTATATTTTTAAGCTGATCAATATTCGAGTGAACTATTTCACATAGCCAAGGAAAACCATTTTTTCGACAAAGAGATTATATTTATATCGAGAAGATACCAGCTTCATTCGCAAAGAGAGAGAAGATACCAGCTAGCTATAAACATATAAAAGATCGTTTTTATAGGATAAATATGTATATAACATGACACCAAATACGTTGGATAGAAAATGGTCTCAGACATGGAACAAAAAAATTGAGTAGAACTATGGGATCGCACTGTTGGCCTTCACTGATACCTGGTTGCATCCTTTGAAAGGCACGAGACGGAGGCGATATTCACGAAATTGGGGAGAGGAGAGTCGCAAAGTTAGCAATGAGCAGAATGATCTACTCGTAGTAGTCACCAGTGGTGCTCCCGTGCAGTTACAGTGGGCCGGATTTTGCGTCTTGGGCCATTTAATCCTTTTTAAATTTTAGAAACATTACAGTGCTAACTTGGGCTGGGCGAATCCTATAGGACGCTCGTCAGCGTCGCGGAACGCTAACGACGCCTCAAGGAATTCGTCCACGACTCGTTTCTGGGCCGGCCCACTTTGTTTGAAGCGAAGCTTTCCTTTCCCTTTTCAGCGATGCGGTCATTCCTGTTTTCCTGTTTCTCTTCATCTTCTTTACTTTTTCCCTTTTTCTTTATTTTCTTTTTGTTTTCTTTTTTGTTTCTCTTTTTTGTTTTCGTTTCCTTTTTATTTTTTGTTTTTGTTTTCGTTTCTTTTAAAATTGCAACCATTTTAAATGTTGAAAATGGTTCCAAGTTTGAAAATGGTAGAACGGTGCCAATTTTTGAAATGGTTCCAATTATGAAAATGATTCCAAATTTAAAAAATGGTTCTAAATTTAAAAATGGTTCCAAATTAAAAATGGTGCGGTTGCCGGTGCTGTTGACGACAGCTTGACCTAGATTGGACCGCGAGGGAGCCGTCTGCCTCGGCATGGCAGGTCAACTCTGCCCCGCCCGACTCTGGTGCACCCGCCGCAGTCGGAGGAGGGCAGCGAACTTACATGAAAACGGCTCCGCTCCCCTCGTTGAGGTCCTGATCGAACTCGGGCATGCACACTACGAGACAATTTTGACGAATTTGACCCTTTTTTGAATTCATTTCACAAAATAAACCCAATTTCAAATCAATTCACGATCTGACCCTTTTTCACGGCGCCCGGCCCCAGGGCGCCATGCCCAACTATACAACGCCCTGGTCCAAGGTGTCGTGAACCGTGCCACGTCGGTTTTATTGATTCTACAGGAAACAAGTACGGCGCCCCGGCCTGGAGCGCCGTACTATGCACCATGGCGCCCCAGTTGAGGGCGCCGTGCAACTATGGGTTAGTACTTGCATGCGCATGCATGCAGGAGCGCTTTGAGCATTGCTTAACTAGCCAACGGTGCCGCAATAAATACATGCACGCACGTAAGTACAAGAGTCTCTGTGATGGCTATATGGTATATGAGCTAGCTAGCTATCTCACTAACACATCAAGATTTACTAGATATTATCTCGATGTGTGAATCTTTTACGTATGATTTACTAGACATACGTATGCAACGACAAATAACACGTCTTTTGCCGAAGTTGTCGGTCTCTTTCCATTTTTAACCATCGCTAGCATCGACGATTTTTGATTTTGCCTGTTCCAAAATATTTTTGATTTTAATTTAAGGCAAAATACTATAAATGAGTGAGTGGTTGATCATAAATTATATACATTTTTTAAGCTGTGGGCAAAAGCTTTGCCCATTTTCATTACTTAAGAGAGAGTTTTACAGAAAACAAATTATATACATTTAGACATATCCAAGCCAAGATACTTGAATATAAAAAGTTCACAAAGAGTAGTTGGTCTCCTAATTAATTGATTTTGGTATAAAATATATTATTCTTATATATTGTTTATGCACTTTTGATCATGGCTCCGTGATTTTATTGGAAGTCTTAGTGACAAAATTAGAAAACCTAAGCTATGTTGCTCCACGATTGACACTTTCAAAATGTCAGACTTACTTTTTTGTGCAAATGAAATACTTTTCTATTAAGTATGTTTATGTATTTTTTCTTATATTTTATTGTACAATAAAATCACGGAGCCATGATCAAAAGTGTATAAACAAAATATAAGAATAATATATTTTATACCAAAATCAATTAATTAGGAGACCCACTGATCTTAGTTGTTGCGAACTTTTAATCAAAGTTTTAAATAGCGGGCTATTCCATTTAGCGGGGGCTCCAAGAAAAGCTATGAAAGGCTATATCGGAGCTATAGCGAAGCTAAGCCCATTTAGCGTTTTTTTAAGTAATAAAAAATTGCAAACTATAAGTCTATAATCAAGCATCATATATTATATATCACATATAATTGACATACACACTCACATATATCTTAAAACCAAGTATTTATTAGAAATCTCAGCTCAATAACTAAGCTTTGCATCAATGCGCCATATATACAGTAAAAATAGGAAGACATAATAAGACAGATGGATAACTTTATGATACTAACTTGTGTCCCTTCTATGACGTAGCGGTTTAGCGGGCTAAATAACTCAAAATTTAACGCTATAGCGGGATTTAGCGGGTTATTAGCATCGTTTTCAATTTAGCGTTAAAAGTGTGTAGATTTAGCGGGAGGGCTCTCGAAAAGCTATAGCGAGGCTATAGCGGGCTATTTATCTTGCCTTGGATATTTGTCGACAAACTCTAATTAATTAATGTCTAAATGTATATAATTTACGATCAACCACTCCTTCATTTTAAGTGTTTTTGTCTTAAATTAAATTCAAAAATATTTTGGAACGGGCAAATAAAAAATCGTCGGCGCTAGCAATGGTTAGAAAAGGAATGTGACCGACGGCTTCGATAAAGATGTGCTATTTGTCGGTGTATAGGCATATCTAGTAAATCATACATAAAAGATTCACACGTGAAGATAACATGGAGATAATATCTAGTAAATAAATAAATAATGATACTTTAGTGAGATAGCTAGCTAGCTCATATAGCATATAGCGATCTGCTTGTACTTACCTGCATGAATGGATTTACTGGCACCGTTGCCTAATTAAGCAATGACCACTGACCATACAACTCTGCATGCAAGACTTGTGCATCCGATGCATGTAAGTTGCACGGCGCCGTGGCGCAGGGTGCCATGGTGCATAGTACAACGCACCAACCCGGGCGCCGTACTTGTTTCCTGAGGACCAACCAATCTGACGTGGCACAGTCTACGACGCCTTGCACCACGGCGTTGGATGAATTGATTTGAATTTAGGTCCATTTTATAAAATGAATTTAAAAAAGGGTCAAATTTGCCACACTACGACCGCCTGCCCAGTGCTCACGCGCTGCAGCTCTGGGGCTGGGGCGTCCGTGACGACAACCGCTGGAGCCGTGACTGAATGAGTGAATGGCTCCGTTGTTGCCATCCTGGCCGCCAACGGATAGCTCACCGCCGTTAGCTGCGGACGCTCCGTTAGCCATCCGACGGCTGTGTATGCTAACGCTGTTTGCTCCACCGTCCGGCAATGCGCGGGACAAATTTGTTCACAATTCATGTAAAAAAAAGTTTGTTCAGATTTTTTTTTCATCAAAGACGGATAAATGTGGCGAGCAACCTGCTCCACAGAGCACGGTCGTGCGCTCCCGGCGAGCTCGACGAGGAGGCCAACTCGGATGCGCGGTGGTGCGTGTTGGGTTGTGCGCTGGGCATTCCAGATCCAGAGAGTGGCGGTGCGCTCGTGATCTCTGCGCGCCACGCATATCGCCATGATTTTCAACCGCTTATGTGAATGTTTACTTTTGTGTCTAGGTTTCGTAGTGGATCAAGCGCCAGCGCCAAGCCATGGGAAGGAACTGATGGGTGTCCCGTACTTATTCAACCTGCTAGCAATTGTGCTAAGTGTTATTCCACTGTAAGGTTCTTTTGTTACTCAACGTCCCACATATTTATTTTTGCAACCCTTCTGAGTTTAACATGCAATGCACTAGTATACCGCACGGCTTATCTAAACCGTTTAATCCATCTCCATTGGTAATTTGTATAGTTTATATTAGAATCTTCACCTCTTATGGTTAACGCATAATTCGAACTTTTTTTGTTAACGTGTGATCCGAATATTCGTTAATGTATCTTTGATTTTTTTGTGTGAATGCGTGATCACAATTTTTTATTAACGTGAGATGAATTCTTGTGGTAATGCATAATCCGATTTTTTTATCAATGTATAATCTGATCTTTTGTAAATCCTTGATTCTATTTTTTTTGTTAATGGATAATCCCCGAATCGGGGTTTATTTTGTGAATTATTTGGGGCTTTAAACAATGTATGTAAAGAGGTGAAAGATTTGACTTTGAAATTGTTAGACAAATCTCACGTAGTTTTGTAACGCGGTTTTTCCATACCTAGTTGGACCCGCACGGCTTATCTACACCATTCAATTCACATCCAACGGTAGTTTGTATGTTTATATTTAGAATCTTCACGTCTAATGGTTAATGCATAATGTTTAATACTTAAAATCTTCACTTCTAAAGGTAGTTTGTACATCTTTTATTTAGAATCTTCACTCTAACGGTATATTTTATATTTTTGTGCAATGCGTAACCTATTGGCGACCATTCCACAGCCTTGTTATATGCATTGTACCAATGATTGAAAGAGTGAAGAGATATTTCCCCATAAGGCCATTCACTGGGAGCGCTCTGTTGAACTTCACTCTTGTCTGGCATATCATGTTTGTGCAAAAAGTAAACGAACATGTGGACGCTCTGTATGTTGCCCTGGGGATGACATTAAGTACAATTTCTGCCTATATCTGGCTGCTACATGCAGCAGTGTTCGGCAGACCGGTCCTTGCGCGTTTGGCTGTAAGCACCCTCACTACTTAAGTATTTCATGAAAATTCGTTGATCTAGAAAAGTCAAATAGAGTGAGTAAATTTGGCTGCTACCAATTGTAATGCAGATGGCAATGGTGATTGGTGCATTTGTGTACGCTTCATATGTTATACTGCATGTCATCCAGAACCAAACTGCATGTATATGCTCTCAAGGGATCAGGTTTGTTCTATGGTGCGCTGGCAGGCCTCACGACACTCTTTCTAAATGCATATCGAGTACTTAAAGCGGTACGATCTCTGAGATCTCAATAAGTTTAGCTACGAGTGATTGTAGAACTTGTACTCTGGCTAATGCAAAATTGTGTGCAGTCCTTGTGCGGCACGCCGGCCGAGCCAGACATCCCGGTTGACATGTATGGCTTTGTGATGACTCTGCTCAACACCGTGGACGCATCATACTTCGTGGTCTATGCAAGCTACACTAACATTTAGCTTCCCTCCTTTCAGTAACGTTTTGATATGCCTTTCATCAAAATTGACAGTGGGATACTCAAAATTGACAGTGGGAACAACATAAGCTTTATAATGTCTTCATCTATTTATATAAAACTATTTTACTTCTTTGTAACTAAGCTTTTTGATAAATCTGTGTAGTTCATATTAATGCACTATATATAAACAATAGTTACATATAATTGTTGGATATAATTAAATCTTTTATAATGTAGAAATTCCCATTTGTATTAAAGTAAAAAATCTTATCATTACAAATACATGTAAAGTGGTAAATTGAAGTTGTATTTTTTGCTATTTATATTTTTAGTTTTAGGTGTTCTAGAAAATCTTTTGTAGTGGATTTTGGCATAAGAAAACCAATATTTTAAAATTATTATACCGATTAATTCATAATTTGTGTCCCTTGATGCATTATAATTCTATTGTGCGATTTCCCATACTGTCATTAAATATCTAAATAAACTGGTCTAGTGTTTTTAGAGTACATGAATCACCGAAAAACCAAGGAGAAATCATGAGTACAAGATTATGAAATTTAGATATACCTAAATAGATAATTTTAGTACTTATAAAGTGTAAACTAGCGTCCGCAAGTCCTGATGTAGATGTGTTAGCTATAGTAGTGGACCCTTTGTGCACCATGCATCGCCAATATATCCATCCTCATGCCTACTCTTGTCCATCACTGTTGTTCACTAGTATTACTTTACTTTCATTGGTATTGTTTACTTTGTCGCTGCTATTACTATCACTATATTCCTTGTTGCCGCCATCGAACTATTGCTACCAATAATTTTTGTCAAGCAAGTATTCATCCATGTATGTTTGAATTGACAACTCATATGCTAAAAGGCTTATAAATATTCTTTGTCTCCACTTGTGTCATTTCCCATAGTATCATTAAATATCTATAAAACTAGTAGAGTATTTTTAGATTTCATGAATCTAGCTAATAACCGAGAGAAATCTTGAGTAAAAGATTATGAAATATTGGTGTAACTAAATACAAGTATAATAAAGATAATTTCAGAATGCATGAAGTATTAACCAATACATTGTCAACAAATCCTAGTGTAGAATTGTCAGGTATATATAGTGGTCTACCCATGTGCACCATGCACACAATTGACCACATGCCTTTCGCCGAACACCATGTTATCGACACCCTATGTCTGGAACGATTTATGTCAAATTCCTTAGGCGAAGATCTAGTGAGAGTTTCTTTTATTTTGGGGATTTATATTATTCCCTATGTTATACCATGTAGTTTCATGCTACGTCATGTCTGCTAGTTGCATTCTTGGAAATATATAGTCACTTATAAACTTATCAAACTTTCTCAAGTACATGTCTAATACCTAGCAGACTTCCAGACAGACTATATGATATGCTCCTTCCATAAAGTCAGTTGACAAGTACTTCTTGATTAGCCTATTAGTCATTTAGGATTTCATGATTTGATGTTGGTTGATCATATCAATGTTGTAGGGAAAGTTCACGAGGAGGCATTCTTCATAGACATGATCGAATTAGCTAGACATCAAGTGGATTTTGTATGCATAATTCAGTTCAAGTATACATAAAAACAAATAAAATTGTTTGAATGTTCTTTTGTTAGTTGTCCCTAGTGGTGTTTGTACTAGTGTTTTGGTTATTCGATTGTGCTCTACGGAATTGATCGACATTTACATAGCAATGAGTGATAGCGAGGGATGAGGCTTGTTCCTTGCTTCACTGTCAATTGGAGCAATTGTTCTACTAAATAAGATTCCAATCATTGCAGTGGTACCTTCTCTACACATAAATTTAGTGGCTATATATAGTTGCTCAGCAAAAAAATGACTACTACAATATTATGCTACCATTTCTTTGTTTTCTTAGGATTTCGTCGAACACTCTTTGATGCAAATTTCATGTAGTTTTCCAACCTCCCGATTATGTTTTCATACAAATCATGAGAATCAAATAGTCCCTCTGATTTTATACAAGGACACTATCCTATTTTCCGGATACCAAGAAAATAAGGCCAACTAATAAATAGTATGTTTAATTGTGTGGAAAATATCTCGGGCTAATTAAACATCTTGCATGTGATGCCTTCTTCACTATCCTTCGTGCAATATTTGCATTAATAAGCACCATTGTACGAGGTAAAAAGCCAACCGTTCTCGTGAAGAGAGTGTGGCTTTGTATAACGAAAATTGTATTTTGATAGTGGTATTAATTTAAATCTGGAGGGAGTAAGAGCATGTTTTTTTATGGTGTGACACTTGCTACGGTATGAGGATTAATTTTTTTTGTGAAAGACGTGGTCATCGTAAATCATATAGAACATACCAATATGTGTACTATATTAAATATAATGTTGATTCTTTATATTCTTCTCTGGGTATCACATACTATTTGTTTTGCACAAATTTTGCAAAATTTACATCCTATATTCTTTTCAAAAATAATTTCGAGATGTGTCTTAACGATAGGAGGTTGGTTCAAGACAAAACGCATAGTTAGTCGAATCATCGTTTTGGATCCTAAGCTCTAGGGTGTTCGGATTCGAAAAGGTAAAACCCTTTTCTTCTAAGAAAAATATACAAGCCGATGTTTAGTATGTACAAACTTTTTTCATCAAAATATATTTTAACCTGTGATCTGCACACAAAAAAGAAAAATGTGGAGATAAAAATCGATATTTTTTTGCTCTTTTAGCGCCATAATTTGTGATTTTGTTTAGCTCAAGATGCAGCATATTATTTAACAACACTTTGTAGGTATGCATGTATCCATAAAAATGTTAGGGATTTTTTTAACTTGCGAATACCATATCGATTATGTTAAACTAGAACGATACCCCGCTCGTTGCAGCGGGTATCTCGTAAAAATCTAATAAACGCATAAATTTGAAGCAGACTATAGGAATTTGCAAGCCAAAAAATTCAGTTGATTGGCAAACTAATTCGGGTGCTACCCTAACACATGATTTAATTTGGTAATTACATTGCGGGATTGTGTGGTCTAATCATTCGAACAACAAAATAAAAAAAAGGATGACTTGGACAATATAATGGCTAAAGAAAAAGATGATGTGAATACTTGCATGTAGAGATGGATAATAAGTAATGAATTTTAGTGGGATGATGTGGACAATTGGTTGGCTAAAAGAGAAAGTGACGTGGATAGCTTGCATGTTGAGATAGAATCATTAATTGTAATTTAGTGGGGTTTTATTTTATAAGAAGTATAGATAGATAGATATCAACCTCACTAGAGCTGAGAGTCAGAACGCTGCACCGCACTCTATAGTGAACTCGAGAGGGTCACATATATTACTCGTAGAAAACCTCAAAGACATCCAAAACGTATAAAACCACACATTTGTTGGGCAAAAACTAGTAATTATTCTTAAATGAAGAGGAATTAATTATGAGCTTCAACAAGTGTTCAAGCACACATAAAAAAGTACTAGTTTTTGCTATACAAAATTTGTGAAAAAAGTACGAGCGCTATGAGAAGGGCCTTATATACAAGTGTTCAAGCACACATATACTAGCTTGAACAACATATAATCGGCTATGCATATACCTCAGCTGAGCTTGTCTCTTATTTATCACCTCTATATGTAGCATGTATACCTCCCACCGGCCCTCGCCTAATAATCTAGCAATCCGCCGTGTATGCGACTGTGACGTGCCGGCGAAGTATACGTCTCCGACCGGCAGCCGGCCGCTGAGCGGCAGTGAGTACGTGCCTAGCATTTCCAGCAAGAGGCTGCGATGACGGGCTTACCCTTCCACCCAAGCACGAGGCACCCCTTCTCTTCGGCCACCGTGTAGCCGCTGCCTCCGGCATTCTCCTCCAGCCACTCCCGCGCCTTGGCCACCATCTTGATCGGCATGGACTGGAACCCCGCGCGGCTCATGCGCCGCCGCCACTGGTCCGCGCGCTCGTGCCGCTCCACGCGCGCCGCGCCCTCGCACCCGACCACGTTCCGGATTTCGGCGCCGAAGTGGAACTGCTCGACACGCGCGCGCCGCGCGTCGTAGCGCGGGAGCGCCGCGTCCAGCGCGTCGAACAGCGCCGCGTAGTAGTGAAGCGCCTCCATGAACCGCCCCAAAAAGAAGGGCCCGTTGTGTCCGGCGTCCTGCTCGACGAGCACGAACGCCTTGGGCGAAAGTTTCCGGATGGTCTGCAGCACGGAGTTGAGCGCCCCGCGGCTCTCCTTCACCACGCAGTGCAGCTCCAGGACGCTGTTGATGGCCACGGACTCGCCGGCTTCGACGCCGAGGTCGTCCACGTGGAGGCTCTCCAGCGTCCGGTCAACGGCCCTGAACTCGAGGCGCATCCCTAGCTCCTCAGCGTACGCCTCAAGCTCGCGCCCGACGGCTCTCATGGTGTCCAGGCGTGCGCCGACGCCGGTGACACGCACGCGCGCCGGCTTGCCGCCAGCGCGAGCGGCGAGGCCGTCGAGCAGTGCTAGCCACTGGTGGCCACGGTCCAGGCCCAGCGTCATGCCAAGGTCCACCACGTGGACGTTGCTCTCTCCCTCGAAGGCCTCCAGGATGGACACATTTGCCACGAAGTGCGCGAAGCGCAGGTAAGGACACAGCTCGTACGCCACGGCTAGCGCCTCACCGCGCGCTCCGTCGAGGCAGGACGACCGCGGGACGCTGAACGCCATTCTTGCTGGCCCTAGCGACGGCGGGTGCGCGAGGGCGAGGCGGTCGGCGAGGCCCTGCACGAAGCATGACGCAACGCGCTGGAACGCCGTGCCGTGCACGGGCGCGCTGATCTGGAGCTCGCGCAGCAGCGCCGCGGCTTGCGCGCGGTCGCGGCACGCCACCGCCTCGGCGCAGGCCACTAGAAGCTGCACGAGCCGCATGCCATCAGCGCCGCCACCTCCGCCGCCCACACCCGAGGCGACCACCACCTCGCTTTGTTTCAGCTGGAACGTCCCGCTGCCGCCCGCCGTTGGCGACTCCAAAGCCTCCAAGGCCTCCACCTTCTGCTTGCAACTCTCGATGACGTCACGGAACTGCTTCTTCCTTACGCGCGACGACTCGACGTCCACCTGCGCCGGCGGCCACGAGGACTGGTATGGCGAGCTGAAGTAGTCAACCTTGGTGGCCTTGTGAGCACGGGAGCTGCCGAGCTCTAGCTCGTCGCCGTCCAGCGCGACCAACTCGATGCCGTAGTAATAAGGGTGGAGGCCGTAGTTGTCTAGTTCTTGCTCAGTGTAGAACGAAGCATTTTGCTGGGTCAAACACAAAGAGGTGGTGAAGTTGTTGGGTGACATGTCCATGTAGTACGTGCAAGTGTGTATGCTTAGTACACTTGATCCTAGTAGTTCAATTATATCTTGGTGCAATGCGAATGGCCTAATCAACTTGGTGGCTAATCGAACCTCTATATATAGACAGCGAATTGGTGGGATTCGAGTAGTATACGACGTACGAGGTGGCATATTTAATTAATTGATCGATCTCGTCTAAAAATATGTCTCTGTTGCACAACTGTGAGTTTTGTTTTCCCTCTATTGGTTTATGGATGATTAATCGAATTAACTTCCTTCTCAGTTAGGTGACATCATTGATTCACAGTTGTAACCATATTGTAACTCATGACTAGCACGCATTACAAAGCCAATCCAACGATTCAGAGCATTTTTCTCAGTTGCAACTTAACTTGCAACTTATAGGTGCACGAACTGCGATGCAAATCCGACGTTGTATGATTCTACTGACGGCTAAGAGATGAGAATTAGCAAAACAGCATGTTTATTTTCTTTGTTCGGTTTTAATTACTCCGAGCCTCACATTTCTTCATTAGTACCAACCCCAGAAGTAACGCTTCATTACAAACGTTATACCAAAGTACTTTGTGATGATATTAATCATCGGTTGCGGTGTGAATCTTTCCGTGGTTTCATCCTTGGTTGGTCATTGATCTATGCTCTGGGCCAAATGGCAGAAAATGATACCATGGTGGTTGTTTGGCTAGTTCCACACTTTGACTACTTGTAAGTGTTAGAGCTCGTTTAGTTTCCTATCATATGGTAATGTTTGGTACACTCTAGCCATATCTAAATCAAAGAATGACGTGAAACTAAACCATGTACACGCTTATTAGTTCTAGGGAAGGCGGCGAAATCACCTATCCTAATTTTGCTGAGAACTGATTTTCTGTTAAGCACCCTGGGAAAACTACTTCATGTAAGACTGGCCATGATGATTTCGTTGATGCAATGGAACAGGGAAAGACCTCCCTGAGAATCTAAAAACCAAAATCACCTATCCTGTTTTCGATGCATTGTTTTTTATGTTTTGTGCCATTCACTTCTATTAGTATATCACTAGATAACTGAGTTATTTACATTTGTGACCTTGTTACTTTTACCGAAACTCTTAGCTACCAAGGTTCTATCGAAGAGACCTATTTACTGTGGATTCTATGTTACTTTTGCCGACACTCTTAGCTACCTTGAAGAGACCTATTTACCGTGGATTCTATGTTACTTTTACCGACACTCTTAGCTACCTTGAAGAGACCTATTTACCGTGGATTCTATGTTACTTTTACCGACACTCTTAGCTACCAAGGTTCTATTGAAGAGACCTATTCACTGTGGATTCTATGTTACTGATATGGTATCGACGCATTCTTTTATGTAAAACCTGGTGGACTTTATAGCACTATGCTACCAACAATAAACGTCTCTGGATACTATCTATCATCGCATACACAAATAAAGAGTACTACTTGTGATGATCTTCTGCTCAGTAGTGGCCCATGTATGGTAAAATAATATGCCTAGTAACGTTTAATAGCAGTAAAAAATGCACCGACTCCTTCTCGCTGAAACTGAACGTTCAGAGGGTTACACAACGAACAAAAAGACAGAAACATCTAGATTAAGTCTGTCGAGAAGGAATCCGCTAGTAGCCCTGATCCCCCCACCCCCATTGGAACATTGGAAAGAGTAAGATAAAATTTGCCCGGCGCACCTGATATTTAGTCCGGATTTGCTTGGCTGGAGAGAAAAAGGCTGGCGGGAACCATAGCTAGCGGCACAACATTATAGTAGAACCCTATCATCAGGTTTAATCAATTAGCGCCGGATGGGACAGCTGAAATAGTCGCTTCGTTACGAACAAAGCTTCATTTGCACCTTTAACTTATCCCTATGTGTTGGTTTCAAAAGGAAATTGTGGAGCGACTGTTTCTTCCCTCACGTCAGTAGTAAAATAACGGGAGCTCTCGAGCTAGAAGCAGAATATCAGAGCAGCTGGTCGATCGATCCGGGGTTTTGCTAGCTATAGCTCAGAGAGAAGATTAATTAAACTAAGCAGGGATATAAGGACCCTTTCAACACGGGCGTCACCTTGCACGTCATCTCCCTTCGTCTCCACTCACGCGATCGAGAGGAACCCCCGGCCTTGTTCGAGTGTAACGTTAACTGTTTTGTTTGTACGATGATAAAATTCGTCGATCGACAATGCAGTTCTGAATGCGAGATGGTTGACTGATGACATGCATTTCTGTCGATGTAAACCAAAGGAGCTGGTATGTATGACCTGACGCACTCGGCCTCTGGTGATCGGTCGATCATGTGCGGAGCGAAATGCATGTGCCGGTTTTGTGCGTGATTCGAGTTTAGGCATGCACATGCATTCATGCTGCTCACGTGTATTCAGTGGCGGAGGCAGGATTTCAACTCGATGTAGTCAATACAAAATTGTGTAGTCAAATACAATATTTTTATTAATTTTTTCCTGATTTTCTGCTTGTATTGTCAAAAACCTGTGTAGTCAACTGACTACACTGGCTCTAACGTGGCTCCGCGTACTCCCTCTTTTCCACAATGTAGAACGTTTCGGCAAGCTTGCTAAAATGTTGCTAAAACGTTGTGAAACAAAGGAAGTACCTATATGCTCTAGTAATATTACTATTTTATAAAATTCGGAAAATATATTTATCAGTTTCAAAAAATCTAAAAAAAGGATGTTTTCAATGATGTATAGTATAAGCGTGCAAAATCATAGTGCGAAAGTTTTTGTATTATAAGCTACACAAAAATGACAAAAATGTATATTTTGAAACTATACATTTTCACTATACTCATATATGTATATTTTTCATTTTTGTGTACCTCAAAGCATGAAGTATTTTGTATTGAGATTTTACAGGTTTGTAGAATATATCATTGAGAACATGCATGATTATTTTCAGAAGTCTTCAAAAGTATTTCTTTCTGAAAATAAAAAGATCACTGGAGTTAGCACGAGCTCGTCGACGCTGGTGCTATGTGAGTGCAAGACAAGAACTTCCGTACCGTTCCTTTTGGCCCCGGACATCTTCTCCAAATTAATGGACCTGGTAAATGCTTGTTGTTTTTAGATGATTTTGTACTTTGGTATGTATGGACGTGCACGTACGAGTCTGAATCGGTCAAGCCGATGAGCTCTCTTATGCTAGTCATAATTTGGTTCCGTACGAGAATTTGTCAACACTGACTCTATTGTCATGTACTCCCTCCGTTCCCAAATATAAGATGTGTATCTAGACATATTCCATGTGTAGGTTCACTCACTTTAGTATGCATGTAGACAACATGTGTAACGGCTAAAACATCTTATATTTAGAAACGGAGGGAGTACTGCTCTTCTCCAATTCCATCAAACTCAATAGAATATGCCAACTTTGCAAGGTTGTTATACTTTGGCAAGCATAGTAACCATCTTTCGAGGCTCCACAAAGGAGAAGAAAATCGCGGCCGGGCGTGCTATGTTTGAATGTGATGCTTCATGTCATGCATGGCAGTTAATCTATGTGCTTAGTTACTGTATAAACCTAAGTGATTTTTTCATCAATCGTAGTGCGTATATGGATTGAGATCCCTTTGCCGACATCCATCATCCATGCATGCACTCTACTACTACTACGAGAGTAGAAGATCTTTTACGGTGGCATGTTTTCTGAAAGAGACAGTATGTGTGGGACAGACGCAGTTTCTTATTTTCTTGTTCCCGTTTCGTCCAATAATAGCTGAGAAAGCAGCTAGTTAGCTATCTAATGGACGTTGTTCAATTGCAGTCTTTACAGATAACGATCGATCCCTCGGGGAAAAAAGATAGCGACTGATAGCGATCAAAGATTATCTCCTAATTAACCTGCATTGTATACTAGCAAAACTGTCTATGCTAGGCAAGCTGGTGCTTCTATCTATCTTAATGCTAGACTAGAAATAATACAAATATAATGTACATACGTATGTATGTATTTTAATTAATGATGCCATTTTGGTCACATTGTTCAGAAGTTAGGAGGCATGGCCGTCGATCGAAACCTGTCACTCTCGCTATCCAACTAAAATATTAGGCAATTCTTGTTCCCGGGAGTAAACAATTCTGCATTAATCAATACAAAGTTACAAACACACAATTGTATATGCTACTGCCATGCAAGGTGGTGCTAGTGCCAAGTGGAACCAACAAGTACACGGTCGTCACTACTGACGCACTTGGGCCAATCACATGCTCTGAAAAGATCAAATGCGTTAGTTTTCTCTTTTATACTGTACATACCATGGGTTCTTTTGTTAATCGTTACCCGTTATTTTCAAAGAAGGATTGAAGGAACAGTCCGTGCTACACCTCCAGCCTGAGCTAGCCCACATTGTTGTGTCTGTCCTCCCATATTCCCGCAGTCCTCCACTCAGCTCCGTCCCGGTAACTATCTCCTCGGTGCGCCATCAATCGTCTCCCGGAGAGGAGGAGCACCTAAAATGCTTAACACACTAGAATTATTCTTGTATTTGGATGTTGTACACTAATAAACGGTCACTAGGGTTGTAAAGCGGCGCCCGGATTCGGCCCGCTTCGTAACGTACAGAGTTTAGTTCTAAACAAAATTGTGGTGGGTTAGTTTAATTTGTACTACATACGACTTTTGTGGCACTATGCAGGCCGTCGCTCTGCAACCCTAACGGTAACCATCCATCACGTAAATATGATCTTCTCAAGTCTCATGCCCAAATGCACTTCAACAACAAGAAACACTCGTTCAGTGGTTACCTAAAAAAGGTCGCACATAATCAGTACTCCCTCCATTTCTTAACCGTTTCTTAATATAAAATGTTTTAACTTTTTATCACATTCACATGTATCTAGAAAAAATTTAGTGTGCATGTTCACTCATTGCACCATGTATCTAGACAACATATGCACTAGCTAGAACGTCTTATAATTGTGAACGATCGGACAGTCAAAACGGAGATCGAGCTATACATGTAGTTCTTAATATTTCAAAATTCAAAAACCATATTTTAAAGTTAAAAAAAATGAAAACAATTATGAATGTACTCCATCCGTTCCTAAATATAAGATGTTTTAGCTTTTGTCCACATTCACATGTATCAAGATGTATGTGGACATGTTTTAATGTGTATGTACACTCATTTGAATTTGCACCTATCCAACATGTGAGTTAGCTAGAACATCTTATATTGTGGAACGGAGGAAGTAGATAATAGTGCATTCTACCAACATGTAAAATCTCAACTCAAAATAATTCATATTCCAGGCTACACAAAAATAAAAATAAAAACATGTCACGTCTTGTAGAGTTGAATTTTTGCACTGTTCACTGCATTTAAATTCAGATTTGTATCATTTTAACACAGCTCAAAATACAACATAGTTGAGATTTTAGTATTTTACACGTTGGTAGAATACAGCAATAAGCAATACATTTTTTTTACACTAATATAAGCAATACATGCGTTGCGTGCACATACTCCCTCCGTTCCAAAAAGGATGACTTCCATTTGTGCAAAAGTGGATGTATCTAGCTATATGCATGTCTAGGTACATCTACTTTTGCACAAATGAAAGTCATCCTTTTCGGAACAGAGGGAGTAGTGCTGAATGTATACGGATCTGGCACAAGATCTCTGTCCGCCTTTTCTTTCAGCTGATCCTCTACCTTATGGTTCAGACCCTGGCAGACATCGGTGCGAGAACAGAAGCAAGTCAACTATACCAAGTGGTAGTATCAGGGCCCTTAGCTAGTGTTCTTGAGAAATGGCCGGGTCTGGCCCATTCCTCAAAAGATGTTTTTACAGGATCCCTATCCACAACAATTTTTACTTCTGGTTCCGGCGAACGAATAATCATTAAGTCCTCCTCTTTCCGGACAAGACATACAAAGAGACTCGCCAACTGTCTTTTTAGTGAATCTTTAAAAGATAGATTTTGAAAGATAGATATTATGATTAGTTCTTTTCTTTACTATCTACAGTCCTTCTATTTTTTTTAGTTATTCACTGGAGCAATTATATATTGAAGTCAATCTGAGGCAAGTGTTCGGATCTATTATGACATAAAGATTGGGTGCCTAACGGACATTGTTTATCTTGAAAAACAAATATTTCCCGACGTAAAACGTAAGAAAAAAAATATTTTTGAAATTTAAGAAACTAGTGTATTTTTTTTATGATATAAGCTCCTATATAAATCTACGTTCCTTGAGCATAATATAGGTTTTTTAATTCTAAATTCCAAAATAACTCATTAGAGTTATTAATAAGATAGTCCGGATATACTAGCAATATTTATATTGCCACTTTTTCTTTTTATTTACTTTATTACTTCTATTCTAGACCCTATAGTTTATCCTTATGAAATATCAGATAAAATAGAAGGTAGTATTTTTTAGGCGGTCGACATCCATTATGCGGCATAGGTGTTACATCCCGTATACAACTTAATCGCACACCGCTTTTAGCAATGGCTCGTAATGCGGCGTCTCTTCCACTACCAGCGCCCAACCAATGTAATTTCTGTGTAGCCTCCGTTACGCTCAAATGTTTGCCCGCGCGTGCACGTCAGCCCGTGGAGCTTTGTCCACGGCCCACAGACTCTGGCTAGGTTGAAAGCTGCCACATCACATTCTGTTTGGGCTAAGCTTCCAATCCCCAGCCCATTAGCCACCACGCTTTATAGCCTAACGTTGATTTGTGCTCTCAAATTATTCAGGTTTCGAGTATAGTACTCTCGAAATATTCCTCCAACCACATACGTAGAAACTTTTTTGTTGCATTACATTAGAGAAGAAACACAAGTTCAGACAAGAACTTGTCTGAAAAATGGTGGAGTACGAGGCCAGACTTTATTAATATAGTTAATAAAGCATGGTCGACTAGTAAAAGAGCTAGGAATGCCATGGATATATGGCAAGAAAAACAGAGATGTTTTAGGAGGTTAGCTAGAGGTTGGAGTGCCAACATAGATGCTGAAATTAGGAAAAACAAGAAAACACTTATGGAGGAGTATGATGCTCTCGATATAAAAGCTGAAACTCAAGACCTCAATGATGAGGAGAGAGGTAGACTAGATTTCATTTATAAAGAACTAAATAATTACTGGCTGATAGAGGAAATTAAAGCCAAGCAGAGATCTAGAGATAGAGATATTTTGGAGGGTGATAGGAATACGGCTTATTTTCATGCAGTAGCTAACCAGAGAAGAAGAAAGAAAATGATTAGTTGTTTAGACGGACCCGATGGTCCTGTGAAAGACAAGAATGAAATGCTCAAAATTGCGACTAACTTTTATAAAGATCTCTTCTGCAAAGAAGATAGGCCTGATATTAGGCTTCGACACGATTTCTTTAGTGCAGAAGAGAAGGTTAGCCCGGAGGAAAATAAAATTCTAGAAGCTAGTTTTACCTTAGAGGAAATTAGAATTGCAGTTTTCGGGTCTTACTCTGACGGTGCGCCTGGCCCGGACGGGTTACCTTTCTTGTTTTATCAGAAGTATTGGGATGTAGTTAAACATGACTTGTTAATGCTGTTTCAGGAATGGTTTGCAAATAGACTAGATATTTTTAGGATTAATTTTGCTATGATTACACTGATTCCAAAAGAAGAGAATGCCACTTCGATGAAGAAGTTTAGACCAATTAGCTTGTTAAATTGTAGTTTTAAGATTTTTACTAAAGTTCTTACGAATAGAATTAGCTTAATGGCAAATAGACTTATCTCTAACTGCCAGTCTGCTTTCATTGGAGGTAGGTTTATTTTAGAAAGTGTGGTAACGGCACATGAAGTAATTCACGATGTGCAGTCTAGGAAGGAAAAAGGTCTGGTGCTTAAAATAGACTACGAAAAAGCTTATGATAAAGTCAATCTGGATTTCCTTTATGAAATTCTGGAATTAAGAGGTTTCAGTCCGTTCTGGATTAGAATAATTAAGCAAGTTACTCAGAATGGTTCGGTAGGTGTTAAGGTTAATGATGAAGAAGGAGACTTCTTTGTCACTGGTAAAGGCTTGAGACAAGGGGATCCCCTGTCTCCTATCCTTTTTAATTTTGTAGTAGATGTTTTTGCCAAGATGTTAATTAAAGGAGTAGATGCAAACTTGATTAGAGGTCTGTGTACTAGATTTGTGCCGGGGGTGTTATGTGTCTGCAGTATGCAGATGATACCCTTCTCTTTTTAGAAGCAGATAAAAAGGTAGCTTTTCACATGAAATGGATCCTGACCTGTTTTGAACAACTGTCAGGCATGCGTATCAACTACCATAAGAGTGAACTTATCCCTATTAACTTAGAACCTGAAGAGTGTGTGCAGTTTGTAGATACGCTGCAGTGCGTTTTAGGTGACTTCCCCATTAAATACTTGGGTATTCCATTGCATTATGGGAAACTGAGAAGGGAAGATCTGCAGCCTCTCATTGATAGTTTATTGAAAAGATTGGCAGGTTGGAGAGGAAAATTACTGTCCTCAGCTGCCAAACGAGAACTAGTTCAAACTTGCTTAGCTAGTATCCCGATTTACCTTTTGTCGTTCTTTAAGTTTCCCAAATGAGCTATAGATTTAATAAACACTCAACTAGCCAACTGTCTGTGGGACGACACAGATGGTAACCGTAAGATACATCTAGCCAACTGGCCTTCTGTCTGTATGAAGAAGGAATTTGGAGGACTAGGTATACCTAACTTGCAGGACCTCAATCTCTGTATGATAGGGTCCTGGGTAAAAAGGTATGCACAGGGGGGAGGTTCCTTGTGGAGGAAAGTAATTGATGCTAAGTATAACACTAGAAGCCCGAACATCCTGTGCTGCGCTGATGCACATCCATCCACGTTCTGGAAGGGTGTGATGTGGGCAACACAGGCTGTGAAAGTAGGTTATAGATGGAAGGTGGGTAATGGTAAGTTAGTAAAATTTTGGGAAGATATATGGTTTGGGAACTCACCTTTGTCGACTCAGTTCTGGGTTATATATGTGGTCTCTAACCAACAAACCCAAACTGTAGCAGAACTCTGGGATGGTACCCAACTTAGATGTAATTTTAGGAGAACTTTTATAGAAGATATGATGTTACAGTGGCTGGAAATTGTTGGTATTGCTAGTTCTTTAGCTCTTTCTGATGAGGAAGATCAGCTGATTTGGCAGTACGAAACCAATGGTGTTTATTCTTCCAAATCAATGTATGCTCTGGTTAACCTCAGAGGAGTGAAACCTGTTCACTTACCTATTGTGTGGGAGATCAAAGTCCCACCCAGGATACATATGACTAGGGATAACCTCCGGAGAAGGGGGATGCCAAAACCTTTAGAATGTGAATTGTGTAAAGAAATTGAGTCAGTCTACCATCTGTTCTTTGAATGTATAGTTGCTAAGAACATGTGGGAATTAGTGCGGCAAGTTTTCAATGTTGATATTACTAACTTTGAATCTCTTGCTTCGAAATGGCTTTGCAATACTAGATTTATGCATTTAAACATAGTTACTGCTGCTGTTCTGTGGAGCATTTGGAACAATAGGAATAACATTGTGTTTAACCGTTGGACCTGGATCAATTTGAAACAGGTGTGGCGACTGACACTATCTTATTTGAAGCTCTGGATGGTCCCTTTAAAAGAACAAGTAGGAGGAAAACTGGAGCAGTTCGCAAGTCTTCTGCTCGCAAGACTAAAAGCCCCTTTAGCACTCGACCCGGCTGAGATGTGTGGATTTCAGCTGGATCAGCACTTGGTCTACGACTGCTACCTCGGCGTACAATGGCAGGGCCACGGTGGAGTACCTGAAGGAGCATCCGGAGGAAAGTGACGCCATTCACGTGGTCATGTGAAGTTGATGCTGCTGTCAGGATGCCGGCTGCACTTCCAGAAGCAGTTTGCCATCTCTTTCCATCTGTGGGTCTTGGTGTTTGTTTAGCTAGTGTTCCTGGTTAGATGCCTTCGTTTTGGCCTGAGATTGTAATCTTAAAACTCTGGAGCAGTTCCTGCCGCTGGCAGTTAGTGTTTTGCTCGTTGTAGTTTCTGAGAACTGCACTTCTAGACTGGCAGTCTCCTTCCAGTTTTTTAATTCCTGCACTTTACTTTTCCTGTAAGAACCCTGTTGGTTTCGTTATCTTTAATGGAACCGGGGTGTCCCCCTGTGAATCTAAAAAAAGTTCAGACAAGAAATAGAGAAGCAGCACGAGTTACTAATCATGAAAGGCATTCCAAATTTACACGTACGCACTGTGATCTCAAGACTAGTGAGTTAGTCCACGGTCTTCTTGTAGTTGTACCACCGTGCGACCGCCAAGTAGGCGCCGAAGTTGCCGACGCAGAGCATGGCGAGCAACCAGAAGAAGTAGTCGAGGTGGCCGTCGTTGATGTCGTCGGGATCCACCCAGGACTCCCACCCCTCGCCGTGCCGCGCACCACGACAGCCACGAGCGCAGAGCTTGCGTAGTTGCCCAGTGCGAACGCCGCTTTGGCAAGGCCCGAGCAGCCGCTTCGCATGGCGTCTGGTGCCTCGTCGTAGAAGAACTCCATCTGGCCGATGAATGTGAACACCTCCGCTGCGCCCACCAGCACATACTGCGGAACCTGCCATCCGCACCGACGTAGGTGCCATGGCGCGCGAGGACGTGGTGGCGTGCGACCTCGAGCGCGACGGCGAGGAGCATGGCGAGGGTGAGGACGACGAGGCCGACGCCAATGCGGGCCAGCTGCGTGAACCCGCGGTGGTAGCCCGTGAGACTGTTATAAACGATAGCAAAGAAACGACGAAGAGCGGAACGATCAAACCAAAGGGGACACGAGATTTTAACGTGGAAAACCTCTCCAAACAAAGGAGAGGAAAAAACCACGGGCGCCAGCCAGCAATACTTCACTATATCGGGTGAGGTTACAAACGCCGTGGGTTTACAATGTATGGCTTACCCCAAAACGGCGGCTTACAAGAGGAATATATAATGGCATAAAACCCTAGGTCGGCTGCAGTCCAACCCGGAATCGATCCCACCGCGGCGGTACTACCGCTGGGATAGGTAGTACCGCTGGGGTGGGCTGGTTCGGCTCTTCCCACCTCAGCGGTACCGGCGGCGGTACCGCCAGCGGTACCAGTCGGTACCGGACAAGTGCGTCAGACGGCCATTCTGGCGGTAGCGGCGGCGGTAGCGGTGGCGGCAGCTCTCGAGCGGTAGTACCGCTTAACCCAGCGGTACTACCGCTGGAATTTGGAACACCATAAAACAACACTCCACCTTGAGACAAATTCCATCTTGTAGCATGAATGAGAACCTTCACCCTGAAAACAACAAAGAAACACCTTCGGCGCCAAATAGCCTCTTGGGCTAGACAGTGATACCAACTAAGCCCGAGCAAAGCTCGAACTTAGTAACAGGAACTGGCTTTGTCATCATATCAGCAGGATTATCATGAGTACTTATCTTGCATACCTTCAGCTTACCTTTTGCAACAACATCACGCACATAATGGTATTTGACGTCAATGTGCTTTGTTCTCTCATGGAACATCTGATCCTTGGTAAGGTAAATAGCACTCTGACTATCACAAAACAGGTTAATGCAAGTATCATCTCCACAAAGCTCAGCAAACAAACCTTTCAGCCAAACCGATTCTTTACATGCTTCAGCAATAGCCATGTACTCTGCTTCAGTGGTAGACTGGGCAACAACAGATTGTAACGTTGCCCTCCAACTCACGGCACAACCACCAAGCGTGAACACATAACCTGTGAGGGATCTCCTCTTATCCAAATCGGCAGCAAAATCTGAATCCACATAGCCTACGAGTCCCTCATCAGTCTTGCCGAACTTGAGGCAAGCATTGGATGTGCCACGAAGGTACCTGAAAATCCACTGAACAGCCTTCCAATGTTCTTTACCAGGATTAGCCATATATCTACTAACCAAACTCATAGCATATGATAAATCTGGACGTGAGCAAACCATGGCATACATTAAAGAACCAACAGCACTAGAATATGGAACTCTAGACATGTACTCAAAATCCTCATCCGTACTAGGACATTGTTCAGCTGACAATTTAAAGTGAGGAGCAATAGGAGTACTAACAGACTTTGCATCATGCATGTTAAAACGATGAAGAACTTTCTTAATGTAATTTTGCTGACTAAGAAACAACAAACCAGAATTTCTGTCACGGGTAATCTCCATACCTAGAATTTTCTTAGCAGCACCAAGATCCTTCATCTCAAACTCGCTACTCAACTGTGACTTGAGAGCAGCGATATCTTTCTTGCTCTTGGCAGCAATCAACATATCATCAACATATAATAACAGGTATATAGGTGATCCATTAACAAACTTAATGTACACACAGCTATCAAATTCAGACCTCTTAAAGCCATGTGACAACATAAAAGAATCAAACCTTTTATACCACTGACGAGGAGATTGTTTCAAACCGTATAAGGACCTTTTCAACTTACACACAAGATCCTCCTTACCAGGCACTATGAACCCTTCTGGCTGGTCCATGTATATCTCCTCCTCCAACTCTCCATGCAGAAACGCAGTCTTTACATCTAACTGCTCAAGCTCAAGATCACGCATAGCAACAATACCAAAGAATGTACGAATTGAACTATGCTTAACAACTGGAGAGAAAACATCATTATAATCAACACCTGGAATTTGACTGAAGCCTTTTGCAACTAACCTTGCCTTAAACCTCGGAGGCTCGCTAGGAGATAAACC
Organism: Poa pratensis; assembly: GCA_947311845.1. NCBI lineage: Eukaryota > Viridiplantae > Streptophyta > Magnoliopsida > Poales > Poaceae > Poa > Poa pratensis. The sequence goes on along the minus strand of CAMZMU010000061.1, from coordinate 39,021,306 downwards.
CTCCTTTCTCTTGAAGATCCACTTACAGCGGACTGCCTTCTTTTTCTTAGGCAAGCGCACAACTTCCCATGTGCCATTCTTATCGAGTGACTGCATTCTTCTTGCATAGCAGCAAGCCACTTCTCGCGGTCACCGGAACCAATAGCTTCAGTATAGTGGACGGCTCATGTCCGTGCTCCACCTGTTCTGCACAACTCAGAGCATAATCAACAATGTTACACTCTTCAATTAAACGTGGTCGAGGACCACAATTCCTCCTGTTCCTACGAGCAGCAATAGACTGTTGTGGCTGCAAAACAGGGGGTGAGTTCTGAACATTATTATTATCAGAATCAGAAGAATCAGAATCATCAGAACCAGCAGAATCAGGATCAGAATCATCTGAAGTAGCAGCACCATCATTGTCAACAGTGACATTTTCATTTTCAACAGAGTGCTCCACCTCGACACGAACCTGCTCCTCAGAAAAATCTGGCAAAACATCTGAGGACAACTTATCAAAGTACATAACAGATTCATTGAAAACAACACTCCTGCTCATAAATGCCTTGCTAGTTTCGGGATTCCATAACTTGTATCCTTTTACACCCGAACCATAACCAATGAACACACACTTAATAGCTCTCGGCTCTAACTTTCCATTATCAACATGAGCATAAGCAGTGCAGCCGAAAACTTTAAGTTGTGAATAATCAGCAGGAGTACCTGACCATACCTCGATGGGAGTTTTCTTGTCGAGGGGAATAGATGGTGACCTGTTTATCAAGTAGCAGGCGGTGGCAGCCGCCTCAGCCCAAAAACGCTTACTCATGCGAGCGTTGGAGATCATGCAGCGAGCCTTGGAGATGATGGTCCTGTTCATCCGCTCCGCTACACCATTCTGCTGAGGCGTGTACGGGATGGTGAGGTGCCTGACAATGCCTTCTTTCCTGCAATAATCATTAAAGGCATTCGAACAAAATTCGCCACCATTGTCAGTACGAAGTAATTTCACCTTCCTTTCTGTTTGCCTTTCAATCATAGCTTTCCACTCTTTAAAAGCAGCAAACGTATCATCCTTATTTTTCATGAAATAAGGCCAAACTCTTCTAGAGTAATCATCAATAATGGTAAGCATATAACGAGCACCACCATAAGAGGGCTTACGAGATGGCCCCCAAACATCAGCATGTACATAATCAAGTGTACCTTTGGTGGTGTGACAGAAGCATTAAACTTAACTCTTGTGTGCTTACCGAAAATGCAGTGTTCACAGAACTGCATCTTACCCAAACTGCATCCTTGCAGCAAGTCTCTCTTGATCAATTCTGCCATACCAAGTTCACTCATATGTCCAAGACGCTTATGCCAAAGGTTAGTTTTACTAGCGTCATCATGAGAAACAGCAGCAACAGTACCAGATAACGTGCTACCTCTAAGAACATATAACTTAGCAGAATTCATATCACCAACCATAACTATGAGAGAACCTTTTGATACCTTTAGGAGTTTATTTCCTCCTTTGTACTTGTACCCGTCACAGTCAAGGGTACTGAGCGAGATCAAATTTCTTGCCATGGTTGGTATGTGTTTCACTCCCGTCAGCGTGCGTGTCATACCGTCATGTGTCTTGACCTGAACGGAACCAACGCCAACAATGTTGCATTGCTGGTCGTTCCCCACACGCACGAAATCTCCAGTCTGCACTAACTCATAAGAACTGAACCAATCTTTGTTACAGCAAATATGAAAAGAACATGCAGTATCTAGAATCCATTCATCCTGACGAGAAACACATGCAGCTAAAACAGCTAGGCATTCGCCATCAGAACTACCATCAACAACAGAAGCCTCACCGGTATCATTACCTTCATTATTTTTCGGTTGGTAAGTACCTTTTCTTTTCTCCTTGTTCTGCAATTCCAACAATCATCAATGACATGATTAGCTTTCTTACAATACCTGCAGAACTTGTCACGGCCTTTAGACTTTGAGCGACCTCTGTCACCCTTGCTCTTGTCTCTGTTGTTGTTGTAGTGATTATCTCGCTGCTCAGGCCTCCCTCGGACCTGCAAAGCATCGCCCTTGGAGGACGACGTCTCCTCTTTCTGTACCATACCTTTCATCTTTTCCCTGGTGAAAGTGCATGTGTTGCCCCATGCGTGGTTTTGGTAATTAATGACAATCCTTATGGACTAATGTTTGCATTGAGATATTCTTATAGATCTTGTCCATAGGAAAGATGGGAGTTCATGTGTTGGACTCTAGAAGCTTATAAGATGACCAAGATCTTATTCAAAGGTTTATATGAAGAATGGTCATATGTAGAGTTGAGCATATTGCAAGTGTGTCTTGAAGAATAGAATACCGTGGATATTCATGCTCATCTTCAAGACATCATCATTGATCAAGAAAGAAGAAAAGATACAAAGTTGATCAAGGCTAAATGGAAAGGATGGATTCAAGTGATCAACACACAAAGCTACATGTTGTACCATGTGGGATCTTGTGATCTATTGGTATGGTAAGCAATCGTCTATATAGCTTTGTGAACTATCCCATATATATGTGTGTGGAGTATCTATGCGGGGTTAGGTATCTTCCCATGGGCGTGCATCAAAAGGAAGTTCCATATAACCCATGGCGGATGACGTCAAGCGGTGGTCGTCATCAAGATAATGGCCAAGTGAAGATGTTCCTAAAAGTGGCTCTCCCATATTGTGTATGGGGGAGCATTTCACAAGACTTCACCAAGCGGAGCGCAATCAAGAAAGGTGATCCAACTTGAGGTGATCAAGATCGTCATCATCTAGCTCAAGTGGATTGCGCAAGGCAAAGGTATGACCTTGATAGGGTTTCTATTTTACCGGTCTCATGGTGTTAGTGAGAGACCGGATTATAGGATAGATGCCACACTTTCAAGAGGGGCTCTCGAATGAGTAACTTGATCGTATCGTTCGGAGAGAGCTCAAACCTTTGCATTCTTGGCATCATCTTTCTTGGTTCTTATTGGCTTTTATCTTTGTGAAGTTTTGGTGCTTGTCGTGTTCGTCATGACAAGACCAAGTTCTTCGAAAACGGTTTTTGGTTTGAAAACTTGTTGCGTTCTCGGTGTTGGAAATATTACCGGTCCTCCTCGAGATAAGGTCCACACCTTCCATGTGTGGTATCTCCTCTATATTTTTGTAGGCCTTCTCCTTGTCGTTACCTTTCCAACAAAATTGGTTTCACCTAATTTGGAGCTTCCATGCAAAAGTTGTTGTCGTTTTGGTGTTCGCTCTTTTCATTGTTTTGCCTATCGGCGGTAGTACCGCTGGGATAGGCGGTACTACCGCCAGTTCCCTTGCGGCGAGCTGCTGAAGCGGTACCGCTGCGGGTACCGCTGTTTCGGTGTTCGGAGCTTTCTTCCGGTACCGCCGGCGGTACCAACCGGTACCGGGGGCGTGGGTTCGGAGAAGCTGAAGGCCAGTCGTTGACTGGCCAGAGGCTGCGATGAAGGACCCCAGCGGTAGTACCTCCTTTCCCAGCGGTACTACCGCTGGCACGGGTTTCTGTTGCCCAACGGTTGGATTCGTGGGGAACCTTTTTAAGGGGTCTTCTTCCCCAATGGTTCCCCAACTCTTCTTGCAAGTTTGCTCTCCATTGTTGTTCTCCAAAAAGCTTGCTTTCTCTCAATCCCTCCAATGATTCTTGCTCATTCTTGAGGGAAACAAGAGAGGAGATCTAGATTCACCACTCCACCAATCAATCTCTCCTCTAAGTGAGGGGAGCATATTGGATCTAGATCTTGGGATTCATTTGTTGCTTCCTTGCTCTTCCTCTCATCTTCCTCCATAGCATTAGTTGCTTTGGTGGGATTTGAGAGTGAATTGCTTTGAGCACTTCTTGTGTTCTTGCCATTGCATTAGGTGCATCGGTTTGAGTTCTCCACGGTGATACGTGGAGGTGAAGTTTGAGAAGCTCATTACTCTTGGTGGTTCGTGTTACTCCTTGGGTTGGTTGTAACCCTAGGAGGCTTTGTGAGTTTCGGAGCCTCAACTTGTTGCGAGGTGGTCCGGGACATTGTTGGGAGGCTCCAACTCATTGTGGAGTTCCTCAACCTTGGTGTATCGGTTTGGTCAACGCCTTCAAGTCGACCTCATAGTGGAACGAGCCAATCCCTCACGGGTGAAGCTCACGGAGAATAGGGTGAGCACATCGGTGCTATTGGAGTGCCTAGGAGGCTCCACACCCCTCCAACGTAGACGTACTTCCATTGGGAAGGAACTACGGGAAACATCTCCTCGTGTCCACTTTGCGGTTACTTCTATACCCAAACCTTTACTTATGCATTTACCTTTGTGATAGCCATCGAGCTTGAAGTTATGTATATTGATATCACTTAGTTGTTAATCTTGCTTAGCATAAGTTGTTGGTGCACATAGGTGAACCTAGCTCGTTTAGGTTTTGTGCTTGATAAATTAAACGCTAGTTTTATTCCGTATTTATTCAAGCCTAAACCGTAATTATTTTAAAACGCCTATTCACCCCCCCTCTAGGCGACATCCTCGTTCTTTCACCTGGCAAGCAGGGCCTCATATACTTCCGCGGTGGTTAGTTCATCACGGCTTAACAGTATGGTATCACGAAAATTTGCAAAGGAATTTGGCAGCGAGCATAGAAGTAAAAGTGCTAGATCTTCATCATCGTACTTTACCTCCATCGACACTAGGTCAGAAACGATCTCCTTAAAGATCGATAAGTGATTCATTACCGAACCACCTTCTTGCAACTTGTGCGTGAACAACTTCATCTTCACATGCATCTTGCTGGTGAGATCTTTGGACATGCAGATCGACTCCAGCTTAGCCCACAGTGCCGCTGCAGTTTTCTCCTGGAGTACTTCTTGCAGAATATCATTAGATAGATGAAGTTGAATAAGCGATAAAGCCTTACGGTTTTTCCGCTTCTCATCGGCGGTCCATGCCGCCGCATCCTTGTCGCCGAATTTCTCCAGCGCCTCGTCAAGATCATTGGACTGTGCGAGGATCGCACGCATCTTGACCTGTCACAGCGAAAATCTCGTCTTGTAGTCCAGCGCCGGTAGATCGAACTTCATCGATGCCATCCAAAACCCTAATCTGAAAACAGATCTGAAACAGGTCTCTGATACCACTTGTTATAAACGATAGCAAAGAAACGACGAAGAGCGGAACGATCAAACCAAAGGGGACACGAGATTTTAACGTGGAAAACCTCTCCAAACAAAGGAGAGGAAAAAACCACGGGCGCCAGCCAGCAATACTTCACTATATCGGGTGAGGTTACAAACGCCGTGGGTTTATAATGTATGGCTTACCCCAAAACGGCGGCTTACAAGAGGAATATATAATGGCATAAAACTCTAGGTCGGCTGCAGTCCAACCCGGAATCGATCCCACCGCGGTGGTACTACCGCTGGGATAGGCGGTAGTACCGCTGAGGTGGGCTGGTTCGGCTCTTCCCACCTCAGCGGTACCGGCGGCGGTACCGCCAGCGGTACCAGTCGGTACCGGACACGTGCGTCAGACGGCCATTCTGGCGGTAGCGGCGGCGGTAGCGGTGGCGGCAGCTCTCGAGCGGTAGTACCGCTTAACCCAGCGGTACTACCGCTGGAATTTGGATCACCATAAAACAACAGAGACGGTGCGCGAGCGGGACGACGGCGCGGTCGTAGAGCGGCACCCAGAACATGACGCTGAGGGTGCCGACCCGAAGACGGAGAGCACGGCGGCGGGGATTCGGAAGCTGCCAATGTGCGGGTCCAGCGTGTCGCCCTGGAGGATGAAGGTGGTGGACATTTGTGTGTAGGCGGCGGCGAAGATGATGCCGCACGCCCACACGGGGAGCATCCGCAGCACGCACTTGAGCTCCTCCACCTGCGTCACCGTGCACAGCTGCCACGGAGTCCCTGGCCGCACCACCTTGTCGCCCGCCGTCTTCACCGCCGCCTTGTCCAAGAATCTGAGTCATCAAACGGTTAACATCAATCCGTCTTCGGTGATTGTTTGAATGTTTGGTTTATTTTCATCGTCAACACCAGCAGCAGACGAAAGGAAAAGCTGCACCAAATATGATGGAGACTAGCTACGAGCCTACGAGTAGTAGAGGGGAGAAATTAGGTAGCTCAGTGCAAATGGAGGCTACGGTAGCGACGGGCGCTAACTGACCTGAACTGGTCGGTGTGCGCGAGGCGGCGGCTTCCCTGTATAGCCGACATGCCATCGCCGCCGTCACACTCGTGCAGCAGCGCGGCGTCGTCCGGCGCCTCCACGTCGCACTTTCTGGCGGCGGCAACAACTACCTGCGCGATCCTGGTGAGCGGGCTGCCCCCGGGCGGTTGGTGCCGGCGGTACTCACCCGTGCCGGCGAGGAACAGGGCGACGGCGAGGACGCTGAGCAGCGCCAGGATGCCGAACCCGAGCCGCCACCCGTGGGCGGTTTGCACCCACACCAGCACGGTGCCGCCGAGGAGCGAGCCCACGTTGATGGAGAAGTAGAACCAGTTGAAGAAGGAGCTCTTCCGCCCGCGCTCGGACTCGTCGTCGCCGAACTGGTCGGCCCCGAAGGACGCCATGACCGGCTGCAGGGCGCTACCCAGTGCAACCAGGTACAGACCCGTGTAAAACACCGCGCTCTGCAGCGCCGCCGACGCGCTTGCGGTCACCACCCCATACCCCTGCCAAAATTAAACATGGCACGCTATGATCAAGGTGATCGACGGCGGCGCTCGCATGTGCATGTTCCGTTGTTGTCTTCGCCGGAGCTAGGACGGTCATGCTCGGCGACGATTTGGACGCACAGATACGTACCGCAACGGAGATGACGAGCCAGAGGGCGATGGTCCAGTATCTGCCGAGGAAGGAGTCGGCGAGGAAGGCGGCGGCGAGCGGCGTGATGGCGCTGGTGCCCACCCAGTTGGTGACGCTGTTGGCCGCGAACTTGCTGTCGGCGTGCAGCTCGACTTTGAGGTAGTTCACCAGGTTCGTCGACAAGCCGAAGTAGGCGGTGTACTGGAAGCAAGTGTTCACTGCTCGCCGTACATGCATGCATGATCGGACAGGCCAGCATTAAGCATACACATGACAGTAGGAAACAGAACAGTTAAAAGGAAGTAGTCTGCGTTCTGCAAAGTGTTACCGAGGAGGAAAGCGCAGCCCCACGAGCTCCGGCGATCGTCGCTGGACGTCCGGCGATCGTCGTCGCCGGCGTGGGAGTCTTTTGATTCTAGCTCTACATCTTCCATAGTCTGAAGTTTGAGCAGAATTTGGATGGAATTTACAGGGGATCATGCAGAGCAATTGAAACCATTTCAGGGACAGCACTACATTAACTTGCTGCTGATCACGACATGTGGTTGATTAGCACTGATTGGTAACTACGGTAAAGAAGCACTCGCTGATGACATATGTAAGAAGGTCGGGAGTTGTGAGCAGATACAAATGCTTCGTGACAACGTACCCTGATCACGACTGATCGGTTATTAGTGCTCTGTTCGTGCCGATCTTCCTTTGCAGCTAGCTCTTCACCCCAACGCGGATTTACCACATGTCCGTTGGCCCCAAAGGACTATCTGTACCGTCTATTGTCATGTTGGAGATTCGTGCTGGCTAGGCTGGTCGTCGTGATTCCTGCGTAACTAGAAAACGTAAGAGGCGTTGCTGGATCGACTTTAGGCAGATTAAGACATGACGTCAGCCACATTAGGTACGAAACCCTTTCTCCTTCCTTCAGACACATCTACTCTGCCTCGGCAGTACCCGTTCCTGTTCGACTCCCCGTTGGAAATTATCTCCTTAGCTCAAGAGGGGCTACTGCACTTCTATAAAATCTTCGCTTTTGTAGAGTACATATATTCAAGCCGGCACTTTAGGAGATTAACCTCCCATCCCCACCCACCCCTCAAAAGAAAATCATACACAAATCCTTGCTACGAAGTTTCTTCGCGCCGCCATTGCCGCGTCGTCTCGAGGGAGCTCGAAGTTTCGATTCCTACTGGGTTGAATCTCTCTGTAGCGGAAGTACTGGGCGAGGAGACCTTGGATCTACGATTTGCTGTCCGTTCGAGAGGAATGAGCTTGGAGAACTCTGGATCGAAGTGTGGTTCGTGCTTCTGAGCTTAGGTATGTCAATGAGGATTTTATATCACTTTGTAATTAGATATTTTTATTAAAAATGTTATTTATGGAATATTTAGCGTCCTGGATAATATGTTCTGATTTAAATTTGATGGGTTCCATTAGTACGATGGTTTGGATAGAACAAAGGCAAATGTTTTATTTTTTACACAAGAATGTTGTGTAGTACATGTTTGGGGATGTAAAATGATATAAGTGGCAAAATGAAAGAAATTAGTAAACACATTAGATTATGAAAAACTGGTGAAATAAGTGATGTATAGCTCTACGAGATAATAGGTGGGAAGCAGGCAGTGAAACAAGAGGACTAATGTTGCTAATTTGCTTTATTATGCGATTCACGCGATGTAATTAGATAATTCTTCAATAATGTAGAACGCCAAGTTGTAATGAAGCGTGGCAGAATGGAGGCGTCTGGCACTAATCGAATTAAAGATAGTGATCTTGAAAATCGGAGGTCCCCCAGGATCTGTGTACGTAAGATGAAAAAAGGGACGTTCAATGAGGAAATGGAAGTTCAGAAAGAGCAAAAAAATAATAGAAAGCGTAAATCAGAAATTTATGAGGATGATCCAAATTACAGCGAGGAGGAAGACGTTGATGAAAGGGTTGGACAACGGAAAAAGGTACAGGACAGTGATAATCTGGATTGTTCTTCCATTTTTAATAGTGGTGACAATTGTTTCTGAACGTAAATAACAATTTTTTGTTGTTGTGAATTAATTGAACAAGGTTCCAGGATACAGATGTTCATCTCACTTGGTGCCGGAGCTTATGGATAACCTAAGTGACAAACAGAAGGGGTGGGCCAAGAATATTGGATTTGATGCTCTGCAAGGGTTTCTTGGAAGCAGATGCCCAAAATCTCTTACTATGTGGCTTGTGGATCAGGTTGACACCAAAACTGGTACAATAAGTGTTTGTGGTGGGCCAGTGGACATAAGGAAAAGCGTGAAGCGTATTCTTAATCTCCCGTGTGGAGATAGGCAGGTACCACAGCCTTTGAATGGAAGGTCTAATGCAAAAGTCGCCAAGGTAGGCACTGCGCGACAGGATGATAAACATTCTGATCATGGGAGGGGGCAGACTGCAAAGGACCTTCAGAAAGTTCTGTTGGCAGAAAATGAAGATGAGAAGTCTTTCTGCCGATCGTTTGTTATGCTTGTTCTGTGCATATATCTAGCGCCAACGACATCACTGAATATAAACAGAAACTACTATCCAGCATTGATGGATGTGTCTCAGATAAAGTCCATGGATTGGTGCGGCTTCGTTGCTGATTACCTTCTGAGAGGTATAGATGAATTCAGGTGCAGCAAAGCATCTCATGTTCAAGTTCCAGGCTGTGTTCATCTGTTACCGGTAAATATTTGTACATTTGTTTTTTTGTTCGAAGTAGGGTGATATGTATTGAACTTCTGCTGGCCTATTCAAAGAATACTACTTACCAATTACTTGTACCTGCAGCTAATATATATTGATGCTCTGATTATGCACAAAGCTCTTGTTCTCCCTGAAGCAATAGCCTTGCCTGAAGGAGAGCCTAGGAGTCATTTCATACAGACCTGTCATTTTTCTTTCCTCGCATCAGCAGATCTGAACACCAAGGCGAAAGAGCGAGTACAGTATGGATTACTTCAGGTAAACGATACAGGAAAAATAATTAATTTTTCAGTACCAATTGTGTGTAAGTATCTTGCATCCTGAATGGTTTTGTTTGAAATGGTGAAGGAAAAACTTACTGCATCAAAAGGGTGGGCAGAAGGAAAGAGACATGTTCAATCAGAGGAGACTAATGGTGCATCGTGTGGAAATGATGGGTATCGGTGGGAACGTGGTTCGACCGCTGTTTCAGATGTACGTAAACAGTTTACATACAAAAATATAAGCTTTCTCTGTTTGTTTTAATGAATATATTACCGTGGTCAACATGAAAAAAAGAAATAACTGTGAAAATGGAGTAATAAGTGTTCACAAAGATAGTACTGTGAACATGTAGACTGGATTAGTCTAAAATAAATAATGGGCTTGTACATCCTAAGCGTAAGATGTAAAAATAGCACAGAAACTTAGTTTCACGCTTGATTGACATTATTGATGTTTTTGATGCGCTGTTGTTTCAGGGTGATGTGGAAGAAATGCTTGAATCTGTGTTCAAACAAGTTATCGACATAAGGGAGAAGCTAGTCGATGAATTCAAGAAGAGAATAATTGATATGGAAGAAGTAACATTTGAGCTTTTTAGGGAGAAGTTTCTCAGGAACTTAAAAATTTCAGAACATAAAGGTAGCATGCCCAATGGGAGAGCAGCGTGCGAGAATTGTGGTGGCAAAGCAAATTATGTTGGAGGTAGTTCAGTAGTTGGTCAGAAATCTGGAGAGTCATTAAAGCAAGGCGTTTCTAGTGCATGTCCAATCCAGGGGAATACTTCCGTGGGTGACATAAGAAAGGATACTGTTTGTAATGAGTCGGCTGGTGCTTCGGAAAAGTTTGCAGCCCAGGAAAACAGAGAGCCATTGGAGGAGACAGAACCAGAAATGGACGAAATTTACGTTTCAGATGGAAACGTTGCTGCAAATGCTGCTGCAAACAATTTGGAGATAGTGCACAGAAATGGAAACAGAACGAAAGATGCAGAAAGAAGGTTGGATGTGGACAATGTTGATCTCTACACGAGCTATGACGAGTTGGAGGCTGCTGTTCAAATAGGAAAAGATGCAGTGGAAGAGTCTTCTTTACATCATAACCAGATGGAAGGGAAAAGTAAATGTCAAATTACACTATCTATTATGTCTGAAGCTGCTGCATCAGAAGACAATCCGCTGTTCGATGGTTCTCCTGCACAACAGGCTCCTTCGGAATGTATAGTTAGTGATCCTGAAAATGATGGACCAGTGGGAAGGGACAACATAGAGTAGCATGAACAAGGAGGTCCCATTAAAGAAATTGCTGAGTTGAAACAACCGCTTTACGACGTGTCTCCGGTCGCACACTCACATATGGCTAGAATGCAGAAGGAAAGAGTTGATTCATTGATGTACATGAGTAATACTGGTGACGAAATAAGAGAAGCAGACAGCGTGATATCCCCTGGGAGCTTGATACTTCCAGGTGATTACATAAATCCCACAGCCAATGACGTCCGGCCAACAGAGGTGGATCCAAACGAAATGAGTGCATATCCTCAGGATATGCCTATCACTGGAAATGCAGAGGCAGAGCTGTCTGGAGAATCAGAAGAATCAGGATCTTATGAATCTAAAGGAACAGATTCTGAAGAAGGATATAAATCAAGTGACATTCCATCAGCAAGGGATGAAGATGAGGGGTATGGAAAAAATCCTTTGGAACAGGGGCGGAGACAGGGGGGGCTAGCAGGGGTCCGACCCCCCCCCCCAACGTTGGGCCCCCCTCAAGAATTACAGCAGGTCTGTACTACTAATGATGTAGATAATCAACCAATTAATTAGAGTTAAGCCTAGCTAGAGTCTTTTACGTGAGCACGCACAGCAGCCCAACTGGCAAAAAAAGCCCATCTGCGTGTGATTGCTTGTTTACTCGCCTATCAATCGTGGAAACGTGGGTCGTTTAGCCCCTGTTTTCTCTGGCCTAATCACATCGAGTGTGGATACTTGCCGCCCTTGGCTATTGCCTACCGCCGCCGCCGACCTTAGACTCGATTAATGGCGATTGCATCCAGCTGAGTATCGGTGACTATAGCGGCTGTCGATGGTCGTCGTTGCCTGTTTGCCGTCCGGCTGCGTCACCGCCCCATCAAGGCATCAACTCACCACCAAACTATTAATCGAGGTATCTGACTACAACTAACATGTTCCAGTTCTTCTTTTTCTTCGTATTAGCCATATGTTGGTAGTTCAAAAATAAAGAAAAAACTATGACAATTAGCTTTTCCATGCAAATTGCTTCAATCTCAAGTCGGGCTAATACTGAAAATTCAGATCTAATAGCTGGTAATTCTATAAAAAAGAAGATCTAGTAGTTGGGAACACTGTAGCTATATTTAGGCTTATGAAAAAAATTAGCTATGTTGTTTCTTGATGCCAATATCTTCATAAATTTACTACTAGACTTTTGTTTTGAGCTGTATTTATTTTAGACTGGATATGGATTATCATTGCTCGCCCCCCCTATGTCTAAATCCTGGCTCCGCCCCTGCTTTGGAACTAACCCCTCGTTTCATTTCCACTCCAAGTAAGTACCCAAATAAGTTATAATAACATAGAAGTTTCTGAACACGATCAAATATTCAAAGAAATGTGCTAACTTGTACTAAATCTGTGTGTTTTCAGCTTACACATATGACACGCAAGAAACCATCGTCGCCGATGAAATCAAAGCCAGCCCAACACCGGATGATATAACTCACATATCGCCCCTGAAGACAGAGCTGGAGTTTGGCACTAGATTCAAATATGGATGTACTGTGCCGGGCGATTCAGCCAAGTTGTTGGATAGTATGAACGAAAATGGAACAGGTGAAACAGGGATGGATGAAATTGTTAGATTCAAGTTTGTGCTGTCCAACCATGCAGCGGATACATACAAATCACATGTTAGCAATTCTTCAGCAAGGATACAGAATAGGTATAGGAATGTTGTCCAGTTCAATAGGGATAGGACCAAGATAAGGATTAAAAATTACCACGTTACGAAGGGACAGTTCGTTGATGCTCTGAAACCAAATGGAGAAGTTTGCCAGTCACTAATGGGACTTTGTTCGGTGGCGATAATGGCTGACTGGGAGACTAATAGAAGATTTATCCTTGACCAGGCCACCATAGTAAGTAACAATTTGTTTGTATAAAAAATGCCCACAGCGTTTTAAATAATTCTATCTGATTGTGATAAGTAAATTGTGTGACTTATCCAATGTGTTTCAGAAAGAACTGATGAAAGAGGGGCATGTATGTGACCAGAAGTCCATTGCTGCGAAGCTAAAAAAATTGGAGATAGAAGAGTTAGAAGAGGTGAGTGGTAGTAACATATATGTTTGTATTATGGAATGATAGAGCAATATCTTTTATTAACCTGTCTTATGTATGTTGCAGATCTTTCTTCCTATGCTGACAGGAAATCACTGGATTTTAGGTGTGGTTAATGTTGTGGAGGAATCGGTTCAGCTGTTCGACAGTTTGTTACCTGTCTCGATAGGGGAGCATCCACACGAAAAACTATGGAAACAAGTGGTATAACTACAAATTTAGTTTGTCACACTAACTCGTAAAACTGCGAAAATATGTGACACTGCTATATTGTTTTCGTGCTGTCGTGTAGGGTGAGAATTTGGAGCACGCGTACTGCTTAGCGAGGAGGAGGTCAATTGCAATTAGCTTCTTCGAATGGACTTATCCGAAGATTAAGATGCAAACCAACACGTATGGCATGCTCTTTCTCATTCAAACAAACCGAAACTTATTACTCCTCCAAATGCTATGTATAATGTAGGTTCAAAAGAGTGATTTTTTTTAGCGAATTCTCTCCTATTGGGCTATTGATAATAAATGTAAGAAAAGTTGTGGCCATTTAAAATGCTTCCCCTAGTTTTTTCTGTTATCTGGATTATGTCATTCAAAAAATTGTATTCCAAATAACTCAAATCTAACTAGAAACAGATTTGAAATTAAAAAAAAAGATCTGAAGTTGTTAGGTAAAATGAAGTGTCGTTTATATGAAAATGTGTTTGCAGGCACGACTGTGGGTTCCATGTGACTCAGGCACTTGAATTCTACAAGACGAAGGACATTGTAGGGTATGCAAAGGTAAATAAACAAAATTTGTATTGTTAAAAAAATTGTGTAGACAGAAAAGTCATTAACGATATCATTGGCAATTGCAGAAGAAGAACCTGTTGGCGTACAGGAAATACTTGTGTCACGTCCTCGTTTATCAACGGTACAATGACCTAAATCCTTTGAGGCCAAATCTACCGTATGAAGAACCATGAATGAAAACCTGCTGGATTGCAATAATTTTGCCCTACGTGCAAATTTGGTATGATTTGCAATGATGTAGTTGTGAACTTTCTTACTGTAGTAGCTGAATTGTTTTTAAAATGGAGTGTGAATTCTGTTTTGCATGTGACGTCAGTAATTCAGTTTCTGAGAAATACCGCTAATTCGGTTCGCCAGTCCATTAAATTTGGATGGTCTCTTCGGATAAATTTGATTGATCGAACGTTAAAGATTTGCACAAAAACTTTGCTGTATTTTCATATGGGCCATTTGGGTAGCGGTGTGCTTGTTGGGCTGGACCAAAATTCACAACAATTGGGTCACATGAAGAGAAGGATCTGCATTGATTGTTACTCTCGAATCAACCGTCCGTAGGTCAGCTAGATTATTTGGAGAAATACTGTCTCAGTACATAGGGGCACCGAACGGGCGGCAGAGATACAAGGAGTGTGCAAAAGTCAAACGCTATGTTTGACCCATGCTATGTGGCAAACACATAATGGCAGGCGATGCATGCTCCATTGAACTATTTTTAGCAGACAAACGTTGTGGCCACTTATGTAGAACCTCTGGACACTTTGCTATTTAATGAATGGGTGGGGTTTTATCCTTTTCAGATTTCAAATGGAAGGAAAATAAAATGATACATGTTTTGATTTAGATGGATATAGAATTGTAAACGTAGATAAAAAAATAAGGATGCGTCATTGAATAAATTTGGATACTATCATTTCTGTTATGCGTGTCTTGTGAAAGAAGACTCGGTGCATCTGTTTTAGCACGCCGGAGAGCATTGATGGTGCTATGTCATGCTACCATGTGCTGGGTGGGAAAAAAATGCGTGCAACTCAGATTGATTTGACATGAGGAAGAGACGCATGTCCTTGCTGAGAGGGAGGGGATCCGATGAGAGCGCACTCAGTGTTACAAAATAATAAAAGCGTGAAATGGTCGAAAGATATTACTAATTGGGTTGTTTATCCATTCGGACAACTTTTGTTTCTGCTTCGTACGTTGGTACTCCCTCCGTTCCAAATTAATTGACTCACATTTGTCTACACATGGATGTATCTAGACATGTTACACGTATAGATACATTCACATGTGGGCAAATGGAAGTCAATTAATTTGGAACGGAGGGAGTACTTTATTATAAACGGGGAAACATTTTTAAAAATGTTGTAATTTATAATTAATTTTTGTACCCGGGAAAATAATGGTAAAAGACAAAGACAGATTAATCGACTGAAGGTTTGTTGAACAGACCTGTTGTTTACATTCAGTAATTGATGGTTTATAATGAAACGAATATTGTAACTAAAAAAAACATAGTATGAACCAAAATAATTTCTGGTACAATCCAATATTTTCTTCGCAAGACATATACGGCAATTGTCACACCGCAAAAATAAGAAGAGATAAACCATAAAATGGAGACCCTAAAAAGAATATGGTCTTCCAATGGGAAAAGCACCACTTACCAAGATATGCGGGGCGACGATGCAAAAACGACTTCTGATTGCATGTGGGCGAAATTATATGAAGATACATAGAATTCTTTGAATAAGCTGACCTAAACTACACTGTTTTGAAGGTGTTGTATGGCACAGGACGAGATGAAAAATAAGTAAATGGGCATAATTAGCTATACTGACAATTCTAAATTAAAGTGTACCCGGGATTTAAATCCCGATATAGGGGGGTCTCGGTACGTTATTTGGCAACGTCGAATAAATAACGAAGAAAACAGGAAATTAATATCAACATGAGGTGTGAAAAGCTTATTATATATTGAAATGAGTATCAATTTGATGCAAATAGCATATAAAAAATGGATAGAAGAGATATCCTATACGGCCACGCGGCAAGCATTTTTAGGAGCACGTTAGATGAAGCGAAATCAGTAATGAGTTGGCGGTCCGACAAATTGTCCAGTTACAACATGAAACATGATCAAGCAAAACGTGACGGCTCTATGAGATATGTCAAATATCCACCCCTGTGAAAGCATCGCAAACGAGAAGAGTACATGGGAGATCACTGGCGGATAATTACCTAGAGGGGAACATGTGTGTGGCATGGTTGAGCTCTATCTCCTAAACTTAACCTACGACCAACGCCGGCTTTACAATATTATTCAGGAAGGATAAAAATGTGAAGGTGCCTTTTTTGTTAAAATAATGTTATGGATACTTTTTTAAAAATGGCCAGAGTTCTACTGGATATGTTACATTAAAAGAACGCCGCGATTAGCAATATATATGAAATGTGGAAAAGTTAAATGGTAGATTCTTGGTTAAGAATTGCAAATACATTAAAATGATTGGAATGATGTTGTTCTTCAAGATGGTCGTACTAGTAAAATTAGTGGCAGGAGATTGCGTATGGATGGGAGTGCAATGAAACAACGTTCAATCCCATATGAAACAATGATGACACATCCAATATTTGACATGAAACTGAAGTTAAAAAATAACGAATAAAATAAATAAGTTACCATATTGTTGAGATGTATTAAGAAATAAAAGTTCAAAGAAGTTTTGCTATGAAGAAAACAATTTAATGCTGTTAAAAATGTGCATAGAGAAAGCTGGTTTTAGTACGTACTATACTCCCCCATCGGTGCTACACTGCTACTTCAGTACGCAAGAAGCTATCTAGAGCGGAAGAGCCCCACTTCCCCCTGTTCCCCCAAATATTCCCATCCTCTTCTCTCTCCCACTAAAACATGGAAGAGGCCATGGATGGATGCCCCATTGCTAGGCTCCTTGACCACAAAGATGTTGTAGGAGAGATCATGATCAAGGTTGGATCTACTAGATCCATGATCTCCTTCAGTGCTGTCAACTCGGCATGCCTTGCGGCCAAGAAAAATCCTGGTCTGACTACCAGATTTGCTGGAGGTGAACAAGGCCGCCTTCGTAGGGTTCTTGGTGGAGTTCAAGCAGCTCAACATTGCTGACAAGAGGATGACCAGGCTGATCTACCACGGGGCATCAAGACATGAGGAGTCAGCTGTTGCTCTCCGGAAGAAGATCAAGCCAGATTTGATTGCTGAAGACACTGTTCTAGCTGCGAATGGCGGCTGTGTCCTGACGGTAGGATGCGGCCCGGAGGTGGCGCCGAAGTACTACTACATCAGCTACCCAGGCGACAACCCAAAGGAGTACACACCGGTGGCCAGCACCATGCCCAAGGTCCCTAAACATGGAGGCCAGCACACGAAGAACACGTATGGGCAGTTCGGTCTGATGAGGAAGGAAGGGCCCTCAGGCATATCGTTCTTCGAGAAGGACTGGGCAAATTCATTCGTCTGTTCTTATGCAGGAGCAGGCATCTACAAGGGCGAGAAAATATACATCCATGTCTGCGAGCCGGCTGATGGTACGTGGATCAGGCATGTTCCCCCCCCCCCCCCCCCCATAGATCCTGCTATTTGTGCTCTGTTTCACCGCAATCCTTATAGTGTTCTTCACGGGGACAGCCTCTTCTTGATGTACGTGATACGATTCGTCGTTCGTCTAGACTTAGGTAGCAAAACATTTAGCAAAATATACTTGCCAGGTGTGGTGAAAGAAAGGGCGATGACATGGCATGATTACACAGTATGCCATCACCACAAAAATGGGTTGGCTCTGATTCATTACTGGGGAGGAATGCTATACACATGGCTGCTGGTTTCTGTGACTGATGGGGGCGCCTGGAAGCTTGAATCAGCAATAAACTTGATTGAGATTTTCGGCACAAGAATACCAGCTGTTGTTGTGCAAAGTATGCTTGCAAGAGAGGGAGATCCAGTTGGTAGATGCCATTACTACACTGTGCAAGTTAGATCGGCTAGTCCTGATGGAAGATTTGTGCTGCTGACTGTTGGGTTTGATCCACACAATTACATGGTGGACATGACTAGGAAGAAAGTTCATAAGATCGCACAGCAAGAGTCGGATGGACCGATGGGGAGAGTCCATGCACTGACAGAACACTGGCCTCCGAAGGCGTGAAAGAGCATGGACGACAAGCAAATGTAGACTTGGTGAAGTACTTGATTCATGGATGCTGGGATCAGGCTAAACTAAGTGGTTATTTGTTTTGGGCTGATGGTTGTCATGGAAAGTAATGTTTGTAGTACATTCAAGCAGAACCCAGTACTATGTCCCCCTAATATTTATGTAATCGTTAGTAGTAGTTATTACCGGTACCAAGTATGTGTGTAAGAACCTTAATGTGGAATGCGGTTTTATGGGTCGTTTGTATGGACTAGCTAGCTGGTCTGCATATGGTACCCAGTACTTCTATGTGGAACCCTATGTTCTCGATACGTATTTTGTCTCTTTGGCTCTTTGACTAGCTAGCTGGTCTGCATATGGTGCCACCTGAGAGCTGAGAGCGAGAACGGGAATGATAATTGTGCAACGGCGACGTTTCACGCGATTTTTTTCACACCCATTTTGGGTGTCTTTTTTTTCAGTACGTTTTGGGTTTCTTTGGTTAGGCTTTTTTTTACTTTTGGAATTTAGCTTATATAAGCCATAAAAACATCTACTCCCTCCGTTCCAAATTACTCCTTGCGTTTCTAATATAAGATGTTTTAAATGTTACACATGTTGTCTAGATACATATACAAATGAGTGAACATACACATGCGTATGTGGACATATGTGTACATATGTGTGTGGACAAAATCTAAAACATCTTATACTCACTCCGTTCCAAAGTAGTTGACTTCCATTTGTAAAAAAGTGGATATATCTATACACGTAACATGTCTAGATACATCCACTTTTGGATAAATTGAAGTCAGCTATTTTGGAACGGAGAGAGTATTTGTGAATGGAGGGAGTAGATGACTTCCATTTTTCCACATGCGGATGTATGTAGACATGTTACAAGTATAGATACATTCACATTTGTACAAATAAAAGTTATCTAATTTAGAATGAATAGAGTAATAGGTGATTTTGGCTATGAATTTTGACTTGTACCATGTAACGTTGTCCAGTAAAAAGGCACAAAACATCGATTTGGCTTCTTCTTTTTTGCCTTACTAGTTGGAATGTGCACGTCTTCATAAAAAAGGATAATTTACAAGTAGTAAAGAAAATATCAGGGTTGACAAGTCCAGCCGTGGCCGAGAAGCTCTGCAGTTAGTTGGCCGCCTTTTTCTAATTAAGGATCGTTTATTTCAGGCAGTGACAAAATACCTGTAATATCTGTGAAATTGAAAAGCTTTTGCACGCGTGATCCGTGTTTTGACTAATAAGGATATATTTACGAAAACACATGTAAACAAATTAATAATACAGCTCAGTAATGAATTAATATATATATTCTTGCAAGCATTGATATATTTGTCCCTAAATGTCACTACAAATCATCCAAAATGACAACACATTTTATGATACATCAAATAAGAATTTACAAATAGTTAAATCATGAATATTTTCCATCTATCCCAATTCAAGTTACTAAAACATAATAGTATGTGTCTTAAGAAAAAAATTGCCGAAAGACTAATAACATATTGAGAAAGACTAATAGGAAGGAGTGAAAGTTGCACTACACGTCAATAGGCAGCAGTTATTCACTTATGGCATCGGCCACCGGCAGATGCATGCTGCTTGGTTCCACTGTGCGTCACGGTATGGTCCAATAAGGCGCTACGATGATAGGGGCCATGAGAACGCGGGCACATGACGCCGTGAAACAGAAGTAAATAAGGGGCAGGACCGATGGGAGCGATCGAGATGCATCAACGCAGTCGGCCTGCTCATCCTGTGCGCGCACGAAGGGGCGTGGAGCATGAGATCGAAGGCGCGGACGACGGGATCGAGAAGCTCGCCTCAGATTAACAAATCATATATTTTTTGCGGTGGCAATCTCTGTAATATTTACGAAAACGAAGAGGTACGATGGCATTAGCAGTATTATGTGATTTGGTGGGAGGGTAAAACGGGCAAAACTGGATTTGTGTTGAGTTGTCAAACATTGGAGCGATCTGAACCGTTGGCCAAATATTGAAGGGTTCAGATTCAATGTATCAACACAAGTTTGCTCTTTTAATAGTAGTATAGATAAGCCCAAGTCCAAAAAGCAAAGGCTCACTCGTGGTGACTTCGTCAATCTCCGTCGGCTCGGTCGCTCATAGAGGTAGGGTGTGCGTGTGTGCGTTCATAGGGGTGAATGTATGCGCGTGTATATGAGCGCTTGCGTTGTACTGTTTCTCAAAAAACTGTGCTTACGTCAGCAGACGCGCCGGCTGGCACAAGTTGGTCGAACGTACTCCCTCCGTTCTGAAATACTTGACTCTCAAATGAATGTACTTAGACAAAAAAAAGTGTCTAGATACACTCATTTTGGAGTCAAGTATTTCAAAACGGAGGGAGTATCATGCATGTCTGCCGATCGGTGCTCCATGCGTTCGCTGAGTAAGATTCGATCCGGCAGACACGAATACGTACGCAAATTTTACGTTAGCGATACGATGTGTTTGATCAAATCGTCGGTCACTGCCATGGGGCAATTATTTGGGAACAGGGCATGGGCGGCCGGTCACTCAAGAGTAGACTCCAGTCAACAGTTCCGTTGCTAAAATCTCCTTCCCATAGAAGAAAAATCCGTATTAACGAGACACCAAATCGTCAAATCTGGGATATGACATTTTTTTCAGTGCAAGAATGCTGGTAGTTTTGTAAATATATTATGGCTATACTAGAAGGAAAAGACACGTGTTGTCGCGTCCGTTCTAGTACGAACGACGACGTTAGATGAACAAACAGTTTTTTAGCAAAAAATATATATATAACAGTAATAATAATGGAGAAAATAGTACCACTGTCTCACTCTTTTACAACACGATTACTCAGACATCCTCAGTAATAAAGTTAGTAGTACACCACATAGAGAGAGCATGAGCCCATGTAAAAAAGGTTAAACTCTGCGGATACTGAGTTAGACGATCAGGATACAGCCACAATTATGTAATGTCATCAAAGTTAAATTATGTACATTGTTCTATAATGATAAAAAAATTGAACAAAGTTTTGATAATCTGTAGACAATTTATGGTATGATAAACATTGCAGACTGAGAGAGATAGATTAGCCAAGATTTGATTAGCCATCGAGATCCTACATTGATGGTCATTTATTTTATTATAATGAAATGAAGTAGACTTTTCTGACATAAATTATCCTAAAATCGGTATTCACGTAACGTAATTATGTCCTGACATAATTAAATCAATTGAATCGAATACGATCGATACTGTATAAAAACAGAGGAACATTCCATCAATAAATACTATATAAAATTGAGATATTAAACTGTTTACATGCCATATTAATTTGTGCATCAGATTCAGATTGACTAAAATATAAACAAAAATAAATGGCATGATTACCACAATCAGTATTGAGTATATATCTAACTGCAGGAATACCCATCTCCACACGTTCAACATCACATGCAATTTTATCATTGTACACTCATGTGTCATGGCTTTTCTGCACTCTAATGATTGCAGCTGAGTGTATGCATCCAACCATTTACCAAATACACATGCTCTTGCTTATATTATCTGACTCGTTCTCTGAATACAAGTGAGAGATAAGTAAATATACCGCAGCGAAAAGTTCACAGATAAATATCCACATCATCTTTCATCAGTAATTAGCTGACATCCAACAACGAGGCGTCTAACTCATCCTTCCACCCCCATTGGTCATTTACGGTTTCAACCACAGCTGCCACCACCACCGAGTCGAGCGTCGCACATAGCAACGGTGACAGGGGCAGCCGATGCGAAAGGCGACATGAATGTTCACATATAACTACTGCGTGAACTGTATGAAGTCCTTCAGCTTGCTGGCGTTGGGTGGCCACCAGAGGGGAGGACACGTGGTGTGCAAGTTGACAATGGACTTGAGGCGCGACATCGGGGATGGAGGTGCCTTCTAGTTCCAGGTGCTTGACGGAGCCAGAGGTGTGTGTGGAGAGATGGGCAAAATTTACGACAAGACGGCTGTTTCCGGTAGAATACGGCTCAAGGAAAGCAGAGCGAGAGAAATCGTGTCGCGTGGCACAGTTGAGCGATGTTATGGAGGATGATGGCGGCTAGGGGTGGGCATAAAAACCGAAGACCGAAAACCGAAACCGAAATGACCGAGACCGAAAAGACCGTTAGAAATTTGGGTAGCAAATTAGAAATGACCGAAATTAGATCAGAAATTCAGGTATCATTTATACATAACCCGAATAGACCGAAAGACCGATTTTATTTTATTTTGAGTGAATTATGTACGGAAGCAGCCGAATTTGTGTGCCAGCCCAGCTTATAAGTACATCTAGTCTATAGGCCCAACTACTAAACCAACCATACCATCTAGTCTCTACGCTCAACAACTGGGTATCTCAGCCCAGCGTACTGTAGATTCTCCCGTGCATGAGAGACTAGTCGATCGCCTCCCACTTTCCCAGTCCCGGGCGCCGATTCCCCTTCTTGCGCCCTATATTTTGGTCTATTTGGTCATGACCGAAGACCGGACCGAATAGACCGAAGACCGAAAAACAGAAAATTGAAAAGACCGAATTTATTACGGGTATCATTTCTAGATGACCGAAATTGTTAAAGACCGGAAAGACCGAACCGAACTAACCGAAAAGACCGAACGCCCACCCCTAATGGCGGCACAGAAAGGATAATGGCGTGAGTTGTCGGATAGTGTCAATAGCTCCGAACTCACGACGTCTCCTTTTATTAAAAAATCGAAACGACATGTCTAGGTTTCAATTTTTTGAAATAAAACATACCACTATCATGTACGTAACGCACTCTAAAATCTTTGGAAAAAATATTTTGTATTTTGTTCTACACAAAAAAATATAGAAAAAACTGAGGGGAAATGGAGCTATTTTTCCTTTTTCATAGCCACGGTTTCTTTTTTTAGCTGGGAATACCATTTGTTTCACCAAAAAATTGATAGATATGTACAAAACATATGTATATATCCAATAGAATTTTTCTCAAGCTCTATTTTAATATTCGAGAGTTGTGAACGATAAATATAAAGTAAGAATTCAGTGGGGTCCACCGTGAGGTGGTGTCACTACTCCATTGAAGGACATGTGGGAGCAAGTAGAGGGCACCAATTATATTTTTAGGGAGTGGCGTTGGATGGCCACCTGATGGGAGCGCATGTGCAAGTTGACAATGGATTTGAGGCGCAACATCAAGGATATAGGTGCCCAATAGTCCCAGGTGCTTGACAGAGTCAGCTGTGTGTGCGGAGAGACGGGCCAAATTTACAACGGGACGGTTGTTTTTGGTAGAATGCGGCTCAAGAGAGCGAAGGGAGAGAAAAGGTATCGCGTGGCACAAGTTGCGTGACACTATGGTGGACGCCGGCACTAGAGAAAGGATGAGGGAGAGACTTTTCAGAAAGTGTTAGTAGCTCCAAATTCACCGTATCTCCTTTAAAAAAAATTGAAGCGACATGTCTAGATTTCAATTTTTTGAAATAAAGCATACAACTACATGTACGTAATCTTTGTACAAAAAATTGTATTTTGGTCTACACAGAAAGAAATGAGAGGAAATTGAGCTATTTTCCTTTTTCATAATTACAATTTTGTTTAAGCTAGAAATGCCATTTTTTCACTGAAAATTTGGCAGATAAGTACATAACATGTATATATATCCAATTGAAATTTTTCAAACTCTATTTTAATATTTGAGGGCTGTAAATTATAAATATAATGTGAGAGCTGAGTGGGATCCACCGTAAGTTGATGTCTGTCGTGGTGGTATCACGGCAGATTCCATAGGATGGCTAAAGTGTGGGGCCGATGGACGCTGGTGGAATCCGGGAGAGGGCTAGCGCGCTAAGAAGCACACACGAAGAACACCACAGCACGCCAAGATCTACCCAGGTTCAGGGCCCTCGTGAGGAGGTAAAACCCCTACTCCTGCATGTCTCTCTGTATATATCTCGGTATCACAAATACAAGCTTGCTCTTTGAGCTGTATCACACGACAATGGTGCAAAGCACAAGGAAGGAGATGAAGCTATGGTGGAAAAGTATCTCTGGGCACCGTCCCTCACGCAGGAGGGGGTAGGGGCATATATATAGGCTAAACCGGATTACCGGAATACCCCTTGCAACGGTCACCTCTCCGTACCGGCACTGCAGACACGCACGCCTGCACGTCATGATTGTCTCTGCACAGTGGGCATGACGTGGCTTGCCCATATCCTGTCCCATATCTCTGCTCCAAAGTACGCCCGAGGTCAGCGACAAGACAGGGCCTGCCCATGCCTCTGCCTCGCAGTCTGCTCCCGGATAACCCGGAGTCAGCGGTGGAATGATGGCCTGCCATCTCGGTCTCCTGCACGCCCCCGTGTCAGGCGCTTCTGTGTCAGGCGCTCCCGTGCCAGACGGGAGGTGACAGGAGCATTGACTCTTGTCCGACATTAAGATAACCCGGCATGGATATGCCGGATCCTCCTTCCTCAAATATCCCTTCCTGCACATAAGAAAACACACAAGTTACCGACATTCATATGTCGGTTATGTTATCTCGGATCCTTATCTCGGATCCCTTGTCTCGGTCGACACATGCCGGCTATCACCAGCATGATACCTCGGTCCCTTCAGGCCTGGGTTAACTCGGTACGCTTATGTCGGTCTGCACCTACATCACGCTCCTAAGTCCAGGTACTCCGGTTTTTACTGTAACCTGGCCCACACTTGGGCATAGCTTTTACCACACCATGACCCTACCCGGAGGTAGCCCCCCGACAATGTCACTACTTCATTGGAGGACATGTGGAAGCGAGGAGAAGGCACCAATTCTAGGATCCTAGGGAGCTTTATACACACATGACACACCACCGAACATTGTTTCCAAATAGTATATCAAAATCATTTGTTTTCATGTACGTACTAGCCTACATGGGAGTCCTAATCTGATCTCCGGATCGGCTGTACCCAATAACCAAAACTTTAAGAAATATCTTATCTTTAAGCTTCGGAAATATTGCAAAAAAAATTGTACATATAGAGGACGGCTCAAAACACATACGTACAAAATTTGCCAAAAATATAAATTGAAATGTGATTACTGTAGCTTAAAGATAATGTAGAGTATCTTTGGTCTTGTAATGGCACAATGGTCGAGTAGGTGTATCACCAGAATAAGCTCGTACTGTGCTAGCCGGCCGCCGCGTTGTCAGCACAGAGAAGTTCTTCAAGGATCCCCTATCTCAATTCAGGAATGACTACGAAAAAGTTGTTTAGATTTACGAAAATGTTGTTTCGATTTCCCAAAAGTTTGGTTGAATTTACTTCGACGATTACAACACAATATAAGTAGGGCGTATATGATGGTCTTATGTCGAAATTCATCATATACTAACAAGATTGACGCAAACGTTGTTTTTTAAGGTTTGACCACCTCATTTGAGGGTGGTTTAATCCTATGTAAAAAAAAGTGTCGAGCTAGGCTTGAGTCAAGGCTTAAGTCATTCTTGACTCATCGATACTTACGCCAAACTACTCACGAGACTTTAGTAGAACCCGATTCCTTGATACTGACACTAAGATGCTCTTTTTCAACGTCGATCCGAGACAAATTAGACTCCTCAGATTATTTCAACCCTATAGCTCCCCAAAAAAGTCTTGAAGCTCTAGTCACATCTTCTTCAATCTGCTCAAGTTAAAGTGAATGAGTTACATGTCCATGTAGAGATTTTATAGGCAAGGGGTTCTTGAATAAGACCAAGCCTACTCTCTTGAGGGCATCCGTCATACCCTTGCATACTCCCTTTGAAATTTGAAACACCAACATACCATAGACAGCAAATCTTGTGTCACTCACTTTAGAAGAATTTCCTTTCCACCAATAGATAGTTGCTTTTCTTTCCACCCATTGATCCTATGAATAATTCTATCAATAAATACTGAAAGCGATCACTTATATCCGCTCCAACCGAGGCCAGGATACTTATCCGAGAGAGCTTCTGTAACAATATGTAGTGCCTCGCAAATTTCTGCTCTCAAGATAACATTTATGTTTGGGGAAAAGTAATTGCTCGACTTTGCCAAATGCACCAATTGTCCTGAATTTAGCACAATCAGTATCAATAACTTGTTTTAGAGAAGTTGCATTATTCATATACTCCTTCATGAGAATAAGAGAACCATCAGCTAAATGAAGATATGAAACTGTGGTGCATTCTTGCACACCCTACCCATCAATGCCACTAATTTCTTCTTCATACACCAAGAGACTAAATAAACCCCTCTGCGCACAGGAGGAACAAGGATGGGGAGAGGGTTTCCTCGTGAAGAAAACATCTACTCCCTTTGAACCAAAAAGAGTGTCGGAAGCAGTGCTATACTTTTGTACATAATCAGCTCACTTCTTCCGACATTTATATCGGATCGGAGGGAGTAGTAGTTAACGATAAAAAAACTCTAGTAGGAGTAAACATTTCAGCCTCCTCAGAAACCTCACTTGGTATCTCACCGAGCTAACACAGCTCATCATCAAAGAAATCCATGTTTCTGTAAAACCCAATCTTCTCATCATATTTTTCAAGAAAACCCATCCAACACGATCATAAGTTTTATGCATGTCCAACTTCACAGCACACGCCCTAGTTTTTTTTAAGATAAAGAGTATATATTAATATCATAGAGATATCAATTACACCCAGTCTCTGCAACAACGCAATAACCTAGGGTATTGCGGATGCACACAGCCAAAAAACAATAAGAAGAAGAAACTAAAAAAGAAAAGTCCCGCTACAGAGTCAGTCCTTGCAGCAGCAGCACAACCACCACCAAGACATCACCTGATGTCAAAGTTCTCCAAAAGCAACGCCTTCAAGAAGGAAACAATGCACAAGCGCAGTCGTTGCCCGATCGTAGATCTTGTGTTTTCACCCTGGAGATAGTCCTCGC
Organism: Poa pratensis; assembly: GCA_947311845.1. Taxonomy (NCBI): domain Eukaryota; kingdom Viridiplantae; phylum Streptophyta; class Magnoliopsida; order Poales; family Poaceae; genus Poa; species Poa pratensis. Next base: position 38,994,236 of record CAMZMU010000061.1, on the reverse strand, counting down.
TCTCAAAACAATGTCTTGAACAAGACAATCGCCAGGCACAACCAATTAAGGCCAGACCTTAGATTTTCACCCTGAAATGTAAGACTTTGAACTTCATCTGTGCTGTCGCCCCCACTTACATACTGCTGCTACAATTCTTTAAGCTCCAAGCAAGTTTCTCATCGCCGCAAAGGCTCCAGTCACCATTACCGGTCCTTCAGTCTCGGCTTTCATGACATTCTCCACCACTGACTTCACCATGGATTTGCCCATGATGGCAACAGAAGTAGAGCTTCACACGCCCTAGTTATATCCGATCTCTTGTTCTTAATAGAATGGACACACACACATAAGCCAAATGAACGTTGTTTGCATATGCGATATAACTTCAGGAAGGATCTCTTTTAACCGAAGAGGAAGCATGTTTTAGATAATTTTGTAAATCACATTGTATAAACTTATTGGACGATATTGAGTAATCGACTATGGGACATCCACCTTTGGAAGAAGAACAAATCTTATAGAAACTTCTTGATTGCATTACATTAGAGAAGCAACATGAGTTACTAACCATGAGTTCATGACACACATTAGGAATTTACACGTATGATGGTTTCCTACTTCAGTCCACGGTCTTCTTGTAGTTGTACCACCGTGCGACGACCAGGTAGGCACCGAAGTTGCCGACACAGAGCATGGCTAGCAGCCAGAAGAAGTAGTCGAGGTGGCCGTCGTTGATGTCGTCAGGGATCCACCCTGGCCGCCCGCCCGTCGCCGTGGCGCGCACCACGACGGCCACGAGCGCCGAGCTCGCGTAATTCCCCAGCGCGAACGCCGCGCTGGCAAGCCCCGAGCAAACGCTCCGCATGGCGTCGGGCGCCTGGTCGTAGAAGAACTCCATCTGGCCGATGAAAGTGAACACCTCCGCCGCGCCCACCACCACGTACTGCGGCACCTGCCAGAAGATCGACATCGGCACGTACTCCGCCCCGTCTGTCCCGACGAACGTGCCATGGCGCGCGAGGACGCGGCGGCGGGCGACCTCTAGCGCGCCGGCGGCAAGCATGGCGAGGGTGAGGATGACGAAGCCCACGCCCATGCGCGCCAGCTGCGTGAACCCGCGGCTGTGTCCCGTGAGGCGGCGCGCGAGCGGGACGACTGCGCGGTCGTAGAGCGGCACCCAGACCATGACGCTGAGGGTGTCGAAGACGGAGAGCACGGCGGCGGGGACGCGGAAGCTGCCGACGCGTGGGTCCAGGGTGTCGCCCTGGAGGATGAAGGTCGTCGACATCTGCGTGTAGGCGGCGGCGAAGATGATGCCGCACGCCCACACGGGGAGCAGCCGGAGCACGCACTTGAGCTCCTCCACCTGCGTCACTGTGCACAGTCGCCACGGGCTCGCCGGCCGCACCGCCTTGTCGTCCGCCGTCTCCACCGCCGCCTTGTCCAAGAACCTGAATATTCGATCGATTAACAACCGCCCGGCCTATGCAACAGATCGCCATGGATGCATCAATTCAAAAATTCATTCATTGCTTTGATTGTGTAGTACAATTATGTGTTCAGACTTAGAGATCATACAAGTTGCAACGTTCAAACGGTCTTGCATGAAATCTGGGATAGTTTCGGCACGGCGTGTGGAAAATGGCCGGCGTCGGCATGAAAGTGACTGCTGGCACAAAACAGGGTCCAGGAAAACAAAAGGAAGGGAAATGATGTGAAACGGATTTGGCGCGCGTCCGACAAACTTCTTTTGCGGTTCGATTATAAGGTCTCCTAATAAACGGAAACGTGCGTACCGTGCACGCCCTCATGGCGCCCCAGGATGTGATGGCCTGATAGGTGCGTTCTCAAAATTTACTCACGGTGTTTGTCGCAGAATACAGGAGCATCTCGAGCGAATTCACATAATCAAGATGCCCAGGGATTTACTATGGGACAGATTTTGACAAGAACTAAGAGGTTAGTGCAGATTAGGTCCGGTCCAGGTAGATTATAGAGGTTAGTGCATGCCATGTCGCCATGACATTTTAGCGCCGCTAACTGATGCAGCTCCAAGTAGAGTACTCTGCATGTCTGCCATAGCTCAATCATAAACGATAGGGACAGCTAACGAGCCTACGAGTAGTGCAGGAGAAAAAGATCAGTGCAAGTGGAAGCTACGCTAGCGACGTTCGCTGACCTGAACTGGTCGGTGTGCGCGAGGCGGCGGCTCCCCTGTATCGCGGACATGCCATCGTCGCCGTCACACTCGTGCAGCAGCGCCGCGTCGTCCGGCGCCTCCACGCCGCACTTCCTCGAGGCGGCGACCACCACCTGCGCGATCCTGGTGAGCGGGCTGCCCCCGGGGGGCTGGTGGCGACGGTACGCGCCCGTGCCGGCCAGGAACAGCGCGACGGCGAGCACGCCGAGCAGGGCCGGGATGCCGTAGCCGAGCCGCCAGCCGTGCGCGGCCTGCACCCACACCAGCACGGTGCCGCCGACGAGCGAGCCCACGTTGATGGAGAAGTAGAACCAGTTGAAGAAGGAGCTCTGCCGCCCGCGCTCCGACTCGTCGTCGCCGAACTGGTCGGCCCCGAACGACACCATGACCGGCGACAGCGCGCCGCCGAGGGCCACCAGGTACAGCCCCGCGTAGAACACCGCGCTCTGCAGCGCTGCCGACGCGCTCGCCGTCACCACCCCGTACCCCGCGACGGAGATGACGAGGAAGAGGGTGATGGTCCAGTATCTGCCGAGGAAGGAGTCGGCGAGGAAGGCGGCGACGAGCGGCGTGATGGCGCAGGTGCCCACCCAGTTGGTCACGCTGTTCGCCGCGGACTTGCTGCCGGCGTGCAACTCCACCTTGAAGTAGTTCACCAGGTTCGTCGACAAGCCGTAGTAGGACGTGTACTGCAAGCAGTTGTTCACTGCATGCACGATCGAACAGGGTCAGTATTGAGTATAGCATATACTATGGATATACTGTTTCTTTCTTTTTGTGATGAGAAGGATGCGACTGTTACCGAGGAGCAAAGTGCAGCCCCACGAGCTCCGGCGATCCTCGTTGGGCGTCCGACGATCTGCGTCGCCGCCATGGGAGCCTTTTGATTCTACTTCTACAGCTTCCATGGTCTCAACAGTTCGATCGGGTGACCCTGAAAAATGAAACCATGAATTTCAGACACAGCACTAAATTAACTCTTTATTTTGTTGCTGATGAGATCAATAATTTGCACCCCTTTGATGAGAGATGTCTAATTAACAAGGTTGAGAGTGGAGAACATATAAAGTGGATTCAAGAAACCATACTAGCTTGATTGCAGTTGATTTTGCCTCGGGCTCGCCTGTAATGATCTGTTCGTTGCCGACCCTCCTTCACAGCTTCACGCTACTAAGTTCTCGATATATATCTTGTCACTTTCGCTCTTAACCACGACGACGAGTTGGCATTTTGGCTAGCTAGCAGCTCTGCATATATGGTGCCACTTGATAGTTGAGAGCGAGAGCGGTGATGCTAATGGTGCAATGGCGACTGAACGTTCGTGTATACAGCGGGACAGGATTACAACGGCCATATATAATTAAGCTGCCAAGGAGTGGATGCGACTGCACAAAATCTGTGCACGCGGTATTGACGTGTACAGGTACGAGTAATGATATATTCTCAGCACAAAACGTGTTTAAATTAACGAGTAGTCACTGTAGATCGATGGTTCATGTGCATGCCCATGGCACATTGGTCATCATGAAAATCTCCGGTTCATAAAAAGTGTCGTGAGTTGTGCTTGCTATGTTGTTTTCCAGCGACATAAATCATACTCCCTCCGTTCACAAAAGGATGTCTCAATCTTTTCTAGATTTATATGTATGTAGACATATTTTAGTGTGTAGATACATCCAAATTTAGATAAAGTTGAGACATCCTTTTATGAACGGAGGGAGTAGATCGGAGAGAGTATATATGTCAACCCACGGGAAGGATACATGATGTACGCCACGTAGACCCCAACAGGCAGGCATGACATGCAAGCGACATTAGGATGCCCACCAGATCACGCCGTCACCATTGCCCCATTTCGTCGCAAATTGTCCGCTCGAAGTTTGTACATACGACTATACGAGCCGACTCACTGGCATTCTTCATACTCGTTTCGTACGGCGGTTTGCGAGTTGCTGTTTCCCACCGTTGGTTCAGTCGGGGCTGAGGCTACCTTCCATCCCGCATACAAGGTGTTCGACCGCTCACCTACTAATTAATTTCATTTAAATTATTTGCCTATTAAATATGATAGAATTATTTGTAGTTCTTACTTTATTGTTTGATTCTTAAGTTAATGGTAAGTTCATTTTTCACCAAATGATGGAAGAGGATATCATTACATTAGCCAATGATGATGAGAACTAGATAATTCCCGCTGTTATTTTAGCTGCACAAGAGGTGCTAAATGCCCCTCCCTAACGAGGAAGATCGTGGGATGAAGGACAAGCCCCCAAAAAAAAAAACGTTGATCGACTAAGGGGTCACGTGATGTGTACCATGACTATTTTTCTACCCCCAACCCTCCTCCCATGACCTTTTTTTTACTAAGTAAAGATTGTAATGGACCGATTGGATTCTATATTAAGAAATGCATTGCTTTGTGGCTTCATTAATTTAAAGTCGGACTCATCTTGAGCCTTACGTATAAAAGAGCCTTTCTTTTGTACGGCTATTTTTATATGAAGTTGTTGCGGATACTGTTTCTAAAATTTGGACATGTATGGTGTGGCGCCGTGTTCGTGGGCGTCGAGCGGCCGTAACACACGGTCCAACGGTGCGGTTGCTCTGTTTTGCTTTTTTGTGATGATTGATGAATGACGATCTACCCCTATGAGCACTTGTGCGTTCATAGGAGTGAGTGTGTGCACGTTTATGTGAGCGTCTGCATTGTACTGTGTTTCGCAAAAAAAGAGATGAATGACGATCTATCTAGCCAGCCATGGGCCCATGGCTAGGGTTAATCAGGATTTGACAGTGCTGATCTCCATTCTCATCTTGATCCTGCTTTGTCACAAGTGCGCCCACTAAAAAAGTGATTAACCCTCCTCTTCTATGACTGGGACTTTCTCCCTCTGTTACTAAATGTAAAATGTTTTATATATTACACACCAGTTGTCTAGATACATACACAAAATATACATGAAATATGTGTAGATACATTCATGTATATGTGCATTTGAGAACGGAGGGAGTATTTCACATCACGTAAAAGTAACTTCAGCACACTCTGTCCCGAGTATCATGCCTGCCGATCGGTGCGTCATGCGTTGGGTCGGGCTGCAGGAAGATTGGGTCTGACACGGGAGAGGGGCGGGATCGGCGTTGGCGGCCGTATACGTACGCAATTTCATGGTAGTTTGATTGGTCAAAATATCACCAGTCAAGGCCATGGGGGCAATTATTTGGGGGCCAGGCAATCAGGCATTCAGGCATGGGCGCCTGGTGACTCACAACTTCACTCAAGAGCTACTCCTATATAGTGGACTCAAGTCAAGACTACCACTTTTTCCGGTCCGGTTTTCGTGATAACGTTTTGTCTCCTTGTAGCTGGTGCTACCACTTTAAGTCCAATCTGATGTGTGCTTTGCACGCACATCGGCACATGGACCTATATACAATATTTTTATTTCTGAAATGTTGCTAGTCTGCACTGCAATCAATCCATTAAACTAGTTGTTAGTCCCTCCATTACTAATATAAAATATTCTATATTGTATTTCGAAATTGACTACATACAAGCGAAGATATGTACAAAACAAGTGTAGATATATTTGAATCAAGGAAAAACTAAAATGACTTACATTAGTGAAGGAATGGAGTACTATCATTTATATATAGGCCGCTGCATGAAGGTCCATAGAAGAAAATGCGCGAGACACCTCTGCCGACGCTGTTGTTCAAGTGCCACATACTGTAGTACTGTACTATGGTAGTGTCGTTTATTTCTTGTACGCATGCAGTAGCCTCGCTCGCCAACAGGAATATGGTCGTGTTTCATCTTTTAAACAGAGGCAGATTTGCTATGGTGTACTAAAGAAAATTACTCCCTTCATTTTTTTATATATATATTCTTGTAGCTACTTCAAATTTGTTCTAGATACGGACTGAAATTGGTGAACATACGCATTTAAACATGTCTAGATACTCATGAATCTAGAAAAAGCTGAAACATCATATATTTAGAAACCAGGGAGTATATTATTACACTTAGTCTAATTGTTTCTTATGCTCTAGGTGTGATATTGTTTCATGTTCAATTTTTCCATGCTTAGGCTAAACATTTGTTCCTCTCACCCAGCACTATTTTTTTGTTCTGACCCCATAAGAATTTGCTCCACTTAATTCTGTTTCACTCATAGTCATGAACTCATGATCTTTGGCGCATGCTATAATCATGTCCCAATCTATTTTAATTTTCACGCTTAATATGTTCCACGACAACAGAAATAATGTTCATGTTTTTTGGCTCATAGTTATGATCTTTTTCGTGAAATTAAAATATAGTTGCACTTACTCTAAATGTTTGTTCTGCTTGTAGTAAACCTATTTGACAACCAGGTCGGAGCGTATTAAGCTCCGCACACCCATCCTGGGCACTGTGGGCCGGCCCAATAGCTACGACCTGCTTTTTTTTCAGTTTCCGTTTTTTTTTTAGTTTCTTTTTCTTTTTTCTGTTTCTTTGTGTGTCTATTTAAAACAATGTTTTCGGATTTGAAATTTGTTCAGATCTAAAAAAATGTTCAGTTTTCGAAAAAGTTTAAATTTTCAAAATGTTCAAAATTGATTGTTCAGTTTACGAAAAACTTCAAATTTGAAAAATGTTCAAAATTAAAAAAATGTTCGAATCTAAAAATTGTTCAGTTTTTGAAAAATGTTCGCTATTTAAAAAATGTTCAGTTTTCGAGAAATGTTCAAATTCGAAAATGTTCAGTTTGAAAAATGTTCAAAATTTGAAAAATGTTAGCTATTTAAAAAATGTTCAGTTTTCGAGAAATGTTCAAATTCGAAAATATTCAGTTTGAAAAATGTTCAAAATTTGAAAATGTTGAGAACTATTTTTTTCAAAGTTTAAAAAATGTTCAGAATTAAAATTGTTTAAGATTTGAAAATGTTCATAATTAAAAATTATTCAGTTTTCGAAAAAAACGTTCAAATTTGAAAATGTTCATATTGTGGAAAATGTTCATGTTTATTAAAATGAAAAAGGAGAGAAACAGTACATGTTATTGGGCTGCGGTTGGAGCGGCCCATGAACTAGCAGCCTAAACTGGGTCGAGCCCACTAGCGCGAGGGGGTGTGCGGAGCCTTGTTTCGTCCGCATAGGTCGGTAGGGGGAGCTCCTATACTGCCCATTTCCTACAACCCTTTCGCTTCGCGATTTTTTCCTTCTGTTTTGCTGATTTGGACGGAACAGTCATTCAATAGGACATATTTCGAAATTCAAATCTGAACATTTTCGAAATGAAAAAATTTTAAATCTGTCAAAATGAACAATTTTCAAATCTAAACATTTTTCGAAAATGAACAAATTTTATATCTGAACAATTTTAAATTTTGAACAAATTTTGAATCTGAACAAATCTTAAATCTGAACATTTTCAAAAAATGATCAAAATTTAAATCTGAATAATTTTAAAATTTGAACAAATTTTGAAAATGAACAATTTTTTAATATGAACAAATTTTAAATCTGAATATTTTTTGAAAAATGAACAAATTTTAATTCTGAACAATTTTTAAATTTGAACAAATTTTAAAAATGAACAATTTTTGAATCTGAATAAATTTCAAATATGAATATTTTTTGAAATAAACAATTTTCAAATCTGAACATTTTTCTAAATGAACAATTTTCAAATCTGAACAATTTTCAAAAATGAATAATTTTCGAAAAAAAGAATATAAAAAAGAAACAAAATAAAAAGAAAGAAAAAACGAAAAGAAAAGGAAAGGAAAAAACAGAGAAGAAAAATGAAAAAAACGAAACAGGGAAAAAACTAACTGCTGAAACTGCAATGGGCCGGCCCATTTGTCACCGGAGGGTACGCGGACTAGCGTCCGCGGTAGGCGCGATATAGGTTTTCCCGTCGGTAGGTCGAAGGATAGGAGCTCCCGAAGTGGCAAACCCGCACAGCCCTTAATTCTAAATCCCGCAGATTTGATTACTCTTGCCCATCATACTATATATAAAAGGGCGTCAGATTCACCCTTCATTTTGCCCTCCACGTCACCCGGTAAACACGGGCCGTCCGATCACTCTAACAGACGGTCCAGATCGCGTGCTGCTACAGTATTACTGTAGCAACCGAATAACTACCAATCGCGTGCTGCCACGTCGCGCTCCGGTGCACCTTTTACAAAAAACCGCCCGCAATGGACCTATTTGCAAATCGGAAAAAGTCCAGGGTTCTCCGAGAAAAAATGTCCACAGAACAACCCTTTCCTCTCTTCTCTCCCACGCGCGCCCGCGGTTCGCCGCCGCCGTCGCTGCGTGCCGGCGCCGCTCCGGCCCTCCTCGCCCGAATCGGCGGCCACGGAGAGGTTCGCCGTCGCATCCCGCACCTCCTCGCCGCGGATCCGGTGTCGGGACGCCGCGCCGTGGCCGAAAACGTCGCCGTTGTGCCGCACTGCCTCCGCCGCCTCCGACGCGCCGCCGCGGCCGCTCCGGCGACCAAAAGGTAGCGGCGCTGCCGCTCCCGGCCTCCCCGCGTCGAGGCGCGTCGGGCGCGACCCCGCGCGCGTCCTGGAACGCACGGACGCGTCGCCGGCGCCGCCGTGCTCCGCCGTCGCCGCTGTGGCCGCAGACGACGGATGACGTTAGCACGACGTCATCTGCGGCCCCACGTGGAAATTTTTTTTTTACAGAAAAGGTTTTAAATTTGCAAAATCAATTACTTTAAATCTACCCAAAAGAAAAATATGAAAAATACATGCTATTTGGAATACATGCTATTTTTTTACAGAAAAGGTTTTAAGTTTGGAATACATGCTATTTATTTATGGCAAAAAAACAAATATTTTTGAATTTCCAAATTTGGTAAATATTCGGAGAAATTTGAATTCTTCACACCGCGTTATTCACAAATACGACAAAAAAAAAACACTACAAAAAAACCACTACCTATTTATGTCATACGACCAAAATTAAAATTCGAGAATAATATTTTTGAATGCTTTTCCAAACCGAGCATTCAAAATTCAGATTTTAGTATTCTAAATTTTTAAATCATCTTCGAATCAAATTCAATTCGTAAATGTTAAAAGCATTAAACATAACAACATAAGCAAAATATGCTCGAGTCGCCCGTTGGCTATGCCACCCCATTATTAGGCGTACGATGGAACATCTTGATTGGCGCTGCGCAAACACTTCCTGTATCTAATTAGAGGACTAGCTGCAAATTATCTGACCAAGCTGACATAGTCTACAGACTTGTACAGCCACCATAGCCGGAATGGATCAGTCCCGGCAGATGTGTGAACTGACAACTTGGTCAAAGACCTCATTTAAAGCAGCTGCCCTTCAATTGAAGGGAACACACCCAGAGTTCGTACTTTTAGTTATTCTATAAATTTGCTCATCTCTCCCGTGTTTGGATTGTTGTTTATGTCTGCTTGCAACGAGACTTAGAGGAGTGAGCGTATGCACCAGCATTAACTAGCTAGTAATCTTATGCTGCTTTGCATGTGTCTAGGAACCATCGAGTAATTAACCAGGAGAACAGTGCAAACTTGTAGTCCATCGTCTACACGACGTCTAGTGACCAGAGAAACGTGCTGGAGTCTTGTATTAACAAGACGTAATGTGACGTAGTGGGTGGAGCATCCTTATTATCTTGCGTGGACGCTGCATGGAGTCCAGGAAGCAAAATAGCTGGCTGCTGGGCATTTACTTGATCTCATGCAGTAAAAAAATGGTCAAATTTGCACACGATGCTACTGAGCTGCTTCCCTCTTATCCCGCCTCCACGTGCATGATACCATCTGTCGAGTGGCGCGCAATTTCATAATGGCGTTGATCACCATATGCTTGCTTAGAGCTGTGTAGGTGAATCAGTTTAAAAAAAGTTTGGTGTCTTCATGGAGGGTAGCTCATCATGCTTCCCTCTTATCCCGCCTGCACATCACATGCATTCTACAGATCACTGGCGAGCTGTCAGAATTCGCTGATTTTACTCCCGTATCATCGTATCATTAGGAGGTAATCATCTTGTGTACGTGTTTTGCGGACTACTAACTCTGCTCACAGAGGAACCTGACACCGTAGACAGAATCTCCAAGAAGAGATCGGACGGCAGTGGAGGGGGTGGTATAGCCAACGGGCGACCAAAAATCCGCTCTAAACAACATAAACACACAAAAAATATACATTGCTACTTATAGCATATAAGGAAATTCCAAGTTTGAATATTTCACAAATTTAAATATATTTCTATTCTTTATATTCATAACAAACTTACAACCACAAAATATTTTTAAATTTCAATAGATCCAAATCCAATAAACCATCGAACGTGAATATTTTCCAAATTTAAATTCTTTACACCACATTATTTACGAAAAGTAAGAAAAAAAAACATGACTACAAAAATAAACACTGCCTATTTATGTCATATGACAAAAAATAAAAATCAAGAATTCAATTTTTGAATGCCTTTCAAAACCAATCATTCAGTAAACGTAAAATAGAAAAACAAAAAAAAATTCTACTTTTAGCGAATTTTAAAATTTAAACACCTTATAGCTTCACACTTTTTTAAAAAAAATAAGCACGTTCAAAACTAAGCAGCTTCCAACTGCGGATGTTTTTAAATTTAAGCTAAACCCTAAAAAATCATATTCGAGCGCTCCAACTCAAATTACTAATTTTATTTAATCATTTCAACTTACCATTTTGTTAAAATTAAAAGAATAAAAATTGCAGTACATTCCAATACGGCCAATTTTCAAATACTCAACATTCTTTCAAGCACAAATTTTTCCACATTCAAATAATATATCCAAACATCCCAATTTTCTAAATATCTGAAAATAGTCAATATGACAAATTGCTTCTTCTACGATAAAATATATCATATTTCTCATAAAAAAAATACATGCAACACATTTCTAAAACTCAATTTGCTAAAAAAAGGAAAACTCTAAAATATAAATACTTCACATATTATCTCACATAACCTTTAAAAACCTCTAACACATTTGAAATAAATGTTCAAAGAAATGCAACACATTTGAACATTTCGAATTGCTAGAAAATTGAAAACACTCTAAAATATAACCCCCAAACTGCATTAACCCTAATTATGTAGTTGAAACAAATACTTACGATATATTTCAAATATATCCAAACATCCCAATTTTCTAAATATTTGAAAATAGTCAATATAGCAAATTGCTTCGTCTACGATAAAATATATCATAATTCTCGCAAAAAAATACATGCAACACATTTAAAAAATTCAATTTGCTAAAAAAAGAACAAAAAATTGAAATACTCTAAAATATATATATATATCTCACATATTATCTTACATATTGCATTCTCCCTAATTACGATGTTCAAATAAATCCAAACAAATATTTCGACAAAATACAAACATATAAAACCATTCCAACTTACTAAACATTTAACGTAACTCTAAAATGTGTGAACCAACTAACAAAAAAAAACTACTTAGGAATATTTTCACACAAAAAAAACAAAACACATGCAAACATGTAAAACCATTTCACCTTACTAAACATTTAACGTAACTCTAAAATGTGTGAACCACCTCACAGGAAAAAAAAAAACTAACTACTTAGGAATATTTTCACACAAAAAAACAAAACACATTTTAAATTGAATTACAATAATTCCCAAATTTGAGCAATCTCCAAAATCCAACCATTTTTAAAACGAAAGCATTTTTCAATTTCAATGATTTCCAAACTTAGACAACTTTACAACATCACCATTTTCAAATTCAAATTCAAAAACACACGCGCGGCATTGCCGCGCTCAAATACCTAGTTAACATTAACAGAAAGGGAAGTTTAATCGGCAAAGCGCAACTACCCGTCCAGCTCTGATCCTCAAATTCGGTCAGACCATGGAGCCGCTCTGTCCCGAGATCCCCTGAAATCCCAAATCCTCTGAAATCCCACGGCGGCGCAGGGCGAGACCGAAGGCAGCTGGAGCGACGATCCCCGCGGGAGGGCTCGCCGGCAGGCGGCGTGTTGCGTGCATCATCTCGGTATCTCACTGGATTCTTTTTATTCTTCGCCAAGAAGCTCAATTTGTCATCTTTCTGAATTCCCACGGCGGCGCAGGGCGAGGCCGAAGGCAGCTGGAGTGACGATTCGCGCGGGAGGGCTGCGACGTGGTGCGTGCATCCCACTTGGATTCAGATAGCTCTTGGCCAACCAGGTCAATTTGCCATCTTTGTTGCATCGAGGGCGGCATCTGGGGATGGACGATGCATCCCGTTGGGAGTGTCTCCATCCGGACTTGGTTCGGCTGCTTGGGTGGCGGGTGCTGGCCGGAGATCTGCTCGACTACGTGCGCTTCCGCGCCGTCTGCCCCCTCTGGCGCTCAAGCACCGTCTGCCCACGAGGCCGCGGCCTCGTCGACGAACGTTTCCATCCGCGGCGGTGGGTGTTGCTGCCTGAGGGCCACGAACTCTTCCCCGGCCACAGCAAGCTGCATGGCTACATCCGCTTCTTCAACCTCTCCACGGGCCTCTTCGTGCGCGCACGGCTCCCGCTGTTCGAGGACCACCGCATTCTCGACTCGGTTGACGGCCTCGTCCTCTTGCTACAGGAACGAGACAACGCCGTCAGCCTCCTCCACCCCTTCACCGGCGACATCGCCGAGCTCCCGCCACTCACAACCCTCGTGAGTGCCTATAATGCGGCTAATAAGTCCAATCTGTCTTGCGGATGGGACCTGGCGGATTTCAGGAAATTCAGTGCTACCTCCGTCAGTGTGAGCGCAGATGGAGTCATCACGGTCATGATTATTCTTTCAAGGATAATGCATGTGGCCTTTGCTACCTCCACCGGGGATCGGCAATGGTGTGTCTCAAGCTGGAGCCTTTCTCCCACCTGGAGGTCAGTGTCGTTCCAAGGCAGGCTCTACATATTGCAGCGTTCCAGATATAACAGTGACCCAGAGATTCTCCAGATCGACCCTCCCCAGCATAAGGAAATCGACCCACCAAAGTTGATTGCCACATGTCCAGGCAAAATCCAGCCTCCCTACCACCTGGTACAATGTGAAACGGATGTTCTAGCTGTCGGTTGGCGCGACAAACCGAATTCTTTGCAATTGTTAGTTTACAGATTAGCCGACCTTATCCTAGAAAAATTTAACCCAGTAGCAACAATTGGGGGAAATGTTCTATTTGCCAAAACCGAAAGGAGTTTGAGTGCTCCCTACCATAGTTGGTGACACCATTGTAAAAAACAAACCGAAGGAGATACATCTTGCGGAGTACCACCTCAAGGGTGACACATGGTTACCGACAACGGATGAATCTACTTGTGGTTTTGAACCGTCGACTGGTAACCTGGTTTACCGTATCTTTTGGTGCCATTATAATTGGTGAGCTAATTGTTCTTTCTAACTTTCCTTGTTTCTCGAAGACTATTGTGCTTCTTGATGAGATAATTATTTCCCCACTTTTGGCTGCAGGAAAAAAAATGAAACTTGTCTTCAAGGGGACACTACGCCTAGGTTAGTGAAGCGAAACTGGCGAGACGAGGTAAGTTCAACTCGACATACTCCCTTTGCCCCAAAATATAAGCCATATTTTCTTCGTTAGGAAAAAAACTTTGACACGGTATTTTCGTGTCCTTTTGCTAGGCATAATCATGGATAGAGGTGGCTTTTGGATTTTTATGCCTCTACACTCCTACCGCCACAAAGGAGCCCTGATTATTGGCATATTTTGCTACAATTTTCTTGTGGCTGTTAAAATCGTTATGTAATTGTTGCTTGTGACAAGACAATCCTTACTTATCTGCTAAATTATTGTGCTCCTCTATCATTGTTTTGTCTTAATTCATACAATAGATCATTTTTTTCTTGTTGAATTGGTTACCATGCTGATTCGTTTTGGTGCTACGTAAATGCAGTATACAGTCTACAGATTTTCATTTTGTTGTTTTAACCAATATTGGTGAAACGACCAGTTGAATCACATGAACAAGTGTCAAAGTCGTTCTTCTTTATCGTTTCTGTTGGATCGCCTGGTCTAAGAGCAGCTCCAGTAGTTTAAAAAAATGAATTATTTATCTGGGTGTTTAGAAAAGGTTGCTTTGGCATACTCCTTATAATGTATTCTTTATATATATAGGAAAAATGCCCGTGCGTTGCAACGGGAGAAGCGAGACAGACGAAACCAAAAAATTCCTAATTTCATATTTATTATTATATGAAACATTATGATAAATTTATTGTCGGATATAGCCACCGTAAAAAAATGGTAGGACCTTTTGACGGTTGTCGTCCCTGTTAAGAGCACATGATCTTCTTGCATAGTCATAAATTAAAATTGAACTCTTCTCTAAGAAGAAAATGTAAAAATTATATTTGTGGATTAACCCAAAGCTCATAGCACAAGTAACGATTGACCAAATTTGATTGTACAAATAAAGTATGAACTCAAAAGTAGATATGAAAAAAAAACGTTGCAAACTTTCGAGCAATGCGAGTGTTGAAACTGATCTCGCACACGGTTTTGTTTTCTTTTGACAGTATGCAACAAGCGTATTTTTTTTTAAGAAGGCAGCAAACATGCATCGACTCCCAGTGTTAACCAAGGAGACACACGAACCTCGGAAGGCGAAACGTTTTTCTCTCGCGTAAGGCGATTATGAGGCGATCATGAAGGCGAATAAGGGTTTCCGGCCGCCGCCGGCGGCGATTGCTTCTCCGGTGCTTTTTCTGTCCTGTTGTACCTGACATTGTCAAGTGCAAGCAGTTTGTGGTGTCCGCTGGCGTTAGGAGCCTGCGTTTTGTCCGAGATTGAGAAGGTGTGTTGAGATCGGATTTTCTTGGTGAGATTGAGAAGTGCTGCTCCGGTGCTTTTGAGATCGCTGTGTGAGCGCTGTTGGAGATCGTTTTGGAGACTTTACCTCCTTCAGGGAGGATCACCAGGATCAATGATCACCGCAGGATGGAACTGCCAGGGGATGAATACTTCCCGGGCAGTTCTAGCGCTTCTGGAAGTTCAGAGGCAAATAAAACCAGATGTGGTGTTTCTGTCTGAATCACATCTGTCAAAAGCTAAGGCAGAGAAGTTGATGCGCAAACTGAAGTTTGATAGGTTGTTAGTTCATGAGAGTGATGGACGGAGTGGTGGTTTGATACTCATGTGGAAGAAAGAAATAAAGATAGTGAATAAAAGAGTGGAGAAGAATTTCATTGATGTGGTGGTGGAAGGAGAACAACATTGGCGCCTCAAGGGTTTCTACGGAGAACCGAGTTGGGCCAATAAGCATAAATCATGGGAATACATTAGAGACCTTCATATGAATCTGAACATGCCGTGGTTACTTCTAGGAGACTTCAATGAAATCTTATTTTCATGGGAAAAGGAGGGTGGAGCTCCCAGACCCCTCCGGCGCATGAAAGATTTTCAGGACTGCCTTTCTGATTGTGGTCTAGAAGACCTAGGATACACAGGAGATATCTTTACTTGGAGGCGTGGAAAATTGAGGGAGAGACTCGACCGAGCGGTAGCCAATGCCGCTTGGAATAATATGTTTCCTCTAAGCAAAGTTGTCAACGGAGAGATGACGAAAAGTGATGACCGGCCGGTAATAGTGGATACTGAATTTCTTGCAAATACACACGTGTTGAATCCGGGTGTTAAAAGATTCGAAGCTAGATGGCTTCATGAGGAGACTGTAGATCTCATTGTCCAAAATGCATGGGCTAGAGCAGCAGCCAGGGGGATCGGCCCAACTTTTATGCAAAAAAACTGCCGAGGTCCATGCAGAATTGCATGCATGGGATCGCCGAGAACTGAAGGGACCTAGATGTCGTATTGACGAGCTGAAGAAGGAGCTAGAGGACCTAAGGAGAGGACCTGTATCAGATGAGTCTATAGCTGATCAAAAGGAGATTTCTTTGAAAATAGAGCTTTTGCTGGAACAGGAAGAACTCCACTGGTTGCAACGTGGGCGTGCTAACTGGCTACGCCACGGTGATAGAAATACTAGTTTTTTTTCACAATTTTGCAAGTGCAAGGAAAAAGAAGAACACGATCAAGTATATTGTTGATGAGGCCGGAGATAAATGGGAAGATCATGAAGGTATGAGTAATCTTATAAAATTTTATTTTGAGGGTTTTTTTACCTCTGAAGTGCAGGAACCAGCTGAAGCAGTGCTTGACAAAGTTCCTAGAAAAGTTACAAATGAAATGAATCATAGTCTGGTTCGGCCCTTTACTGAAGAAGAAGTTAGAAAAGCTTTGTTCCAAATTGGTGATCTAAAGGCCCCCAGGCCGGATGGACTACACGCAGTGTTTTACAAAAGATATTGGGCTATGCTTGGAGATGATCTTACACGAGAGGTTTTACAAGCTGTGAATTCGGGTGTCATACCTGAGGGGTGGAATGATACAGTTGTGGTGTTAATCCCAAAGGTGGAGAATGCGGAGAAAATTTCACAATACCGTCCAATTAGCTTGTGTAACGTGGTATATAAAGTCATATAAAAAATGTTGGCGAATAGGCTGAAACTTATTCTGCCGGAGATCATCAGCCAACATCAAAGTGCGTTTGTCCCAGGACGTTTAATCACGGATAATATTCTCATAGCATATGAGAGCATCCATACGATAAAAAAGAAGAAAGGAAAGTCAGGTTTGTGTGCTGTAAAACTTGACATGCACAAGGCATATGATAGAGTTGAGTGGTGTTTTCTGGAAAAGATGATGATTAGATTGGGCTTTGACCAGCGATGGGTAAAAATTATTATGGCATGTGTTACATCAGTCCGTTACCGAGTTCGTTTCAATTCTAATGAGACTGACATGTTCACGCCCACGAGAGGAATTCGGCAAGGTGATCCGCTTTCACCGTATCTCTTTTTAATCTGTGCTGAAGGCCTTTCAAGCCTGCTTTCACATGCTGAAGCTACCAGTGCTTTGAATGGAGTTAAAGTATGTCGTGAAGCGCCTACTGTATCCCACCTTTTGTTTGCGGATGATTCGTTAATACTGATGAAGGCGGATGGAAACAATGCAAGAGCTCTTAAACAGGTGCTTGATTATTATTGTGCGAGTTCGGGTCAACTTGTAAGTGCAAGTAAGTGTAGCATATTTTTTAGTCCAAACACTACAGTTGATATGAGAGTTGAGGTTTGTGAAATTCTGGATATATGGACGGAATCTCTAAATGATAAGTATCTCGGGTTACCAGCCATGGTGGGTGTTGATAGAAGCGACTGTTTCAAGTATCTTATTGAGAGAGTACTTGCTATCATCAGCGGTTGGAAGGAGAAAATGCTATCCATGGGAGGAAAAGAACTATTAATTAAAGCGGTTGCTCAAGCTATACCGGTGTTTGCGATGACAGTATTCAATATCCCAAAGAAAATTATGAAGGGAATTACTGATGCTATTTCGCAGCTCTGGTGGGGTGATGATGATGACCGTAAGAAAATGCATTGGTTAGCTTGGTGGAAATTATGTATCCCTAAAGAGAGAGGTGGTATGGGTTTCCGAGATCTCCACACCTTTAATACAGCAATGTTAGCGAAGCAATGCTGGAGGCTTATGGAAGATCCAAATTCTTTATGTGCTAGGGTACTACGTGCAAGATACTATCCGGATGGTAATCTTCTAAAAGCAAAATTAAAGAGTGGTAGCTCTTTTACATGGCAAAGTATTATTTATGGAGTCCAATGTTTGAATCGTGGGAGCATTTGGAGAGTGGGAACAGGTGACCAAATTGATATATGGAATGATACTTGGATTCCAACTAGCCCAAACAGAATGGTATACACACCAAGGGGAAGAATTATGTTGAGTAAAGTTTCAGATTTGATAAATCCTAGTACGGGTTCATGGGATGAAGAGTTAATTAGAGAAAATTTCTGGAGCATTGATGCTAATAGGATTCTAGAAATCCCTATATCACCATCGGGCATGCAGGACTTTGTTGCATGGCACCATACGAAAACTAGCCTATTTACAGTCCGTTCTGCATATCACACGGAGTGGGAGTACCAATTTGGAAGACATAACCCGAATGTGATGGATATTGGAGGATCGCAAGGAAGTAAGGTATGGAAAAAAAAATTATGGGGACTAAAATTACCAGCGAAGATCAAAATGTCGGTTGGAGGACACTACATGGCCTAATTCCATGCCTTGGTGTTTTGGCAAATAGGCATATATCTACAACTAGTCAGTGTCCAATATGCAATATTGGGTGTGAGGACATCCTCCACACCCTTTTCACTTGTCCGCGTGCTAAACTAGTATGGCAAGGACTGGGCATTGCGGACAAAATTGATGAAGCTATGCTTGATCGATCGGGCTCTATGGTACTAGAACATATGATTTTAAACCTCGGACCAAGTGTGTCGCTGACTGGAGTTGCTTTACCAGAACTAATTCTTACAGGCGCTTGGTACATCTGGTGGGAGAGGAGACAGTACACACATGGTGAAGATCTGCAACCTGTTCACCGGAGTGCTATGTCCATTGGAGTGCTAGCAACTAATTACTGGAGGGCTGCAAAGAAACCAGTCGAGAGGAAGAAAGAATCCTGGACTCGGCCTCCAGAAGGTATAATTAAAATTAATGTTGATGCAGCTTATGATATGGATCAGGGTCGTGGAAGTATGGGAGTTATAGCCCGTGACACTTGCGGAAAATTTATGGCGGCAAGTTGCAAGGAGATCCACTTCGTGGCTGATCCTTTTATGGCGGAAGCATATGCTATACGAGAGGGACTGAGTGTTGCTCAGTACCTAGGATGTAACAAATTCATCATTCAATCGGATAATTCCCAAGTGATAGATACTATGAAGGATGGGGGCTTTTCTGCTACTTCCTCGGCAGCTATTTTTGATGACTGTAGATTACTTGCTACGGGCTTTAGAGAAATTAAGTTTGAGCATTGCAATAGGGAGGCCAATGAGGTGGCTCATGAGCTGGCTAGGTATAGTTTTGATTCTCGTATTGATTGTATTTGGGACGATGATCCCCCTAGCTTTATCTTGCCAAAACTTGCTAACGATGTAACTCTGTTTATCTGAGGCAGCAAGTTTGTTGACGCACTCTTTTCCTTCCAGGGTACCGAAAGGGACTGGGAGGTTTTTAATGAGGCGGGCTTGCTGACCTAATATAGTGGTGGAAAAATTCAAAAAAAAAGGAGACACACGAAAACATCATCAAGAACAGGGAAAGAATAGAAAAACTGAAAAACATTGAAGTACAGGGAACTGCTCGCTACTTCAGTTAAAATAAAAGAGCTACTCGCTACTTAACAGTAAGCCTCCGGCTACCCATTGCTAAAGCTCCTGGTAAATGATGCTCATATCTTTTAGCCCAGCGTCAGAGCACACTTGACTTTGTCATGCACTCACTATTTGTCAATTGCCAGCTGTAATTTGTTTACCCAACATGCATGTTATCTATTATGGAGAGACACCACTAGTGAACTGTGAACCCCGGTCCATTCCTCTACACTGATAAAAACACCTACTGCAATCATCTGTTTTCTGTTATTTTCTGCAATCATATTTGTTCTCCACACCATACGTTTAATCTTTTGTATTCGGCAAGCCAGGGAGATTGACAACCTTCCTGTTTCGTTGGGGCAAAATACTTTGATTGTGTTGTGTGCAGGCTCCGCGTCAACAAACCATATTTTCTGGCATCGTTCCAAGGGAGGGACTTCTGCGTCATTGACTGATGGTCCCGAAGAGCAAGGCTTTGATACCTGCAAAAATAAACGGGATTAGGTTGAAACTCCAAGTGCAGAGTGTATAGTAAGTGAAAGACAGTTTTCCCCACGAGGGGTGACTCGAGGGTTTAATATCGAACTCTCGGGGAATCTGAAGTGGTAGATTTATCTTCTTATCCTTCTTTTGGTTACCTACAAAACAAGGTTAGATGTTTTGGTCCTCAACCTCACCTGTGGTTGTCAAGCACAAGGTGTAAGAATGATATCAGGATAGTTATGCAATGCAAACAAGAAATAAATATGCAATGATAAATGACATTTTTGGGTTTTTGAATGATGTATGCAAGATGAAAAGTATTTTTGTATTTTCGGATTTAATGATGGCTGAAAATAGAAAAGTGGTATATGGTGTTGGAAAGGTGTTTCTTATGATTAAAATGGACTGGGGTTCATGGTTTCACAAATGCACTCTCTCTTTATAAAGTGGTAGACAATGGAACACACAAAGTTAACATATGAGATTGCAACACAGGGTTTGATAACAAGTTACTTAGATATATGGGCATCACGTCCTAACATAGAGATCTTTTGGATAACCTCTCTTATACTCCACCAAGATGCGAACTAAATCATAACACCTCAGTAATTAAGATAACTCAGAGCATAGCATTAAGTATCATGACATGAAGTGAAAATAAGAACATGCTAGATCTAGTCATGGAGTAGTGGCAATGGTCACGCCCACATCCCCGGTAGCATGGTATTTTAGTTTATCCCTAGTGAGGTAACAAAGTAAGGTAAAGATACCAAAGTGGATCGCAGAACTTTCTCTCACGTTCACTGCACTAGCCACCCCCGTTACTCCAACTAATGCACACGTTCCCCACACACGCTCTCATAAACATGCTTGATCAAAACAAGTAGACAAGAACGGGGTACATAATATGCATCTATACTCATAACTGAAACAAACATTGCAATCTCAAACATATATTAACTCATAAAGATCCACCACAAAGGTATTACAACGGTGACCGTAATCATGTTCAGCAGCTCATACGGTGCTAATTAGTGAAGCTCAAGAGAGGAGAGATACATAAGTTACTTCCACAAACCCATAGTCCAGAGGTGGACTACTCCCTCTTCATCATGGAGACGGTGGAGAAGTCGATGGAGAAGATGGAGACCACGCCGGCAGCGCCCCGCCGGAGTTTTCCCCCTCCAATCTGCAGCTCCTGATCTCCGTTTCGGTGTTTCTGTGTTTGTGCGGCGCTCCTTCCAGAGAACGTCGGGGGACCTTTTTTATAGGCGATTTTAGGTCAAAACGATGTCGGTGGAGCAAAGATCGACGGCAACGGAGCCACGAGGGCCAAACGAGTGGGCCCCACGCGGCCACAGTACCTGGCCGCGTGGGCCACCCCCGTTTGGGCCTCGGGCCTCCGCTTGTTCGCTTCCTTCGCCCACAGGTCTTCTTCCTTCCAAATATTGACGCCCGTAAATTTCCAGGTGATTTCGTTGACGTTTGGGTCCCTGAAACATTAAAATAAGAAAACGGGGTTTTCTGCCTGTGCAGGGTTAATTCCATAAAAATAGGAAATCATTGAGATATTTCCAAAATCATGATAAAACATTGATATAACCCTATATGATGCAAATATGATTGGAATATGAGTAATTAAAGTGCAAAGTTCATGTATGCATTTTACATGCATCAACATCCCCAAGCTTAATCCATGCTCGTCCTCGAGTATGAAGATGATAAAACTAACATGGACTTTGCAATTTAATACTTAACAATGAATATCAAAGATGATTACTATTGCTACATATAGTCAAATGATTCATCTTAAAAGGAGTAGCAATATGCAAATAGTTTATGAAGTGATATCAAGTATTCAAGACAAGGATGTTCATTGATAGTTCACAAAGTGTAACATGGTAGCAAGTAATATGGAACACATGTATGCATAATGATAAGTAGAACATCCTACAATGGTCATAGAGTGTAGAAGAAAATCTGAATATGATAGGTGTACACTTTGGAAAGATGTATATGTGAGTAGAGGTAAAGCATGCATAAGTTTCATCCAACTTCCAAACTCTTCTACTTAAGTTAATGATTGCAATAAGGTATTCATTGGTGTCAAGCTCTCATTGCCCCTATCATAGCATCTTGAATGATTAAGGTTAAAGTGAAATCAAATATGAGTAGTGTGCTTGATAAAGAATGGGTTGAATGTCTCATGCCCCTTGAATGCAAGTACTTACACCATGTGTTACTCAACTTGGGAAACAAAGCAAGTTCAATTAAATATCATTGTAAGCATAATAGTATCATCAAGAGCGTCAACTGGGGTACCTCTTGTCCCAAGATATGGAACAAGCCCATATCAAAATGACAAGACAAACAAACAAAATGAACAATCTCAACACCCTTTTTATTTACCATTTGGAATAGTTTTTTATTGCAAGTGTATCACAGAAGGTTCACCATAGTATGTAAGTAAATTTCTACCATGAATGATGCATGGCTTAGATTAGCGGCCCAGACGTCTCTCTAACAATTTACACAAACTCATTTAAACTACTCTATTTCCACATTTATTTCAACATGATAAGCATCCATAGACAAAAGCACATGATATCAACTAAATGAGATGAAGAGCGTGTTGAAAGCTTGCCATGTGACAGCACATATGGGCTAACTTCCAACCCAAAACATTCATCAAGCCACAAACATCATAATCTTAATCACAATGGGTCAAGTTTTATTATGCAAATAAAAGAACATTGTGCATCAAGTTCGTGAGAGCTATATAACCAATTTTTTTCCATTGCAATCAATAACATAAACATTTTCATTCAGAGGTAAGATAACACAAACAACATGTTAAACATACTCGGAATAGCATAAAGCCAATAGGTAGATATGGTGGACTCACTGGAATAACTTTGGTTGAAGGTGTTGGAAACAAGTTTTTGCTTGTTGGAGTTTTTGGGCTAGCAAAAGGGAGAAAGTTGACCATCTAGATGCATGCATGAGTGTCCATAGAACTAACTAATCCATGTTAAACCAAGTGAAATAACAATCAGCACCAAAACATGAATAAGTGATAGCTCTAAAAAAGAATTTGCAAAATATTACACATAAACAAGCTCATGAATCATGCAACTATATGTATCATTAAAAATCAAATCAAACATCCCTTTTCCCAATCTTATAAAAGCATCCAACATATTTCAACCCATATTTCCAGTAGCTCTCTCATATATAATTGATAGTGTGGTGGTCTCTCAAGACTCAAACAAAAACAAAAACGACGCTCCAAGTTTATGCGATAAAGTGTTTCGATCGAAAAACAGAAGTTGGACGTGTGCAAACCGAGAGTGTGTAGGTCCAGCGGGGTTGTCTTCACATCCCCAAGCTTATGGTCTTCACCATCCTTGGATAGCTCTTGGTGCATGATAACCCACAAGTATAGGGGATCGCAACAGTCTTCGAGGGAAGTAAAACCCAAATTTATTGATTCGACACAAGGGGAGACAAAGAATACTTATAAGCCTTAACAGCGGAGTTGTCAATTCAGCTGCACCTGGAAAAGCACTAGTAACAAATGTGATGTGAAAGCAGCAGTAATATGAGAGCAATAGTAACAGTAGCACAGAGACAATGGCACCAGAAAATAGTTGCTTGTGTGGAGTTGACGGGAAAGCAATGATGATGACAGATGGACCGGGGTTCCCAGCTATCTACACTAGTGGTAACTCTCCAATAACAAGTGTTGGGTGAACAAATTACAGTTGGGCAATTGACAGAATATTGAGCGCATGACAATGCATATATATGACATGATGACTACTATGATATTTAATTGGGCATTACGACAAAATACATAGACCGTTATCCAACAGCGTCTATGACTAATAATCCACCGCCGGGTTGTCATCCGAGTTCCCCGTTGGTATTAAGTTGCAAGCAACGGATAATTGCATTAAGTAAAGTGCGTAATGTAAACAAATACATATGACCGTGGACATAGCATTGTTAGGTTATCCCTAGTGGCAACAGCACATCCGCAACCTTAGAACTTTCTGTCACTGTCCCAGGTTAAATGGAGGCATGAACCCACTATCTAGCATAAATACTCTCTCTTGGAGATACAGACAACTACTTGATCAAGGCAACCACAAGTACCGGAGAGCATGCAAGATCTTAAATAACATATAAGATAGATTGATAATCAACTTGACATAGTATTCAATATTCATCGGATCCCAACAAACACAACACCGATTACATCATATGGATCTCAATCATGTAAGGCAGCTCATGAGATCATTGTATTGAAGTACATGGGAGAGAGAGTACCAACTAGCTACAGCTAGAACCCGTAGTCCATGGGGGAACTACTCACAAACCATCATGGAGTCGAAGTGGAAGCGGCGTGGTCGATGGAGATGGCTCCGGGGGTCAATCCCTGTCCCGGCAGGGTGCCGGAACAGGACCTTCTGACCCCCGAAACGAAGTTTCGTGGCGGCGGAGCACGGAGATGTATTCGGGAGTTTCGTCGATTGTTCTGTGAGTTTTAGGTCAGGGGCAATATATAGTCCAAAGGGCGTCGCGAGGAGGTGACCGAGGAGACGACACCACCCCAGGGCGCCGAGCAAGGCCCAACCGCGCCCTGCCCACGTGTGGGGCCCTCGGGCCTCCCCCGAACTTGTCCTTCTGGCCCATGGAGTCTTCTGGTAAAATAGGGGCCTCCGTAAATTTTCGTCCAATTCCGAGAATATTTCCAGACTAGCTTTTCTGGAATACAAAAACAGCAGAAAACAGGAACTGGCACTGTGTCATCTTGTTAATAGGTTAGTCCCAGAAAATGTATAAAAATGATATAAAGTGTATATAAAACATGTGGCAATTGATATAAAACAAGCATGGAACATCAAAAATTATAGATACGTTGGAGACGTATCAGTGCATCTCCTCCAATCCCTGTGAAAAAACTTCAAAACACCGTTTCTCCCATCTCTTTTCTGTGGGGTGCATTAATAGTGATAAACAAATAGGTTCCTTGCTGCATATAATCCTTGAACAAAAATTCATATGACATGTCCAGAAAGTGTATAATGTTGTATGCCTACTCATAAACTCAATTGGATCAAAAAGATTCAACTTAAAAGCTCAAAGCATGCATCAAACAAAATGGGACAGAATCTGTCCAGAAAAACAGCAGCAGCAAAACGTATTTTTCTACCCTACCAAACTTTCTCGAAAAATTCCGAAAAAATTCATGCATACAGAGGATGAAAAGTTGCAACTACAGTTCAAATATGAGCTCATTCGGAGTTACAGAATAAGAATTAAAAATCATACCGTGCACTGATTCGTGCAGGAATAAAATCTCCGAACGCTATAAGCAACTTTTTCAAACCAAAAAGGGTAAAACTTGGCACTTTATTAAAAACTCCAGAACCTAACTAGACACAAAATCTCTTGTTACAGCAAGAGGACACAAAGAAAAATCACACAAAAAATAACCGGGTTGCCTCCCGCAAAGCGCTTTCTTTATAGCCATATAGCTAGGCTTCTTACTTGTTGTTTTATTGTGGACGAAGCTCATGAGGGAGCTTGAACTTTGGTGGTTCCCTCTTCCTTGGAAAGTGTTCCATGCACTTCTTGTGTGGAAACTGAAACTTTACATTCCCTTCCTTTGAATCAATGATAGCACCTGTGGTACGAAGAAAAGGTCTTCCAAGAATAATAGGACTAGAGGTTTTATTCCCCATATCCATGATTAGAAAATCCACAGGCACAAAAGTCATATGTAACTCTACCATAACATCACTTACTTTTCCCAAAGCATGTTTAATAGAGTCATCAGCAAGTGCTAGTTCAATAGAGCATTTTTCAAGATTTTTCAATTCAAGCACTTCATATAGTTCTTTAGATAAAACAGAGACACTAGATCCTAGATCAAGTATGGCATGGTGTGTCTCTTTTCCAATAGTTACTAGTACCTTAGGTATCCACATATCCCCAAGCTTAGGTGGTATCATAGCCTCTTGGTTGTACCTAGCAATCTTTTCTTTCAAGACATGATTAGCAATATAAGAACCAAAACCTGCTTGGTTAGTGTTGATGGAAGGATCACTTGCAAATTTTTGTAAGATAGATATTAATTCATGCAAGCTACAATTTTCTAAGTCAAGCAAAGGATCCTTGACTTCATTAAGCATTTTAACTTCCTCAACTTCAACCTCTTTCATTACCCCAATAGATTCTTTAGCAACTCTCTCTTGCTCATGAATGTGTTCCCAAGACTTATTGATAACCTCTTGGCAATATTTTATTGTTTCCTCATGTTTTTGGGCTGTAATGATGCTCTTTAATGATGAGACTTCCTTAGTAAGCTGATCTACCCTTTCAAACAAAGCATCTTGTTTTTCAAACTTAGAGATAAATTCCTTATTAAGCTCTTTTTGGGTAGATATAAAAGATCTAATGGTGTTTTCCAAGTCACTAGAAACATTACCACTAGAAGCATATTTATTTGGCACATATGGGGGTTTATTATAAGAGTTATAATTGTTGTTACCATACCCATTATTACCATAGTTCCTAATGAAGTTGACATCAATATTTTCAGAATTGTTCCAACTAGTTCTTGCAAAGGAACATTTTCAACACTAGGTTTATTAAGCAAAGCAAGAATAGTATCCATTTTAGATGACAAATCATTAGTTTCTTCAATAGAGTTCACTTTCTTAGAAGGATTAGGTGCCCTATCAGTATGCCATTGACTATAGTTTTGTAAAATGCTTTCCAATATATTTTTAGCTTCTACTATAGTCTTACTCATAAAAGCACCTCCAGCAGCAGAATCAAGTATGTTTCTAGACATGTAGTTTAAACCATTGTAGAAAGAGTGTAATATGGTCCATTCATTAACTCCATGTGAGGGACAAGTTCTAAGCATAAGTTTTATCCTATCCCAAGCCATAGCAACATGTTCATTTTCATTTTGCCTAAAAGAAAGGATGTTGTTTCTATTTTGCAAAATTTTAACAGGGGGATAATATTTCTTAATGAAAGCTTCTTTTAGATCATCCCAAGAATTAATACTACCAGATGGCAAGGAATGCAACCACTCTTTAGCTTTTCCTCTAAGTGAAAAAGGAAATAACTTCAGTTTTAGGATATCACTTTCCACATTTTTAAACTTTTGCATGTCACATATTTCAACAAAGTCATGAAGATGCATAGAGGCATCCTCCATAGCACTACCACCAAATTGTTCCCTAGTTATCAAGTTCAACAAACTAGGACTTACTTCATAACTCTCAGCATTTATCTTAGGTGTGGCAATAGCTCTCGTGATAAATTGATCATTAGGAGTGTTTGTGTAGTCACACAACTTAGTTCTTTCTCCCATTTTAGCAAGTTTTTTTGGTATTTTTAATTTTTTATGCAAAACTGAAATAAATATGATATGATATGCAATGACACTAACAAAACAAATAAATTGCTTTGTAAGTAAAGATGGATAAGATGGTGCTCACGTAGGTGCAACCTCCCCAAGCTTAGGTGTTAGCACAAGTTGGTGACGTTGACTTTGTTGTGAGATGAATGCGATGATGCACACCCTTGGATAAATCTCTCAGCTACGATTCCCCGGCAACGGCGCCAGAAAACGTCTTGATGTCCCGAAGAGCAAGTTTGATACCTGCAAAATAAACGGGATTAGGTTGAGACTCCAAGTGCAGAGTGTATAGTAAGTGGAAGACAGTTTTCCCCACGAGGGGTGACTCGAGGGTTTAATATCGAACTCTCGGGGAATCTGAAGTGGTAGATTTATCTTCTTATCCTTCTTTTGGTTACCTACAAAACAAGGTTAGATGTTTTGGTCCTCAACCTCACCTGTGGTTGTCAAGCACAAGGTGTAAGAATGATATCAGGATAGTTATGCAATGCAAACAAGAAATAAATATGCAATGATGGTGGATGCAATGATAAATGATATTTTTGGGTTTTTGAATGATGTATGCAAGATGAAAAGTATTTTTGTATTTTCGGATTTAATGATGGCTGAAAATAGAAAAGTGGTATATGGTGTTGGAAAGGTGTTTCTTATGATTAAAAATGGACTGGGGTTCATGGTTTCACAAATGCACTCTCTCTTTATAAAGTGGTAGACAATGGAACACACAAGTTAACATATGAGATTGCAACACAGGGTTTGATAACAAGTTACTTAGATATATGGGCATCACGTCCTAACATAGAGATCTTTTGGTTATTAACCTCTCTTATACTCCACCAAGATGCGAACTAAATCATAACACCTCAGTAATTAAGATAACTCAGAGTATAGCATTAAGTATCATGACATGAAGTGAAAATAAGAACATGCTAGATCTAGTCATGGAGTAGTGGCAATGGTCACGCCCACATCCCCGGTAGCATGGTATTTTAGTTTATCCCTAGTGAGGTAACAAAGTAAGGTAAAGATACCAAAGTGGATCGCAGAACTTTCTCTCACGTTCACTGCACTAGCCACCCCCCGTTACTCCAACTAATGCACACGTTCCCCCACACACGCTCTCATAAACATGCTTGATCAAAACAAGTAGACAAGAACGGGGTACATAATATGCATCTATACTCATAACTGAAACAAACATTGCAATCTCAAACATATATTAACTCATAAAGATCCACCACAAAGGTATTACAACGGTGACCGTAATCATGTTCAGCAGCTCATACGGTGCTAATTAGTGAAGCTCAAGAGAGGAGAGATACATAAGTTACTTCCACAAACCCATAGTCCAGAGGTGGACTACTCCCTCTTCATCATGGAGACGGTGGAGAAGTCGATGGAGAAGATGGAGACCACGCCGGCAGCGCCCCGCCGGAGTTTTCCCCCTCCAATCTGCAGCTCCTGATCTCCGTTTCGGTGTTTCTGTGTTTGTGCGGCGCTCCTTCCAGAGAACGTCGGGGGACCTTTTTTATAGGCGTTTTTAGGTCAAGACGATGTCGGTGGAGAAGATCGACGGCAACGGAGCCACGAGGGCCAAACGGTGGGCCCCACGCGGCCACAGTACCTGGCCGCGTGGGCCACCCCCGTTTGGCCTCGGGCCTCCGCTTGTTCGCTTCCTTCGCCCACAGGTCTTCTTCCTTCCAAATATTGACGCCCGTAAATTTCCAGGTGATTTCGTTGACGTTTGGGTCCCTGAAACATTAAAATAAGAAAACGGGGTTTTCTGCCTGTGCAGGGTTAATTCCATAAAAATAGGAAATCATGAGATATTTCCAAAATCATGATAAAACATTGATATAACCCTTATATGATGCAAATATGATTGGAATATAAGCAATTAAAGTGCAAAGTTCATGTATGCATTTTACATGCATCATTGACTCTCTCTTCACACGCCACATTTTCTGGTGCCGTTGACAACCTTCTGAAGCGCTCCTGATCCTACTGGTTCGATAACCTTGGTAGAATTATAAGGAAAAATTGCTGCTGCACTACATCATACCTTCCTCTTGGGGTTTCCCAACGAACGTGTGTTTTCACGTCATCAAGAACATTTTCTGACGCCGTTGCCGGGGAGTCAAGAGGTTACAACAAGGGGAGTCTCATACTTCCAATCTCATTATTTTGTTTTTGTCTTGCTTAGTTTATTTTATTTTATCTTGTTTGCATTTAAATATAAAAAACACACACAAAAAAATCCTGCATCTAGTTTATTTCGGTTTTGTAGTTTTACTTGTTGCTTTATTCATCATGTCTAGCTCTACTCTTTTTTATGTTGTACCTCCTTTAAGTGAAATCATTATGTTTGAACAGAAAAGTGGGGAGACTTTTAAGAAAGCTTGGGAGAGAATGTTAGAACTGTATAGGAAAATGCAACCTAAAATGGGGAGACTTTTAAGAAAGCTTGGGAGAGAATGTTAGAACTACATAGGAAAACGCAACCTAAAATGGATTTGGGAGTCCTTATAAAGTTTTTCTACTTTGGCTTATTCTCTTTATATCAGAATATTCTAGATGTCATGGTAGGGGAAACTTTCTCTGAATATGATGCGGCAAAAGCTTATAAATTTTTGAATGGATTGGCTATTTTTCCCATGATAGATGAAACTGATGGAGTGTTTACTAGGCTGGATAAAATAGAAAAGTCGATAAATGATTTAAATTTGAATCATAACTATAAGGACCAACCCTAGTTGAATTAAAAAATGATTGGGAATCTCTTGGTGCCATGATAACTGGTGAGCTAATTATACTTTCTAACTTCCTTGTTTCTTGAAGACTATTTTGCTGCTTGATGAGATAATTATTTCCCCACTTATGGTTGCAAGTACAAATACGCAACTTGTTATCTAGGGGACGCTACGCCCAGGTTAGTCAAGAGAAACTGGAGAGACGAGGTAAGTTGAACATACTCCCTTGATCCCAAAATATAAGCCATACTTTCTTCATTATGAAAAAAAATTGACACGGTATTTTTGTGTCCTTTTTCTAGGCATAATTGGTTCTTGTACCATGGATGGAGGTGGCTTTTGGATTTTTTTAATGCCTCCACGCTCCTACGGGCACAAAGGAGCCCTGATTATTGGCATATTTTGCTAGTACAATTTTCTTGTGGCTGTTAAGAAAATCGTTATGTTATGGTTGGATGTGACAAGACAAGATTTACTTGTCCGCTAAATTATTGTGCTCCTCCATCATTGCTTTCCTGGGTGGCGGATACAGATGTCCCACACGTAGACAATGCGACAGAGAGTAGACATCCAGGGGGAAAGTAGGTTGTTGCCATGGTCACCGTGATGCAACACCACGGACGCGGTGGACGCCGCAGTCGACCGGATGGACGACAGGGACGCAGTCGAGCCATCGAGTGCCGTGGATGCAGTCGAGCGTCGCCTGTGGACGCCGTAGCGCTGCTCTGCTTCGTTTATGTCATTGCCTCCTGGTTGCCTTCACCTGATGCTGTAAGTTTCTGAAATGACATGATGCTATAGCAAGGGAGAGATACGGAAATAAGCTGGAAAATGCAGCTGGCCCAGAGAACAAACGAGATCAACGGGCTTGGCTTGATCTAATTTTGACCTGGTTTGGCCGAGGGAACACAAGATCATACTCCGTACATGCAACGTATAATCTTTTACACCCAATCAAGTGCAGAAAGATTTTTACGAGTAAACAGAGAAGCTGCTCATCTTGAAAATTATCTATGTTGGATCAGAAAGGGGCTTTCATTTGTTATGTTATTTTCCCTATTTTTCTTTTAACAATTTTTGCAACTGTCATATTGAGATAAACAAAGCAATGTCTTCGATGTTTACTATATCTACGGTTGGATTCAAAAATACTTTGAGTATTTGTTGGCCCTTAGATATGAAAGTAAATTTTGGTGCTGCATCCCTGTTTATCTTGCAGGACAGAATGTGTAGAAACACCCCGTGGGGATATATAGATATGAAATAATTAACTATGAACTGTTCAAATTCCGCGGGGATATATAGATATGAAATAATTAACTATGAACTGTTCAAATTTCATTAGCGTTGTCAGTGTCAGAATATGTTGACATGAGATGCATGTGTGGAATGCGTTTTCATTAATGTAGAGAACAATTTTTTTATAAAATTGTATTGTATTCCAGTCGGAGCTTAACATAATTCTATAAAAAATAAATAAAAGAGAGAATATTACAAAATCATATTTCCAACGTGTAAAATAGGGTTGCGTTTATCCCAACACAATCATAAGCTGCATGGGACACTCTATGAATTAAAATAATATATTTTAATTAATATCTCTATTTTTAGGTCCTTTGTTCCGTGGCAACGCGACAGGCATCCAACTACAAATAATTACCCCTAAGTCATTTGTTTGTTTCATATACACCGATTTTCTCGTGTCTTGCATTTAATGCCTGGCAATTTTTCTATCGAAAAAATAAATGAATTTATACCAGACACAAGGCCACACTATATATATTCACATGTGAAAGGCCTAGATTTGACATTGTATATATTTGCCATGTATTCACCCGTAGCAACACACGGGTATTGTGCTAGTAATAGTATAGATGCATTAAATAGCCCCTTTTTTTTGGTTGGTTACCATGCTGAACCCCGTCAACCATCTTTTAAACCCTATAAACATTTTAATAAACTTTTATAAATATTTTAAAACCAAAAAATAACAGAAAAATGAATACAAGCACCCGAGCGGGCGCAGTACGTCTCCCCGTTCGCGCGGTACGTAGTTGGTGTGCGACCCATGCGTAATTAATGCGGTCCGGTTAACACGCTAACGAACTGCAGAATGTTCCATCCGGCGCCGCCACCAACCTAGCGAACGGTCTAACAGTATTTACGTACGTACGTGCCGTGTCGCACACGGTTTTCAAATTAAGCGGTCGACCGATCGAGACTGGTCACGCTCTTTGCGGCAAACGGAACGTACGTACGCAGGTGCAACGCGACTAGCTAGCTAGGCGAGGGAGAGAGATTGATCGGTTCCTTTTCCCTGCCGATGTTGGCCAAAACGACCAAATTGACCTCGAGACAAAACTTCAGCCCAAAATGACCTCGTTCCAAACTTTTAACCAGATCTAACCCATTTCACTACCGCTCAACATGCTGGCGGTAAGCTTAACATGGTTACCGCTAGGATCGATGGCGGTAACCTTCTTGATCCACGGTTGCAGAAGGATTTTTCACTTGGCTGGTTACCGCCGGGTAAACAGGCGGTACCATCTTCAAGCTAACCGCCAGCCTCACTGGCGGTAGTTTCCCAAACCTGCACGGGATCAGGCGATAGCTTGAAGCAGGGCACAGTCGCTGGGCTGGATTGCAAGCGGGGCTATGCGTGTGTGTGCGTACTAGCTACTAGCTCCTTGTGTGCGGGTGTGTGTGCTATGGAGCAGCCCGGCTGTCTGACTTGCTAACTAGCTTTGCTCTCATGTATAAGGAAAATATGTATAACTACAATAGGAAATGGAATACTTCTTATAAATTACTCCCTCCGTCCACAAAAGGATGTCTCAACATAGCCCAAATTTGTATGTATCTAGACATGATTTAGTGTGTACATACATGCAAATTTGGTCTAGGTTGAGACATCCTTTTGTGGATGGAGGGAGTAGTAAATTACCATGCCATTTTCCAGAAACGTAAAGAAAATCCATTAAAATGTAACAAACAAAAAATAGGCAAATAAAATCTTATAATTTTTTTTACAAAAGGTTTTATAGGTCTGTAATAAACGAGCAAAATTATTTTGGATTTTATTAATTCTTCCTTTATGTAGAAAAATACAAATGTAGAACTAAATTTTAAATAAGATCAGTATAGTATTTTCACGCATTTATCTTTTTATTGGTAAATTTCATATTATTTTCTCTAATTCAGACCCCAAAATATTTCTCAACTTAAGAATGTTAAAACACTCCGAAACTCCCAAGATACGTACTGCTCTCGTGAAGCAGTGGACATTTCTAATATTTTATGTTAAAAAATCAAATCACTGACAAAATTGAGACTTACAAATATAGTTTTTCAGAGCACTGATTTTTCTCTTTTGCACCGAGCACCACGAGTGTCATTTCACCGGAAAACTTGGCCAGTCTGTAGAAACTTGTATATGTTTATCACCAAAAAATTCAGAATTTTTAAAAATGTGAACTACTTTTTTGAATTTTTTAATCTGGTAGGAGCAGGTGTGCTCGGGAGCCCAAACGACTGTCCCGTAAATAATGGGATACATAATATTTTATCCAGTAAAATAATTTGTCACATAGATATGTCTGTCTTTCGAGTTTAGAGTAAAATGGCTACCAAGTATCAGCACACTTAAACTTAATTTCGTGCATCTGCCATATGGCTTATATAGTTCAGCAGTATAGTTATGTACGCACAGTACAAAGGTAGCATGCCATCATGAACTTGTCAACTTGCTCACGCCATATATCCTAGTACTCCCAGTTAACCTACACCGACTATATATACGTACATGATTAGGCTTGAGGAATCGCCGGAAGGTGTTTCGGCTACCGCCAGCTCTATTGGCGTTACGCTTGAGGATCTACCGTCCCATGATCTGGCGGTACCTACCACATCAGCGCAGTCAACATTGGTCGGTTGTTTGTGTACCGGGATGTCTACCGCCGGCTATTCTGGCGATAGCTCGCCAACTTTACCGTCGGTATGTTGAGCGGTAATACAAAGGGTTAGATCGGGTTAAAAGTTTAGAACAAGTTCATTTCAGGCTGAAGTTTTGTCTCGAGGTCACTTTTGTTGATTTGGCCGCCGATGTTCCGGCGTTGACCGTTGCCATGCCATGCTTCCAGAAGACCAGAACCTAGCTGCTGCTAGGTGCTAGCTCCAGCTGAACCAACCTGGGAGTACAAATGGCTAGCTGCACCACGCCAGCTTTCACGTGAAACGATGGAATCTCGGAGCATGCTGCAAGGATCATACACCGTCCCCTCCGCTATTTAATGCGCTGCACGTTCGAGTTAGTTAGCGTGATGGAAACAAATGTGGGATCTAGTACAACAGAAACAGAAGAAAATTTCTATGGAAAAACAGAAAATAGATCTCACAAAGATAAAATGAAACATAATACAGTACTACTACTGGAGCTAGAGTACTTTACTAGATTGCGCTGTGAATGAATGGGGAGGAATTAACGAGCGCAAGGGGGTTTGAATTTGAAGGAGGTGGAGTGAGACCGTGGTCACGTTCGGGAAGCCGGAGCCGCCGACGCCCGCCCGGCGCCTGCATCCAAAATTCCCCCCGTATTTTCCTTGCTTGCTTCCCCCTCCCTCCCTCCCTCACCCACCACCTCCTCTCGATTCTTCCTTCCTTCTCTTTCCCGTACCACAACCACGCTACCAATCACGGTTCCATCCTCCTGAGCTTTTCCCTCCCCCCAACCACTCCAACATCGATCAATCGCGCGCAACCGATCCAATCCAATCTTCCAACCCCATCCGCCTCTCTCCGTCTCCGCTCTCCGATTCTATCTGGGCGAGCCGGCAGATCCGAGCGGCGGCGCGCGGCGTGTCGGGAGGATCCCATCCCACCCGTCTATCCGTCTATCTGATGCGCGGATCCGGGCGGTGACGAGAGGGCGTCCGTGGCCATGCCGAGCGTCGGCGTGAAGATCTACAGCGTCTTCTTCAAGCTCCTCCTGCGCCACCGCCTCCAATCCCTCGCCACCTCCCCCTCCCCGACGCCTTCGGGGTCTCCTGCCGCGGGGACGAGGCCACGGCGCCCGCCAACCCGGCCTTCTCAGCCGCCGACGGGGTCGCCTCCAAGGACCTCCACATCGACCCCAACTCCGCGCTCTCCGTCCGCGTCTTCCTCCCCACACCCCCACCACACCAACACGCGCACCTCCTCCCCCACCCGCGCCGCGCCAGCGACCCGCCCGCGGGCGCCGCCGCCGCGCCCTACAGGGGCTACCTCCCGCACGCCGTCTCCTCGCCCCGGGCCGCCGCCTCCGCGCGCCGCAGGCTGCCCATCGTCGTGCAGTTCCACGGCGGGGGGTTCGTGACCGGCAGCAACTGCTCCGCGTCCAACGACGCCTTCTGCAGGCGGGTCGCCAAGTTCTGCGACGCCATCGTTGTAGCTGTGGGCTACAGGCTCGCGCCCGAGAGCAGGTACCCTGCCGCGTTCGATGACGGGGTCAGGGTGCTCCGGTGGATCGCCAAGCAGGCCAATCTCGCCATGATGAGCAAGGTCGGCGGCGGGGTCGACACCTTCGGTGCCTCCTCCGTCGAGCCATGGATCGCTGCACACGGTGATCCGGCAAGGTATAATTCATTTCGTCTGTCTCATCATCTAGAGCTGCATTACTTTTGTAAATGGCCTCCGAGGAATATGCACACTGCACTGCTGAATTCGGAGTACCAAAAAATTGAGGGAGTCAAATGGTAGGTTCCGTTTCTCTTCGGTGGAAGCTCTAGTTTGTCACTCGTGGGCATTACGCGGGAAACCGCACATTGAGAATCATACAAGTTTAGTGGACATGATGAAGATATAGTTGTTCCCTAGTTCAGCAGCTGATCCGTTATTTTTTCAAATATGGAGTGTGGTAATTTTCCCGTGGGTTGCCGTTTCTGAATTGTGAGCGCAAGCAGGTTTAAAACGCGTGAGTATGCCAATGGGGAAAGATTTAGTGTTTACCAGCCGACAGTTATACTCACTTAACTTGTGACGCGCACTTCCTGTTAAACTCACCGTTTGCATGCTCCTTACCTGTTTGTGTAGAGTCTGATCGGGTATGCAGCCTCAGAACATAGGCGCTTCAAAATATCCAAATATTTATTCACCAGGAGTACATTCTCCATATGGTGTTGACATTTTGAAGATTTCAATGCCATTTTAAGAACTGCTTGACGCTTGGCATGTGCATAGATCTTTTCTGTTTGAAATTGTCCAGTTCGCATGTGGTTGACGAAGTATCGAGTAAATAACTGCTAATGATGTCACCACAATAAAAAATGTGGTTAAAGTAGGAAATTCTCTCCCTTAACTGTATGGTGTTTAGGTAGAAGTGAGGCATCTGCGGAGGCTGTGCCTCGAACGCGGGTGGGTTAGCTCACAGGCATGTGCTCTAGCCAACCGAGCACTGCTTGGTTCATGATGTCACGACAATCCAATAGGTGTAAACACTAGTGAGGGTATGCATTTTCATATAAACCTGTTCTGGGATAATTTATCAGTCATGCTTTATTGACCTAACTTATTAATCAAATTAACGCGCACTGAATTTTTTTCAATGAAATAGGTTAGGTAAAGTTTGCTCTAGTATGGTAATTTTGTTATTAATGCTGAAGCTTTATTTTTTGAAATATGGAGCGTGGTAATTTCCCCGCGACTTGCCATTTCTGACTCTTGAGTGTAAGCAGGTTTAAAACGTGCGAGCATGCCAATTGGGAAATAAAATTATGTTTACAAGCTGACAGTTATACTCACTTAACTTGTGACGCGTACTTTCTGTTAAACTCACCATTTGCATGCTCCTTACCTTTTTGTGTGGAGTCCGATCAGGTACACAGCCTCACAACATAGGCGCTTCAAAATGTCCAAATATTAATTCACCAGGAGTACATTCTCCATATGGTGTTGACATTTTGATAACTACTTGACGCTTGGCATGTGCATAGATCTTTTCTGTTTGAAATTGTCCAGTTCACATGTTGTTGACGAAGTATCAAGTAAATAACTGCTAATGATGTCACCACAATCCAAAAAAAATGTGGTTAAAGGAGGAAATTCTCTCCCTTAACTGTATGGTGTTTAGGTAGAAGTGAGGCATCTGCGGAGGCTGTGACTCAAACGTGGGTGGGTGAGCTCACAGGGGTGTGATCTAGCCAACCAAGCGCTGCTCGGTTCTCGATATCACGACAGTTCCAACAACTTTAAACACTAGTGAGGATATTATGCTTTATTGAACTAACTTATTAATGAAATTAGCGCGCACTGAATTTTTGGAACAAATAGGTTAGGTAAAGCTTACTTAGTATGGTAACTTTGTTATTAATACTGAAGCTGCATTGACTATGCTTTCAGTAGAATTTGGGAAGTCTGTATCCTTTTCGTTCATTTGGACTTTTGTGATCTCTTAAATACCATGTACATATTGATGGACTGTCTTCATCTCAAACCTCGTTTGCTTGGTGTCACACCTACCTGAATTTAGACACCTCAACAGATTATGTGCCCACTTCCATTCAGGTTTAGATAGAATGATTGGATCTTTGCTAACATCAAGGCATCAAGGTCTTAACTTGCTACCTAAGCCAAAAAGAGCATATCTACTCATTTATTCTTAGTTCCTTCTGTTCTAACTGTTGTACATTGGTATTACTGGAGTTTGACCAGATGATCTGTTTTTTTTTCCTTTGGCAGATGTGTCCTACTTGGTGTGAGCTGTGGTGCCAATATTGCTGATTACGTCTCTCGGAAAGCGGTGGAAGATTCGAAGTTATTTGACCCAGTAAAGGTCGTGGCACAGGTTCTGATGTATCCCTTCTTCATAGGCAGTGTTCCAACACACTCGGAAATAAGGCTTGCAAACTCATATTTCTACGACAAATCCACATGCTTACTTGCCTGGAGATTACTTCTATCGGAGAAAGAGTTCAGCCTGGACCATCCTGCTGGCAACCCCTTGCCCTGGCAGAGGAGGCCCACCGCTGAAATGCATGCCTCCGACCTTGACGATCATCGCGGAACATGACTGGATGAGGGATAGAGCAATTGCTTACTCAGAGGAACTCCGCAAGGTGAATGTGGATGCACCGGTCCTCGACTACAAAGATACGGTTCATGAGTTCGCGACACTTGATGTGTTTCTCAAGACGCCACAGGCCCAGGCCTGCGCCGAGGACATCGCCATATGGATGAAGAAGTACATATCCCTCAGAGGGCATGAGTTCTCGTATTAGCTTTAGCAAAGATCAGCATTGTGAAATAGACTTACAGGGAAGCATAGGTGCGTTCTTTTTCACCTTGTGATGGGAGGCACCGCAAGTTAAAAGGCGAAACACCAGTTAGCGTAATGTGAGTGCTGAGTGCCTTCCTCTTTTGTTGATGATCTTTGTGGAAGAATGTAGTGTGCAAATTGTAGACTGAACTCAAAGACGATGCTCTTCCCCCTTGTAGAGCTCAATTCTTTCATTCCTTTTGTACCCTTTGTGAAATATTGAATTGCTGGGGCTTGAAATCACCATTTTTGAGAAAAGGAAATATCGCTGGGAGATTGAACTCACCATTTTTGATAAAAGAAAGTATCACCCTAAGCTGTTGGTTCAAACTGATGACATACCATCGTACAGTGAATAATTTAATATCATCCAAACGTGTTCCTTTATTGTCCTTCCTAACTGGTTTATCTTAAATAATCAGGAGTCTGTTGAGATGAAAGTTTAGTTAGACGAGTCACAATGGGGAGTATCATATACTCCCTCCTTGCCAAGGCTTAGGGCGTATAAATCTCAGCGCAATTATCTAGGCAACGATATGTGGAGAGAAAAAATTGACATCTTTCCCTTCTTGCCCCTGCATGCACAGCCAATAGCTGGTCCACAATAACTACTCCCCATTAACTTCTCTCCTAATTTTCTGCTAATCTCCGCATGCGCCATGCATGGCCAATAGCAGTGCCGCTGTCCCGATATTTTGGTGAGTGTTAACGGCAAGGAGGGGCAGTTTTGGGAGAAATGGGGCATAGCACACCCTGCGCCTTAAGCCTTGACTAAAAACCAGAAATTTTTTTACGCCTTAATCCTTGAGAAGGAGGGAGTACTAGTATCATGCACATGATACTAGTCTATGTTACTACCTCCACAATGTGTAGTAACATATGTGTGGTATCATATAATATTGTATTTATTAGGTTGTAGACTCATATTGCATTGAAATCCGTTATGTTACAGTATCTACCTATGATACCACTATCACCTCTCTCTTCATTAATTGCAGTGCCATGTCATCTTTTTGCCAACATGGCATTCATGATACTACCTATGATACCCCCATTGTGGCTAGCCTTAGAGTAAGTATCTTTATGTGCATGCTACACAATTACGTCAAGCATCAACCTTAGATTTGCAAGGCTTCAAATTGAAACCTGTCAAAAGACATGCTTCATGCTGACACCAGCAGATTTCAGGCTTAAGCTTCTCGTATAAGTCTTCTAACTTACCGTTCAATCATCGTTCACGTTCTCTTGCCAGTTGCCACAGAAAGAACTGATGGTAGATAAAAAGTAATACGCCACATAGTTGAAAGCCTGAGGGAACGAGCTGTGAGCAGGTCAACGTAAGCAAACTACTGCCCTGAGAGATCTTGGCTTGGCACAAGTAAACATGAACCATTAACCAAATCAAGATCTGGAAATCACGTTAAACGATCTGAAGTCAACATTAACCATTCCTCCTAACAGAATACTAATCAGTTATCAAGCTTCATGGGCATCATGATCTTTCACAAAGTGTTCCTTGTTCTGCTCCGGATAAAAGGCTGCAGCGATGGTTCTCTTCCTAAGTAGTCAGTTATTATCTCAAGAGGATCTTTTGAGCCTCCTGGAGCCAATACCTGGAATGGTGCAAAAGCATTTTAGAACAATTGTCATGAAAACGCGATGAAATAACTGTCCTAGAAGATCATTATTTACTACCTTATTTCTAAATCTCAATCCTGCATGCTGATTTAGCAAGTCGTCCTTAAATTTTGCCGCGAATAGATCAGCAGCAAACACCTGAATGTACAAATCCATATCATTTTCTCTCATTCAGAATATAAGGTGGTAGTAATACGACTCTAGAGTAGTGTTTGCTCAGACCTCGCTCCATATGTAACTGTAGCACACCGCGTCATAGCCGACAGCAATACGCGGAAAGCATGAGGCTGGGCTGGTCCCTTCCAACAAAGGTATCCCCAACATTACCTGAAAAAAAGGAGCATTTAACCTTCAGTACTCACAAGTAATAAAAAAAATAGTGAATCAAGATTGTTTATAATGTGTGTACCTTTGGATGAAGATCTTTGATCAAGTCATCAATGTCCACATCCTCGCTTGTATGTATTATTTGATCAACAATGCCTGGTAAAAGAAAATGCAGAGTCAGGAACTAATGAACAAGAAGGTTACTCCATAGTTTATATTTTTTGTCGTAATCAATAAGATAACAAGAAGGCCACTAGGTTGGTTGGTATTGACTGCTGAATTAACAAGTAACAGTAGCAAAACATTGACTATTCCGAGAATAGGTGAAAAACAGAGAAACAGGCCTGAATTTCAAATAGCAGAATGCATAATGGGT
Organism: Poa pratensis; assembly: GCA_947311845.1. Lineage (NCBI taxonomy): Eukaryota > Viridiplantae > Streptophyta > Magnoliopsida > Poales > Poaceae > Poa > Poa pratensis. Next base: position 38,953,468 of record CAMZMU010000061.1, on the reverse strand, counting down.
GTAAAATTAAGACACGCTGTAGCTCTACTCATGAAAAAGGGTAAGTGATGGAAACATGAAGGTCAGAAAAGTCCAGATCATGTTACAAAAATGTATGGGCATCTCACTATCTTGTAGGAGTATCAAAGCTAGATAATAATCATATTCGCAGAACTATTATTCTCATTCCTTGTGATTTTAATTATGAAAATGTGACTCACACAAAAGGATCTCTTGCTTCAGCTTCAGGCCAGCAAACATATCACGCCTTCTTTTCAGTGACTGGCAAGCTTCACTAGTGACAGACTTTGTAATATCCTACAATGACGAGAACAGAGAAAACTTGAAGTGCTAGAAGCTTCACCAGGTTAACAAACTTTAAAGTATTTTTTTGGCGTCTCATCAAATTCACTTTACACCTTTTTTTGAACCTACTGTTTTTTAGCTTAACCAAGGATTCTTCAGCCATTCAAAGACATTGGCGTTGTTCCTTACCCATGAGGCCATGAACTCAGTAGCCGTTTTCCTATTGCCTAAAATAACTCGGTAGTCTTAGTATTTCCTACAGGTTACACACTAGAAACAGTTCCCTTATGCTTTTACTTGTTCCTGGCAATCTAAAGGATTTGAAGATAGTTTCAATAGATAAACATCATGAGCAAACTTTCACACCTGATGGAAGCCAGACATCATTTTCAGTGAAATGCTCTCATAACACCTGTGATGAAATGTTGTATTACATACAAAAAATGACAATTTCAAAGTTAACAAAGTGCTGGCATGTTAGTGACGAAAAAGGAGCATGTCTACCAGTTCTCAAGTAAAAGGCTTGGAATTTCAGCAAAGTCCCCCTCCACACGGAGACCTGAAAACCTAGAAAAGGTAGCTCTGTTCGACATATGATGAACCTGCAGAATATTGAAACGATTACTGCAGTTGTTTTTATTTAATATTAAAAATATGAATAGATAACTGGCAATTTGGCATCCGTCAGAACCAACTTTCTCCTCTCAAGCACAAAACTTAAAAACACTTTACTGCGATGATTAGAATATTTATGGTTCGAGAATTTGACTGGACAAAACATGTGAGGCAAAGTTGAGGTTATACCACGTGGCTGAATTCATGGAATATCCTTACAACTTCGGGGAACCGCAGCAATGCTGAATTCCCATCAAACTCTTCCGGGCATTGAGATAATAAAACTGCAACCGGAACCTGTCACGACGATTACTGAGTTAACACAGTGAAACAATTCGTCATTCAAGTAGAAACCAGATGTACTTTCCGTTGATTATAGGTCTTTCAACATCATTAAAGAGCCTTTAACGGTTCAACTGCCCTAAGTCTTCAGTTAAGTTTGCTTTACTAAGAAATCTTTCGCATTATAAGGTTGACTAACAGCCCTTTAAAATGAAGTGGTTCTATCAAGAAAATCATGCTAAAATTAAATACAGATTGTCTGCATCTAAAAAAATAAATACAGATTGTCTGACTTACCTTGCGTGTACCATTAGAACACAGGCATCCATTCTGAAGTGCCACAACACAAGTATGGCCATATTTTCCTTCCCTGTAAAGGAAAAAAAAAAGGCAGTTACTGACCAAATTAACACAAGTAGTTTGGTGGACAAGTTCACGTGGAAATTCATGTGCTTCTGACTTCTGTCTGGTGCTGTGTTTTTTTTTTCTCTTATTTCTTTTATGGGCTTTGGATACATCTGTTGAGAACAAAATTCTGTTGAAAATTTATATTTAAGACCTAGGACAATAGGTTTCCCTCGGTTGCACATCTATGATAACCGGTGCAATTAAATATAAGACAGGAACCAATTTCCCTACATTTCTTATATGAGAACTGTCCAAACTACTTTCAGTATTTGTATTCAATTAAACATGAAATAAAATGAGAGGCCATTAAATTTATTAGGAATCCACAACTAATCACAGAAAACAAACCTGGAAAAAATATCAAAAAAAAAGTAACCCATGTGATCACTTGAGCTTGCATCCCAAACAGAAAAGAGACGAACTGTATCATGCCAAACCTCCACATCCTTAATTTCTTCAAATCGTAGTGCTGCCAGAGAAAACATGGGATAATATATCCATGTCCATACTTAACGATGGAGATTTATGTTGTAGTGTTTAATCAGTAAAGTTTACCAAATAAATCCTGGAACATCTTCAACATTCCTGATATGACCAGCTTAACAGGGAAGTATTGTTTAATTTCGCCAATGTCAAGATCAACCTTGAGCTGTTCGGCTCTTTTCATGTAGTATAACAAATCTTCCATGCCAAATTGAACATCTCCTTCCTCCTTCATCTAAAACGAGAAGATCGAGAACAAACATCAAACTGATTCATTAAAAGAACATGATCAATGGAAAAAACAGAAGAGAGAGAAAAATAAAGAGAGCTTTGTACAAACCTTCATATCTTTGAGTAAGCTCAGCTCTCTATTAGCTAGGTGACTTAACTGTTCTGACATTTCCTCCAAAAATTCTAAGACCTGTAGAGGAAGCCTTTTAGAACACGTGTGGTTTTCTAAATGTCATATGCAAATGCATGTGAACATGAGAAGAGATGCCTGAAACACCATCTTATTGGAAAGCTCACTAGCTCAGAGTTGGTATGGAAGAATGCATTCACCAGGCATAGTTAGCTAAAACTGGAAATTTTCAAGCAGATTTGACGACAGGAAAGCACAAACCTTTCTTGATGTCATTGCCATTCTTGGTTCAATAGCAAAATCAGAGTAGTTAGAATACCCGAGCAATCTTGCAAGCCTGTGTCTTATCTGAACCTAAATATAAATAGCTGCAAGCAGTCAGTTCGAAGGCTCCTGCCTACACTGAAATTATGCATGCAGAAGATGAGTCCCATTTCAATCATTCAATAGTTATTTCAAAAGAAAGGATGGCAGCACCCTCCTTCACATTTCCCACCTGGATATCAAAACTCACTATAAACTAATCAAGCATAACTAGTACAATTGCTACATGTTGGAAGTAAAATAAGAAAACTCCCTATTCCAAGAAGCTAGAAGGATGCAAATCTTACCAAGGCAATTAACAAATGCAATGAACAATTGAATGATGCTATGACCTATGAAATAAAGTGAAATCCGTAAACACGAAATATAAGTTCTTGTGAAGTTAAAGATGCAGTTGGACACATGGGGGATACCAATTTTTCTAGGATGGCTACGTTCTGTTTTCCACCTTTCTGGCCATAAGCAACAGCAATCAGCTTCCTGGTAGAGCCAACCTTGAAAACAATACAGAAAAAAAATTAGCAGCTGGTACATAGTGCACCCACAGCTGCAGTGCAAAAAACTTCACTGTAAGTACTCCACAGCATATGTTATCACAAGCTACCAAGTAAACAAAGTGATACTATGACGAAATGTACAGGTGCATGATAAGCAGAAATGTGGAACTGACCTTGCAATGCTCAAGAATTGGAGTGACATGGTAATTGGTCAACAGAACCTTGCGCTTTCCATCTGTTTCTTCCAGATCCTGAGTTGAACAATAATAGTACAACATAATTAGGAAGAAACACCACGATCACTTTGTGTCTTCATTTCACAATTTCGTCTGACCATAAAGTTAGCAAATTAACATATTATTTCAACATCCCAAAGCCTCAATGTCATACTCCAAAAGATACACTCATCTAAACATAATGTTGGGAGGGATGATTTGAACACTCCGAAATTTGCTTACTCTATTGCTTAGCTTACCTTTAAGAACTCAAGAGGCATTCCAGCTAACTCTTCCTCGCTTAGTAGAAGAAATTTGGTGAAATCATTCATGTTTTGAATATACTTCAAATTCAAATCATCGGTATGAGACCTTAACTTCTCCATCTCTTTTCTCTTGGTTTGAGTTAGTTTTGCTCCGTTGCGTTCAAACTCTCTCACCTGTCACCGTAATGAGAGAAGTCAAATACAAGATATTAACTGGGTAAAGTAGTTCGCCAAACCATCTTCATGCAATCATTATATATTATATATCCTTAAATAAATTCATAATTAACTGGTTCTACAATTTAGCTTCAGCTTTGATATAACATTGACAAAGAAGTGAGATTAGTCCTGCATGCCAACAATGATTGCAGAAACTGAGATTGAGTAGATGCACTGCGTATCTAAGTATCTAACAAGAATATTCAGAGTATGAGCCCTGTGTCTATCAACAATACTAAAATTAATATGGAGCATTTGATCATAACAAGATATACAGCATTTGGAGTCTCAGACAAGACCACACAAGTATAAACAGGCAGATGCCAGTCAGAGCAGGAGATTATATTATTGAGGTTCATTTAACATGTAGTGTCACAAATATTGTACCAAGCACTGGACAAATCTTGTTGCTTCAGGACCTATCCTTTCGCCTTTCTCTGTGAATGCCTTTACAACACGATACACATCCTCACGCTGCCTGTTCACCTTGCAGGAAATAACAAGATTCTTATACTAGGAGTTCAACAGTAATAATGTACTACCTCCAGTCCGAATTAAGTGTCGCTGAGGATGTACTAAGCTAGTATAAAGTACTGCTCCAGGTCCCGACACTAATTACGGACCGGAGGGAGTAATATTTTGGAAATGCTCACTGAACTGGGTAAACAGTATGAGTGTCATAGCTTCATAAACCTCAAGTTATCAATCAACATGTATGATTTCACATTCTTTTCAAGCGTACATAAATGTCTGCTTGAGAGACATATAATGATCAGAGTTAATACAAAAAGTGATATAATAAGAATAAGTAACAATGCACCTGCACAGCACAAAGTGGGAATCCAATCGCTTCTCCGCTTCAGCACTGGCCCTGCATACATCTTCAGATGGGGACACCATCCTCGGAAGCAAACATGCTTGAACCAGAGGAAACTGCTGTGCATCTAATTCCGCTAACGGTGCAATGGCATTCGCAAAGCTGACCTGCAACAAACCAAAATTCAGGGCACGATGTAGCCAGATTTGAGCACATGGTGTATAGATATCATGGTTGCAGCAAGCCAGATTTAGGGCACTTCAAGTATCACATACACACATATGTATCCAGGACACATGATGTCTACTTATGCACGACGATAATGTTGTGTGCGAAATGGGAATAAAAAACCAAGCAGAGGCTTTAACATTTTAAAGCTGCATTGCATAAAACACATTGCTGATAGAGAAATGCAATGCCATCACAGTGTTGCGTGCATACTTTATCCAAGGGGACTGCAGCCACGGCATCGTATGTTTCCTTCGACTTAGCAATGATCCGGTCAGCCAGTCTCTTGATCTCAGCTGCTGTGAGGTTCACCTGTGCAGTAAACCCTGGAAGCTCTGCAAAGCAACCAAGACATCAGACATCAGCTGCTCAGAAAACACATCGATAAACCTCCATACCTTGACATCCTATCCCAAAAAAATTCACACGAGGATTCATACTTCAAGCAGTGAAGCAGAATTTTCTAAGTCTCGCGGGCCACTGTGTGTGCACAACAAAAGGGTAAAATGACTGGGCCTCTCCTTCCCTTCTTAGCAGAACACATTTTCAAATGGTACTACATTGCTGCATAATTGAAAAAAACTAGCGTAGGTCTGCGCCGCTTGAGCGATACTAGAGAATCTACACGAGCTAGCATTCAAAATCCTCGAGGGTTTGGGGACGCTTTAATTACCTCGGCGCTTCCTCCGGCGGTGGGCCGCGACGGCGGAGAAGGCGAGGTTGAGGCCGACGGCGACGAGCGCGGCCGCTCCGGCCACGGCTACCACGCGCCTCTCCTTCCTCCGGGGCGACATCCGGCGGGGCCTCGGCTTCTAGAAGGTTCCAGAGAAGGAAGGGGACGAGGAGCGGAGCCGGGGAGAGGGGCGAGGTTTTGGCTGGCGAAATGAGCGACGCCGACGCGAGCGAGCGGAGGTCACGAAGATTATGCGAGACCGCCGTTGGATCCGGCGTGGACGGCTGGATTCGCAAGACGTCTTCTTCGTGTCGACCCCCACCCGCAAAGTTTTTTTTCGTTCGCGTGCGGAGTGAACGTAGGCCCATACAGAAAATCCGGCCCGGTCGAGGATGCCATCGTTGAGGCCCACGCGAGTGGCTTTGGCACTCCACGGCGCGGGCAGGTGAAAGGAGCGTTTCGTTTAGTCCCCCCTGGCTGAGCGAAGGGGAGACGGCAGCGTGAGGAGGCTACAAATAGACGGGGGAGGGCAACGCTGCAACTCATACCTTTCTCGGCCTTTTGGCTAAGATCAAGTGTAGTATCTGTTCTTATCAGTTTAATGTCTGATATGTAGACCCTCGTGTCCACACTATATTAAATTAATTTTTTCTAGGGGAGGGCCCACCACAGTGGCTTGCCACTGGGGCCCTCAGGCGTCGTCGCCCTTGCGTTGCACTATTGCATGGGCCCGGCGCACCCCACCAAATCAACTGAAAACGATTGGTCGGCCCTGTTATGTTAGGAAAAGGCGCTGAAGCTTTGCTCATTTGGTGGTCGGTCGATTAAGCTTTGCTCTCACAATAACACCCAAAATCTTCTTCCCTCATCGTACGCCCACCGTCGAGCGAGATCGTTCGCGAAGGTGGCTCTGAACTGTGATATGTTTCCTTAATGCTCTGAACTGTGATATGTTTCCTTGCTCCGAAAGGGTGGCTCTGAACTGAGATATGTCAAACGAAGACGCAAGGTGGCTCTGAGCTGTGATATGTTTCCTTAATGCTCTTAACTGTGATATGTTTCCTTGCTCCGAAAGGGTGGCTCTGAACTGAGATATGTCAAACGAAGACGCGTCTAGGTTGGCTGGGAAACAATCGCTTCCATTAAATTAAATTGCCTAGCACCACCGCCCTCCTTAAAACATTTGTCTGGCTCTATGCATGAGTCGCTGACAGAGTCGATGTCGGCGCACCTACCGGTACCGGTATCAAACATGGCGTTGTTTCTCTTAGCTAAGACATGATCTCTTAGTAAGAATATAATATTTCGCCCAGTGTGCAAGTTGTTTTCTCATGGTCACACGGTTTTTGGTTGAATTCTATTCATTCCCTACATTTAGGATCTACAAACAATAATTATTTAACAGAGATAGCACATCCCATAGTTTTTTCTTCATTAAAATTGCATGGAATGAATAAGAGTAAGAGGAGACGATTTTTGATCTTCTCAACAATTGTACATGCCTAATGCCTCCACATTGAGATCCACATATGGAATTATGGATGAGAGTGAACATTATATGAAGCAACTAGTATATTATACCTAAAAAACGTAGATGGGTCCCCGTTTTAAAAACAAAGGTACTCCCTTCGATCCATATTAGTGGGCATAGGTTTGTCTAGATACACATGTATCTAGTTAAGAAAGATTCACCGCGGTAGGAAGATGACAATGCCTGTGCACAGTAGGCTCACGTGTTAGGCAGTGGCCGTACCATGCGCGCTCTGTAGGACACGAGTCGCGACCTGCGTGGGCACACCAACTCACCAAGGGATAAAACCAAAGAGTGATCGTGTCAACACGCACTAGCTAGCATGGACGCATGGTCCCGTTCCCGCGCACTCAGCTAGGCCCCTCGATCTACCATACGAGCAAGGCTGGACAGAGCAATGACAGACAGACAGAGACACATCCATGGCCAAGTACTCCTATAGCTAAGCTAGATAAGTACGTGCATGTTGGGATGACAGCAGCAGCGTGATTTACGGTGCCGGCCGGCCCCCAATCGGGACTTGACAGGTCATCAAGTACCTCCGGCGTGGGCACGCGTCGGGTGCGTGCCGCCGGCGTCCTGCCAGGCGGTGGCTCCGATTAGGAATGCTTCCAACAAGTTTGGAAGGCATAACCAGGGGGCAATCACCATCGAATCAAAACGTTCGAAAGCGGATACGATTCAAAAGATCACCTAACAACAGTATATATATTCACGGGGATCACGTACAAGATCCTCGATATGTATACCGAAAATATAAGCTAGCTAGAACTCACCTTGCAGCTTTCAAACCGTCGTCTTCCTGCGAGGATCGACGACGGCGCGGGCCGCGGGCAGCACCAGCGGATCGAATCCCGTAAGTTTCCGCCAACTCACTCACCCACTGACATGCACGCGCGCGTGCTGCGTCGATCGGCCCCGCTTCCAATCCATGGTGGTTACAAGCGCAAGGTACTGTACTTGTACTTAGAGCATCTCTAGTGGATGGTGTATATTTGGACGTGTATATTTTCATATACACCTCCATATACACCTTCTTAAATTTTACACCTCCTGTTTTTCCAGTGGAACGCGTATATTAGGACGTGTATATTTACAACGGCTATATTACAACCTATGGAGTCGGGAAAGATTTGATTTTCTTCCATCTAAAAAATAGCAGTAGCATTAGTACAAAATAGGAGTAGCATTATATCTACAGTATCTACATTCTCAGTTCGAAATTGAGTAAACCACCACTGATTGAGCACTCCAGCACCGAATTGAGTACAAAATTGAGCAATCCAACACCCAATTGAGTACAAAATTGAGCAATTCGGCACCGAATAGCCCCATCCCCATCCTCCTATCTCGTCTCCTATCTCACCGATCCCATCCCCGACCTCCCCTCCCCTTCCGCCTCCCCCATGCCGCGAGGCCCAGCCCCGCGCCGCGATGCCGGGATGCCCCGAAGTGACGATGCCGTGAGGCCCGGCCCCAACGCGCAGCCCCGTCCAGCGCCGACGCGCAGCCCCGCCCAGCGCCGCCTCTCCCCGCCCAGCGCCGCCTCTCCCCGCTCAGCGTCGGCCCAGCGCGAGGCGCCCAGCTCCGCCTCCAGATCTTGTCCGGCCAGAGAGGGGCGGCGACCTTCTGGGCGTACCCCTCCGGTGAGGATCCGTACGGGGGCGGGAGGCAGTACGGGGTGGGACGAGAGCTCTGCCTTCTTTCGTCACTCCACGAGCGTGGCTCGGTCGTGGAAGTATACACGCCTGGTACCGACGTGGGTGGGCGTGGAAACGGTGCACGCCCATATACACGAGCCGCTGGGAACCTTTTTTCTCTCCTAATCGTGTATATCTCGTTTCCACGCCCGTTTAGAGGAGCCACTAGAGATGCTCTTACTAGTCCCGCGGTGCATGCATCCACATCTCGAGACTGAACAGGAGGCGCTTGGCGGCTTGCTCCGCTACCGAAGATGCAGCCACCCCTCCCTCCAAAGCTGCCCATCGATCTGGGTCGGCCCCAGATTTGGTCCTTTCTACCCGAACAAGTGGTTGTTTCGATCGAAAGCAACTCGATCCGTCGATCGATCTCCTTCCGGCGAGAGGGCGCGCGCGCGTGCTGACCACAGTGTGTAGAAACACGCACGGTCGTCGATCGATCGGTCTCCAAGACAAGATGCATGCAGGTGCGGCGAACGTGGAGAAGTCGGAATAAGACGCACACGTCGTGCCGGTGGGCACCTACCCAAATGCCACTACGTGTTCTATCCGTTTCTCAAGCACGGCTGTCCGTGGAAATTCTTTTTTTTTCCTGTGTTAATTATTATCAAGTGGAAGAATATATAAATCGGCTTGTCAAAAAAAGGAAGGTGCTGATAAGATTACACTGGTACTTCAAGGCTTCAAGGAGCAGTGGTCACCTTTGTTCTTGAGATTTTAGTGTAGCACACATTCCAAGTTTGAACCTGGAGCCCACGTTCAACAACATGTGTTTCCCTTTCTTCAAACCAAGTCAAAAAAAGGAAGGTGCTGATAAGATTACACTTCCGACCGTTTGGACCAGTTTAAAATGGCGACGTTTCCATCGACCTCCAAATCCGCACGTACGCGAAGATGCGCCACTGCTTCCCACCACTGACATCAGTGATTCTTACGGCTACGTATGTTGTAATACGTCATGCGCATGATAAGAATATCACTTCAAGTAAATTGGATCGGATGTCCGTCGTGTTTCCTGTCTGCGTCATCGGTGGCATTTGGATCTTCTCACATCAATTGGCCAACTCTTTCTCCCGTGCCCTTTCTTTCCACGTTCTTTATCATCTGGGTTTTTCTTTTTCCTGCAAAACCAGAGAGACCACGTTAGCTAGCTGACGGGGATGCTAACTCTGTCTTAGAAAACAGTTGGTAAAAGCACATTTACCTGCATATGCATTAGCCGATAATGGGACACACAGATACATACATAAGAGCAATTAGACGCCAACGAAATTGCTAGCGGCACGGCTGCCGGCTCATATATAGTCGCATTCTGCAATGCTTCCATCACGCTCTCGCATATCGGGTTCTCAGTTCTTTGGGTCTGGAAGAAGGAAGCTGTCTCCCTGGGCTTGGTATTTGAATCTGCCTCCTGGCTTCTGGCCACTCTGCTCTTGCTCTACTGCAAGCATGAAGGTGCTGCAGGAGTAGTGGTAGAATCTGACTTGCCGCGGTTCTTGTTTCTTGGTGGTTCTTCAGCTTCTTATCGGAATCCTCCTCGTCTCATTGCATTTGCTTCACTTGTTCACTTCTGCAACTGTCGTCGATTTCGCTTCTCTTCCATTCTCCGCCGTCATCTGCTTGGTTGTTGTAGCTATGAGGCTTTCGAAGGCAAGCCAGAAAGAGCTGGACCAACCGCTGCTGCTCAGAGAAGACAGTGCGATGACAGCAGCAGGGACAGGTTCTCCAGCTCCGGGTGGTGGAGTCAACTCACATTCCGGTGGCTGAATCCTGTCTTTGCGAAGGGGCACAAGGTGAGGCTCGAGCTGGAACACATCCCGTCTGTGCCGCAGTCCGAGACGGCGGAACAGTCGTATGCCTTGCTTCAGGAGACACTTCACAAGCAGAAACCTGAGCCAATGGCGCTGCGAAAAGCCATCATTTGTGCTGTCTGGACACCTTTGGTCGGCAATGCAGTGTTTGCAGGTTAGTGAACAGTTAATTTATTTATTTCAAAATAGAGCTAGTGTTTTGTCCTGATGATAAACAGTGCTTGTCTTTCATTACCAGGGCTCAACACTGTTTCTTCTTACATGGGACCATTCTTGATCACCTACTTAGTGGAGCTACTCTCTGACAAGAACACTGACAAGGGCCATGGCCGTGGCTACATGCTCTCATGCCTGTTCTTTGCCTCCAAGACAGTGGAGTCGCTTTCACAGAGGCAGTGGTACTTTGGCGCCGCAGAATCGGATTCCAAGTGCGTGCCGCACTGATGGTCTCCATCTACAAGAAGTCCCTGCTAATGAAGAACTCCAGCACAGTTGCAGGGACAGTCGTCAACTTCCTTGACGTTGACGTCGAGAGGGTTGGTGAGTTCTTCTGGTACATCCATGGGATATGGCTGCTCCCTTTGCAAATTTTCTTGGCACTTGCCATCCTGTACCGCAGTCTTGGTGCAATGGCCTCTCTGTCTGCAGTCCTCGTAACCGTGGTTGTGATGGTGAGCAACACACCACTGGCAAACTCACAGCAGAACCTCAATGTGAAGATAATGGAGGCGAAGGACTCACGCATCAAGGCTATGGCCGAGGCTATGAAGAGCATGAGGATCTTGAAGCTTCATGCATGGGAAACAGCCTACTTGGATAAGCTCCTGAAGCTCAGGGATGTGGAAAGGGGCTGGCTCAGGAAGTATCTCTACACATGCTCAGCGATAGCTTTCCTGTTCTGGGCCTCACCAACGTTGGTTTCGGTCGTTACCTTTGGTGTCTGCATTCTTATGGAGATACCATTGTCAGCTGGAACAGTATTATCAGCCCTTGCTACGTTCAGAATCCTCCAAGACCCGATCTATAACCTCCCGGAGCTCGTCTCAATGGTGTCACAAACCAAGGTCTCACTAGATAGAATAGAAGAGTTCATCAAAGAAGACCATCAAGGGAAGCCAAGTTGGTATGGCGGCATAACTGGAACAGAGGACTTGGCAATAGCTGGTGAAATAGAAATTGAACCAGGAGAGTACAGTTGGGAAGCTGACAGTAGCTTGAAGAAAACAAAGATAACACTCAAGATCGATAGCAAGGTGAGCATCAGGAAGGGTCTCAAGGTTGCAGTGTGCGGGCCAGTCGGTTCAGGCAAATCAAGCCTCCTTTACAGCATCATGGGAGAGATTCCAAGGGTTAGTGGTGCAGAAACAATGGTTGTCGGGTCTAGGGCATATGTACCACAGAGCGCGTGGATTCAAACTGGGACAATTCAGGACAATGTGCTCTTTGGGAAGGCTATGGACAGAAGCTTATATGAGGAGGTGCTACAAGGGTGTGCTTTGGATAGAGATTTGGAGTTATGGGCCAATGGAGATATGACTGTAGTAGGGGAAAGGGGTGTCAACCTAAGTGGAGGCCAGAAGCAGAGAATTCAGCTTGCCAGGGCATTGTACAGCGATTCTGATGTTTACTTCTTGGATGATCCCTTCAGTGCTGTGGATGCGCACACCAGCGCACATCTCTTCAAGGTACGATACACATGATCAATCTGCAAAATTGTAACTTAAGTGAGCTTTCAAATACTTACAGGCTCACAGCATAAGGCAGAAATGTAATCAAACAGGAAAAACACTGTTTGCAGTATAAACTGTATAACCCTTGAATTATTGTAAACAATAAAGTATTTCCATCAGGCATTTAGTTTCATTAGTAAGGGAGATGGCCTACTATATATTCTTGACATTGCCAGCATCAAGTTATTCATGAAATGACTCAATTGATCAATTTGTATTTGCAGGAATGCTTACTGAGACTAATGTCCTCTAAGACAGTCATGTATGTTACTCATCAGCTAGAGTTCTTGCGAGATTCAGATATTGTTCTGGTAAGATGTCAACCCAGTTCCCATATGAAAGTTTTATCTGTTATAAAGAAATTGTACATTTTTAGCTTACGTTAAAACAGAATAAGTAAACCACGTAGCGAATATCTTAATTGATGGCTGTGAATGGTTACTTGAAGGTCATGAAAGATGGGAGGATTGTTCAGTCTGGCAAATATGATGATCTGATAGCAGACAAAGAAGGAGAGCTGTCGAAGCAAATGGCTGCACACGACCAATCCTTAAGTCAGGTCAACCCAGCAAAAGCACATGGCTTGACTAAAAGCAAACAGCGGAAGAAGCAGATGGAGCCCACAAAATAGAATCAGATTGCCATGTCATAGGAGGGAATGTGAGGAAGAGCGTGAATCTGGAAGAGTCAAATGGGATGTTTACCGCAAGTTTGTCACCGCTGCATACGGTGGAGGTCTTATTCCTGTCATTCTTCTATGCCAAATCTTTTTCCAGGGATTACAGATATGCAGCAACTACTGGATTGCATGGGCAGCAGAGAGAGATGATCAAGTAAGCAAGAAGAAGATGATTGGTATCTTTGTGCTGCTGTCTGCAGGAAGCTCGGCATTTATATTGGGAAGAGCTGTCTTCCTTTCAACAATTGCCATTGAGACTGCACAACAGCTCTTCTTAGGCATGACCAGAAATATTTTTCGAGCACCAATGAGCTTCTTTGATTCCACTCCATCAAGTCGGATACTCAATAGGGTGAGTCAACAACCTTACCTCTCTATAGAAAATTATGCTACCAAATACACTCCGTGTTTTCAGTTCTTGCAGCTTACTTTGTCCGTCTTGCAGGCTTCAACAGATCAAGCCACAGTTGACACAGATATTCCCTACAGGCTAGCAGGGCTGATATTTGCAATAATTCAGCTCATCAGTATTATTTTCATTATGTCTCAAATTGCTTGGCCTATATTCATGTTATTCATAATAATAATTTCGATCTCCGCTTGGTATCAGGTACACCTTCACTTGTCCTAATCTGCTTCCCACGGTTTTCAAAATGCACACAACTAACTTGTACTTGATGTAGAACTATTACATCAGTTCGGCTAGGGAGCTAGCAAGGATGGCTGGCATCAGAAAAGCTCCAGTCCTCCACCATTTTTCAGAGACTATATCAGGAGCTGCAACTATAAGATGCTTTCATCAGGGAGAGAAGTTCTTCACAAAGAGCCTTGCGCTAATTGATGACTATACCCGCATTACTTTCCACAATTCAGCAACAGTTGAATGGCTATGCATACGTATCAACTTCCTCTTCAACCTTGTGTTCTTCGTGATGCTAGTCATACTTGTCTCCTTGCCCCGGGATACAATTGATCCAAGTAAGTATTTTTGTTCAAAAATATATATTACTGCCACCTAAAAAGCTCCAATCTAGAAACAATGACAGGATTTTCAGTTACATAAACAATACTCCCTCAGTTCAGAATTATTTGAAGTTCTAGCTTTTTCATAAGTCGAACTTCTTTAAGTTTGACCAAGTCTACAGAAAAATATATAAACAACTACAATGCCAACCTAGTTCCATTAGATCCATATAAGAAATATATTTCGTACTATCTATATCTGATGCTGTAGATATTAGCACATTTTTCTGTAGACATAGTTTGACTTAGGACAAAGCTAGAATTTCAAAATTATGGAATAGAGGGACTAGTATGTTTGGGTTTATAACTTTAAAGTCAAAATGCTCTATTCTGTACATTTTTAACAAAATATCACATTATTTTAAACATTAACTCCTTTTGTTTTCTCCTTCTTAGGTCTTGCAGGGCTTGCAGCTACCTATGGACTTAACCTTAATGTGTTGCAAGCATGGGTCATATGGAACCTGTGCCATGTTGAGAACAAGATGATCTCTGTAGAAAGGATTTTGCAGTTCTCAACCATACCAAGTGAGCCTCCATTAGTGATTGAGAACTCTAGGCCAAGAGAAACATGGCCATGGTGTGGAACAATTCAGATCGAGGCTCTCCAAATTCAGTACAGCCCTGACACGCCCATGGTACTCAAGGGCATAAGCTGCACATTTCCTGGAGAAAGGAAAATTGGGGTGGTAGGGCGGACAGGGAGTGGGAAGTCTACTCTCATCCAGGCTTTGTTTCGGGTCGTCGAACCGTATGCAGGACGAATACTCATAGATGGAGTGGACATATCACGTTTGGGTGTGCATGATTTGCGGTGTAGATTGAGTATTATACCACAAGAACCGACTCTATTCCAAGGGACTGTCAGAACAAACCTGGATCCTCTACAACAACATCTGGACACTGAAATATGGGAGGTAAACAATCTATAAGTGCTGGCAAAACGCCCTTTACATGAAAATGCCTCTAGTGTATATATGATGCATAAGATTTTTTGCAAAGCAGTTTCAGCAATAGAATTTACCTTTTCTTGAATCAGCAGCTCACAGGTAGTTTCCTAAGTCTAACTTTTCAGAATCTTCATCTTTCAGGCTCTGCGTAAGTGCCGCCTTGAGGAGATCGTCACAGAAGACAATAGGTTGTTAGATGCACCAGGTAACTTGAAGTAGTTACAATTCTCACATTCCATCCTAATTCATTTCTCAAGATAGCCCAGTTATATGGTTGTAATTTATGTAACAGTTGTTGAAGATGGAGGAAATTGGAGTGCAGGGCAAAGGCAACTTGTCTGCTTGGCCAGGGTATTGCTGATGAAAAAGAAAATACTTGTTTTGGATGAAGCTACAGCATCAGTGGACACTGCAACGGATAATATCATCCAAAAGACTATAAGGCAAGAAACAGACAATTGCACAGTTATTACAATTGCACATAGGATTCCCACCGTGATTGACAGCGACCTTGTTCTTGTACTTGGTGAAGGTAAAGACCACTACAACAATCCATAAGATTTTATTTTCCAAACATATTTTTGGGTGTTTAGTTGTCAGTCCCACAAGTCAGAAGATTATCTTTTCTTACCAATTCCTCCTGCAGGTAAGATACTAGAGTTTGATTCACCAGAAAATCTCCTTAGGGATGAATCCTCAGCTTTCTCAAAGCTAGTGATGGAATTTGTGGGAGATCAGAGGCCAGACATCAACCAGAGCTAATCTAGAAGCATCAAGCAACTACCAACCTCATGTATACTTGTATATACATAATATCTCTGACGGGGTATAAAGAAGGCTTACTTCAGTGGAGGATTGATTAAAAGATGGCGCAAGGAATAGTTTAGTGGTGGAGAACGAAGATTAGATCTCTTGTACAAACTAATTTATCTTCCTATTCTAGCCTTTTTCATGTGGACAGTTGCAGTCTTGCAGATGGTGTTTGTTCATACCGTATTGCCAATGCAAGTGATGCTAGATATACGCATCTTCTTTTGATCATTTCTACCAACCATTAAATCGAAACAGATAGTCATATCAATCCGCAGGTCTTTCTTATCCTGGTTAGAGATCCTTACGCCCTTTGGCCCTGTCCCATTCTACTGGAAAAAATATTGAAGCAGACATCAACATTAGCAATTTCTAGAAAATAGAGGCAGAACAAGAGCAGAGCTAATCAGTTGCAGAGCATGTAATCGACAAAATGCGCCTGCAGAAAGAGTAAAAAGAATGTCGGCATGATAAATCGGCTTAGAAACTGGCATTGCAAACACCAGTCAGTAATCTGCGTGTGGCCATGAGCAGGCAGTAGAGCGAGGGGGGCGAGTAGTTACCTTCTGGGGCAAAAGAACGAACAGTTGGCGGGCACAGTGATCCCCCCGCGAGGTAGACGAAGATCGACTGACTGCCACGCGCACAAGCTCTGGTTCCGTGCCGTCCCCGGTCGCCACACTCGCGCGCATGCGCAGGCGCGGGCGCCGTGATTGCTCCGGGCAGGCCTGAGCGTGCGGACGTGCGGTGAGGCCAGCGGCCTTGCGGGCAGGAAGCTAGCCCGGCTCGAAGCGTACGCGGATCAGCGGATGGGCACTGAAAGTCTGGAACTGATGTACAACTTCTGGCCCGTCCAGGCCTTGTGTACCGCGAGTTA
The DNA here is from genome assembly GCA_947311845.1 of Poa pratensis. NCBI lineage: Eukaryota > Viridiplantae > Streptophyta > Magnoliopsida > Poales > Poaceae > Poa > Poa pratensis. Next base: position 38,936,684 of record CAMZMU010000061.1, on the reverse strand, counting down.
TAAAAAATTGCTTTTTTCTATAAAGTAGAATTTTCACCCCCAAATGTACCGCATCAGAGCAATAACACTCTAGAGTCAAATCTGATCTGATTTGTACCTTCAAATGTACTGTACCGTATAAATCACCTATTTGGGTGGTTTTGGAGGTGACATATATCTTTGGATGGTTTTGAGCTTGATAGGTGTTGACTAGGATTTTGACCCGCATTTGACCCAAAGGCCCAAGGGCCGACCCACACGATAGGTGGCATGAGGGCCCCACCACAATTACATCATTGTCAACTCATCCTCACTGTTCATGCATTTATCTTCCCCCAGCATGTGTGAGTAATACAATGTAGTCACATGGGGTGGATGGAAATTTGATGCCGATGAACCACAGTTGGGGTTTGTGATTCCTAATTTATATATAGTTGGTCCCTATTATGTTGTCATTGCATCCTTGTTATTCATATTATTGTTTTTTTATAAGGGCGTGAGACACGATCTGATACTTGAACCTTATATTTTATGTGATATGTTTATCTTTGAATTATGCCTCCTTGTTGTTTCACCTGTTATAATTTCCAATTGGATGGTCAGCGTTCATGATATGAATTGGGAGGATTGGGATTTGGGCTACACATGTTGGTAGAATGTTAATACCTTGCTCCGCTCCAAATTCTTGGAAAGGGCAATCGTACTCACCCCTTAGTATCCTCTTGGCCGCAACGAAAATGCACGGGGGTGGGGACAATAGGATTATTGAGTTATGTATGACGCATTGATGATCTAGGGAACACATGCCTACAATTCCTTTTCAAACTAAACTGTATGTTAGACCATATGTTGTGATTTATTATATCCTCATAATATTAATGAGTTCATCCAGGCAATGTCCCACTTTTCCACCTTGTTTCTAGGTTCTTAAATAGTGCTATCTCGCTATTGTTACTTTGAAGTTAATAGTGGGAAATTATTGATTCACTATTACTTTGTGACCGGTACAACTATCAAATTATTACCGCTTGTTAAAGTATAATCAAGTTATCTTAATTCTTAAACGCATGTGTGGTTGAGAGTGACGGTCAATCGTAAAAATCTATCAATGTTCTCTTCGCTCCGACTTGTGTCTATCTCGAATTATTTTAGCGCTCTTGCCAAGGATCATAATTTTATTGGTAAGGACACTTTAACTCTATTTATCTTACGCATTCATTTAAAAATACTCTACTTCTATCGAAAACAGAGGTGGTGCTACTTGGCCATTTAGAAAACCCTTTTTCTCCTAATGTTGTTACCCAAGGTGCTTCTAATACTTTGTGCATTACTTTGCAAAATTCTCCTTTAGCTAGAGCTCCTTTACTTTTAGCTGATCTGATGAGAATAAAGTATTTGACAAAATGACACTTTTCTCTGATTTTTTACTAACAAAATTTTCCCAAGTTTCTGAATATGAAACAGGTACCTCATCAATGAGTACTACACTCCCGCCGATAGTTTGTACTCATGCTATTTTGTGCGATTCTGAATTATCAAAATTGTCGAAGAACCTAATTTATTTGGTAAGTAAGAACAAGATCTCCGTGCTCCTTCAGACATATGCTTATTGAATTATGGTAAATATGACCAATGACATAAACATCTGTTTCTTAAATATTCCCTCTGATTCATATTAATTGTCGCTGAATCGGATATCTAACACTAAAACATGTCTAGATACATCCAGTTCAGTGACATGTTTAGATACATCTGATTCAATAACAATTAATATGGATCATAGTGAGGAATAGTTAAAAAAAATCTCTCAAAGGTGATGGCAAAACATGGTATACCTCAATACAATACCCTGAAGATTAATGCCGATGCTAGCTCCAGGGAAGAAAATGGTTGGGGCTCTACTGGTTTGATTGTCAGGGACTCAACTTGGGGTGTGGGGGTGGGGGGGGGGGGGGGGGGGGGGGGGTGTCAATGCATGAACAATTTTTTCGAAAGAGCTTAGATTAGTTAGATTTGTGTGTTTTGCACCCCCAGGAACTCATATATGGTATTTTGCCCCGAGGTAATGACATAATTGCATCACTCGCTGACATGTGGCTCCACCACCGTATCTTATCCTCCCGGCAGCTGCTTAAACCCATAGACGACGACCAACCGCCGCGCCGCGCCGTTCCCCCAAACCCCACAGAATGGCGACCACCGCCACCTCCCCTCCCCGCCGGGCCTCCGCCCCAGGCCCATCCTCCGGCCCCGCCTCCGCCGCCTCGCCCTCTCCGTCTCCCCCTCGCCCCCCGACGAGATCCCCGCTGACGACCCGCCGGTGATCCCCTCGATCCTCGTCAAGAACAACGAGCCCGAGGACGTGGCCCGGCGCCGGAGCTGGGTGGAGCACGGCTGGGCGCCGTGGGAGGAGGCCATGAGCCCCGAGGTGGCCTTCGCGCGCCACAGCCTCAACGAGGGCGAGGAGGTGCCGCTCACCTCGCCGGAGTCCCTCGAGGCCGCATGCTCACCCCCGCCTACCGCGAGAAAGTGGAGTCCGAGCCGGGCTACCTCGAGCGCCTCTTCTCCATGCGCGAGACACCCGAGCCCCTCGAGACCGCGTGGGCCGGCCAGCTCCCGCTAAGGCTCGTGCCGCCGCGGGACTGGCCGCCGCCCGGGTGGGAGGTGGACCGGGACGAGCTGGCGTTCATAAGGGAGGCTCACAGGGCGGCGTCCGAGAGGGTGGACATGGCGGCCGCGGCCGCAGCGGGGGTGACCAATGTGGAGAAGGTGGAGGACGCGCCCGAGGATCTGGCGCTGGAGAGGTACAAGGTGTTCTTGAAGCAGTACAAGGAGTGGGTGGAGACCAACCGGGACAGGCTGGAGGAGGAGTCCTATAAGGTATAGCACTCTAACTCGATAATTTTTTATGTGTCCATTGTGAATTTCTGATAGTATCTTGCTAATTGTAAGTGGTGCATTGTGAATTCCTGATAGTATCTTGCAATGCCAATGTGTTTTATAGTGATTTGTTCTTAAAGTTAATTGATCATTGTGGGCTACAACTTGCATATGTGTGAGCTTCATCTGGCACATTTGTCATGAAATGTGTTGCTCACTGCGCACTCACCCTTGTAGTAACTAGGTAGTGATAATTTCATATTGGGGTACCTTTTTGTGTTTAGTTAAAAAATGACTGTATTTTTCGATAAAGGGAGCTTTATTACTTAAAAGGTTTAAGTATTACACCTAGGGGTTGAAACACTTCGAGGATCCAGGGATCGAGAGAGATGGCTCGCGACGCAATAGGCGACGCGGGCGACCCAGCGGCGACCTCCGCCCGGCGGCGCCGCCCACCCCACAGCACCCACAGCCACACCCACGCCCAGCCCCGCCACCCGCAGCCCCCTAGCCACCCTCCCCGTCCAAACCCGGTGCCCGACCTTGAAGCTCGCCTGCCGACAACAATGGTGCCGGCGGCCCCGATGCGGATGCGGTGCTCTCCCCAGGTATTCTCTTCCAAAATCGCATCCTGTCCTTCTTTCAAACCACGGTCTCCTCCGACCCCCTCGCTTTCCCCTCCTGTCCACCCCCTGGTGAAATCTGGATCACTCCGCCGTTTTCCTCTCCATGTTTTTCTGCTTCGTGTGTGCAACGCCTGCTAAATTTCTTTTTCTGCGCCTCGCCGGAGTTGCTGCGAGTTACTCAGCTCGAATCCTTCCTCTTCCCTGCTCGGGTAGCTAGTCGCGACGTCGCCTGTTACTTAGCTGCTGTGGGTCCTGGTTGGATGGGCAAGATCGAGCTCCACCTGCATGCGTCCATGGAGGAAGCGCGCACCGCCGCTGCATCGGTGACGGAGAGAGAACCAGCCCGGTCCCACGCCACATGGCCCCCTTTACTGCTCGTAATGGCAAGAGACGCCTTTCGGCCCGTCGCAGACCTGTTCCCGTTCAAAATTTGGAACCTGGCTTGCTGCCCGCCCCCGCCTCCCGCGCTGCTCCCTCCCTTGCGTCCACTGCTGCGCCCCGCCAATCTACTGCCTCCCCTGCCGTCTCAACGGTTGACAACGAGACCATGCCCGCTGTCCCCCTTCAATGCAACTCCCCCTGAGCCAACCACCGAGACCGCGGGACCCACCTTATGTCCCATCGAATTCCCTCCTCTATTCACTGCTGCACCCACCGCTACGCGCTCGCCATACCTCCAAGCCCTCCTTACCCCTGCTGCCCCACCCCGACCCTCCCCACCCCGCCGCACTCCTCTCAAGTCTCTCGACGGCTGCTTCCGCTGCCTTGGTGACCACCTTGTCCGGGAGTGCCGCGACCCGATCTGCTGTCGTGCTTGCGGCACCTCCGGCCACCGCCAACGCGGCTGCACCATGTCGCGCCCCGCACCCACCGTCCTCCCTACCACCCCGCCGCCGCCACCCGCAAACCCTAGCGCCCCCACGCAGCCGCCTCGCCCTGCTACGCCCTACCCGTCCGCCCTGCTGCCGCCCCACCGCTGCACCATCCTCTCCCCCATCCGCATGATGCAGAGGGAAGGCTCCTCCTCCGCGGGCCCGCCGTCGCCACCCTCACGCATCCTCCACCCGCGCTGCCCGCCGCCTGCCCCAGCCTCCCACCTCACCTCCGCGATGTCGGCACCTCCCCTCACAGCTCCAACGCCGGAACCCCACCCGCCTCCCCGTTCACATCCCAGCCCGCCACCACCTCGCACCCCTCGCCCGTCGTCGCCACCACTGCTGCGTGCCCGTCTGGGGCCCGCGCCAGCTCCCGGCCCGCCCTGCTGTTGACAGCTCGTCCGACCCGCCCAGCGACGATGGCGAGGTGTCCTCCGTGCCGTCCGGCGCGCGCACGCCGTCGGTCGCCGCGGAATCTGACCGCCCCGACTGCCTGGAGGTTTTCATGCCCCCGGGGGACCTGGACGCTGCCCGCCGCCTCGCCGTCGTCTACATCGAGCCTGGCGACGCCTTCTCCGCCCCTATGAACGCCGTGCGGATGGCGCTGCTCTCGCAGGCCCCGCACCTGCCGTTCGTCACCGTCGGGTCCCCTGTGGGGGCCATGTACCTGCGCTTCCACACGCAGACAGGGAGGCGGCCATGGAGCTCCAGCCTTTTTGGCACGAGGAGGCGCGGATCCGCCTGGCCCGCGAGGAAGAGGTGGACCGGGTGCCGTCGCGTGCTGGGGCGATCGCCCTCATCTCTGGCTCGGGTTTCGCTGCCGAGCATGTCACCCCGCGCGGGCTCGCCACCGCCTTCTGCAGCTTTGGCAAGGTTCTGGAAGTGGATCCCGTGGTCCTGGACAGCCTGGATCTTACCTCCGTGAATGTGGTGGTCCTTATGAACCACACGCGTGACACCCCCTGCGACGTCTGGCCCATCGGCGGGCCGTGGGGCTCGCGTGCGGTTACCATGGAGATCATCGACACCTGGCCGTATGACCGCTCCTTCGACGAAGATGGCACCTACATCCCCCACTTCCGTGGGCCCCCGCCGCCGCCCTTTGCCCACAACGTCCATGACCGCCTGCTGCTCGGGCTCCCGATGGGCGCGGCCGCGGCTCAGCCGCATGATGCCGCCGCTCCCCGCTTCGGTGGACATGGGCACGGTGGACGCCAGCTCGCCACTCTGCTCCGCCTGCATGGCGCGCCGCCCTTCGTGGAGGAGGCGGTGGACCCAGCTCCTCTCCCAGCCCCGCCACCCTCTCCTGCCTCGGGGTCGACGGCGAGCCCCAACTCGGCCATCACTTCGGTGTTTTCGGCTCGGGGTCGTCTTCCTCCTCCGTCGTCATCACCGAGCTGCCCATTGGTGATGATGAGCAGCCACCACAGCCACCTGGCGCTGCCCCCTCCGTCACCTTCGCGGACTCTGGGTCCGAAAACGAGGCCCCCGATGACCGCACTTGCCGCAAGCTTAAGCGGCAGGGCCGCCGTGAGCTGCAGGATGCCTCGCGTCGGTACAGCGCCCGCCTCGCCATGAAGGAGCTGCCGGGCCGCGTCGACATGACCACCAAGGCGATCAAGCGCCGTGAGCTCAAGGACACCCTCAAGGGCTGCTCTCCCACCCTCCAAGCCAAAGCCATTAGCCGACGTGTGATCGATGCGGTGCTCAAGCCCATGGGTATGAAGTCTGTGTCCGACCTCCGCGCCGCAGCCCGTGTCCCCTCCATCCCGGTGCCGGTGGTGCTTTCTTGATGTCATTGGCATTCTTGGTTCAATAGCAAAATCAGAGTAGTTAGAATACCCGAGCAATCTTGCAAGCATGTGTCTTATCTGAACCTAAATATAAATAACTGCAAGTAGTCAGTTCAAAGGATCCTGCCTACACTGAAATTATGCATGCACAAGATGAGTCCCATTTCACTCATTCAATAGTTATTTCATAAGAAAATCATGAATTTGGGATAGCAGCACCCTCCTTAACATTTCCCACCTGGATAGCAAGCCTCACTATAAACTAATCAAGCATAACTAGTGCAATTGCCACATGTTGGAAGTAAAATAAGAAAACTCCCTATTCCAAGAAGCTAGAAGGGTGCAAACTTGCCAAGGAAATTAGCAAATGCACTGAACAATTGAATGATGCTATGACCTATGAGATAAAGTGAAATTCGTAAACACAAAATATAAGTTCTTGTGAAGTTAAAGATGCAGTTGGGCACATGGGGAATACCAATTTTTCTAGGATGGCTACGTTCTGTTTTCCACCTTTTTGGCCATAAGCAATAGCAATCAGCTTCCTGGTAGAGCCAACCTTGAAAACAATAAAAAAAAATTAGCAGCTGGTACATAGTGCGCCCACAGCTGTAGTGCAAAAAATACTTTACTGTAAGTACTCCACAGCATATGTTATCACAAGCTACCAAGTAACAGTTCAAAGTGATACTATGACTAAATGTGCAGGTGCATGATGAGCAGAAATGTGGAACTGACCTTGCAATGCTCAAGAATTGGAGTGACATGGTAATTGGTCAACAAAACCTTGCGCTTTCCATCTGTTTCTTCCAGATCCTGAGTTGAATAATAATCGTAAAACATAATTAGGAAGAAATACCATGATCAGTTTGTGTCTTCAATTCACACTTTCATCCAACCATGAAGTCAGAAAATTAAAATATTATTTCAACATCCCAAAGCCTCAATGTCATACTCCAAAAGATACACTCATCTAAACATAATGTTGGGAGGGACGCTTTGAACACTCTGAAATTTGCTTACTCTATTCCTTAGCTTACCTTTAAGAACTCAAGAGGCATTCCAGCTAACTCTTCCTCGCTTAGTAGAAGAAATTTGGTGAAATCATTCATGTTTTGAATATACTTCAAATTTAAATCATCGATATGAGACTTTAATTTCTCCATTTCTTTTCTCTTGGTTTGAGTTAGTTTTGCTCCGTTGCGTTCAAACTCTCTCACCTGTTGCAAGCATTATATATCATATATCCTTAAATAAATTCATAATTAACAGGTTCTACGGTTTAGCTTCAGCTTTGATATAGCATTAACAAAGAAGTGACATTATTCCTGTATGCCAACAATGATTGAAGAAATTGAAATTGATTAGATGCAATGTGTATCTAACAAGAATATTCAGAGTATAAGCACTGTGTCTTTCAACAATACAAAAATAAATATGGAGCATTTGATCATAACAAGTTATACAGCATTTGGAGTCTCAGAGAAGACCCCACAAGTATAAACATGCAGATGCCAGTCAGAGCATGAGATGATGTATGAGGTTCATTTCACATATAGTGTCACGAATATTGTACCAAGCACTGGACAAATCTTGTTGCTTCAGGACCTATTCTTTCTCCTCTCTCTGTGAATGCCTTTACAACACGATACACATCCTCACGCTGCCTGGTCACCTTGCAGGAAATAACAAGATTCTTATACTAGGAGCTCAACAGTAATATTTTGGATAAAAAATGTCAATAACAGGGATTGAGCTTCTTTAAGATTGTTCTTTGTTTTCATAAGTCTCCATATGACTTACACAACAGCGAAAAGGCTGGACCACTAGAACAGTTTAAATGTTAGAAATGCTCACTGAACTGGGTAAACAATATGAGTGTCACAGCTTCATAAACATCAAGTTATCAATCAACATGTTTGATTTCACATTCTTTTCAACAGTACATAAATGTCTGCTTGAGAGACATATAATGATCAGAGTGAATACAAAAGTGATATAATAAGAATAAGTAACAATGCACCTGCACAGCACAAAGTGGGAATCCAATCGCTTCTCTGCTTCAGCACTGGCCCTGCATACATCTTCAGATGGGGACACCATCCTTGGAAGCAAACACGCTTGAACCAGAGGAAACTGCTGGGCATCTAATTCCGCTAACGGTGCAATGGCATTCGCAAAGTTGACCTGCAACAAACCAGATTTAGGGCATCATGCAGCCAGATTTGAGCACATGGTGCATACTGCATAGGGCATTTCATTTTATCGCAGACAAACATATGTATCCAGGACACACGGTGTCTACTTATGCACGACAATAATGTTGTGTGCGGAATGGGAATCAAAAACCAAGCATAGGCTTTAACATTTAAAAGGTGCATTGCATAAAACACATTGCTGATACAAAAATGCAATGCATATCACAGTGTTGCGTGCATACTTTATCCAAAGGGACTGCGGCCACGGCATCGTACGTTTCCTTTGACTTAGCAATGATCCAGTCAGCAAATCTCGATCTCAGCTGCTGAGAGGTTGACCTGTGCAGTAAACCCTGGAAGCTCTGCAAGGCAAACCAACCGAGACATCAGACATCAACTCCTCAGAAAACACATCGACAAACCTCCATACCTTGAGATCCTATCAGAAAAAAAAATCCACACGACGATTCATGTAAAACAGTAAAGCAGAATTTTCTAGGTCTCGCGCGCCAATGTGTGTGCACGACAAAGGGGTAAAATGACTGGGCCTCCTCCTCTAGGAGCAGAACAAATCATATGCAACTACATTGCCGCATAATTGAACAAAACTAGCATAGGTCTGCGCAGCTTGAGCGATACTAGAGAACCTACAGGAGCTAGTATTCAAAATCCTCGACGAGGGTTTGGCGACGCCTTAATTACCTCGGCGCTTCTTCCGGCGGTGGGCCGCGACGGCGGAGAAGGCGAGGTTGAGGCCGACGGCGACGAGCGCGGCCGCGCCGGCCACGGCCACCACGCGCCTCTCCTTCCTCCGGGGCGACATCCGGCGGGGCCTCGGTTGGCTTCTAGAAGGTTCCAGAGAAGGGAAGGGGACGAGGAGCGGAGGAGAGAGGTTTTGGCTGGCGAAATGAGCGACGCCGACGCGAGCGAGCGGAGGTCACGAAGATATGCGAGGCCGCCGTCGGATCCGGCGTGGATGGCAGGATTCAATCACGAGACGTCGTCTTCGTGTCGACCCCCACCTGTAACGTTTTTTTCTTGTTCGCGTGACGGAGTGAACGTAGGCCCGTTAGGGCTCAGCAGAAGAGGCCCACGTGAGCGGAGGATACCATCGTTGAGGCCCACGCAAAGAGGCTGGCATCCGCACCGCAGGCAATTGAGAACAGCGCCTCGTTTAGTCCCACCTCGCGGAGCGAAGAGGAGACGACAGCGAGCGGAGGCTACAAATAGACGGGGGAGGGCAACGCTGCAGCCCATACCTTTCTCGGCCTTTTGGCTAAGATCAAGTGATCTGATATGTGGGTCCTCGTGTCCACACGATATTAAATTAATTTTTTTCTGGGGAGGGCCCACCACAGTGGCTTGCCACTGGGGACCTCGTGCGTTGCCCTTGCGTCGCACGGCGCACCCCAACCAAATCAAATGAAAACGTGTAGGTGACCTGTGTGGAAAGAGCGATAGAGCTTAACAGTAGGTCAGGTCTGATTCCAATCAAAACGCTTTTGTCTCGTCGTTCTCGCACGCGTGGACATATTCTCTTTAGCGTAGGGTATAGGATGATACATTTCTCTATTAGGCCACATAATTCTAGTTTGCACCATATTTTGGAAAGAGCTATCCGATTCACTAGGTCGATCCTTCCATGGCGCGCCACATGTCCTTCCCGTAGCGGAGAAAGAGGCATCGACATATCACTCGATCAAACCCCACATGCGCCTCCTCCTTTATCTCTCTCTTGTCGATATTGTTGCAGAACGATTGCCGCACGCCGGTACCATCCCTGCTGCACCCTATATCGATCCGCATTTGCAAGCGTACTCGCTAGGTTACTACAAGAGTGGTGTTGTTATGTTGTTAGGACCCCAGCCACCCTAGTCTGTGAGGTCAGTGTACCCGTACTTAATGATGTTGTATTGAGACTCTCGGGCAAGTATATATAGAAGTACAAGACTTGAAGGGCTAGAAGCCTAGGGGTAGAATTACATAAACTATACTACCAATACACATGTACATCTAACATATCTCTACCAAAACATCAAACTTATTAAACGAAACGAAACCGGACATTTTTCATTCAAATTTATACTTAACCAAGACAACATACATAAATTATAACTTAAAATTAAACTTGGCATAAAGTTCAAACCGCACAGCCCAAACATACTCAAACATTACATAAATAAAAAAATTGGAAAAAAAACAAAACTACCATTTTTATAGCTCTATTTTTCATCGGAGTCAATGACTACCATCGACGCAGCCCACGTGGTGGCAGCCGACATGGTGGGATCCAGCGTGGAGGTGGCGGCGACGGTGCTATAGGGACAATTCGACTGTCACCTGCATGCCGGACCACTGTTCAGATTTCTTCCCGAGCCCATCCTTCTCCTCTAGTGGTGGGCCGCCGACTTCGTCTGGGTGTCGCATGTACATCTCGTCGGAGTTCTACGCACCGCTGAGATCGGGGGATTCGACGGGGAGGGGGAGGTCATCGTCCAACGAAACGCACACCGATGGTGGCGAGCAATCGAGGCCAAAAAGGTGTGGAGTTGGTACTCGTACTCTAGCTCCCTTGTCGGTTCCAAACAGGTGCGTCCTTGAAAAGGTCCCGTTCGCCGGCGGTAAGGCAGCCTGTGAGTTCCAGATGGCGGCCATACGCGCCTGCGTCCTACTGAGATGAGAAACCGCCACTTTTCTTTTAATTAAGTTGACTAGCACCGTCTCTCGCCTTAAATTTGCTTGTCTAACTATATGTGTAACCGATATAGTCAGCGCACATGTCAGTATTAGATGTGGCGATGGTTTCCGCTTCTGTCCGGCACTTCCACACCGCTCCCTATGCAACGGCTCCGGGTGGGAGTGTCGGACCATGCATTGGGCCACGTCGCAACTTTGCCGTTATCGTGGTCGTGCCTAGACGAGTTTTGTGTATCCGACTTCCCAATAGCTTATTTGAGTGTTATACTGGCATAGCCGTTGGAGATATTCTAAGATAGAATAGAACAAGGTGGCCATGGGGATTGGTGAGGGTAAGTGATGGGACCCCGGCCAGAAAATCCACGGCCAATTCGTCGATCGTGCCGTGGCTTGGCACCAGCCATTGCCCGTTGCTTATCCCAAGCACAAAAAAGGCGTCGGATACTGGATCAGATGCTCCAAATTAGGTTAGACGGATACGTATCAGCGGGTACCTACGTGGTGGTCCTGATCAGCCTTCGTACGTGGTGGTGCATGCCCATGATCTCGCGCGCGATGCAAATCGTGCCGTGCGCCCGTGCGTGTGTGGGGCACGTACGTACCGTCCGGCGGTGAAACCGACGACACGGGCCAAAGTACAACGGCTTAAGCACAGACGCGCGTGGACACCGTGAGGTCACCCGCTCGACATCGATCGATCGATAGCGCACCGGTCGGTCACACCATGTCGACATCCTGCGTACGTACATGCGCGTGATGCACGAGCAGCTCATGCTTTCGATCATATTTCCTCATCTGTTTTTTTTCCTCAACAAAAAAAAGAGAGGCGTAATATTTTTCAGTGAGAGTCGACGTTCTCGTTGACAGCGAGGCGCCCGTGGTGACTTCGTCACTCTCAAGAGTCAAGACCTAATCCGCCGGCTCAGTCTCTCGGAGGTGCTCATAGAGGTAGGGTGTGCGTGCGTGCGTTCATAGGGATGAGTGTATGCGCACGTATGTGAGCGTCTGCGTTGTACTGTGTTTCGTAAAAAACAATGCTTTCGATCATATTTCCTCCGCTGTTTTTTTCTTAGCAAAAAAGAGTGCCCAACAATCACATATTTTTCATTGCAAGCATGAGAGCATATCTACATATGCCTCCCTTATTGTGTCCGGCACTCCAAAAATATTGTCCGCTATGTGGCGTCAGGACACATGTTCAGGACCGGCTGTCCAGCTGTAACCTCAAACGGGCCATACAAGTGGCGGATTGTCTTACTTTAAAAAATCGACTCATCGAATGTTATATGAATTTCTTTTATTGTATCCGACGAAAAAACATGGCTTGAAAAAATATGGGGCCCTAGCCACTAAAAATACTCCAAATGGATGGCTTTAGGTGGGCGGATCACTCGATCCACGCAATGGAATTTTTGAAGCCATAGAAAAAATTATTTTTTATAGACCATAATAAAGCATGCATGACACACTGGACGTGTATAGCAACTGAAAATCCTCCCAAAATTATACTCCCTCTGTTACGTTTCATAAGACGTTCAAGCCAATAAAGCCTACCAAAACGTCTTATAAAAGTGAACAGAGGAAGCAGTAAATCAGCGACACTTAATTTGGAACAGAGAGATTCCGTAAAAAAAGGCATGCTTAGCCATATAAAATCTTTCCAATGAACATGCACAAGAGTGAGTGATATGTGGTCTGATCCAACGTGGCGGGCATGTCTGAACGTGTCCGGTACCCCGAGCCGGCCCTTGAAGTTGGGGCTGACAAGGAGTTGTCGTCTTGTCGAACACCCCCGCTAGGATGATGGAGAGAGGGCTATGGGGGTGACAGTGGAGATGTTATGACCGTCATAGATAATTGAGTAGGTTTAAAAACGCTTACTCTCTCTCTCTCTATCTCTGTGTTGTTTTAACCTACACTAGCATTCTCTCTCCTTCAAACAAAAGTAGAAATAAGCATCACACGACGCAATTTTTAAATCATGAGTTTTGTGGGCATGTATGTGGAATGGGTAGATCTTGCGTTGGGACAACTCTGATTATTGCAATCTCACATAAACGTGAACGTAATTATGGTTTAGTTAAAACTATGTATTTTTTAAGATGTTCTTTAGAAAAAATCAAATATGTTTTATGTTTGAATGTTTGATACGTAAAATATAAAGGACATAATCAAATAATAGAGTAACTAAACCTACATAATCATAAACAACCATAAATAAAGGTAAAATTACGGCCACGGTTATAGGCTTCAAAATCCTGGAAACCACAAACGGAGGCTGAGCTACATGGAGCCCTTTATTTTGAAATTTCGAAAATCATATTTAGAAGTTTTAAAAAATCTGAAAACAATCCTGAGTGTAGATAATATCGTATTCTACCAGCGTGCAAACTCTCAAATCAAAATATTTCACATTTTGGGCTACACAAAAATAACAAAATCTAATAAATCTGAAAGAGTTAAATTTTTTGCAATGTTCACTATTTTCAAATGTCAGACTTTGTCGTTTTTGTACAGCCCAAAATACATCATATTTCTAGTCGGGAATTTACACGTTGATAGAATACAACATTCTATATATCCAACATGTTTTTCAGATTTTTTCTTGATACTTCAAAATATGATTTTCAAAATAAACAGCTCCATGTAGCTCGGCCTCCATTTGTCCACTCTCTCAAAATCCTCACTAATACCATAGTTGAACTCGTGCGTTGCACCGTAGCTCTCACCCATAGAGGAGTGAGGACAACACTGAGAATTCTAGCCACTTAAACACCTAAAAGGTCTCGTAGTTAGGGATAGAGATTGGCAATCACGCCAGGCACATCAGTCAGGACGCCACCTCAATCTGCGTGCGCAGCCACGCCAGCATTGCAAAAACAAAGCAATGACCTTGCTCTTAAAGGCTCAGAAGAAACCGCTTAAGATTTTCTAGCTGATTTGAAAGGGGAAAATGAAAAAAAAATATAGCGTCTTCTCTTAACTAAGAGATGATCTTTTACTAAGAAAGTTAAGAAACTTTGCCTATGGTACAAGTTGCCTTGTCTTAGTCACACGTTTAAGTTAAACTTTATTCATTTCCTAATTTAGGATACACAAACAATTATTACTATTATTAGGGATATCACTAAAAGTTAACCCATTGCATAACATGTTTTTTTTTTCTGTATGACATGGAATGAATAAGAGGAGACGATCTTTGATCTTCTCAACCATTGTAAGTACATGTCTGATGCCTCCCATTGTGATTCACATAGAGATGAGAGCAAGATTAGATCAAGCACTACTCTTGATTCAGACATAACAAAGTCTAAGTTGACCTAAACGTAGATGGGTCCAATGAGCAGAATGAAAAAGTTGTACATGCCTAATGCCTCTCCATTGTGATTCACATATGGTATATGGATGAGAGTCAAAATTAGATCAAGCAACTAGTACTGCTATCGATTTAGACATAACAAAATCTAAGTTGACCTAAATGTAGACGGGTCCCCGTTTAAAAAAAAAACGTAGATTGACTCATCTAGTTAAGCACAAGAAAGATTCACCGCGGGAGGAAGATGACAATGCGAATGCACAGTAGGCTCACGTGCTAGGCAGTGGCCGTACCATGCGCTCTCTGTAGGACACGAGTGGGGACCTGCTTGGGCACACCAAGGGCTAAAAACCAAGAAGTGATCGTGTCAACACGCACTAGCTAGCATGGACGTATGGTCCTGCTCCCCGTCTGTCTACTCAGCTCGATGCTTGGCGAATTACCATACGAATGCCCGTTGTACAGAGCAAAAACAGACAGAGACACGTCCATGGCCAAGTAGCTTGCTAGCCCTATACGTGCATGTTGGGATGACAGCAGCAGCGTGATTCACGGCCCCCAATCGGGACGCGACAGGTCAGCAAGTACCCCCTCCGGCGTGCATCGGTGACTCCACCGCCAACCGCATGGGCGGCACGTGCCGCCGGCGTCCTGCCACGCGGTGGCTCCGATTAAGGAATGTTTTGAACAGGTTAAGAAAGAGGGGCCAATCACATCGAATCTAACGTTCAAAACGGATACGATTCAGAATTCGCATCAACGTCGTTAAAAAAGTTTATACATATATTCACAGGGATCACGTACAAGATCGTCGATGGTAAAAAAAGAAGAAGCTACTTGAACTTCCACCGTCGTCTTCCTGCGAGGATCGCCGGCGGCGGGCCGGGGCACAGCACCCACCACCACCACCGGATCGAATCCCGTAAGTTTCCGCCAACTCACGCACCCACTCACATGCATGCATGCGCGCGTGCTGCTTCCATGGCGTAGAGACACGGCGCAAGGTCTCGCGTCCGAACAGGAGGCGCTTGGCGGCTTGCTCCGCCACCCAAGATGCCTGCAAGGCTGCCCATGCATCGATCTGGGTCGGCCCCAGATTTGATCCATCTCTCCATCGTCTCCGTTCCGTTCCGTGGGCAATTTGGATCGGATGTCCGTCGGGCGTCGGCACTGTCGTGTTTCCTGTCCGCGTCAGCGGTGGCATTTGGATCTTCTCACGTCCCCAATCAGCAAGACTCTTCCTCCCTGTGCCCTTTCCACGTTGTTTATCATCTGCATGCGCATCTGCCATCTGGGGTTTTCCTGCAAAACCATAGAGGGCACGTTAGCTCACAGGGATGCTAATTCTGTCTTGAAACACTAGTTGGTGATACTTTTAGCTGTAATAATTGATATTGGGCATACAAAATTACAAACACATTGAGCGAACCATTAGATGCCAAAGCGCTAGTGCTTATTCTACTCCTACTCATCGAGCCACGGCCCGTGGGGCGCCGCTACTACCAGCTCTATAGTAGGTGCATGTTTTGTTATCCCCGGACACGGATGCAGACCTCGCTCCGTCCTGTCAATGCCAAAAGAGTCGAAGCTAGACGCCAGCCAGCAAACAGACATAATTAACCATCAACATGCATATGCTGCATGCAAAACCCCTTGCATCAATCAGTCCTTTGATTCTTCCTTCTTCCTTGTTTTGCAGGCCCCTCTCTTTTAGGTCGGCAGTAAACTTCGGATCGGGCGCCATCACTTGAAAAAGACCAGCACGAAGCTCAGTTGCAGATCCAGTGAAAGAGAAGAGGTAGGCCCCAGCCCGGAGCCTTTGAGTTGATGCCATGTGCGTCAGGCTCTCCTTTGGTTAGCTCCCGTCCCCTCTCAATCCATACTACACCGCTTAGCCTTTTCTAGCTAAGCCAAAGTTTGTCTCTCTGTACTCCCTCCACTCCCTCCTGCTTCAATGTAACAGGGCAATCCGTTGCCATCTTGGTCTTCTGCAGCTCCATGCCGCCTTCTGATGGATTTCCAGCATCTTCCGATGGAGAAATTGCAAGCATTGGACTACGTTCGGGGAGCAGTGTTGGCCATCTTGCTGGTTTGGATCCTCGCCGAGTTCGTGAAACGGAGGAAGAGCCATCACCAGGGAGGAGCGGCAGGAGGGCATGGCGCCGTGGTCTCGGCCGCAGCGGCATGGCTACCGGCTCATATAGTCGCATTCTGCAATGCTTCCATCACGCTCTCGCATATCGGGTTCTCGGTTCTTTGGGTCTGGAAGAAGGAGGCTGTCTCCCTGGGCTTGGTATTTGAATCTGCCTCTGGCTTCTGGCCACTCTGCTCTTGCTCTACTGCAAGCATGAAGGTGCTGCAGGAGTAGTGGTAGTATCTGACTTGCCTGCGGTTCTTGTTTCCTGGTGGTTCTTCAGCTTCTTATCGGAATCGCTCCTGTCTCTTGCATTTGCTTCACCTCTTCAGTTCTGCAACTGTTGTCGATTTTGCTTCTCTTCCATTCTGCGCCATCATCTGCTTGGTTGTTGTAGCTATGAGGTTGTCCAAGGCAAGCCAGAAAGAGCTGGACCAACCGCTGCTGCTTAGAGAAGACGCTGATGACAGCAGCAGGGACAGGTTCTCCAGCTCCGGGTGGTGGAGTCACTCACATTCCGGTGGCTGAATCCTGTCTTTGAGAAGGGGCACAAGGTGAGGCTCGAGCTGGAACACATCCCGTCTGTGCCGCAGTCCGAGGCGGCAGAGCAGTCGTATGCCTTGCTTCAGGAGACACTTCACAAGCAGAAACCTGAGCCAATGGCGCTGCGAAAAGCCATCATTTGTGCGTCTGGACACCTTTGGTCGGCAATGCAGTCTTTGCAGGTTAGTGAACAGTTAATTTATTTTTTTCAAAATAGAGCTCTGTTTTGTCCTGATGATAAACAGTGCTTGTCTTTCATTACCAGGGCTCAACACTGTTTCTTCTTACATGGGACCATTCTTGATCACCTACTTAGTGGAGCTACTCTCTGACAAGAACACTGACAAGGGCCATGGCCATGGCTACATGCTGCATGCCTGTTCTTTGCCTCCAAGACAGTGGAGTCGCTTTCACAGCGGCAGTGGTATTTTGGCGCACGCAGAATCGGATTCCAGGTGCGTGCCGCACTGATGGTCTCCATCTACAAGAAGTCCCTGCTAATGAAGAACTCCAGCACAGTTGCAGGGACAGTCGTGAACTTCCTTGACGTTGACGTCGAGAGGGTTGGTGAGTTCTTCTGGTACATCCATGGGATATGGCTGCTGCCTTTGCAAATTTTCTTGGCACTTGCCATCCTGTACCGCAGTCTTGGTGCAATGGCCTCTCTGTCTGCAGTCCTCGTAACCGTGGTTGTGATGGTGAGCAACACACCACTGGCAAACTCACAGCAGAACCTCAATGTGAAGATAATGGAGGCGAAGGACTCACGCATCAAGGCTATGGCCGAGGCTATGAAGAGCATGAGGATCTTGAAGCTTCATGCATGGGAAACAGCCTACTTGGATAAGCTCCTGAAGCTCAGGGATGTGGAAAGGGGCTGGCTCAGGAAGTATCTCTACACATGTTCAGCGATAGCTTTCCTGTTCTGGGCCTCACCAACGTTGGTTTCGGTCGTTACCTTTGGTGTCTGCATTCTTATGGAGATACCATTGTCAGCTGGAACAGTATTATCAGCCCTTGCTACGTTCAGAATCCTCCAAGACCCGATCTATAACCTCCCGGAGCTCGTCTCTATGGTGTCACAAACCAAGGTGTCACTAGATAGAATAGAAGAGTTCATCAAAGAAGACCATCAAGGGAAGACAAGTTGGTATGGCGGCATAACTGGAACAGAGGACTTGGCAATAGCTGGTGAAATAGAAATTGAACCAGGAGAGTACAGTTGGGAAGCTGACAGTAGCTTGAAGAAAACAAAGATAACACTCAAGATCGATAGCAAGGTGAGCATCAGGAAGGGTCTCAAGGTTGCAGTGTGCGGGCCAGTCGGTTCAGGCAAATCAAGCCTCCTTTACAGCATCATGGGAGAGATTCCAAGGGTTAGTGGTGCAGAAACAATGGTTGTCGGTCTAGGGCATATGTACCACAGAGCGCGTGGATTCAAACTGGGACAATTCAGGACAATGTGCTCTTTGGGAAGGCTATGGACAGAAGCTTATATGAGGAGGTGCTACAAGGGTGTGCTTTGGATAGAGATTTGGAGTTATGGGCCAATGGAGATATGACTGTAGTAGGGGAAAGGGGTGTCAACCTAAGTGGAGGCCAGAAGCAGAGAATTCAGCTTGCCAGGGCATTGTACAGCGATTCTGATGTTTACTTCTTGGATGATCCCTTCAGTGCTGTGATGCGCACACCAGCGCACATCTCTTCAAGGTACGATACACATGATCAATCTGCAAAATTGTAGCTTAAGTGAGCTTTCAAAGACTTACAGGCTCACAGCATAAGGCAAGAAATGTAATCAAACAGGAAAACACATGTTTGCAGTATAAACTGTATAACCCTTGAATTATCTGTAAACAATAAAGTATTTCCATCAGGCATTTAGTTTCATTAGTAAGGGCAGATGGCCTACTATATATTCTTGACATTGCCAGCATCAAGTTATCATGAAATGACTCAATTGATCAATTGTATTTCAGGAATGCTTACTGAGACTAATGTCCTCTAAGACAGTCATGTATGTTACTCATCAGCTAGAGTTCTTGCGAGATTCAGATATTGTTCTGGTAAGATGTCAACCCAGTTCCCATATGCAAGTTTTATCTGTTATAAAGAAATTGTAATTTTTAGCTAGGTTAAAACAGAATAAGTAAACCACGTAGCGAATATCTTAATTGATGGCTGTGAATGGTTACTTGAAGGTCATGAAAGATGGGAGGATTGTTCAGTCTGGCAAATATGATGATCTGATAGCAGACAAAGAAGGAGAGCTGTCGAAGCAAATGGCTGCACACGACCAATCCTTAAGTCAGGTCAACCCAGCAAAAGCACATGGCTTGACTAAAAGCAAACAGCGGAAGAAGCAGATGGAGCCACAGAAATAGAATCAGATTGCCATGTCATAGGGAGGGAATGTGAGGAAGAGCGTGAATCTGGAAGAGTCAAATGGGATGTTTACCGCAAGTTTGTCACCGCTGCATACGGTGGAGGTCTTATTCCTGTCATTCTTCTATGCCAAATCTTTTTCCAGGGATTACAGATATGCAGCAACTACTGGATTGCATGGGCAGCAGAGAGAGATGATCAAGTAAGCAAGAAGAAGATGATTGGTATCTTTGTGCTGCTGTCTGCAGGAAGCTCGGCATTTATATTGGGAAGAGCTGTCTTCCTTTCAACAATTGCCATTGAGACTGCGCAACAGCTCTTCTTAGGCATGACCAGAAATATTTTTCGAGCACCAATGAGCTTCTTTGATTCCACTCCATCAAGTCGGATACTCAATAGGGTGAGTCAACAACCTTACCTCTATAGAAAAATTATACTACCAAATACACTCCGTGTTTTCAGTTCTGCAGCTTACTTTGTCCGTCTTGCAGGCTTCAACAGATCAAGCCACAGTTGACACAGATATTCCCTACAGGCTAGCAGGGCTGATATTTGCAATAATTCAGCTCATCAGTATTATTTTCATTATGTCTCAAATTGCTTGGCCTATATTCATGTTATTCATAATAATAATTTCGATCTCCGCTTGGTATCAGGTACACCTTCACTTGTCCTAATCTGCTTCCCACGGTTTTCAAAATGCACACAACTAACTTGTACTTGATGTAGAACTATTACATCAGTTCGGCTAGGGAGCTAGCAAGGATGGCTGGCATCAGAAAAGCTCCAGTCCTCCACCATTTTTCAGAGACTATATCAGGAGCTGCAACTATAGATGCTTTCATCAGGGAGAGAAGTTCTTCACAAAGAGCCTTGCGCTAATTGATGACTATACCCGCATTACTTTCCATAATTCAGCAACAGTTGAATGGCTATGCATACGTATCAACTTCCTCTTCAACCTTGTGTTCTTCGTGATGCTAGTCATACTTGTCTCCTTGCCCCGGGATACAATTGATCCAAGTAAGTATTTTGTTCAAAAATATATATTACTGCCACCTAAAAAGCTCCAATCTAGAAACAATGACAGGATTTTCAGTTACATAAACAATACTCCCTCAGTTCAGAATTATTTGAAGTTCTAGCTTTTCATAAGTCGAACTTCTTTAAGTTTGACCAAGTCTACAGAAAAATATATAAACAACTACAATACCAACCTAGTTCCATTAGATCCATATAAGAAATATATTTCGTACTATCTATATCTGATGCTGTAGATATTAGCACATTTTTCTGTAGACTTAGTTTGACTTAGGACAAAGCTAGAATTTCAAAATTATGGAATAGAGGGAATAGTATGTTTGGGTTTATAACTTTAAAGTCAAAATGTGCTATTCTATACATTTTTAACAAAATATCACATTATTTTAAACATTAACTCCTTTTTTTTCTCCTTCTTAGGTCTTGCAGGGCTTGCAGCTACCTATGGACTTAACCTTAATGTGTTGCAAGCATGGGTCATATGGAACCTGTGCCATGTTGAGAACAAGATGATCTCTGTAGAAAGGATTTTGCAGTTCTCAACCATACCAAGTGAGCCTCCGTTAGTGATTGAGAACTCTAGGCCAAGAGAAACATGGCCATGGTGTGGAACAATTCAGATCGAGGCTCTCCAAATTCAGTACAGCCCTGACACGCCCATGGTACTCAAGGGCATAAGCTGCACATTTCCTGGAGAAAGGAAAATTGGGGTGGTAGGGCGGACAGGGAGTGGGAAGTCTACTCTCATCCAGGCTTTGTTTCGGGTCGTCGAACCGTATGCAGGACGAATACTCATAGATGGAGTGGACATATCACGTTTGGGTGTGCATGATTTGCGGTGTAGATTGAGTATTATACCACAAGAACCGACTCTATTCCAAGGGACTGTCAGAACAAACCTGGATCCTCTACAACAACATCTGGACACTGAAATATGGGAGGTAAACAATCTATAAGTGCTGGCAAAACGCCCTTTACATGAAAATGCCTCTAGTGTATATATGATGCAAAAGATTTTTTGCAAAGCAGTTCCAGCACTAGAATTTACCTTTTCTTGAATCAGCAGCTCACAGGCAGTTTCCTAAGTCTAACTTTTCAGAATCTCATCTTTCAGGCTCTGCGTAAGTGCCGCCTTGAGGAGATCGTCACAGAAGACAATAGGTTGTTAGATGCACCAGGTAACTTGAAGTATTACAATTCTCACATTCCATCCTAATTCATTTCTCAAGATAGCCCAGTTATATGGTTGTAATTTATGTAACAGTTGTTGAAGATGGAGGAAATTGGAGTGCAGGGCAAAGGCAACTTGTCTGCTTGGCCAGGGTATTGCTGATGAAAAAGAAAATACTTGTTTTGGATGAAGCTACAGCATCAGTGGACACTGCAACGGATAATATCATCCAAAAGACTATAAGGCAAGAAACAGACAATTGCACAGTTATTACAATTGCGCATAGGATTCCCACCGTGATTGACAGCGACCTTGTTCTTGTACTTGGTGAAGGTAAAGACCACTACAACAATCCATAAGATTTTATTTTCCAAACATATTTTTGGGTGTTTAGTTGTCAGTCCCAAAAAAGTATTATATCACAAGATTATATTTTCTTACCAATTCCTCCTGCAGGTAAGATACTAGAGTTGATTCACCAGAAAATCTCCTTAGGGATGAATCCTCAGCTTTCTCAAAGCTAGTGATGGAATTTGTGGGAAGATCAGAGGCCAGACGTCAACCAGAGCTAATCTAGAAGCATCAAGCAACTACCAACCTACTTGACCTCATGTAGACTTGTATATACTACATAATATCTCTGACAGGGTATAAAGAAGGCTTACTTCACTGGAGGATTGGTTAAAGGACGGCGGAAGGAAACAAGGGAAATTTTGGTTTGGTGTTTAAGAATGAAGATTAGACCTCTTGTAGAAATCTAATTTATCTTTTCCTATTTCTAGCCTTTTTCATGTGGACAGTTGCAGTCTTGCAGATGGTGTTTGTTCATATCGTATTGCCAATGCAAGTGATGCTAGATATATGCATCTTCTTTTGATCTTTGATCTTTTCTAGGCTTCTAGCAACCAATAAATTGAAGTACATAGTCATATCAATCCATAGGTCTTTTTTATCCTGGTTAGAGACCCTTTGGCCCTGTCCCATTCTACTGGAAAAAATATTGAAGCAGACATCAGCATTAGCAATTTCTAGAAAACAAAGGCAAAACAAGAGCAGAGCTAATCAGTTGGAGAGCATATAATCGACAGAACGCGATTTGCAAAAAGAGCAAAAGCATGTAGTGATGTAGGCCAGACAAATCGGCATAGAAACTGGCATTGCAAACACCAGTGAGTAATCCGCTTGTGGCCGTTTAGCAGTAGAGCGAGGGGGCGAGTCCTTAGTCCTTACCGTCTGGGGCAAAGGAACGAACAGTTGGAGGGCACCAGTGATCCCACCGCGAGGGGAACCGTTGGAGAGCACGAGCGCTGGCTCCCCCGCCGTCCCCGGTTGCCACACTCGCGCGCGGGCGCAGGCGCGGGCGCCGTGGTTGCGCGGTAGCCTCCGCGCGTCCCACCCCGGAGGGCAGCAGGGCAGGCCTGAGGCCTGAGCATGCGGTGCGGCCATCGGCCTTGCGGGCAGGAAGCTGGCCCGACTTGAAGCGCGCGCGGATCACCGGATTGGCCTTGTTGCACAGCCCAGACCTGGTTTAAGCTTTATTTCCCCGTATCAAAATATAAAGACGTTGTAGATAAAATTCAAAATAAAATAAAAATAAAGACGTTGTAGATATTGAGCATTTTTCTAATACGGATGTACACGTATTAGTATGTGGATTTACTCATTTTAACCCATATGTGATCCATATTGAAATATCTGAAACATCTTATATTATGATACGGAGTGACTACTTGAGTTCTACAAAAAAAAAGTGCTACTAAATTCTTTTGTTTGGAATTTTCCACGATTTTTGAGCGTGGACTTGTGCACCCAGGCACCAGTGTGAGCCCTTTTTTGATTTTTTGTGCATATGTATGGTATGTATTTTTGTGCAAAGTTTCAGTAGAAAACATGTTTTATTTGAGGCTACAGAAAAATACCAAAATTATGGCTCTACAAAGTAGAAAAAATCCCCTATTTTGTTTCGAAATTGTCTTCTTTGCTAAACAAAGCTTGATGTGTATGTAAGAAACCTGTATGTGAATCTGTATATATTTTCGCAGGACTTTTTGAAACACAAAAGTACTATTCTTGAATTTTTCAAAAAACGGGCTCATTGGTGCTGGGGGTTACTAGCAATTTCTGATTCTCCACCCGTATTCATGTGCCGTACGGTTGCCCAGTTGCACCGCATGGAAATCCGACTACTTTCGACCTGCAGCCCGACATTTGTCTGTCGGGCGTGCTATTGAGACTGTCGGCAACATTTGCCGGATAAAACTGGGAGAGTGCCCCAGCATTACCCCAAAACGAAAGAAACACTTTATTGTTTCTTTCTTTTTTGGCTGTTTATTTCCTTGGCATTCCACATACCTGTTGTGTGCACCAGATGCTAGTCTCGCGTGTGCAAGTCGACAGCCGCTCGTCGTCAATCAATGAAGACACCTTCGCCATGTGTCCCTTCGGCTCCAAACCGCCACTACTCCGTCGAGGCAACTGCTCTGGATAGCGGGACTTGGGAGCTCGTTGTAGTATGTCACGATGCTCAGGACGGCGGCCGGAGGTGTTGAGCGGGAGGTCGCGTCGACGCGGAGGGCAGGCGGAACTGACGGGCAGGGGATAGGAGGCGGATGTGCATCGGGCCCCAATAGAAAGAAGAGATAGAAGAAAGAGATGTGAGATAGGTTTATGATAATTCTAATAATATTTACTTTGTAGTATAGGTATTGATATTTTTTCATACATGATTAGTCAAAATTTATAATGTTTACTTTAAATATATCCAGAACTTGCTAGGTGAAGACCTTGTCTGGTTTTGACTAGCCGACGGCGGCGGCGTCCGTGGGCGTCGTCTCCTTCCTAAAGGCGTCGTCGTGGTTAACCTCTATCCTTCGTGCAACTCCGGGTGAAAACCTTGACCCTTTGGATCAGGCGGTGGCGGCAGTCTTGTGTCGTTCCCTTCGTGAAGGCGCCGTCTTGGAGTTCACCTTTCGCCGAACGAGGCATCGTCTCCATTTGGAGTGGCGACGCTTTTCTTTAGCACCTTTGTATCTTGCCTTGGGTGCGTGTGGTGTGGTGTGGTGTGGTGTGGTGTGAGTTGTACGCGAAAGTTGGGTTGTTGCTTTATTTATAAAGCTGGGCGAAAGCCTATTTCGAGCATATATCCAGAACGCAGGGTAATTCCGAACAGAGGATGATGTTATTCAACTGGGTATGGATCGGACAGAAATGTCCAAACTAGTTAGCTCCTGCTTTTGGCCAACGAAGACTATGGGGTTGTCTTTCCTCGTTCGAAAGCCTCCGCCCTCTTCCACTCTGTTTTGAAGACTAACTAAAACAGATTAAGTCACGTTTTCATGTTCTAACTGAATACTCCCCTCGTCGTTGAGCAGGATTGCAGCAGTTCCAACAAACTATGTGCTGCTGCCCTCATAAATTCTAATATACAAAGAGGAAACACGATAAGTGTGGAAGACTGAAAATAAGGCTTGCTCTGCCGATTTGATAAGGTATGGAAATATAAGAAGTATACAAAGTGAGTAAATTAGTCACTACATTACCAACGTCTTCCTACACCCAATCCTTTCTGATATGCCTTTTTAGGCCAATACAACATTAATTTTGCTTTGGTGTCCAATTTGCGAGAGAACACCGCCTCATTTGGTTCTCTTTTGCCGAACCTTCTCTATGAGCTATTCTGATATTTTTGCAGACTTAGTTCCTTAAGGCCTGTGAGGTGCTCAATGCCATGAGGTACGGATTTTAATTCTGGACAGTCACGAAACACCAGTAAAGCAAGGCTTGGCATTGCACCCTCTTCTATTTCAACTCGGTTGAGCTGCGGCGCACCCCATATAGATAGAGATCGGAGTTGTGGGAATGACCTTGCTGAAAAGTGCAGATTGTCCCCTTCATAGGCCTTGACGAGGGCAAGGTGACATAAACCATGCAGCACCAACAGATTTAAAAACGATTCCTGGACAATTCTGGACAAGCCCAGATGCAGCCAAGTGAGGGTATTAAGGCGGGACCAAGATGACAGTGCTTGATGCATCAATGTTTTTTCCAACGGCCCTTGTAAGCAGAGCGCCGAAAGGGTTTGTGGGAGACGAAGGCCCTCCAGCTGCAGCACCTCCTCCTCACCTGTAGACGCAATTTCTAAATGCACAAGATGGTTCATGTTGGCGATAGCGTTGCTCAAGTCTGCAGATTGTCCGCTTTTAACATCGGAGACAGCAAATGTTCTTAGCTCTGTCAAATCTCCAACTGCACGCAGGATCTCTGTGCTTGCCTTCACAGATCGAAGAGCCTGCAGCGCCTTCAAGAGACGTATGTGTTGGTAGTTGGATATAATTAGATAAGTGTTCAAGGTCTAAGTTGAAAAAGGGATATAATATTAGAGAGGATCCATCGAGAAGGATAGAGAAGATTCAGAATAGTTGTATTTGACCTCTGCATCTCCCTCTTACGATGTACTCCAATCTGATCCAAGTTAATTGAAATCTTTGATATTTCCTGAGTGAGAGTCTACATGGTATCAGAGCAGGTCGAATCTAGTGCGGTTCCCCTGCGATTCTGAGCAGATTTGTTGCCTCCTGTGAGGAATTGGATTGAGGCGGAGCTGTTCTTGAAGGTGCTGTGACGCCTGCGCAGATCGACCGCCGTAGATTGGCCGCGGAGCTGCTGTGAGTTGAAGTCTATTCCGATTTCTGACAGCCCCCATCTCTTTCTCCTAGAGGTACGTTCAGTACATCTCCTGCCACTTGAGTGCATCTGTGGGCAGCGGAAGTGTGGTGCGGCTTGCCGTTTATTTGTGTCAAGACCTTCTGCTCCTTCTGCTCAAGTCTACTGCTCAAGTCTACCTTCTGCTATCAAAGGTACATCATACTACTGCTACTGTTGACCGTGAGGCTGAAGTTGCTTGGTGATTAGTGGAATAATTAAATCACTCCTAGTTGTTGGTTCGGATTGTATTGTAAGCAATGGGAGACAACACTAGCATGGACAAGATGTATGAGATATTCAGTAAATTGCTTGAACAGCAGCAAAACAAGTTAGTCCCTGAGGCAGTCAAGCATGCACTTGAACCCAATCCAGTTAGGTTGTCAGGTCCTGGCAACTATATCAGTTGGGCACGCCATGCTCAATTGATATTGAGTTCCCATGGCCACGAGAGCTTGCTTGTTGATGATGGAAAAAAGCAGGAAATCAGTGATATTCACACAAGACAGACCAATGACAGGGTACTTGTGTGGCTGCTGGGAAGTATGGAACCAATTGTTCGGCAACAGGTAGAGATCATGCCAACAGTGCATGAAGTTTGGGCAACACTAGAGAAGCAGTTTGCTGGAAAGTCAAATAAAATGCAGGCCACCCGCATCATGGACGAGCTTACTCATTTGAAGCAAGGCACAAAATCAATGACCGAGTATGCTGGAGAGGTGAAACGGCTGTACAGAGATTTGCATTACTTTCATCCTTTTCAACCAGTTGATAAACAAGATCTAGCGGTCCATCACAAATGGTTCGAGTCACTTGTAGCCAAGTTGTTCCTTGATGGACTAAATACAGACTTCAATTTGAGGCGACAACTTATATTTTCTCAGCCTGAATGGCCGAGTCTTGATGACATTATTTCAAGTATGCTAGAAGAAGAAACTCGTTTGGCTCAGCCAAAGGAAGATATCATGAGGTGTGGGGATGATCGTGCAGCCTTGATGATGCAATCACGTCGACCACCTCGCCTATTTGGAAAAACAGAGAGGAGCAAATCTTTTTGTGATTACTGCAAAAAGAATGGACATACAAAGGAGGTGTGCTTTGAACTGCATGGCTATCCTTCTTGGTGGGAAAAAGGAAAAAATCGGTCAGGTGTAGCTCAGGGAGCAAACAAGAAGCAAGCAGGCCACATAGCATCCCTACGGGAACCACCGGTGATAGATGTTCAAGCTCTTGAAGAGTTCACTTCCAAGCTTAAACTCTCTGAAGGCTCTTCTTCCCATCAGAGTTCCCCTAAGGCTAACTCCAGTTTGATTGCCACTTCTAGTCCAGGTATAAAATTCGACCACACTAATAATACCACAACACAATCAAGGTCCTGGATCATTGATACAGGAGCCACGAACCATATGACAGGAGCCTCTGATCTATTTACTTCTTATACACCTTGTTCAGGTAAAGACAAGGTTCGTGTAGCTGATGGTTCCATGGCACCAATAGTAGGACGTGGATCCATCCGCTGCACAAAATCATTATCCTTATCTCCTGTTTTACATGTTCCAAAATTCCCGGTCAATCTCCTATCAGTTAGCTCTATTACAAAATCACTTAATTGTGGAGGGTGGTTTGATCCTACTTGTTGTGTTTTTCAGGAGCTAAAGACAGGGAGACTCTTGGGGACTGGGACCGAGCATGATGGTCTCTACTACCTTGATGATGGAAGTGATGAAGTGGCCCTCGCATCCTATTTATCTCCATGTCAAGAGTTAGTGTTACATCACCGTAGGCTAGGTCATCTTTCTTTTGCAGCTCTATCACGTCTCTATCCTACTTTGTTCAAGTTGTGTCCTAAGGACGCCCTGGTATGTGATGCCTGTGAACTAGCTAAGCATACCAGGGGATCCTACCCAAGCATTGGTCTCAAAAGTACGAGACCATTTGAAGTGATTCATTCTGATGTTTGGGGACCCTGTGAGGTTGTCTCTGTTTCTGGACATAGATGGTTTGTAACCTTTATAGACTGTTTTAGTCGTTACACATGGCTCTATCTTCTGAAGCATAAGAGTGATGTTTTGTCAGTCTTTAAAGATTTGTGTGCTCTTATTAAAAATCAGCATGAATTTAGTGTTAAAATCTTGCGCACAGATAATGGAACAGAATATGTCAACCATGATTTTGATCAGTTTCTCGCCTTAAATGGTATAGAACATCAAACCACATGTGTTGACACCCCTGAACAAAATGGTGTGGCAGAGCGAAAAAATAGGCACTTACTTGAGGTTGCAAGGTCTTTGATGTTTACGATGAATGTTCCAAAATTCTTGTGGGGTGAAGCAATTAAGACTGCAACTTATTTGATTAATCGCATGCCCCTTCGTGTTTTAGCTCATAAAACTCCCGCGGAGTGTCTTTTAAAGTCAAATGACTTTGTTGTCCCTCCAAAGGTATTTGGATGTGTTTGTTTTGTCCATGATTATAGAAGTTCAGTCAGGAAATTGGATCCGCGGGCACTTAAATGTGTGTTCGTTGGTTATCCTTCCTCAAAAAAGGGATATAGATGTTGGTGTCCTTCGGAGCGTCGTTTTTTTGTAAGCATGGATGTAACATTTCGTGAAAATGAACCATATTACGCTTTGTCTAGTGAGTCCGGTATTTATTTATCTCCACCTGAAGAGCAGCAAGAAAGGGGAGTGTTTATGATGAGAGCCCTACATTGGTTCCTGTTCTTGCTCCTACTTCAGGTGAGTCTCAAATTAGCAACAACACTCATAGTCAGGGGGAGGACTATACTACTGGTGATGTGGATAATGTTTTTCATGAAGGTGAGGAGGATGCGACAAGGGAGTCATCACCTCCATCACAAGGTGTGGAGCCTACAATGCATGGAGACCCAGGTACCAATAGTAACTCCTATGATTCTGTAACTCCTATTAACACTACAAGGCCGAGTGATAACCAACCATCCACTTCCTCAGACAATTCGCCTATAGTCGTACGAAAATCCACTAGACCTCGAAATCCCCCTGAATATCTTAAGGACTATGTTGGACATAGATATGATATAGCCAACTATATTTCCTACAAGTACTGTAACCCATCCTTCCAAAGTTTCCTTTCTTCTTTGGATTCTATATCTATACCACATGACTGGAAAGAAGCCTTAGAAGACTCGAAATGGAGAGATGCAATGCTGGATGAGATGAGAGCTCTGGAAAAGAACAAAACTTGGGAGCTCGTAGATCTACCACATGGTAAGCAACCTGTAGGGTGCAGGTGGGTCTTTGCTGTTAAACATACACCTGAAGGAAAAGTTGAGAGGTATAAGGCTCGTCTGGTAGCAAAAGGGTATACACAAACTTACGGTATAGATTATGAGGAGACATTTGCCCCAGTTGCAAAGATGAACTCAATTAGGACACTCATATCCTGTGCTGCAAACCTTGATTGGAATATCTACCAGTTGGATGTCAAAAATGCATTCTTACATGGTGATCTTCATGAGGAAGTGTATATGCATATTCCACCTGGTTTTGAGTCTAGTCAAACAGAAAGAAAGGTGCTACGTCTGCGCAGGTCATTATATGGTCTAAAACAATCACCGCGAGCATGGTTTGATAGATTCAAACAAGCTATGCTAAAAAGGGGATATTGTCAAAGCAATGCTGATCATACACTGTTTTACAAACACAACTGTGATCTAGTTGCAATTCTAATAGTGTATGTTGACGACATTGTAATTACAGGAGATGATTCGAAGGAAATCCTAAACCTGAAGCAATATCTAGCACAAGAATTTGAAGTGAAGGACCTTGGATTTCTGAGGTACTTCCTTGGCATAGAGGTCTCACGAGGATCAAAAGGTATCTTTTTATCCCAAAGAAAATATATTCTTGACCTTCTCAAAGAGACGGGTATGTGTGGATCACGTCCTGCTCCTACACCTATTGAACAAAACCATCGATTAAGTAGCAATGAGGGGAGATCTGTGGATTGTGGACGCTATCAAAGACTAGTTGGGAGATTAATATATCTTTCTCACACCCGTCCTGATATTGCATTTGCCGTAAGTGTTGTGAGCCAATTCATGCATGATCCCAAAACAGTACATTTGGAGGCTGTAAATAGAATCCTAAGATATCTTAAGGGATGCCCAGGGAGAGGCCTACTGTATACAAAACAAGGAAATCTACAAGTTGAATGTTATACAGATGCTGATTGGGCAGGCTCATTGGATGATCGGCGATCTACTTCTGGTTATTGTACTTTTGTTGGGGGAAATCTAGTCTCATGGCGAAGCAAAAAGCAAACTGTAGTTGCCAGGTCAACAGCGGAAGCTGAGTTTAGGGCGATGGCTCAAGGTTTATGTGAACTTCTGTGGATACAGATTCTCCTATCTGAACTGAAGTTATATAAGCATAAACCTTTAATGCTTTATTGTGATAACAAGGCCGCCATCGATATTGCTAACAATCCTGTCCAACATGATCGGACAAAGCATATTGAAATAGACCGTCATTTCATCAAAGAGAAGCTTGATAATGGTATAGTTTGTTTACCATATGTAACTTCAGCTAGTCAAGTAGCTGATGTCCTTACAAAAGGACTTCCAGTGAGGTTGTTTTCCATTTTTTGTAGCAAGATGGGGCTTTATGATGTGTTTGCCCCATCTTGAGGGGGAGTGTTGGTAGTTGGATATAATTAGATAAGTGTTCAAGGTCTAAGTTGAAAAAGGGATATAATATTAGAGAGGATCCATCGAGAAGGATAGAGAAGATTCAGAATAGTTGTATTTGACCTCTGCATCTCCCTCTTACGATGTACTCCAATCTGATCCAAGTTAATTGAAATCTTTGATATTTCCTGAGTGAGAGTCTACAGTATGCCATTAGGTACTTGGACTCCCCTACACCTTTCCCCTCCACAACCAGTAGATGCATACAGGTACCTCAGCTTCTCAAGCTTCACAATGTTGTTTGGTAAGTTGGACAGTCGTGAGTTGCCAGCATCCAAGACTTGTAAGTTTCGTAGCCTTCCTATCGCTTCGGGTAGACTTCCGATAACAGTATCTCTAAGGCCCAAGTATCGCAGATTAAACAAGTTGAATACCTCATCAGGCAGCAGCTTGATACGAGCACCTTGCAGATCTAATGTCGACAGCAGGCTACAAGATGCTAGAACAGGCTTCAGCAAGTCAACATTGACACAACTCGCGAAAACATGCAGTGCACGTAGATGTGTTACAGTTACAGTACAGCATCCACTCCTTTCTTCAAGGTTTTCACCCTGTATACATAAGCGGCGTGTGCCTTCTGCAGGGAATGCCCTAGAGCCGTCATAAACTTCACCAAAGCATTCTTCCTTGGCTTTGTCGAGGGCAAGCAGGCGTATGACATCATGCATCCGACAACATTTCAGTCGTCCACTGTCATTCCTCTCCACTACCTGTAGTAGGCTTCGGTTCACTAGCTCAGCCAGATACCCCTCGGCCACTTCCTCCAATGATCTGTTCTCCCTTTCCCTGATGAATCCAGCGGCAATCCAGTGCCGCATGACTCTCCTCATATATATCGAATAGTCTTCCGGGAATAATGCACAGTGTAAGAAGCAATTCTTTAGATCATACGGAAGGTCCTCCAAGCTGACTTTTAGAATAGCACTGACATCAAGGACCAAGTTATTAGTTAGCTGACGCTCTAGTTCGGTGTACACATTCTGCCAATCCGAGTAATTTGGTGGTTTGCAGGACAATAGGCGGCCTATGCATGCAATGGCAATAGGCAAGCCGCCACACCTCCCAACAAACTTGTGAGCCAGATCCTCTAATTCCCCTGGGCATGTTTTGTTTTGATCTTTCCAGAACGCCTCCTTGCAAAACAACTGCCATGAGTGGCGTTCTTCGAGTGGTTGCAGCCCGATTACACAGTTTCTAGTCGCCAACATTGCTACCTCATGGATCCTAGAGGTGATGATAAATCGACTATTAACACTGCCTGTTGTAGGGAATGCATCCCTAATGTTGAACCACACATCCACGCCCCAAACATCATCTAGAACCAAGATGTACTTTTTACCTTGCAGATAGGTATAGATGGCCTCGGTTAGTGCTCTCTTTCCCATGCCATCGACATCAATTGTGATGTCGAACTGCCTAGCAATTATCTTCAGCAGTGCTTCAACCTGGTAGACTTTTGAAACTGTTATCCACACAGCAGCATCGAAGTTCACTTTCACCATATTGTACACATGGGAGACCAAAGTTGTCTTTCCCACACCACCCATCCCCCAAACAGTGACAACTATGTTCTGCTGTCCAAAGCCACATGTGAGCCATTGCATCAACACCTTCTTGTTCCCCTGAACGCCCACGAGATCATCTTCCTTTGCGAAATACGAAGCCTGATCTACAAACTTGGAGCAGTAATCAGCACTGCCGCCTTTGACATCTTCGCCAAGTCCTTTCGCGTCGTAGCGGTATTTCCTCTCACCAGCATCTTTAAGCCTTTGCTTGATTTTTCGCAGCTTGCGTGCCAAACGGTGCCATATCTTGACGTGCTTGATTCTTTTGGCCATCTTCGCCGCGAAACCTCCATGCCTGTTCTCCTCCAGCTGGTAGGTGAACGCATCGACGACGTTCTCGATCTCAAAAGCGAGGCCCCTGATCTTCCTCACGAAGATGCTAGTGATCTTATCAGTGTCTTTGAACCGCTCTGCCTCTTGCAGATAGGCCTGCATGCTCTCCAGCTCTTCCTTGGCTTCACGGATCTCACCAAAGAGAACCTCGAGGGCAGACGCTTCCTTGCAGAGCAGTGATGCGCCAAACTTGGCTGCCTCGTTCCCCAAAGCCGCGCCGAGCTTGCCGATTAGCAATCCTACAACGGCCTCCGCCATGGTGGTTGCGTGAGAGCTCCGAACTTAAAGATCCCAGTGCATGTGGATACTAATTGGTGTGCGTGAATATGATTGTGTGTCGATCCGGAAGTTGCCTTCTCTTTTGGTGTTTAGGTACTCATGCGATGGACATGGAAGTCTGTCCTCGGGTGAACAAATAAAAGTCATAAGAGCAGGTATCAGACGTTGCTACCAGCCAAGCTGGACCCCGGCCAGAGTATAAAAGTCAGATCTAGAACCGTACACAAAGAAGAAGCAATCGTTGAAGCACTTCCAATATAGAAAATCAGTGAAGCAAGCGTATGATAGCAACAGGCCGATTTTTTGTGACAGTGGCCACGATATGGTGATGAGTCTGGTTGACTTACAAATGTAAAGACTGAAATCGCATCGAGATCAATACTATACAGTACAATAGAAATATTAAATATCTGTATATATAACTAAAACAAGATACAGAGTACTTTTTTTACGTGCGATCAGTCAAATTGTTCAAATAAACATGTGCATAAATGTTTTCACCAAAATCAAGATAACCACCATATCTTTGCCCTAAGGGGAGCTTCGCCCCAGTATATGACATGTTATGTAACTCTCTTAGGACTCGCACCTAAATCCTCAATGATCGCCTAGAGCATCTCCACCGGCAGCCCCAAAGCACCCCCAATAGCCTATTGGGGCCCCGGACACCAAAGTTTGCCTCACCGGCACCCCGAACCGGGGGGGGGGGGGGGGGGGGGGGGCAACGGTTCGGCCTGACCCAAATTCTAACTGGCACCCTCGAGAGGGCCTCCAAACTTGGGGGCCTGCTCGGCGGTGCTGGACATTGGCCAGACGGGCCCTCCGACAGGCGGAACCCACCTGCGAAGACACATAACGGGATAGGCCGGAAGTCATTTGCACCGCCACCCCGTCCTCCAGTTTCCCTGACCGGCGATTCACGACACCGCCGCCGCCCCTTGTCGTCGCCATTTCCCAACCACTTTCTCGTCGCCAGCAATCCCGCCCCTAATTCCCCGTTGGTTGTCGCCGCCGCTAGTCGACTTTCAGAGCCGCCATAGCTCTACCTGCTCTCGCCACTCCCTCACGCCCGCCAGCAAGGTGTTCAACTCTTTTGCCAAAGCCATTTTCTTTGTTGTCCATTTCTTGCGTAGCTCGATTATTCATTGACTATTGTTCAGTAGGCTATGGATAGAGATGATGAAAAAATGTTTTTCCAAATGATGTAAGAGGAGAATCTTTTTGATGATGCCTATGTGAAATCAACTTGTTCTCGTCGTTATACAAGTGCCACAGGCTGTGGTGGAGGCCGCTTCCAAACGTGGCGGTGTGGGTCGGCGAAAAGGAAGATGGCCAACAAGATCCGTTGGAGAACAACTGGTCATGTGCTGCTTTACAATGACTATTTTGCGTTCAACCTTGAAAACAATGAATATGACTTTCGCCGGCGCGTTAGGATGAACCGAAAGGTGTTCATTAACATTGTGCATGATGTTCGAGACTATGATGACTACTTTGAACTGAAGAAAGGTTGCACTGGTCTTCTTGGGTTCTCATCCATTCAGAAATGTGTTGCTGCTATACAATGCATTGCTTATGGATGTTGAATTATTATCTTTGTATGTTCGAATCCATGGCTGTTGAAGCAACCTACAGGTTTTGCAAGGCGGTGAATGCAATGTTCAGAGAGAAGTATCCTAGAAACCAAATGCAGAAGACACGGCTCGGCTCATCGCACAAGGTGAAGCGAGAGGATTTCCTGAGATGCTTGGAGCATCGATTGCATGCACTGTATATGAAAGAATTGCCCATTCGCTTGGCAGGGGATGTACAAGGGAGGACGTGTTAGAGCGTGCAGTGTTGTGCTTGAGGTTGTGGCGGATTATGACACGTGGATTTGGCACGCATTTTTTGGCATGGCCGGTTCTCACAATGACATCAACGTGTTGGAACGCTCTCCGATATGAGACTGGCTTCCGGCCAATGTCTCGAGTGCAAGTATGTTATCAACATGCATGAGTATGACAAGGCATACTACCTAGCACATGGCATCTATCCTTGTTGGTGGACATTTGTCAATACCATCCACAACCCTGTTGGTGAGGCAAATGTTCACTAAATGGGCAAGAAAGAGAGTGTTTGCAAAGATGTGGAGCGAGCATTTGGTGTGCTTCAAGCCTGGTTTGTGATTTCCAGGTATCCTTGTCTATCTTGGTACCTAGAGCATATGTGGGAGATCATTAACGCTTGCGTCATGAATGAGCCGTATGAATTCCATGGCACCCTTGCTGAGCCACATCCCGTTGTGCCGGTTGAGTTTTTTGAATTCCTCGCTAATCATCTTGAGATTCGAGATGAAACAACTCATTATCAACTGCAGAGTGATATAGTCGCGCACTTGTAGGTGCGTCAAACACACCAGCCTGTTGCTCCATGAAGGAGGAGAGTAAACTTATCAAATTTGAATTTCAATTTGAATGGTCGTAATAACTATGTTTTTCCTATATTTGAACTATTATTGGACTATGCGTTCATTTTTCTAGAAATTCATTCATATTAAGGAAAATGGATAGGGGGTGCCGGTGCAGGAGGCGACCTGGGAATGGCCGGACAAGTGTCCGGCACCACCCAAAACGTCTCTGTTTTGGGCGGAGCCAGACCAAATATGGGTGGTTGATACGTCCAAAACGTATCTATAATTTTTGATGTTCCATGCCTATTACATATTGATTACCACATGTTAATCTTACACTTTATATCATTTTATGCATTTTCTGGGACTAACCTATTAACAAGATGCCACAGTGCCACTTCCTGTTTTCTGCTGTCTTTTTGTTTCAGAAATTCTATTCTGGAAATATTCTCGAAATCGGACGTCAATTTAACTGATTTATTTCTGGACCGAGACGAAGCAGAAGCCAAAAGGAGAAGTCCGGGGGCCACACCAGGGAGGCAGGCGGGCCCACGGCGCGGCCACAGGGGGGCCCGCGTCCCTAGGCCGCCGCCCCTCCTCGAGTGTCCACCGACGCCGACCTTTCGCCTATAAATTGCATCTATTCAGGAAACCCTAAGTACCCGAGCAAAAATCCACGAAAAGTTCCGACGCCGCCGTCGTCTTCAACCCTAGTTCGGGAGGGTTTCTGCAGTTCTTCCCGCCACCTTGTCGGAGGGGAAATCATCACCGGAGGGCTCTACATCACCATGCCTGCCTCCGGAGTGATGTGTGAGTAGTTCTGAGCTGCCTAACATGATCAAGATCATCTTTATGTAATGCTACATGTTGTGTTTGCTGGGATCCGATGAATTGTGAAGTTATGATCAGATTTGTTCATCTATTTGTATCATGTTTTATCTATGTTCATGCATGCTCTCCGTTGTTAGTAGATGCTTTGGCCAAGTAGATGCTAATGACTTCAAGAGAGGGTATTTATGCTAGATAGTGGGTTCATGCCTCTAAAAGCCTGGGCTTGATAGACAGAAACAACTAAGGCTGTAAATGTGTTGTTGCCACTAGGGATAAAATAACCGATTCTTAGCTTAAGGGTACTACTGTTAAGTCTAATGTGTTTGTTTACATTACACACTTTGCTTAATGCTATAATCTGTTGCTTGCAACTTAATACTCATGGGAGACCCGGAAGCTATCTTGTGAGTGGATTATGAGTCATAGATGCAGCTAGTAAGCGGTCTATGTATATTGTTGTAATGCCCAATAGATCTAACAATGAACATGTTCTTGTCATATATTACATTGTCATGCATTTTCACTTTGTCAATTGCCTAGCTGTAATTTGTTCACCCAACATGTATGTTTATTTGTCTTATGGAGAGACACCACTAGTGAACTGTGGACCCCGGTCCTTTATTCCACACTGATACAAACACCGTTTTCACCACGCTCTATGTTACTTCCTGTTGTTACTTTTGTGTTCATCATCATATTCCACAACATACGTTTAATCCTTTGTATTCAGCAAGCCGGGGAGATTGACAACCTTCCTGTTTCGTTGGGCAAAGTACTTTGATTGTGTGTGTGCAGGTCCACGTCAGAAATCATGAACGGCACCGCTGACACCTTTCTGAAACTCTTCCAATTCCTACTGGATCTGACAACCTTGGTTTTGTAATCAAGGGAAAACTTGCTGCTGACCACATCATACCTTCCTCTTGGGGTCTCCCAACGAACGTGCGTTTCCACGTCAACAAGCAAACTTTTTCTGGCGCTGTAGCCGGGGAATTGGAAGCTGCAGCAAGGGGAATTACACATCACCATTCTCCTTACTTTGTTTTTGTCTTGCTTAGTTTATTTTTATTTTATCTTGTTTTATTTTAAAATCAAAAACCACAAAAAAAAATCAGCACTTAGTTTATTTCGGTTTGTTATTATGTCTAGTTCGTTACTTGTTATCAATGGTTAACTTCTATGAAATTGGATCTTATTTCCTGAATGGGTACACCGAGGATCAACAAAATTATTATAATGAATACCGTTTGTCTCAAAAAGTGGGACACTTATGGGTACAAATAAATAAATTGAATGGTTTTGCTAGAAACTTGTGCTCTACTTATGATGAATCCTTGTGCTTTAATGAATCGTTTTGCAACTAAGGTTGTAGATGTGTTGTTGCCACTAGGGATAAAATAACAGATGCTTAGCTTAAGGGTATTGCTGTTAAGTCTAATGCGTTTGTTGACATTACACACTTTGCTTAATGCTATAATCTGTTGCTTGCAACTTAATACTCATGGGAGACCCGGAAGCTATCTTGTGAGTGGATTATGAGTCATAGATGCAGCTAGTAAGCGGTCAATGTGTATTGTTGTAATGCCCAATAGATATAACAATGAACATGTTCTTGTCATATATTGCATTGTCATGCGTTTGCACTTTGTCAATTGCCCAGCTGTAATTTGTTCACCCAACATGTATGTTTATTTGTCTTATGGTGAAACACCACTAGTGAACTGTGGACCCCGGTCCTTTATTCCACACTGGTACAAACACCGTTTTCACCACTCTCTATGTTACTTCCTGCTGTTACTTTTGTGTTCATCATCATATTCCACACCATACGTTTAATCCTTTGTATTCAGCAAGCCGGGGAGATTGAACACCTTCCTGTTTTGTTGGGGCAAAGTACTTTGATTGTGTGTGTGCAGGTCCACGTCAGTAATCGCAAACGGCACCGCTGACACCTTTCTTAAGCTCTTCCAATTCCTACTGGATCTGACAACCTTGGTTTTGTAATCAAGGGAAAACTTGCTGCTGACCACATCATACCTTCCTCTTGGGGTCTCCCAACGAACGTGCGTTTCCACGTCAACAAGCAAACTTTTTCTGGCGTCGTTGCCGGGGAATTGGAAGCTATAGCAAGGGGAGTTACACATCACCATTCTCTTTATTTTGTTTTTGTCTTGCTTAGTTTATTTTTATTTTATCTTGTTTTCTTTTAAAATCAAAAACCACAAAAAAATTAAATTTCAGCACTTAGTTTATTTTGGTTTGTTATTATGTCTAGTTTGTTACTTGCTATCAATGGTTAACTTGAGAAAACTTATTCTCAAGAAGAATTGGTTGTCTTTCAGTAACATGTGGAAGAAGAAATTGTTGAAGCTGAAAACTCATTGTATGAAAAAGAGGAAGAGAGTGATGAACAAAAGGAGGAAGAGTGGATTAACCCATACCTACCTTCTAATGAGAGTAACTCTTTATCTCTTACACTATTTGATTTCCCTCCATGCTTGCCTAAGGAGGAAGAATGATATATTGTTGAATGTCATGATTCTATTGAAATATCTCCTTTTGATAAATTTGAAGTAACAAGCTCCTCGACTCAAGAAAAAGAGGAAATAACAGGAAATAAAATGGTGCACCCTATTTTTATATGTGATCATGCTCTTGATGATGGTCCTACATTGCCTGATGATATTAATTATACTGCTATTGTCCAAAGTGGGTTTAATGACCCCGCTGTTTTTTAGCTTAATAAAATTATGTGTTTGTAGATCATGAAAAACATGCTTTATGTAATAGTTATATTGTTGAGTTTGTTCATGATGCTACTGAAAGTTATTATGAGAGAGGAAAATATGGTTGTAAAAGTTTTCAAGTCACTAAAACACCTCTCTTTATGTTGAAAGTTTTGAATTGCATTTGTTTCATCTTCCTATGCTAGTTGCTTTATGCTTCAATAATTTATTTTATTACAAGATTCCTTTGCATAGGAAGTGTTTTAGACTTAAATGTGTTTGATATTTGCTTCTTGATGCTCTCTTTTGTTTTAACTCTTATTTCATGAGAGCATCATTAAAATCTTCTAGCCTAGCTAAAAGGCATTAAAGAAAGCGCTTTTGGGAGGCAACCATTATCTTTTGTTTTCAGTTTTTATTGTCAAGGATTTGTTTACTCTGTAACAACTCCTTTGTATCTTTTATTTTCGTTTTTGTTGTGCCAAGAAAAGCCTCTAATGCAAGGGTGGTAAAGTTTTATTTGCTGTCCAGAAACAGATTTCTGTACCTCACGGTAAAATTCGTGAAAAATCACGGATTACTATTTTGATCTGTAAATTTTTAGCAGAAGCCTGAACTTATTACCTATCTTTCGTTAGTTAACCGTTTTCTGATTTGAGCATCGGAAGTGCCTCGAAAAAATTCGTCTTTACGGACTGTTCTGGTTTTGACAGATTCTGTTTTGTTTTGCATTGTCTCTTTTGCAAGTATAGATTCACGTTCTTCGGGGGAGATCAGATCTTGCTTAGTAACAGTAGCTAATGTTTGAACTAAAGTATGCAATGTGTTTTTACAGAACCAAGTGAGTTTATGTTTTGATGCACTAACCCCTCTAATGAAGTTTGCGAGTTATCTTTGTGTGAAGGAAGTTTTCAAGTATTAGGAGAGGAGGATGATATAAGAAGATCAAGAAGAGAGAAAAGCTTAAGCTTGGGGAGGCTCCCTTGGATCTCCCAGCATATATCAAGAAGACTCAAGCGTCTAAGCTTGGGCATCCCCTTCTTCATCAACAAATTATCAGGTCACCTCTAGTGAGACTATATTTTTATTGCTTCACATATTGTGTGCTGTTCTTGGAGCGTCTGTGTTTTTATTTTCTGTTTTGTTTTTGTTTTGTTTTTTTTCTGATCATAACTTAGTTGGATCCTAGCACTCTTGTTTGGGAGAGAGACACGCTCCGCTTTTGCTTAGAATACTCTGTTCTTCACTTATACTTGTTGAGTATTCTTGTTTAGCACTGCTATGCTATTAGCTCTTGTTTTTCATGTATCTCTTGTTCAGAGCTATTAGTTCTTTTATAGAAAGTACTCTCTTGCTTCACTTATATTTGTTTGGAGAGTTGTATAATTGGCGTCTGGTTGGAACAGAAAATGCTAAAGTGTGTGGTAGTTGTATAATGGAAAAACTTGCATAGTCTTGTAGATCATTGAACTTTGATAACTTGATTCCTTGCAAATGTTTTGAGATATTAAGAAATTAGATGTTAAATGCTTGCTGGTTAATTAAAGCTAAAATCTGATTAGTGGTTGTGTTATTAAAGCTTGTACCGTACTACAAACTCTTAAAATTGCTGAAGGTGTAGTTGGACTTGATAGCTTCTCATGTCTGAAGGTTTGGAAACAACATAGTTGCGTGCTAAGGTCGAGGGATCTAGCGGGGTACTTGTGCCTCCGTGAACGGCCCTCCTTGGGTAAATTTAATCATGCTCTTAATGTTGAACCTGCTAGTTGTTTGCAATAAACTTGTGAGTTCTTTTTGACTAATGTTGAGCTACGGTTTTTGGCACTTCCACCATCCATATTTTGCTAGCCTCTTCGGTTGTGCATTGCCTTCTGCTCACATTGAGAGTTGTGCATACTTCGCCAGTACATCCAACCCCGTGGGAGAACTTCATCTTGTTCTCCTACACATAAGCCAAACATCTTCCTCAAAACAGCCACCATAACTACCTATCACAGCATTTCCATAGCTGTTCCGAGATATATTGCCATGCAACTTCCACCTTACATTACATGACTTGTTGTCATTCATCATTGTTATATATTGCTTTGCATGATTCTATACAGCTGATGTGTGGTTTTACCCATGTTACGCTAGATCATTGCACATCCTGCTACACTGGCAGAGGCATACAGTTTTATACATCATGTTTTGTTCATTATGAGTTATTTGTACCAAAAAGTGTGTTGTCATATTAGAGTGTTGCCCCTACAGTGAGGGAGAGAAAAGTGAAAAAGCCACGGAGGCCATGAAAAGAAAAGAAAAAGAAAAAAAAAAAAAAAGAGAAAAAGAAAAAAAAGAAAGAAAAGAAATAAAGAGAGAGGGGGCAACATTACTATCCTTTATCCACACTTGTGCTCATGTTTAGCACCAGTTTTATAGTCATCATTTGTGCTAGTAGCACCTATGCTTCATATGAGAGAGTTTCATGTTTCTAGTATAACTATGTGGGGAATTTACGTTATAGAACTTGGGTTGTATATTCCAATGATGAGCCTCCTCAAAAGTGCTCTAGGTCTTCATGAGCAACCAAGTTGGATGCACCCCCACTAGTTCCATTGGAGAGCTTTCATACACTTATAGCTCTATGTGCATCCGTTGCATGGCAATCACTACTCCTTGCATAGCTTCGATTATAAGACTTCCTCTTGTCTAATGATCATTTAGCTTTGTGAGCCTTTCTTCCATTGGCCTTCCAAACCCCCATTATTATTCTCTTTGCCATAACATCCTGGTGCCAATACCAAATGCTTACGCTCACCGGTTGAGTAAAACTTCTAACCAGTGAATTCATTACGTTTGTGATACTTTTGCTTGACTGGATCCTTTCTATGTTTGTGAAGATTGCTGATGCTTGAGTAGAAGGATAACTTCTATACTGAATGCTTAAAACATCTATAATGAACTTTGTACGGTTTCATGTCTTTATAGCATCTTCCATGAAAGGTTTTTACTTGTTTAATTGTCTTGCTTTATTCATCTTTGTTTAATATCAAACATAGACTTTTGCTTTGAATGATTTGATCTCAGCTCACATGCTTTACATTACTATATGATCAAGATTATGTTGGTAGCATGTCACCTCAAAAATTATCTTTGTGTTATCGTTTACCTACTCGAGGACGAGTAGGAACTAAGCTTGGGGATGCTTGATACGTCCAAAACGTATCTATAATTTTTGATGTTCCATGCCTATTATATATTGATTACCACATGTTTATCTTACACTTTATATCATTTTTATGCATTTTCTGGGACTAACCTATTAACAAGATGCCACAGTGCCAGTTCCTGTTTTCTGCTGTCTTTTTGTTTCAGAAAATCTATTCTGGAAATATTCTCGGAATCGGACGCCAATTTAACTGATTTATTTCTGGACCGAGACGAAGCAGCAGCCAAGGAGAAGCCGGGGGCCACACCAGGAGGCAGGCGGCCCACGGCGCCCAGGGGGGCGCGCCCTAGGCCGCCGCCCCTCGGCTGGCCACCGACGCCGCCCTTTCGCCTATAAATTGCATCTATCGGGAAACCCTAGATACCCGAGCAAAAATCCACGAAAAGTTCGAGGCCGCCGTCGTCTTCAACCCTAGTTCGGGAGGGTTTCTGCAGTTCTTCCCGGCACCTTGCCGGAGGGGAAATCATCACCGGAGGGCTCTACATCACCATGCCTGCCTCCGGAGTGATGCGTGAGTAGTTCTCCACGGGACTACGGGTCCATAGCAGTAGCTAGTTGGTAGTCTCTCCACCTTGTGCTATCATGTTTAGATCTTGTGAGCTGCCTAACATGATCAAGATCATCTTTATGTAATGCTACATGTTGTGTTTGCTGGGATCCGATGAATTGTGAAGTTATGATCAAGTTTGTTCATCTATTATATTATGTTTTATCTATGTTCCTGCATGCTCTCCGTTGTTAGTAGATGCTTTGGCCAAGTAGATGCTAATGACTTCAAGAGAGGGTATTTATGCTAGATAGTGGGTTCATGCCTCTAGAAGCCTGGGCTTGATAGACAGAAACAACTAAGGCTGTAGATGTGCTGTTGCCACTAGGGATAAAATAACCGATGCTTAGCTTAAGGGTACTGCTGTTAAGTCTAATGCGTTTGTTTACATTACACACTTTGCTTAATGCTATAATCTGTTGCTTGCAACTTAATACTCATGGGAGACCCGGAAGCTATCTTGTGAGTGGATTATGAGTCATAGATGCAGCTAGTAAGCGGTCTATGTATATTGTTGTAATGCCCAATAGATATAACAATGAACATGTGCTTGTCATATATTGCATTGTCATGCGTTTGCAATTTGTCAATTGCCCAGCTGTAATTCGTTCACCCAACATGTATGTTTATTTGTCTTATGGAGAGACACCACTAGTGAACTGTGGACCCCGGTCCTTTATTCCACACTGATACAAACACCGTTTTCACCACGCTCTACGTTACTTCCTGCTGCTACTTTTGTGTTCATCATCATATTCACACCATACGTTTAATCCTTTGTATTCAGCAAGCCGGGGAGATTGACAACCTTCCTGTTTCGTTGGGGCAAAGTACTTTGATTGTGTGTGCAGGTCCACGTCAGTAATCGTAACGGCGCCGCTGACACCTTTCTGAAGCTCTTCCAATTCCTACTGGATCTGACAACCTTGGTTTTGTAATCAAGGGAAAACTTGCTGTTGACCACATCATACCTTCCTCTTGGGGTCTCCCAACGAATGTGCGTTTCCACGTCAACAAGCAGTGGTGCCGGTGGAGATTCTCTTAACACCTGAGCCCCTAAGTGAAGGAAGGAAACATCGTTGATCGGACCTCACAAGCTCACTGAGAATACGGCCACCGGAAGTCAAGAAAGGATGAGCAACACGAAGAGACTGCAAGAACTGACCACGCCCGATACAGAGTCTCAGAAGACATCTAGATGATTCAAGGACGACATGACCCCACGCGTCCG
Source organism: Poa pratensis (assembly GCA_947311845.1). NCBI lineage: Eukaryota > Viridiplantae > Streptophyta > Magnoliopsida > Poales > Poaceae > Poa > Poa pratensis. The sequence goes on along the minus strand of CAMZMU010000061.1, from coordinate 38,892,501 downwards.
GAAATCCCATACCGAGTTTGCCACATGGACCCAAAGCACTCGCCGCGCTCAGCCCACCATTTTAAAGATTCATAGTAGAAGCTCAAATCACCAAAAAAACCTATCAGGGAGGAGAAAGGGAATGCCTATTGTGGCATATGACCCACTCGTTTGGCAACCGATAGTTTGGCAAGACAAAGAGGGCGTACTTGTGGGACAGCTTCGCCTACTCGAGCATGAGGTTGTGCTCCCAGAACTCTGATTCGCCGGCCTCGCCGTTGTTCGCCATAAGTTTCTTGCGTCTTGACAGTTGTGGACGAAGGGAGGGGGGAGATGAGGGGCGGCACGGGAGAGAGGAGGGGAGCAAGATGAATGGCCAGGGCGCGGGAAGGCACAGATAAAGGGGGTGGATGGCACAGGAGGGCGGTGTTAATGCTTGAGCGTGGGGAAGACGCAACCTCGGTGTGTGGGAGCATCGCCTGAGGGACCGACAAAGTGTTTGAGCGGTGCCATTAAACACGCTGACTGGCTCTTTGTGTCTATGACACGTTGGTCCATCCTATTGGAGGCCATGTCCTGACATGTCGGGCTTCCTTCGAGTTGGTCCCGGAAGTTGTGGACGTATAAGGCTGCCGGACACATTTGTCAATCTGGATCGATGTGCAGCGCATGCACATATTTTTGTGTTGAGCCTTTGGATGCTGGTGGAGAGCTGTAAGATCATCTCTAGCAGATACCCTACAATCCAAACCGGAAAACCAGTTTTCCGGTTTGCAAAATCGTCAGGCGGAACATATATGCAAAAATGACACTGTAAAATTCATAAAACTATTTTGTGATGATTTTATCAGCAAACATAGTTCATCAATAAGCATCACATACAAGATCAAACAGAGTGCATACTACATAGGTCCGATGTGTCGTTCCATACTAGTGCGGTTGATTTCAAACTTTTCAATGGGTAAAATGCAAAACAGCCGCGACGAACCAACCAGTCGTGTTATATTGTAGAGAAAAGGATCTACGATGTAGGTTTAATTTTTTTGTTTTTCGATTTTTCTATAGTTTCCAAAATATGATCACAATGTTTATCAGGACGCATGGGCTCTGATTGGTCTCAGTTCGAGTCCCGAAGATGGGTGCACCGAAATCAATTCGGACGGTCCACCAAGTCACGGATCAAACGCACCAAACGCATCGCGTCCCCCTCCTTTGCGCCATATTCTGTAAACCATAATTCTACCCATGTGTCCATCCCAGCCTGACGCACCGGAGGTGGGACCTCTCCTGCATACTCCCTCCGTTACTAAATATAAGATGTTTTAGCTTTTGTCCACATTCAGATGTATGTAGATGTATGTGGACATGTTTTAACGTGTATGTACACTCATTTGGTTTTGCACCTAGCCAACATGTGAGAAAGCTATAACATCTTATATTGTGGAATGGAGGGAGTACAATTTTGTTTTCCTTTTTCCCCTTTTCATTTTGTCCAATGTTTGTCTCTTTCTGGTAATCGATGCGTAGTGTGGTGCAGACAGCACTACTCATAACTCATAAGTGACTAACCGTGGCTGCTACAAAAATAATAGGTTTGGTGCGGATGCAACAGTTGATAGATATGTCAGCCTCTCCAGTTTCGTGCTAATCCCTTTCGCGATATTTCCATATAATGTCGCTGTCTCATTTTTCGATTTTCGTATATAATGTCAAAAAAAAGGACCTCTTTGGAAGGTGTATGCAATAAGTACGTGATATTTACAGATGATTAAGACCACATGTGCAGTAAACGTGGATGACCCAAGAGCCAAGACCCATAGCCGCTGCCTTCTAGCCATGATAGTGGCGGCCAGCCTGGGTTAGTCTAGTAGTGCACTACAGTTTTGACTAGAGGCCAGTCATCTGCAGATAGTGTCTTTGAGCATGAAAAGATCACCATTGACGTGCCTATATATTAAGGCCACGGTGGTGAAGGTGAATCAAACACTCCAAACCTGTAGACACATATGCTTGGTCGACTCGCCACTGCCCTGCAGCTGAAGGCTTAGCTCTTGTTCATACCAGGAGAGGAAAAGCTAAAAGATATCCCCATGTAATTCACACAACAGAATCCATGAATTCAAGAGTATCTGCTATCATATATTACTAGGTAAATTTTCGCGGCGATGCCGCTTGTGTGTAAGTAAAATTTAAATTTAGAAATACGGGTATTTAAGATTTTAGAATGTTTTGGTAATTTATGAAAAATGGAAATAAAGTGTACAGTTGAAAGGTTGTTTAGATGTGGGAAGTTGTTCAAATTTAGAAGTCATGTAAATTTGTTTTTAAAGGCATTTAAATGCTTGAAATACGTAAATTTATACGTAGCGGGTGCGTGATATAATTCAATTTTGGAATGTACATATTGGGAAATCATGTTGGTTTAGGTAGACTTGGATTTTTTTTTAATTTGTAAAGTGGTGAGTGTTGAAATTCTCTTGAATTTTGGAAATAGTTAAATAGTTAAATTTGAGGAGGGGGGGGGGGGGGGGGGGGGGGGACGGAGTGGACGCATTGATGTTGAATTTCGACGATGTTTTAGATTGGAAAAAATGTCTTAATTGGGGAAAATTTGGTCAAATTTAAATTGATTGGAGTTAAAACAAAATTTATGATTCGAAATATTTTTTTAGAATGATGATTTAGGGAGGTATTTATATTTGAATTATTTTAACGTTTATGAAATGCTAAGATATTGTGGTTATTTTGATATTTGTTTGGTATATGTGGTGTAAGAAATTCAAATTTTGAATTTTGATTGTCGACATTAAAATTTGTTTGGTTTAACGTGTACTCAACCTTGAATTTTGATCGTACGGCGTGAATAGTCATTGCTTATTGTTGTGTTTATGTTGTTATTATTGTCATGTTTGTAAATTTCTCGGTGTAGGAAATTCAAATTTGGAATTTCCTATGTTAAAAATGTGTTCGGATTTTGATGTATCGAGGTAAAAAAAAGTTCAGATTTGTGAAGTGTTTGATTTTTCGGTGGTCTTTAGCGGCGGCACCGCTCTATTTTGGTCGCTGGAGCGGTTGCGACGGTGGTGAAATGGCGGCGAAGGTTGCGTTGGCACAGAACATGCCCACCATTTAAAAAAAAATCAAGCACACCTTCTTAAAATATTTCAAGAAACACAAATTTTAAATATTGCAAAATGTTTATTTGCCACTTACTTCGTTCTAAAAATTAGTGTTTCAATGATTTTAAAACTTTAAGAAATAGCTTTTTTCCAAATTTAAATTCGGAAGAACACGCAAGATGCATTTTTAAATAATAGACATGATTGTTCTTGAAAGAAGTTAAAATAATCCTTAATTAATCTATTATGCAATATTTTCAGTTTGTATTTTTTGAAGTGTTGTGAGAAAAAATGTGTGAATGTTTTAAATGGTAGTCATAATTGTTGCAAACATTTGTATTACATTTTTTTTTTTGAATTTATTTTGATATTTATTTGGAAAGGTAAAATGAAAAAGGAGGGAAAAAAAATGGAAGAGCTGGCTGGGCCGCGCTGTCGCAGGCCACGGCCCAACATCGGCCCAGTCCAGTCCACGCGCGTGCTGATGTGGGCGATGACGTCATCGGGCGGAGGCCGGATCCGCGGCGGTGCGGTGGTCGCCGTCGGCGCTCCGCGGCGGCTCAGGTCGCGTGCCTGGGCTCATCCGGTGTGCCTCGACGTGGGGAGCCCAGTGGTGGCGGCGCCTCCCGCGTTAGGTCGCCGGAGCGGACGCGAGTGGCGTGCGGGAGCGGCGGAGGACCGCGGCACGGCGGCGGCGATCCCCGCGCATCCGCGGCGCCCGGCAGCCGATCTCCGGCGAGGAGGCGGAGGCGGTGACGGAGGTTCGCGGCGCTGTCTCCGGTGTGTGCGGGGAAGCGCGTGGCTGCGGGAAGCGGCGGCGGCGGCGGCGGCGGCGACATCCGGCCGTGCGGGGGAGAGAGGGGAGGACGCTTTTGTGATTAGGTCCCTCGATTTTTTACGCGTAGAACCCCGCACTTTGCGTTAATCTCAAAAAGGTCCTCCCACCGCTACTGTTACACTGTAGCGGGGAGCAGTACCACGGCGGGTAGTGGCCGTTGATCGGCCGGATCCGACGGCGCACGAAAAATGGTGACGTGGCCGCGGCTTGGGAGCCAATTCTGGGCAGCCTTAATATATAGATCTTATGTTATTTATTCGCCATCTAAATTTTTGTCTCCTATCACTAGCTGTTGAGCCATGGAAGTTACCTCTAAGTTTGGACAGTTACTTCGCTTGGCGTTGCTGGCTTGCACTGCACATGCCATCGTGTGCAGCTCCTCCTCGGCCTTATACGGAAATGAGACGGACCGGCTAGCGCTGCTTGAATTCAAGGATTCAGTCAGCCTTGATCCGCAGCAAGTCCTCATGTCGTGGAACGATAGCACCCACTTTTGCAATTGGGAAGGTGTCTTGTGCAGGGTGAGAACTCCACGTCGTGTAACCTCTCTAAACCTTACAAGTCGAGGTTTAGTCGGACACATCTCTCCTTTACTTGGCAACCTGTCATTTCTGCATTCTCTAATCTTGACGGAAAACACATTCACATGAGAGATTCCACCCTCCCTTGGTCACATGCGTCGCCTCCAAACATTACACGTGAATAACAACACACTGCAAGGAAGGATACCGAGTTTTACAAACTGCTCAAAGCTCAAGGTGCTGCATGCTTCATTTAACAATCTAGTTGGCCCATTTCCTGCTGATTTGCCTCCTCGCCTTGAGATGTTGAAGGTTTCGGTTAATAACCTTACTGGCGCAATCCCAACTTCTCTTGGCAATATCACGACACTTACCATCATTAGTTGTGCCTATAATCACATCAAGGGAAATATCCCAAGTGAGTTTGCAGATTTGACCAACTTACAGGGCATGGAAATGAGTGTCAATGGTCTAAGTGGAGAGGTACCATCAAATCTATTTACCTCTCTCCAATCTCCAGATACTTGCATTAGGTGGCAACTTCTTTCTAGGGCACATTCCTAGTTCATTCACTAATGCTTCCCGTCTATACATAATTGATTTATCAGTCAACAACTTCACCGGATTTATTCCCACCACGATTGGTAAATTTACCAAACTCTCATCGTTGAATCTACAACAAAATCAACTCCAAGCACATAGCAGGGAAGACTGGGAGTTTTTGGACAGCTTAGGTAATTGCACAGAGCTACAAATGCTCTCGATGAGTTCAAATCGTCTATCAGGGCATGTTCCGAGTTCATTAGGTAACCTTTCCAATCAGCTCCAAGAGTTGTACTTCGAAGCAAATCAATTATCAGGAGATTTTCCATCCGGCATAGCAAATTTCCGCAACCTGTTTTCTATATCATTGGGGGAGAATTACTTTACAGGTGTGGTTCCGGAATGGATTGGAACTATCAATACTTTGCAGCAAATTAGTTTAGGCACAAACTTATTTACGGGGTTCATTCCATCATCCTTGTCCAACTTGTCTCGGTTGGGAGGGCTCTATCTATACTCGAACCAGTTCATGGGCTACATACCACCAAGCTTTGGTAAGTTTCCCATGCTTCAGTATTTGGAACTTTCCAACAACAATCTTCATGGCAGGATTCCGGTGGAGATCTTTAGAATCCCAACCATCTTCGAAATTTTTCTATCTTTCAACAACCTCGATGGAGGACTTCCTACTGACATTGGCAAGGCTCAACAACTCGTAAATTTGGGCCTTTCATCAAACAAGCTATACGGAGAAATTCCAAACAGTCTAGGTGATTGTGAAAGTTTAGAAGACATTGAGTTAGACTCGAATTTTTTCAGTGGAAGCCTTCCCTCTTCAATTGCCAACATAACCAATCTCAGATTTTTTAATGTTTCTACAAATAACTTAACTGGGTCAATACCAGCATCTCTTGGCAGCCTACAACTTCTTGAGGAGCTAGATTTGTCATTCAACCATCTTTATGGTGAGGTTCCAACAAAAGGGATCTTTAAGAATGCAACTGCTGTGCGAATTGATGGAAATCAAGGGCTTTGTGGTGAGGCATTGGAGTTACACATACTAGCATGTTCTGTTATGCCTTCAAATTCACCTAGGCACAAGGAATCATTCGTGCTCAAAGTAGTTATCCCACTAGCTACCATGGTATTTCTTGGTATGGTCATATTTGGCGTAGTGCAACGGAGAGGAAAACACAAGAGCAAATCAATATCTCTGCCATCATTTGCTACAAAATTTCCTAAAGTTTCTTTTAGTGATCTAGCCAAAGCAACAGAGGGATTCTCAGTGTCCAACTTAATTGGCAGCGGGAGATACAGTTCTGTGTATCGTGGAAAACTAGCTGAAGACGAAAATGAGGTTGCCATAAAAGTCTTCAAGCTAGAGACAGGAGGAGCACAAAAGAGCTTCACTGCAGAATGTTATGCTTTAAGAAATGTGCGGCACCGTAATCTTGTCAGTATCATAACTGCATGCTCAAGCATTGATTCTAATGGGAATGATTTCAAGGCCCTAGTGTATGAGTTCATGCCACGAGGAGACTTGCATAAGGTACTATACTCAACTCAAGAATATGAATGCTCTTCAGATTTGAACCTTCTTACAATGACTCAAAGGATGAGCATTGTGGTGGATGTAGCAGATGCAATAGAGTACCTACACCATAACAACCAAGGAATAATGGTTCATTGCGATCTAAAGCCTAGCAACATTCTTTTGGATGACAATATGACTGCTTATGTTGGAGACTTTGGCCTAGCAAGATTGAAAGTTGGCTCGACGACATCATCTCTTGGTGACACAAACTCTTCTTTGGGTGGACTAATGGGAACGATTGGATACGCTGCTCCGGGTATGGCCATTTTATTATCTTGTGTTGTCTTTTCTTTTCTGCATCTATGTTAACTAGCGGAAGAGAAATTAATGCTTCTTTAGTCACTCTATGCATTTGTAGAATACGCAGGGGGTGGTCAAGTTTCAACTGCCGCGGATGTTTACAGCTTTGGTGTCATCCTCCTCGAAATGTTCCTTCGGAGAATGCCAACAGATGATATTTTTAAGGATGAACTGAGCATCGTGAAGTTTACAGAGATTAACTTCCCTGATAGGGTATTGGAAATTGTCGATCACCAGTTGTTACATGAGTTGGAGCTTTGCCAAGAAACTCCAACTACGTTGAAGGAAAAAGGTGTACGCTCTCTGTTATCTATGCTAAACGTTGGCCTTTGCTGCACCAAGCCATCTCCGGGTGAACGTATAAACATGCAGGAGGTGACTGCAAAGGTACATGACATCAGAGAAACTTATATGAGAGGAAATTGAAAGCAGTTATGTACAACAACGTTAGCAAATTGAACGATTAAGTTGTTGAACAATTGGTATTTCATCATATGGCATCTAGATAAGGATCCAGATTTACGAATCCGGACCCTCGTTTGTTTTTACAGCATCAACCCAGATGTTGCACACTGAAAAACAGAGATTAGCATCATTTCCATGTATCAATGTTACCAAACAATGTACATATTTTATTGATTCATACCCAATGTAATAATATCTTTGAATCTACAGTAATCATGTTCTTAAATTTTGATTGAGTTCAAGATTTCCAAATCCTCTTTTGCCCAGTTTGATCTACCACAGCGATAAGATTTTCTTTGAACTAGCTAAATAATGTTCAAGATGGTGTATGATACTGAACACATGACAACTGGGAGACACCACCGGGAGATAAATAATTTATAACTGTTACTTTGTTGCCCTGTATATATTGGAGCTTTTGAGAGAAGTTTTTCCTGTCACAAGTGCCCCTTCAAATTGGCATTCATTAAATTTACCAACTGAAAGAAACATACAGATCACAAGATTGTCATACATCAATATCCAGTAATTCAGGCGGTACCCAAGTCATCAGTTATTTTTACACTTTGATGTCGATTACAAAACAAAGAAATAAGGTATACGTGACTACCGTCCACTGTTAATCAAGAATGAGTAGGACGTTACAAACCACCGCGGCCAAGCATATGCACTCGCTGTTGCTGTCGACTCGCAAAATTATTGTATAGTCGTTTACTGCACCAGTGGTCTGATCACTATATATCATGCACGTACCTTTCAAGGGTAGCTGCGGCAAGAATTATTGTGGAAAAACATGCTACGTTTTCACATGGCAATCCAACTGGCAAGAAGGATATCTTTCGCTGTCTGTTGCTTGGCCAGAATTTATCAAAAAATCTTGTACTAAGTGCCCCTATTGCAGGGTGAGCTTGGCACCGGCGCCCAAGTGCCCCTATGTTAGGGATGTAATCCCTAAGTGGCGCCATTTACGTAACCATTTACATCCCTGCCCTATGTGCCCCAAAGTGCCCCTATGCTATTTTGACGCTGTAAAAAATTTATAGCGCGCCTCAGCGTCAAAATAGCCGTTTGTCGCGTTGGGCACATGTTTTGCTTTAGCAGCCGCGCTATAATTTAGCGTGTCGCAAGCAGTTGTCCAGCTGTGGCGCTATAAACTCGCGCGCGCCCGGCAGAAACAACATTTGCACTCAAACATACAACCAAGAAGATCAAACATACACCAAATAAATCAACAATAAATAGTTTAATTATTATTACAACACAAACAAATAGTTTTTCTTGAATACAAATAGTTCACTAAACAATAGAATAAATAATTCATCAACAATACAACAAACGTACAACAAACATACACCTTAAACTCATTGTTGCCCATTCCATGCCACCACTCCTCGATTAGATCCTTTTGAAGCTCATCGTGCCGTTCATTACGTCGAATGGCATGATAAGATGCAACAAAGCGGGTGTCCTCTCAGCCCTCCTCCGCACTTGCACGGGATGTCCCATCAACTCATAGTGAGTGTAGTCCAAATCTTGCCCGCGCTCATTCTCGATGATCATATTATGCATGATCACACAAGAGGTCATGATGTACCAAAGAATGTCTTGATCCCAAAATCTAGCCGGTCCTCTCACAATAGCAAATTGGGCTTGCAAAATTCCAAATGCTATCTCCACATCTTTTCTAGCCGCCGCTTGAGCATTGTGGAAATCAAGCATTTTCTTACCGGTTTCACAAATGTTTGTCACCTTGGGTAGATGCCATCCGCAAGATAGAAGCCATAGTTGTATGTATGACCGTTTGCTACAAACTCCACCGGGCAAGTTTGACCTTTTGCAATCTTATTCATGAGTGGTGACCGGTGAAGAACATTGATGTCATTGAGAGCTCCGGGCATGCCAAAAAATGCATGCCAAATCCAAGTCTCATGATCGGCCACCGCTTCAAGGATTATAGTGGAATCATTTTGTGGCCTTGGAATTGTCCATGTCATGCCGCAGGACAGTTCTTCCAACTCCAGTGCATGCAATCAATAGAGCCAAGCATACCTGGGAACCCCCGAGCGGCGTTGAACTCCAAAAGCCTAGCCGTGTCTGCAGCATTGGGAGCTCGCAAATATTCCTTACCAAATACTTGCACAACTCCAACGACAAACCGCTTGACACACATGATAGCTTGGCTCTCACCATGGCCAAGTGGTCATCAACTAGATCCACCGGAATCCCGTATGCCATCATGCGCAAAGCGGCGGTGACCTTTTGAAAGGTGCTATGCCCTAGCTCTCCGGCAGCATTCCACCTTTGCTGAAAAAACCGGCCATGCCTCGCCAACTTCTCCGTAATGTGCTTGAACAAGTCGATGCTCATCCTAAATCGGCGCCGGAAATATGACTCGGGGTACGTGGGATGCTCCTCAAAATAGTTCCTCATCAATCTTTCGTGAGCACCGATCCTTTCCCTCCGCAACTTCTGACGACCGAAAACTGATCCACCGTGTTTCGGCCTTTTGTTGGCGTGGATAGCTAGAATCATTGCGACATCCTCCTCCTCTTGAAGATCAAATTCTTCATCGGAAGAATCGTAGGAAGAACTCATCTACATACATTAATTTACACTACTTTAAATCTACAAACTAAAATGCACCAAATTGAAATCAAACTATATAGCTAAAATATACCTTGCAAGTGTTTTGTCAAACACCTTGTGCGCGCTGGAGGGGTGGCGGCGACGAGGGAGGTCGAGCAAGCAGCGGTGGCGCGCTGGAGGGGTGGTGGCGACGAGGGAGGTCGAGCAAACAGCGGCGGCGCGCTGCTGAGAAGCGGCGGAAGCGCCAGCGGCGTCGGTGAAGGTTGGGCCCGACTCAGCGCCGCGGCGACCTGCGTGCGGCCATAGAAAGCGGCGGCGCGCTGGGTAGTAGCGGAGGAAGCGCCGCCGACATGTAAATCGAGCGCGGGGTCGCCGGAGGAGATGGGGGAGAGATGCGAGCGGCGGGAGATTTCAGATCCGGCGTATCGGGTTGCGGGTAAAACTTTAAAATTTTCCGTAACCTTGCTGCCAAGATCTATCTATGAAGATATGATGCACCCCATAATTCTAGATCCAAAATACTTGCAAACACCGTTGCGGAAGATCTTGTGTTTGTCGAAGTAGATGTTGGTGAAGCCTGATGAAGAATCTCACGTCCATGCCGGGAGGTGAGATTGTTGCCGGTCCGTCGTCGAGGTACTGCTTGCACAGCCCGCTCTAGCGGTATCCACACGTACACCGCGCCAACCCGCCGAGAACTTTCGCCGCCTAGAGCTACTAGCACCGACGAAGAGAGACAACCTTTCGGCGTAGTTTAGGTGGTAGATCTATATGAGATAATTAGAGACGTCTAATTCTCAACACATGAGATCTACTAGAAAGAGAGATTTGCACGGAGCAATTGTTATGTCTCAACCCATGGGGGTTGTGGTGTTTATATAGTAGGCCAAAGGGGAGGGGTGCTTGGGGAGGAGTCCTCCCCCTTCTCCAACTCGGTTTGGGTGGAGGAGTAGGACTCCTCCTTTCCCAAACCGCCTCCACCTAAAAGGAAAGGGGGGAGGAATCCCTCCCCCACCTCAATTCGGATTGGGAGGTGGAGGAGGACTCCTCCTCCCAAACCAACTCCACCTAGTGGATCTAGTCCACTAGGGTTTCGGCCCAAGGGGGGGAGTCCCCCCCCCCCCCAGTCGGTTTGGCCCACTCGCCCTACATGGGGGTGCGGCTGCCCTGTGTGTTACTCATTACGCTAATCCCCTTACGTACACGATACCAATGATATCTCGAGATTGAGACAATGTGCTCTAGTGTGATCAAACCATTCGATCATAACACATATAACTCTCATACCAATATCATTCTCTTTTCTCATTCCGTATTTATATTGTCCCGTGATAAATCACGTTGTGTCTAGCCAGATGATTGAGTGACAATAATAATACTGAGATGGACTAGAGGATGTATCTCTCCATCGACTGGAAGAGTAAGTGCCATTCTTGAATAATCTCTGTTCCAATACATTACTCTAGTTCACGCCCAAAAGCTACCGTTATGGTCCCCAGTTACGGCCGGACGTTAGGTAACAATCAAAACATGAGTGTCGAATAAGCGGTCACCAGATATTCTCATAGCAAAGGAATACAGCTAATGATAACTAAGCATATGATCAATTGCTACTTTCATCGTTGACGATTTGTCTCTTAGCAAGATCATACAATGGGTCGGTTCAGTACTATTATCATTCCGATAATAAACTCATATAGTTGTGCGACTTATACAAAGTCCATGATCAGGAAAACATGATCATCAAACAACAAGATAGGCTAGTTTTAGAGACAAGACCAGGAACACTTTTTACTTTTTCATATCTCTACACGTGTATTGGAGGTTTTCCTCTTGAATACGTTGTATTTGCTATCCAAGTACCCAATACAGTTATAGCATAAAGATATAAACATTAATAATAAACTTGGAGATAAATAATAACTAAATTATTATTGTCTCTAGGACATATCTCCAACACGGCGGTTGGTCACTCGCGCGTTTTTCCCCTTTCGTCGCGCGCGTTGGACTGGACGTCTCAAATATGATGCGAAATGTCCCGCTTCATCCAGCGCGTTGGACGCTTTTTCGCGCTCGCGGGTTTGTGGCGCTGCCGCTGGAGGACTGGATTCGGCCACGCGCGCGTTATATTGGCGGTTTATTCGGCGCACGGCTTTTTAGGCGCCGCTGTTGGAGATGCTCTAACAGTGACTGTAAAAGGTCAAACCGAAAACTACGTTTACAGTTCACAAAAAACTTGTTTTAAGGGCTGAAAACCGCCCGGACAGAACAGATACGGAAAACACAAACCGTAAAATAGCATATTCCCGAATATTCCTCTGGTTTTTTTCTTCTCCTTTTTCCCATCCGGACACAGGTTGCGAGTCACTTTTGTTTTCGTTTATCCGCACATTGTTTTCTCTTTTCTTTTTTCTCTTTCTTTTCTTTTAGTTTGCCCATTCCCGCCCCGGGTCGGAGGCGTTTTTCTTATCTGCTAGAAATGCTGTATGACATTACTGCATCAGTCGCTGACATGTGGCTCCCTACCGCCGCATCTTATCCTCCCGGCAGCTTAAACCCATAGACGGGGACGACCCAACCGCCGCGCCGTCCCCCCAAACCCCCACAAAATGGCGGCCACCGCCACCTTCCTCCACCTCCTCTCCCCTCCGGTCCTCCGCCCCAGGACCGTCCTCCGGCCCCGCCCCCGCCGCCTCGCCCTGTCCGTCTCCCCTCAGCCCCCGACGAGATCCCCGCCGACGACCCGCCGGTGATCCCCTCGATCCTCGTCAAGAACAACGAGCCCGAGGACGTCGCCCGCCGCCGGAGCTGGGTCGAGCACGGCTGGGCGCCATGGGAGGAGGCTATGAGCCCCGAGGTCGCATTCGCGCGCCACAGCCTCAACGAGGGCGAGGAGGTGCCGCTCACCTCGCCGGAGTCCCTCGAGGCCTTCCGCATGCTCACCCCCGCCTACCGCGAGAAGGTGGAGTCCGAGCCGGGGTACCTCGAGCGCCTCTTCTCCATGCGCGAGACGCCCGAGCCCCTCGAGACCGCGTGGGCCGGCCAGCTCCCGCTGCGTCTCGTCCCGCCGCGGGACTGGCCGCCGCCCGGATGGGAGGTGGACCAGGACGAGCTGGCGTTCATTAGGGAGGCTCACAGGGCGGCGTCCGAGAGGGTGGACATGGCGGCGGCCGCCGCGGCTGGGGTGACCAATGTAGAGAAGGTGGAGGACGCGCCCGAGGATCTGGCGCTGGAGAGGTACAAGGTGTTCTTGAAGCAGTACAAGGAGTGGGTGGAGACCAACCGGGACAGGCTGGAGGAGGAGTCATACAAGGTACTCAATTATCTTATCTATGTCCAGATACTTGCTAATTGGTATGCAGGTTATAAGTGGTGCATTGTGAATTTCTGAAAGTAGTATGTTTTGTTCATGTAGTTAAATGATTGTTGTGGGCTACAACTTGCATACGTGTGAGCTTCTTCAGGCACATTTGTCATGAAATGTGTTTCTCACTGCCCACTCACCCTTGTTGTAACTAGGTAGTGGTAATTTCATATGGAGGTACCTTGTTGTTATTAGTTGAAAAATGACTTGTATTTATTAATTAGATCCAGGATACCCTTGTAGTCATGATTATATTGATGCATTGTGATAGTTTGATGATAAATTTCTCTGCTGCAGTGGACTATAGACATGTAATAAAGTGATACCGTGGTGGTATTCAGCAGCCCGTTACGCGCCTGTTTATTTGTACATTGGTCGTTGACCATGTTGCTCCGCAATCCATGTAAACGTTGTCTAAACTCTTGTTATAGGTGTTGGCTAGCGGTGCCTCTTATTTATGTTGAGTTAAACTCAGTATATCTGTTTGGTACTTGCCCTGGAGTGCCAAATGTCAGATGATTGTTAACTTGATAATTTCCCTAGTAACTAAGCTTTGCCCTTGAGTGCCAACTCATTTTGAGTCTGGCTTGTCACCTCCTCGAGTATTTGTAGTGTTTGCCATTATTCCTGGATTGAGCAGTAATATTCTATTTGGCTATTTCTGTTATGCAGTTTGATCAGGATTACTACCCTGGTAGACGAAAAAGAGGTAAGGACTACCGAGAAGATATGGTATGTCCATTTGCTCTTGAATTTTACTGGCTGATTTATTTTCAGTTTTCCTCATATGTCAATTGTTGATGTGTTAATTGCTTTCGTGCAGCTTGAACTTCCGTTCTTCTACCCTGGACAGGTTCCACTTAAACTTTCTATTGTGCCTTTCCTCTTCAGTAAATTGTTGACAGTTCTCACTTTAACCTTTGATAAATGGTTGAATTTTCCACACACAGATTTGTCACGGTAAAGTGATCTCTATTCACCTCCACCAAGGAGCTTTTGTGGATATCGGTGGTGTCCATGATGGGTATGGACTCCTCTTAGTTTGCTGCACAATTGTGGAGTTTCCATGGCTGATATAAAGCTCATGTGTTATGATTTCTTTAGTAACATTTTGGTGTTGTCTTGCTTTTAAATGTGACCAGTAAGCTACAGTGAATAATGATACATGGAAATATTAATGATATCTGCAAGCTGAAGTTGGCACGAAACTGCAGTAGAATATTATACTAGCTAGCATTATGTTGGATGATGATCGATGGATGGCACTGACAAACTTAGCTTGCCTTCTTACAATCTAGTCTTTCTTCTTTACTTAACTTGCTATGGTCAGTATTTAATTTGTGCCGCTACATCTTGTTATATGTTCAGGTGGATACCCATAAAAGGAAATGATTGGTACTGGCTCCGCCATCACGTCAAACCTGGCATGAAAGTCTATGTGGAAATTCTGGTTAGTAATCTGAAAGTTTACTTTCCAACTTCTATTGCTGCTTCTGAAAGTTCAATAACTTTATGCGTAGATTTGCCTTAGTAAGGAGTAATAACTATCTATTATCATGCAGGCCAAACGAGACCCATATCGTTTTCGCTTCCCACTTGAGATGCGCCTTGTATATCCTAACATTGATCACCTAATGTGAGTGCCATCACTATCCTCACTATCCTTTGTCGCTACTGATGAGTCCTGATTGTGTTAAGGTTTTAATGTCCGTCGTATTATGCTTTCAATATACCTTCAGTGTCAGTTGACTATGGGTTGTTGTCCTATTTTTTTTCTTGCTGCAGATTTAATAGGTTTGACTTTCCACCAATATTTCACCGAAAGGAGGATACTAACGAAGAGCAGTTGTGGGTACGACTTAACCTCTGTTATCTTTTTGGATAGTTTAACCTTTACTCTCTTGATTCTGTTGTGGGTACAACTTAACCTCTTGATTCTGTTTTCTGTGTTCAGTCTTGTAAATGCCTAAGGTTTTTTCACATTCTTTCTATTCGTACTTCTTAAGTATTGTGTGTGCTGCTTACCTTTATATGCGCTGACAGCGTGAAGGTGGAAGGCCGCCCATTCCTAGGAAAAAGCCTTTGACAGACATGGAAACAGAACCATTGGTGTCAGACCACCCCTTTGTTGAAACGGTAGTGTCACATATTTAACGCTAACATGCTTTTATTTCTCTTGCTTCCTGCCAGTGTTTATCATCCTAGCATACCTTTGTTTGCTTGGTGCATACTGTTCCCATTCGATAGGTTTAGCAAGAATCTTCTTATTTGCGTGCAGCTTTGGGAGTGGCATAATGCAGAGCAGATGATTTTAGACCATGAGGATGACAATCCAGATAAATTCAGGGATAAAACATACGAGTCAACAGTTGATACGTCTTCATTCGATGAAGAAAACAGAGTTCAATACACTGAAGCACCTTACAAAGATTCAACGCTTAAAAAGAAAATTGTGGTACGTAATCATGTGTCGTGGTTACTTTGATCATCATAGGCTGTTTATTTCACAGTTTTCGATTGTCCCTTAATGATAGGCTCATTCTTGGTCTGAATTTTTTCTGTTAGAATGTAAATATCAAGGAACTCGATATGGAGGCTGCTCGTGCTGAGCGTAAGGTACTCTTTCTTCCCTACATCGGGCTGATCTCGTTAGTCAGTCGCCACTCCTTTGATAATGCTGAAATTTAATTGATGCAGGCGATAAAGAAACTTAAAGAGGAAGCACAGGAAAGAGGAGAGGAGTATAAAGTTGACAAGCTCCGACGTAACAAAGAAATGGACGAGTACGATCTGCTGCAGTGGCGCCGTTCTTACGAAGAAAGGGAAGCTCTCCTCAGAGACATATGCTGGTAACTGCAACTAATGTCTATACGCTTCAACTTGTATCACATCCAGTGCGCTGGCTCTTATGAACATCTAAACTGGCAGCCGGAAAGCCCTCGGTCTTCCTATCGAGGAGCCCGGGCGATATGACGTGGACGAGACAGTGGTATACGGTAAGGACTACTATGACGAGTCGAAGCCGATGTATCGCTACGACTACTGGGGCGAGCCTCGGAACACGGAGAAGACGAAGCTAGAGAGGGACGTGGAGCTCCACAACCAGCAGATCATCGGGGACGCCAAGAAGTGGTGTGAGACGTCGTACGAGGACTACGTCCAGAAGAAGACGCGGATGGAGGCCGCTGAGGCCAGGGCGAGGCTGAGGAAGGCGTCGGAGCCGCCGGAGGAGGAGGAGTTCGACGACGGGATGGACCTCGACTTCGAGAAGATCAACGATCCCCGCGCCCCGCACAACCGGTACTACATCACGAAATGAAATGACCGGTTAGACGTGGCATATAGCCTAGGATGTTAGATGTTGCTGTTCTGTTGTGCTGCAAGAGGTGTGAATATTTGGGTAGCTTTGTGCCTGTCAGAAGCTGTAATTTTGGCACTTGTGTCCTGTGATGGTTTCCTGGTCACATGCGAGGTAGATATAGGTCAGGACAATGTCAAAACAAGACAAATTGAATGGGTCCAACTTTGACTCTCTGTACAAGTATAAAATGGTTTGGTTGTTCTATGGAGTATGTTTACTGAACTTTTTTTTAAAGAAATGTACTAAACGTTATTAATCGTGGATTTATGACTGAGACGCTTTAATTAATTTGGCTGGTTTGTGCGTGAGGGTTGGTGCAAAGTGTTGGCGTTCCGTGGGTGCAAACGCTTGCGCAGGAATGGGCGCTCGTACCGCATCCCTCTCCTTGATCCAACTCTGGCATCTTCAGCATGTGAGGCGCGCATTGTCTGTTTGAGTTTGACATGGCCAGTGCCGGCCCCAACCAACCCTATCACAAAGCCAAGCAAAAATGCATGCATAAAACGCGACCAAAGAGTCATCACTACATGCATAGCGAAATTTGTCGAAATTTCCAAGCAGGGGCAAAATCATTTTGATCATCAAAGAATCGTTGCAAGCCCTGCGGGCCGATGGGTGCTCATGTAGTTGCTGTGAGCCGGCCGAGTCGCCGCCGACCCCATGACGGGCCACCATCTTGGCACCGTCGCCGTCAACTGAGGTCACCGTTACGTTCTTTTACTGGTCACGCAAAGGGACCAACCGAACTAATCAAATCCCGGATCAGCCACCGGACAAAACCCCGCGCTGATTGTTAACCCACGGCAACGCTTAACTCGTCCCGCATATTCGCCCAATTCGAATCGCTACCCCTCAGATACCCCCTCCCTGATCCTCCAATCATCAGCAGCATCAGCTCTGAAAATTAGGACAGTTTATTTATTTGAGAGAGAAAACACAGGAGAGTTTTTTTTTCTAGCAGTAGGCGAGATCGCCATTGGTGCAGCGAATTTTGGAAGAGGAGGGGCGGGGGCGGTATAAATATAGAAGTATATCAGGGAAATCGAGAGCTATTAGTAACGTTAGATACCGGGAATAGCCGGCCGTCCAGGAGGAGCCAAGAAAATAAACCATGGGGGACGGTGGTGATGGCGCCGCCGCCTCCTCGTCGCCGCCGGACGCCGCCGGAGCAGCCGCGGGATTCTCCTACCTCGCCGTCTTCCACAACTACCCCCTCATGGCCGCCCTGCTCGGCTTCGCCATCGCGCAGACCATCAAGTTCTTCGTCACGGGGTAATTAATTCACAAGCTACACAATCCTCCTCCTCCTCCTTGACCTTTCATCTCTCCTCCTCCTCCCATGCCGTCAATTCATCGCGTGTCGTCGTCTTTGACCGTGGAATCGCGGGATCCGGGTCCCGGGAGGCGGCTACGATTTCCGCGGGTCAAATTAAGTCGCGTCTTCAATTGCTTGTTTCGCTTCACGCGTGGGGATTTTTCGAGCTCCTGGAGATCTGATGACGAGAATTGGTTCCGATTTTACCATTTTGCTCGCTGGAATGCTTGCTTAGGGAATGTGATTGCCTCCTAGATGATTTAGTGTTCCGATTCTTCTTCCTGTTTGAGTTGAGCTGGACGCATAAGAGAATTTTCTTCCTTCATATTACTATAAGCATAAGAGCTGGCGGGTCCATGTGCTGTTCTGGGCGGCCCAATTGGATTTCTTCAAGCTTGAATGCATCGCTGGCTTACAATTACGAGATTCTCAAATTGCACGTTCGCAACGACATATTTTGGTCAGTGTTAAAAACAAAAGATATATTTTGGTCAATGGTTGATCCTGATGTTCTCGGCCAAAAGAAATGATCAATGGTAGGGGAAACCAAAACAGTTACACGTCGCGGAGTCTTCTTTCGTCAGGGTCATAACAACTGAGAATAATCCTAATTGTGATCTTCTTTTGGGCATTAGCATGATCCGAGATAGCACTTTCATGGTGCCTTTCTGCGCTTGCTATTGTTGCAGATAGTTTTTAGACCAATGCTGTACTAGGTTTAATGTGTATTGCTTCTGAAACGAAGGTATAAGGAGAAAAGATGGGATCCTAAGCAGCTTATTGGCTCTGGCGGCATGCCATCGTCGCATTCGCGACAGTTACGGCGTTATCGGTAGCAATTGGCTTCCAAGATGGCTTTGGCTGTGCCCTCTTTGCGACAGCAACGATCTTCGCAAGTGTGGTAGGTTATCATCTCATCTCATGTTTGTTTTGAAAAGAAATTTTGCTTCTTAATCAAAGAAAATGAGCATTCAGGTGGTGTTTCTTGAACATGATTACTCATGTTTAGTGTTAGCATTGTGCAACATTTTTATTTAATTTCTATCTGTTAATTCAAAATGATGTGGTCTTTGAATTTTCGTTTTGCCATTTGATTGGCAGGTGATGTACGATGCTTCTGGTATCAGATTACATGCTGGAAAGCAAGCAGCGGTATGTAACAGTTGCTTGAAAAGCATGTCAATATCATTAGGGAGGCACTGTCAATTTTTGTACTATTGTTACATGAGGAAACAAAAAATGCTATAATATTTCTGGTTATGATGAACATGTCCTTAATTTCTCCATCCTTTAGGTGCTGAACCAAATAGTCTGTGAACTTCCTTCTGAACATCCCTTGGCTGAAACAAGACCATTGCGGGAACTTTTAGGCCATACTCCTACCCAGGTTTGCTCAAATGTCCCTCTCATTGTCATTTTGGTGTACTTTGGCAATATTTGCTCGATAATTACTCGGTTGCCAAACTGAACCATGCTTATATGTCACATTGCGCAGCTTGCGTTACTTACAATCTGAATCTGAATCTGCTTGTGTGCTACTAACTTACTGTCGGTTGAATTGATCCCAGGTTGTCGCCGGTGCGTTACTTGGGTGTATGATAGCTACTGCAGGGCAAATTGTCATTGCAGTGACAAGTGTTGCATGATGCTGCTGTATTGAAGGTGCAGGAGGAATTGCTAGCATTTGCAGAGACTTGAGATGAAGAAGCTTCTCTGGTGTTTCTGTAACTTAGGTATTCTGTACGATGTGTAATGTTGTGTGGTAGTGCTGTTGAAGATCGATCAAGTTTTGATAGCACATAATTGTATGTTCAGGTGATGTTCTCAGGCTTGATGTACAGAACATTTATTCGATAACTTCATTGTTGTGGTGAAATCTCAAAAGTGGTTGCCTTAGTGATTATCAATGTCAAACTGATTTGCTGTTTTAAACCGTGTTAGATGGGGGGATATTTGAATCTTTGGAATTTAGTGTAGCAAAGAAAATCTCGAAGAAAAGGGAAATCAAATTCTTGGGGTTCAATATAACAATTTGTTTTGGAGAAATCCTCAAACATCACCTAGTTGATTCTTTCCATCTCTCACAAACAAGAACAGACAACACAGTTATGTAAAATATCATGTGACAAAGATAATTTTTATTCAGATTGATGTAACGGCTCTGGGAAGTTCAGGTCAAACGTATGACAATGTTATCAACATATGTGAGAAGATATCAACAAACAAACTGACGATCTTGTACAATGCAGCATGCAATGGTTAATGTCACATCTGTAGCTGATGTTCTAAGCTATACTTATACTTATTGCCACTGGAACCCAGTCAGCTACTGAATGGATATCCTGGGCAATTCTTACACCTGGGGCCCATCTAAGCACAAAATTTGAGAAAAGACTCTCCTAACTTCTGAATGAGCATCTCTCACCATGTCAGGTTCTGTTCTCCATGCTATGTGCTCATCAGGCCTGACCAAAAGAACACTTTTCTTACTTACCTGACACATCTCCCACCATGAGTTTTCAGGTGCCCTAGGTATTTCTCGACATCGATATAGTTTGTGCAGGGCCCTAACTCAGATATGCTCCATTTCACTCCCGCATTGACCGAACCTTGTGGCCATATAACACATACTTTGGCTGACAGCTCGAGTTCATCTGCTATCCTCAGCATAGCCCGGGCAAGTTTATATGAATCTTCCAGTGGTGCGATAATGATGACAAACTCAGCTTTGTCCCCACTTACTAGGTCCATCGTTGAGAACACACCCTGTAAGAGTTCATCAAGGTCACAATTTACACAAAGGTACAGGATGGCTAAAAGTTCATGGACCATTTAGGTGTTAAAGGGGCAAACCTCATTCGAAGCAGACAGTGCTCTCACTGGCATGTGTGGTAGCCGCGAACCAACCTTAGCAGATGGGATGTACTCTCCTGATGACCTCTTAAAATGCTTCACTTTTTCTGCTCGATGAGTATCTTCAGCAACTAGGGCTCCTTTCTCATAGCTGAAAGTTCACAGATAAGATCTAATTAAGAACGGAATTTGCCTATTTGGTTATATTTATTCAGAATGCAGCATTATTGTCAGAGGTATGTGGTCTACTCATGCTGTCCCTGTCAAGTAAACTTTAAAAAGAAAAAAACTCAAGTTCTTTTGAAGAATAATTCACAATAATGGGGCTAACCGGAAGCCAAGATCCTCTGCAGGAAACTGCAGCTGCAAACTTTTTCCTTCATCAAGAATACTTCGCAATTTTGCTAGTCTCGAGGATCCGAGAGGATTTTTCTCACTCAAAATGTAGTCTGAGACTTGTGTCCGACCAATGGAAAACAATCCTTCTAGAACCACCTTCTGTATGTTTCTTGGAATGACTGGCGCTAGAATGCTGTTGATTACTTGTGCACTGACGAAAACATGCAAAGGATACATAAATCAGATCATGAAAATGGCAAGTTACAAACACTTAAGCACAGATGTGCATGTTGTCAACATTACTTTTCAAAGGAAAAACACGAAATAGTGTACAGCTACATGTAGGGGTAGGACATATTACCTGAGTTTGCAATAGTTGGGTCAAGGCCAAGGGTAGCAGGAATAGACATTGCTGCTTTGAAGTTTTCCAAACTAGCTTGTATTAAAAATGGCGACCTGCCATAATAAAGAAGCATGAATGGTATATTTCAGTCATTTGTAGCACAGATATTAGCACTAAATAAACAGAAGGCTTGAAAGAAGACTCTAACAGGTTTGCGCTCTGACTCGTATGTTTGTATTATTGATGGGGCAGCAATGCCATTTTGCAGTAAACACAGTTTCCAAGCCAAATTATGTGCATCCTGAATACCAGTGTTCATTCCTGCAACAAAAAATATACCAGGAAGTGCACATTTCTGTATAAGTTTGAACTTTCACGTGCATAACAAAGAAACTTAACATGGTAATGTTGCATTATCAAATTTGAAGATAAATCACTAACCAAAACCACCAGCAGGAGGAAAACGGTGAGCAGCATCACCAACAAGGATTACACGATTGTTGCAGCCAACATACTGATCTGCAACTTCAGCATGCATCGCCCATGGTTTTATGTCTAAAACCTGAATATCTGCTGGCTCCCATCCAACCAATTTAACAATAATTTGCTCGCACACCTAGGACCAAAAAGGAAAGACATATGGGGTTAAAGAACTAAGGAGGTATCCAAATATTGGCACAAGATTTACTCTGCAGACGCACCTACGTTCAGAATTACAAGGTTAAACAGAGTTGGGTGCCGAAAATAATTTTCAGTATAGTGCACGGTGAATGAGGGGGAAATGCCAAAAACTAACAATCTAGAAAAAGAAATATTCAACTGAAATCACCTTTGCGCTGAAATCCTCAAACAGCTGTTGAGGTGGATAAAATGGAACCTGCACATATAACAGAAGATCAAATTAGCAGTCAGATAGAGCACTAGGTAAGAAAGATCGCATTAACCCTCATACTTAGTTCAGCACAACGGAAATATGGCGCGCAGCAGTCTGCTAATTCGAAATACCTGCAATACAAATTCCCCATGCTCCAGGTCATGTGCCACCAGCACACCAATTGCATCAGGGTTGAAAATAAAGAACAGCATCCCAGGCCTCTCCCTACACAAATACTTTCCAAGATCTCTGCTCACAAAATGAACGCTGACCAATTTTTGCAAGTCCCTTTCACCTTTCATAGATATACCAGCCAATTCACGAACTTTGCTTCTAGCACCGTCTGCCCCTAGAAGAAGGCCACAGTGAAGCTTTCTCTCCTGCATCCTTCCCCCGTTGTTATATGATGCTCCAACCAGAATGCCATCATCGGTCAGCTGAATGGAACTCAACTCATGCCCCATCAGTATCTTGTTTTCGAGCAGTAAATCTTGAGTGGAGCTACCACCGAGCTCATCAGGAAAGCATGTCTGAATGCCAACGCCATCCAGTTTCTTGAGTAGCAAATCCGCTAGCTTGTATTGTGAGAAGTGCGCAACCGATATTGGACTAATGACCTTGTCAAAATCTGCACAAAACAAATCGTCAGCCAAACGATCAATGCAGGACATGTGCACAAGATCGCGCGCTCAAAATGCAAAGAACTGAACTGGCCTTCCTGCTTCATGTGATCAACTGAGCCAAGAATGGATCTGGAAAGCGAAGTGCAGTACACGAACTTCCTCCACAAATCCACTGGCGGCTGAGCCCTCTCGATGTCCCCGGCCAAGCCGTCAAATTTGCGGAAGATCTGTCAATACCACCCCTCCTATTAAATCAATGTCCAGGGTACATACAAAATGCTTAAAATGGCAATGCTGTGGGTGCACTTGACAGGTGAACAGACCTCCATGGTGCGGTTGTTGATGAAATGCGCTCGTGGGTGCCGAGTGAAGTCCATACTTTTCTCTATGACAGTGCATTTGATGCCTGCAAGGTTTGAATAAAACGATCATTCGTACCAATTTGGGGAGTAATAATGTGAAATTCAGACTAAATTGTACTCTCACACGGTTTAGACCTCACAGGCAACTTCGCAGTTTTCTTTTTTTCCCCACCCAAAACTGCGGCCTAACGAGGCTCGAATCGGAGCATGGCTGCGGAGGGTTGAGGCGCTTACCGAATTTGGTGAGGAGGAAGGAGAGGACGAGCCCGACGGGGCCGGCCCCGACGATGACCACCGGCAGATGCGGCGCGTCGCCTCCGCCACCCCCGGCGAGGGACGAGAAGAGCGGGCGCTGGAGGTGGCGGCGACGCAGCCAGGTCACCCCCCGGTTCGCGGAGAAGAGGCGCCACCCTCCCCCGCCGGCGATCGACGACATCGTGGCCTCGGGTATGGCCCCGCAGCTCGCGAGAGGGGTTTGTGGGTTTAGAAGGCGGACACGAGTACGCAGAAGGCACAACAGTTGGACGCGAGGGGAGTTGAGCGATGGCGCCTGATGGAGTACGTATTTCACATTAGAAAACAGCTAATTCATCCAGTAACTACGGAGTACAAATCTACAATGGCTGCTCCACATCTGACACTGATGCACTTTTGGCAAATTCGATCGATGCCTCGCTGCGGCTGCCTGCCAACGCGCCCGCTTGCGCGCTGCGGCCCGCCGACCGGGCGATCCGGCGAGCGATGATGAATCGGCGGCGCTGCCTATCTCTGGCCGTAGCGACGCAGGAAGAGGATGCCAGGGAAAGGGTTCGCTCACTCGCTGTCTGCTCGTGCGGTGTTTGGGCTTTTACCGAGACTGATAAAAGCGGAGGCCCTAATGGGCAACTACTGGGCTGGGCCCGGGCCTAATCTCGAACCTAATATGTAAGGGTAAGAAAATTTTCCAGGCCCAAGATTTTTTCCGCCTCCTAATCCAAATTATCTTACTCCCTCCGTTCCTTGACTATTTTTCACCAGGATTTTATAAAAAATATCAGTATCTGAAATACTAAGAAAATAAAATATGAAAATATATTTCATGATGAATCTAATGGTACTGATTTGATATTGTAGTTGGTAATACTATTTTCTAAATCTTGGTCAAAGATAGTCAGGTTTGACTTTACAGTAAAAACTGTACACCTTACACGGAGGGAGTAGATCATAAGAAAGTCATCTTCCACGACTACGTCATACAATCCATGTTGGTGTTCTTCACGGCTGTGTGATAAATAGAACATTGTGTAATTGGAAATGCCTAAAGCTAGATTCTAGTACATCGTTCAGCGGGCATCGATCCGTAGAAGCTATAAAAAAAGAGATGGTTGTGGCGCGACTGCTTTAATGACTGTCTCAGTCTCAGTCTTGGTACCTTGATCGTCGACGACTGTTTCCAAGAACCCTCATATAATCTCAAGTAGGGATCAGTCAAAATTCAAAAAAGTGCATGACTTTTTCTCTTTCACAATAGCGCGTAGGTAGGTGGTCGAATGATCGATCGAACTCAGTGAGTGGTGTGTTTCATACAAGCTTCATCTTGGTCATGGATAGAGCCTTGGCTTTCAGAAAATTAGATTGGATCCGCATCATTGGTCTGGTCTACTCGTACCCCACCCCACAACCACAAGCCCTCATGTTGTTCTCGAAAGATGGAGGGTGGGTGGAGATTTCAGGCCATGGGCCCAGCTCCGCCCCTACTTGAAAAAGCACGGTTAATTGTAGGTCCCAATAAATATGTTTACCGGGCTAAAATCACACCATTTGAATTTGAGTTGAATTCTTCCTCTTGATTTTATTTTTTTAACGTTTCAAGTTTGAACTTTAAATTTTGTCCAAAAATCTCGCCTGGTAACTGACCGGTGATACACTGGTAACCACAGTTACCGGAAACCCTGGCCCCCTCGGAGATTTTTTCATACTAGTATCCAAATCTTTGTCCGAAACACATTGGGAGGAGAGTAAGGTCAACTCCAACGTCGTCCGCGTATGTTCGGTTATGTTTGTTTGGACAAAAGGCAACACCCAATAGGGCATCACAAATGGACCGGCGAGGGCGGACTCGTCCGTCTCGACCCATTTCCAGGCCAAAATTGGGTCGGCATACGGCCAAAACCGGACGGGTCCGCCGAGCAACAATGCACCGAAGAACCGGGAACCCCCCCCCCCCCCCCCCCCCTATTCGACGAGAAATCAACGCTTTGAGGAAAGCTTTTCCAAGATTGAGCACGTCAAGCGGTGCAAGAACCAATGACGAGTTCGTAGTGCATGGCGTGGATGTGGGTACGACCTACGCTGACTGCCACCAGCGGAGGCCGGGCGATGGCATGTAACGTTCGACGATGCCGGATGAGTGGGAGGCGCAGAACGCACCGCTGGAGGAGAACCCATCGCTTGAGGAGGCCGTGCCGGAGGAGGAATGGCCAAAACATCTTGTTTTATTAACCTATCTAAATTACGTGGGATAAAGATATACTCCATAAGACTGACTTATCAACCATTGTACATGCCCTCGCATGTTCGGAGCAACATGTGAGCCATGCCCATCATGCCATCACCATTCAGAACTGGTTATTGTATCTTGTACAACAACATATTATTATTATTTGTTTCTTATTTCAGCGCACATTGTATTAATAGGAGGTGTGATTATGGTTGTCAGAAGAAACAAATATTGTGACGCAGCAGATCAAACTAAAAATAAAACTATAAATTTGTTGCAAAAGAATCACATTCGCTTCTGAAAATCAAACAAAATATGTATCTTGGTTATCTGCATTTATCAAATTTAGTGCCCTATTTCAAGTTTCACACCGGGGCCTGAAATTGCGTCAAATGTACGTTATTGCTCATTGGAGTAGCAGCTGGACCCTTGTGAATTGGGGCTATGGTGGGATGGGGTGAGCCACGTGCAAAACTCATCGTTCCATCCTCTGGGAAGCCACTCGACGAACTGTGAGGACCCCACCTCCGGGTCGTAGCATCGCGGTGGTGGGGAATGCCCGCGACCGAGACCGCGCGCAACCGCACGGGTGCCTTCGGGAGAGGCCGCCCTTCTTCCGTGCGCTCCTCCTCCTCCACAGTGGAGAGAAGATGCTCGTCGGCGTTAATGAACTCCAGCAATCGAAACTCGAAGAACTACCCACATAGCTTCAAATTTCCTCAAAAGAAACAAATAATATGACACAACAGATCAAACTGAAAATAAAAACTCTATAGATGCAAAAGAATCACATTCGCTTCTGAAATCAAATTATATTTGCTTCTGAAAATCAGACCACATATATATCTTGGTTATCTGCATTTATCACATTCGCTTCTGAAATCAAATCATATTTGCTCCTTGGAGTAGTAGCTCGACCGTGATGGATTGGAGCTATGATGAGCTGGGGGATGAGCCACGTGCAGAACTCGTTGTTCCATCCTCTGGGCAGCCACTCGATGAACTTTGTCTTTCTGGTAATGAGATTGTACCGAAACACACCACGCCGCTTATGCAGTTCACATCTGCCCTTGTCGTTGTCGTACATGAAGTAGGCGAACCCGCCGGTTACGCCCAACCGCGACGCGTCGACGGCAAAACTATTGGGCCATCCAAGGAACAGAACGCGGTCGGCTAGGCTTATGCCTTTCTTCCTCACCCACCGCATGGCCGGAGCTTCCTCGAGAGCGTGCACCGACACCAAGAGCGCGCCGACTAGGCCACGAACGCCGTCCATGTAATCCCAAGGATAATCCATACTGATGTGCACCGACGCCCACAGAAGCTCGCCGCGGGACTCCAGTACATGGCTGTACTCGTAGAGGTAGCCGTCGTGCTGGAGTGGCACGGACGGCCTGAGAACCAGGACATCGTTGATGGGGGTGGACGGCGTCGTGGGCAGTACTGGGACGACGAGCCAGAGGCTGCGCTCGACGGTGACAAGGATCTTGCCGTTGTGATACGCGACACAGCACTCGCCGTAGTTGGGGGATTCGAGGTTCCTACGGATGACTGTCCACTCGTCGTCGCCAGGACGCAAGAGGGCGGCCCTGAACTCGGCCGTCCTACTGTTGCCGTTGCGGCTGTCATATTTGCTGTACAAAAGGACGGTACCGTCGTTGTAGATGACGCCGCTAGGATTCTCCTCCTCCCACTGGCCGTCGAGAAAGCGAGGCAAGTGGGTCAGGGCTGTTCCCGTGAGAGGGTCGTGGAGGGTTGGGCCGTAGAGGGGATTGGAGGTGAAGTAGCACACAGCGTTGCCGTCGGCGCTGGCCACCCAGTTCCTCCCGGTGCCGGATGTTGGTGGCGGCGGTGCAAGGTAGCTGGACTTGGAGAAGACGCATCTGAAATTGAGGTACAAGTCGTCCTCCTCGTTGGGCGCAAGGAGCCAGGGCAGGAACTGATCAGTCGTCGTCTTCCCCGCAGAGGTTTGTTCGTGTGAGCTACGCCATGGCCTGCAGACGGCGTGGAAGCGGACGAAGTCGGTGGGGTCGTGCAGGTGGCCGGAAATCTCGTGGAGAAGGTCCGGCAGGAGGTCTGGCCACCGCCTCCGGTGCATGGCGGCGCGCAGAGGTTGGAGATCGTGATGGAAAAGAATTAATCGACCAACGTTTGCTGCGGATCAGTCAATCATATAATCGTCTCCGTTTTTTCAGGTTGGCGAGAGCCCGAGAAGTGAAGGATGGCCTGGCCCGATCCTCTGTACTTATTGGGCTTTTCTTATGTTGGACTATTTGTTATTTTCTTCACGTAGGATTTTGTTTTGCTTGACCACAGAACTACCGACAAAAATTGGTGACTGGACCAGCCTGACCACCCGCTGCCTATGTTGTTACTCCCTCGGAGGAAGTACAAGTTTGTCTCGAAAGAGAAATTTACGTTGAATCATCACTCATTCTCGCTTCCAGCAGATGCTAACTTCAGCTGAGTGAGTTGATCAATAGCGGAGAAAATATACTGTTGCAAGAGATGTGTTTGATAAAATTGCGCAACAACAATTCTGCAGCTTCCTCACTGAAATAATTGTTTTGTTTTAAACAGTACACAGTGTTTACATGGAAACAGGATGAGCATTTGGAACTGCAGGTAAAAACAGCAGATTGCCTAGTCGTACCTCCACTTTCGTATATACAACAAAAATAATTTTCTAGGTTTGCACAGCAGATTGCATCTCAAAGCTTGGAGGCGCCCATGGACACAGCCTGCTGCACGAGCTCCCGCCGCAAGATCTTCCCCGCTGGTGATTTTGGTATTGCGGTGACAAACGCCACCCGGCGGACTTTCTTGTAGGGCGCAACCTGTAAAATGATGAACAATTAGACCTCATATCAGTTACAAAAAGAAAGATCAGACTCATATGTGTCTGAAGTCTCAAGAATTTGTCAAATTACGACAGCAAGGTCCAAAAGAACATGCTGCATACATCAAGGTGCATTGATACATTTTTTTGTGTTACTGTTGATGCAGCTCTCTTCAAATTAACTACAAATCGGTGTTGCTACTTGTGCAGACCGCACATACACGAAGTTGCTCATGTGTTGGATGTGGCTTCGTTTAGCACACAGTCATACAATTTGATGATCAGACTAGCACTCCTCTAGCTTTCAAACAATATGCTACAGGCTATTTCATTTCAAGTGTTGCCGTTCCCATCAGGGAACAGAATTTTAAAATATCCTTAACGGCCAAACAGACAGTATAGCTTACAATACGAAAACATCACTAAACTAGTAAACCAACCGAAACTTGCTTTGCTCAGCTTGCATGCCAACAAGTATAATAAAGCTGATTGTGAAGGACACTTTTAACTCATAATCGTACTATATCTCGTAGGATGCAGCATAAGGATAATTGAAAGATGAGACTTACATGTTTAGCCACGTAATCCATGACTTGTTGTCAGTAAGGTTTGAACCTGGCTGCCTCACTATAAAAGCCATTGGCAGTTGCCCAGCATCTTCATCTGGATATCTGCATAGGTCATCATATGGATGGGCATCATATATACTGCCACATGCTGAGCGTAACTTCATACTAATTTGTAGGAACACACAATTCAAAAGAATTTTTCCAAGTTTACTGAAGTTTATACTGAAGGTACTTACGGGATAACTGCGGCGTCAGCAATTTCAGGATGAGATTGCAGAATATGCTCCAATTCAGCCGGAGGCACCTGAGATAAGATATCTATCAGTATCGTGCAGATAGAATCTTGCAAGATGAAATTCTCCAACGATAATAAAATTGTACCTGGTATCCTTTGTACTTTATCAGCTCCTTCAAACGATCAACAATGTAGAGAAAACCGTCTTCACTGAAGTAGCAAAGGTCACCCGTTTTCAACCAGCCGTCTGAGTCTACCGTTTCTGCAGTTGCTTTGTCATCACCCACATAACCTGAAAAAACATCCCCATAACTGATAGTAAAGCAACAACCCCAGTAATAATCAAGGCAAAAAACAGGACAATGGGACAATATTGTTCAGAATAATTTGGATTCCTATCTCGTAAGCTTTTAAAAACAAGTAGCTGTACATTCCTATAAGCACTTCTTATATTAATCTGGTAAAGACAGTTAAGTAACGTTCTGGATCAACTAAATATTTAGATTAGTTGCTATTTCAGTGTCACATACAAAGCATTGAAAACAGTTAGGTTTTCTGTACCAGACTGTCGGACGTATAGGCTGGAGTATCAGCTATGAGATGCTTCCATTCTAACAAATGGTTTCAATGAACACGTACCAAATGCGTATCACTGGCATGCTGGTATAACTACCTATTTAGTAGGAGAACAAGCATCCCTGCATTGCTGGCAGGGTTGAAGATTTGATGAAATAGGTACTGGTCCACCAGTACTTGATTAGACAAAAGGTTCTGCAGCTATATCCAATACTACATCGTCATGAAGTCTCTAAAAAAGTCGTCATGAAGCACATGGCAAGCAAAACATGTTGCTCGCTTGCACATTAACAATAGCCTTCTCCCTATTAGAAAGAAGGCATCTCAGATCTCATCAAATGTTTGAAAAAAAAAAAAGATCCCAACTGACTGCTACGCCATGGACATGCATAGCTTTCACATGATAAATGCTCACGAAGAGAACATCAAACCTTGATACTAGAACTGTACGAATTGATAACATAAGGTTTTCAGTGGATGATCATCGCCATCATCAATTTAAAATTTTGGCGTGCACAGTCTCAACTCTCAACTACTGTAGTAAATAAATGATGAAGCCATCGTCTGATCTTGACAAAGGTCAAACACGACAACACGAGAAGAAAAACACGACGACACGTGCTCAGTGGTCAGAGCAATGACTAGTTTGTAGTGCGCAGTGCTCACCTCTCATGACGATCGGGCCACGGACCCAGAGCTCGCCGCGCTGGCCCGGCCCGAGCGCCTCGCCGGTGGAGGGATCGACTATCTTCGCCTGCAAGTGCGACGCAATCTTCCCGACCGAACCGTATGCCAGTGACTCCTCCGGCCCTACCGTCGATGAAACGGAGCCAGATGATTCCGTCAAGCCGTAGCCCTGAGATAATAAATGGGATAGTACACGCATGGATTCGGTGATCAGAAAAGGCAATCTGCAATGCACGCGAGAGATTCAGTATTATTCTGCATCCTGCATGGGATCTGATGCTCAACCTGAACAATCTGGACGTCGGGGAAGACGGGCGAAGCGCTCGGCGACCTCGCGGCCAAGCGGCGCCCCGCCGACGCCGATGACGAGGAGCGAGGAGAGGTCCCGGCGGCGCGCCTCCTCGGACTTGATGAGGGCCACCAGGAGGCGGCGCCGCGGGCAGCAGCGTGACGCGGTACCGCTCGATGGCGCGCAGCGCGGCGCCGAAGTCGAAGCGCTCCATGAGCACGGCCGTCTCCCCCATGGAGACGGAGCGCAGGACCATCATGAACCCGAAGACGTGGAAGAGGGGCAGAGGGAGCAGCGTCACGGCCGGGGAGCGGCGGCTCCTCGCCCGCCTCGGTGGCCTCCGCCGCCACCATCTCCCGGTTCTCGGCGTGCGCGCAGATCAGCGCGATGAGGTTGCGGTGCGTGATGGCGACGGCCTTGACGCGCCCGGTCGTGCCCGACGAGTAGAGCACGGCCGCGGTGTCCGACTGCTTCACCGCCACGGGCGGAGGGCCGCCGCCGCGCCGCAGAGGATAGCCTCTCGTACGCGTCCGAGCCGAGACGACGCACCTGACATGGGCGGGCAGCTTGGCGGCGACCTCGGGGGCGGCGAACGCGACGACCGGCCTGGAGAGCGCGGCCTGGTGCGCGTACTCCTCGGCGGTGGAGGCCGGGTTGGCGGGGGAGACGACGGCGCCGATGGACATGAGCGCGAAGTGGAGGACGGGACGTCGAGGCGCGAGGGCGCGACGACGAGCGCGACGTCCCCGGGGCGGAGGCCGAGGGGGACCAGAGGCCGCCGCGAGGGAGCGGACGGCGGCGAGGAAGGACGGGTAGGAGACGGCAATGCCGGTGGCGGCGTCGACGAGCGCGGGGCGGTCGGGGAGCCGGGAGGGAGGAGGGAGAAGGCGTACGCCGCCGCCGTCGTCGGGAGCGACTCCGGCGGGAGCGCGCCGGCCGCGCGGACGCTGTGGAAGGTCCGCGTGGCCGCGCAAAAGCCGCTGCGCGGGTCGATCCCGCCCGGCGGCGCCGCCAGCTCGGCCATCGGGGTGCTGACGAGGGTGGAGGTGGGGACGGACTTGGTTCGCGTTTTGGGGGATTTTTCCTTCTTCGGTGCGGGAGCGGAGGGAGGCTGGCTGGACGGAGGTTCGGCGTAGAAGTAGAGGAGAGACGTGGCAAATCCTAACTCCAGAGTTTATGAACGCAAGTGTCAAGTGGGATGGGATAAACTGCGACCAATATGCCCCTAGACGTCGCAAATGACAATCGATGCCGACCGGCGGGGCCGGCAGGTCGGTGTCCATCAGTGGTGGACTCGGGTTTGGGCTCTGTAGTCAGGTACTACGGGGCCTCTTTACTCTTTAGATTGCAGGATTTTAAAAACACACGAATAGGAAAAACGCAGTACTAAAATGTCATGTGAAGTGGATTACTATAGCATTCTGAAACGCAGCAATTTTACAACAGATGTCTTTGGATGATGCACAACAACATAGGAATTGAACACTGGAATTTTGAAAGATTGATGAGAGAGAGTAGAGTGAGATGGAATGAAACTGCATTGGACTTCGCGTAGGAAAATTAAAATGAGGTTTGAGCTCATGTTAAGAATCCAAAGGGATCATAAAAAATGGATTCCATACGAATTTGATGGTCCCAATCCTATGATCCAAAGAGTTTTCATAGGAAAAAATCCTTAGGATTTAAACTCTCGAAAATTCTTATGAAAATCTTACAATCCAAAGAGGACGTACGTGAGATTTCTTGGAGATGCTAGTACCATGGGCGGACTCAGCGGGTGGGCCGGGTGGGCCGTGGCCCAGCCAGAATTTTGAGATTTGCTTTGACTACCCTTAGTCTTTGACGGCACCCCTGAGCGAGCTGGCCTATTCCCTCTACTGGGCCTGGCCTAGCGAACCAGCCGGTCGAGTGGACGTGTACGAAGTTCTCTCCTCGTGAGTACAGCCCGGTCGAGTGGATGCGTACGATACGTCGTAAGTACCTTCCAGCAAGCACTCGCAAGTCTCTTGATCTCTGTGGTGCAAAAAAAAGTCTCTTGATCTCTTCAGTTCTTGCTTTCTCTCTTTTTTCATCTACGTACGTGTACTGCTTCCTTTGTCTTCCAGTTTCTAACGACAATATATAGAATGTTCCCATATACGTACAAAATTTCCAAAAAAAAAGAAGTACATAAATCCTAAATGCTCAGAGTACAAAAATTTAAAATTTTAAATTTTGAACCAAAAATGCCGGTGAATCGAAAAGAAACTGAATTTTGGGTGAACCGGAAATAATAGTGAAACACACCTAAAGGCTCAAAGTGATGGGAAGCATATGCACATATGAAATATACGTATTGAATTAAAAAATTGTGAATCAACTGCCTATTTAATAGTAACAGTCTGGCAAAAAAATCCACGGTGCAAATTTTTTGTTATAGTGTGCCCACCCTCCAATTGTTTCCTGCGTCCGCCACTGGCTAGTACTTGGAAAAGAAGTTGCGCCATTTTTTTCGACGGAAGCAACAAAATCCGGTGCACATAAATTAAGAGAGGACTGTACAATAGGACCAAGTTGAACACTTGTACTCGGTACTCGGTAAGTCTAAAATGCATGTCAGTCAAAGCTGATTACGTCCTTGTATTTGGATGTTTGTGCGTCTCATTCTGTGCTCCTATAGTCCTACTCTATCGGTCAATAACTTAGTGCGTCACTACTGAAAAACAAATAAAATAATACTCTCTGAAACCGATACACAGTTACACATACACATACACACAGTTGGACACTTGTGCTCCTATAGTCCTACTCCGTGGTAAGTAGTTAAGCACATGGGTAAATTTTTGTATTAGATAAATGAGTCGCCCATACACAGTTACACACTCATGCACATGACATGGGCATTCAAATGATTCACCCATAAACACTCATGCAGTCACTAACAAGTTTTCTCGAAGAAAAATGCTTAATTTTAATTAACTGGGTATGGCGTTGTTTATTTAGCAGCTTACCAAATAATGGTAATTACAATAAAATCACTGCATGCAAACAAACCTATGTGTGCCATATATCATGGGATTGTACCTTCCCCTAAAAATTTCTTAATTATAAGATTTCTCTACAACATGTATTGCTATATACCATGGGATTCTATCACCTAGCGGCTCACGGGGGCTCAAAACTTTCATGTACAAATTACAATGGGTCAAGTGAGGAATTTAGCACAGTTGTAGAAACCAGTGATAATTGTTTTGTTAGAATTTAGTGATAATTTGTTTGTTTCCCCATCGATATGGGGTGTGGGAAGTGAGATATTACAAAGAGAAATAAAAAGAATCATTGTCCTAAAAAAGTAACAAGAAGCAAAATCTTGGTGAACTTCACTTGTGTCGGTATAATGAATCACATTGTGTATATACTTGTCAAGTATTTAAAAGTTGGCCACACCGAACATATAGGTGCCCGTTGTGAGTTTATATTAGACTTAAGGGTCCAAAACAAATCATTTTCATTAGGTTGTGGTGGATGTACAGTTTGTGTTCATGCTTTGGTCGAACCTTCTCGGTCTTCTGGCACTATTCCCTCTCCAAGATCAAGGCTCCCGGTCTTTTTATCGGAGCTTAAGGGCATCTCCAGCCGTTCGGCCCCCCAGGCCGAAAAACGGCACCTTTTTGGCTTTGCGCCGGCGCTAACTTTGGCCTGGGGGGTTGGATTTTCCACTCGTTCGGCCACCCAAGGCGAACACAAATCAACATAATTTAAAAGTTCATATTCCCGCCCCAAAATCAGCCCGAGTTCGGCGATCCAAAGAAAGCCACAGTTTGGCGATCATACATATAGGTGATAATACAAAAGAAGCCACGAATGAGCGATCGAATCATGCTACTGTCCGGCGACGTAGTGCCACATTCGGCATGCTGATGGCGCAGATCAGATGGTCACCGGCGACACCTCGGCGTCGTCGTCCAGGTCGATGCGTGCAGTCGTCGGAGTAGGGGCGGAGCTCGGAGTAGCGATCGGCGCAGTGCTCGGCGGCGGCGTGGCTGTGCCGGCGGTACCCGAGGCCGAGCTCGTGTCGGCTGCAGTGGCGGGACTCGGATCGACCGAAGCGTCTGTGGTGCTCGGCGGAGGTGTCGGCGTCGTCGGGGTGAAGAGGATGGCCTCGCGATGCGCCATGAACCACTCCCGAACCTGGGGGTCCATCGCCGCAGGGTCGCCGCCCATGAGGAAGGCGAGGTCATTGTTCCTCTTCTTCGCCGCGGTGGTGGTCTTGAGCAGGTCCAGCTTGGTGCCCTGGTTGGCCATGAGCGCCGTCCACCTCGCCTCCGTCTTCTCGTCTCTCTTGGCGGCCTTGGTAGCGACATCGGCGATGCATGTCTCGATCGACGCCTGGAGCTTCGCCGCTGCTGGTGCCCCATCCCTCGCCGCCTTGGCTTTCTTGTGGCCGTCCGGGCGCCCTTCAGACGCTCCAGCTGCCGCCGCGTCGGGGACGTACTCCTTAGCCTTGCAAAGTTGGTCACGGAGCTGCTTCCATTTCTCGCACCCCTCGATCCTTGTGAAGACGTGGAGGAACTTGAATTCGACCTTCTCGTCGGCGCGGTACATGTCGAACATGCGGACATACTACAAGGCCGAACAAGCCGCGAATGAGCAAACACGGCATAGCTGGGGGAACCATGGCGGAAAGAAGCTCACCTCCGTCTCGGCGTTGCTGTCGCTCTTCGGGCGATGCAGACATTCCTCTTGTATGCCGTGCCATTTGTTGCAAGCATGCTGGATCACCGCCCAGTGGTTCGCCATGGCCTTCTCGCCGCGATCAAGGCAGCAGGCGTACTCGGGATCGATGATCCGGCGCTCATCGTACAAAGTCTTGACCCGCTTCTAGTAGTTATCCATGTTCTGGTTTGCGCCGATGATCGGGTCCTGACTCACATTCATCCATGCTTGGGCGAGGAGCACATCTTCCTTGTAGCTCCACTTGACCCGAGGCTCGGCCGGCTTCGGCACCTTGGGGACCTTCTTCTTCACCTTGCCTTTGGCAACAGCTGGGGCTGCTTCTTCTTCGCCGGGGACCTCGCCCACCGGCTCGCCATCTTCTTCGGCGGTCTCCTGCGTCTCCGGCTCGACGAAGGCCTGCGATGACTCCACGGCCAGCGACAAGAACCCAGGGGCTGCGGCCGCAGCATTGGAGCCGGCGGTGATGAGGTCGCCCATGAAGGTGTCCCCTTGCATTCCGCCGAACAGGATGGGGTTGAGGCTGCGGCGAAGCGACGGCGAGCTCGAGTATCCAGGCGATCCTGCATAGGGGGGAGGAGGGGGCAGAGGTTGAGGCGCACCGTGCGGGAAGGCGATGTTGGGGTTGAATCCGCCGAGTGGGTCGCCGTCGGCGTACACGGGGACGTAGTGGGGGGACACGCTCCAGCGAGGCGACGGGGACGGCGAGTAGCCCGACGGCGAGAACCCTGTCGGCGAGGCGACGCTGGATTGGCTGGCCCATCCGGCGAACTGCGGATGAGGTGGGAGGCCGATCCTCACCTTGGGTGGTGGAATCGGCGCATCCACCTCCCTCACCTCCTCCTCCTCCTCCTCTTCTCCTTCTTCATCTTCTTCCTCCTCTTCTTGGGCGGTGGAATCGCCGCCGCCTTCGGCCAGCTGCCTGGCGCGCTGCGCCTGCTCCCTCTTCCGGCGGCCGGTGGTCTCGACCTTGCAGCGCGTCAATTCCGCGATCCACTCGGCGTTGGTCATGCCGTCCGGCTTCTTCCTCGACTGCCTGGGCTTCCTCTTCTTTACGACGACGGAGGTGGAGGAGGATGCGGCGACGGCGGCGGCGGAGGTGCGTGGCCCGTTGAACTTCCTGGGCGGCATGGCGGCGAGATCTGGGGCGAATGGGGAAAAATGGCGGGAGCTGCGGGATGGGAGGGGATATGTGGAAGAAGATGGCGGGAGAATTGGTGCGCAAAGGGAAAAAGGGGAGGGGAAAACGCCTCATCTCGTCGACAAGGCTGACCCACGTCGCCTTTTGCCCCCCAAGGCCGAACCCGGCCAGTTGGGTTTGGTCTGGGAATGCCGGCGCTAAAAACGGCGCTAAACGGCGGAAATCGGCCTCCTGGGGGCGCGACTGGAAAGATTTTCCTTCCGCCGGCGCTAAAAAAGCCGCCTGGGGGGCGCTGGGGGGCGGCTGGAGATGCCCTAACCCTCTAGGTCAGTCGGGTCGATTTCGGCAAGCTCTTATTCGGGTGCTCCATGCCTCCATGGTGGTGTAATCCTTATCGCAGGGCATTCTACATTTCTACTATTCAAATGGTTCAGTCGTTAACGAGAACATGTTGTGGTTGAGCATGATAGACTTAATTGAACATGGCAAAAAGATTTTGCCGACATTCATTTATTTGAGATAGGAAAAAAAAGTACTACTAGTAATTTCATTTAGATCGACCCACCAATGCGCTAGCAATATTCGTGAACGTGACGAGCGAGCTGTTGAGAAGTCGAGCAGCGCCGTCGATAAGTCCGAAAATCTAGCTCCATCGACACGAGTCACACGACGATCTCTGATCTCTCCGGGGCCCTGGGTCCGGTCCCCTCCGGATCTTCGCGATCTATGATCTTTCTTGGCTCCTGAGTAGCACGCGAACTGCCTGCGGCCGGTGATGACACATGAATGGCATGGACAGCGTGGTACAGTGTCCTCCCTCCATGATTGCTTCAGTGCTAGTACTGGCTGTCCAGTGGTACAGTACAGTGCTCTCCACTCCTCCTTGCCCGCTTTGAGCATGGGGAGCCACTGCGCTGAGCACCCGTCGCTCGGATAGCTTCCCTTTCGGGTCGCTCGTGGGCTCGGCAGAGTGTCTCCGGGCATGGTGGATCTGGTCTAGAATAGATGGATCGTTTTCGATAAAATTCGGGCAAAAAAGGAAAACAAAAGTAGTGGCCCATACAGGTCTCGAACCTGTGACCTTCGCGTTATTAGCACGACGCTCTAACCAGCTGAGCTAATAGGCCTTGATGATCAAACAGTTTGTAACATTATTGAAACTTATATGAGGTTAAAACAGAGGCACAAAGACTTGTTTTCTTTTCTGAAACTCGAGGCAAAGACTTGACACAGAGGGCAGCCGTAGGGAATAGACGATGAAAGAATATGGAAGAGTATCTGAGACTTTGTAAAGACTCACATGCCTACACCAGTTCGGCTTCCAAGAACAATAAATTTGCAGAACAAATTTTATCACCAACTTCGTTGGATACAAGAAAAATGAACGACTCTCATCCTACACAGGCATATATGGATACAAGAAAAACAAACGACTCTCATCCTACACAGGCATATATGCATCAACTAATAGTTGACAGCGTATCTGAACCAGGTAAGCTAACCTAACTTACTGATCGGTACCTCAAATCGTCATCATCTCTACTCTTCGGGACAGGAACTCTGCTCTAGACGGGTCGCTTCCACGAAAAACATGCATATTGTCGGCTCGGATGCATTCTCGAACACGGCAAGAAGGGCGACCGCCTATGGCCCCGAGAAGGGAGGCGTCAAATGGTAATGTATGCAATAATCAATATGATATTAAAGATATGTTTGTAGCAAAGTATTTAATTTATTTTTGGAACACTATGATTTATTAAATACTATACTTTTACATACTACGAAGTGTTTGGCTCTGCAAAAACATCGCATTTTAAAAACCATGGTATACTTTTTTTTTAATATTGAAAAAGTGATCCTGGATTCGACGGATCAAAAGAGCATGATTTCAAGCTAAGATACTTTCGCATCAAAGACTTTGACATTAGTAGGCACCTCTTTGATCCATAGGAAAATGTTGGAAGAATATACTACCCGATGTTTCCTTTACTATGTTAACTAATTCATTTGCTT
Source organism: Poa pratensis (assembly GCA_947311845.1). NCBI lineage: Eukaryota > Viridiplantae > Streptophyta > Magnoliopsida > Poales > Poaceae > Poa > Poa pratensis. Next base: position 38,853,581 of record CAMZMU010000061.1, on the reverse strand, counting down.
CAAGTTCGACGTTTGGATTGTGCCCGTCTACTTTTTCGCGTGTGGGGCTGGACCGCTGGAGGACTGGTCTAACATATTAAACAAAGCTTATGTAGAAAAGAACATAATTGTTTTACTTGACTTTGGTTTTAACAACCACATTTTGGTGCTGCACTTTCTCATTGTTGCCTAACTTTGTTTATCGCTTTTAACTGCACTGCCAAATGATTTAATGATTTTATTTGGCACGAGGATTTGTCAAACGAAGTTTGTATCCTTACACTCCAAGAGAATAAACCACATGTAAGTGGTATCTCTTCAACCGTACGTAGGGTGCAAAAGGTCGGTCAAATGCAAGTGAAGTAAGCAAGGCTGTCAAAACGAAGCAAGTTTGCTATCTTTTTAGATGTGCTAGTATTATGAACTAATTTATTCATTGATTTTGTTTCAATCACTTGTTTTTAATGAGTTAATTATAATCATAAACACCAACTAATATGTGTTAGACATTCGAACGGTACATGGTGAGACTCAGTTTACCTTTAAGGTGTCATTATTTTTCTCTTATCTGAACACGGAATATGAAATTCTCTGTTAAAATCACATTCTATGTCGTAAGATATTCAGGAGGATTTTTTTTTGGAGCTGACAGAATTGTGAGGCGCAATCACGAAAGAACGACATCATTTTTCTTTCGTAGATGAAAAGATGCTCTTAAGGTAGTGCTTGAATCATGAGTTTTTGACTTTCTTTTCTACAACTTCATAATATATGTTTCCACAATCTTTTTTTGAAGGTACTTAGGTTTAATGGTGTCATTCTGGAAGGTTATGAAATACTTTGACGATGGATGGGATATTCTGTATATAATAGGTGACTTTTTCTCTCATTTAAAATTTAGTTGATCGTTTATTGTGGATCGTGTAATGGTGTATTAATATTTTGTATTTGCAATACCATATATTGGTACAATTAGGGACGGGCCTAGCTCAAGTCATGGGTATTCACCTTTATTTTACCAAGGCAATTGTGTACATATAACATATACTATGTACGGGTATGAAAAAACATGAAAATGACACAAATTGATGTTCTATTCAGTCATTAAGCTCCAAATAAGAACTAGCTAGCCCGCCTCCTAGTTCTCTCTCCCTACTCCTAATCTACCAATCTCCCCGTCTCCAATCCCATTAGCCAAACTATGAAATCCCATCCAAAATAAGATTTTAGCCTATCGTAAAACTTTAGCCTTCAATGTTTTGAATACCCACTCTTCAATTCATGTGCATGCCGCCGGATACAATGCTTCCTTTCTTGTTTCATAGTGGAGAGGATCATGAAATTTACTTTGATGTTTATTTTTCTGGAACGAAACTTTAGTGTTTCTTGCCTCATCGTTAATTTTTATTATTTTATGTTGCTCATGTAATTTTACATTTATGTTCTGAAGTATGATATATCGCTATTTTAGTGTTTGTGGCTTAATATATGAGGTTGTAATCCGAACTGTTCGGCCTAAAAACATACTTCCAAAAAAATGTTTAAGAAGAACACTGCTACGGAAATTGTTTATGAAAAGGTTATATTCTTTTAGTAAACTTTTCTAGTTATCAAGATATTATTTTGAACATGTTAAAATATTTCAAACATATTTTTCCATTTGTTGCCATAGTATAACACCTAATTGGCAATGCTACTAGATATAGTTGTTTTTTTGTTAATACCAAATATCATTGAAGATGGTATATTGCATTTGGAGCATAAGTCTTTTTTTTAGAATGCATAATCTATATAACAGATACATATTTATCGTGAATATCAGCAAAGAGTAAGATTTAACAAACATCTCAATAGAGGTTTCTAGTGTATGATTAAGTATGCATATTTAATACTTTTAGAGTATAAACACAACCAATGCATTCTTTACTCGTTCATCATGGTCAAAATTGTCCAGCAAGTGTGTGTGCATTTTTGAACTTCGTATTAAAACAACATTGATTAGACTAATCACCAGTGAATATAAAACGTGTGGATTCTAATATGTTGGCGTATGTAATATGTTTACAAAACCAAAGTATATTAAAATCATAGAACTGTATTAAAGTGTAGAGCCACTTGTTCAACATTTCGAACTTTTTTTAGGATACTATGGTTTTTAAACTGCAATATTCTGGTAGATCCAAAGACCTCAAAAATATGTTAAAATGTAGTATTTTTATAAATCATAGTATGCAAAAAAAATACTTTGCCTCAAACACAACTTTACTTTTTTGGAGAGGGCGTGTTAAATATTTTATTGGGTGTAATAGATTACTATATACATTACCATTTTGGCGCCTCCCTTCTTGGGGCCCTAAGGTGGTCGCCCTTCTTGTCCCGTTCGAGAATTCTAGTTGAATTCCAAAAGCAATTGTGCTGAAACAATGTTTTATATTCCCTTATCGATGTTCGGTTAGCAATTCCAAAACGAGTTTATCGGCCGATTGAATGTACGACTACTAGTACATTATTGTTTACTTCTTTTATTTTATGAAAAGGTTATTTCCTTCTTAATTATAGGCCTAACATATATGCAGAAGTCGTTTCAGAGATTTGTGCAAAAAAGACATTAATTTTATAGTATAGCTTGTTATATTTGTAATGATAGGTCTGACATTACGTTTCTTGGGTTAGTTAGGACAAAACGGACATTTTTACAGCTTATTGTGGAAATAAGAATGTATATAAGGATGATTAAAGAGTTAGATGTTACTCATGTTTCTTTTTTGTGTGTATATGTATCTACTCAACATATGGTTGAGTTGTCTTGTAGAAGCAAGAATTCTAATAATGTTCCAAGTTATGATTGCGAATGGATTTGTGTTTCCTACCTCTCACAATATGTTGAAATTATGTTAAGTAGCGACGACAACTTGAAAGGACAAGGATGTCGCCTAGGGGGGGATAGGCGATTAAATTTTCCGGTTTAGGCTTGATAAATGCGGAATAAAACTAGTGTTTTAATTTAACAAGCACACAACCTAAATATACTAGGCTCACCTATGGGCACCAACAACTTATGCTAAGCAAGACAAGCAACAAGGTGATAGCAAGGTATAAGATTTCAAGCACGAAGGCTATCACAATGTAAAGTGCATAAGTAAAGAGCTCGGGTATAGAAATAACCGAGGCACGTGTATTCCCGAGTTCCTCCTTTTTAGGGAGTACGTCTCGTTGGAGGGTGTGAGTATCAAACTCAAGATGCCACAAAAGGCCTCACCCTATTCTCCGATGAATCTCGCCCAAAAGCTCGGTTCACCTTCACTATTGATTTCCTTTTGGGCGGAAATCGAGTCCTTACAACAATCTTGAGGCACAACCCACAAAAGGATTGGAGCTCCCAAGTGACCACAAAAGGTCCCAACTAGCCACAAAAGGCCTTGACCACAAAAGGTCACCAGAACACCGTCTAGGGTCCAACGACCCAAGAGTAACAAGCTCACAAACTTTCACTTTTACGAATCCTCGTGGAGAGAGAAAACCGATGCAACAAAATGCAATGGCAAGAACACAAGAAGTGCTCAAGTCCTTCACTTTCAAATCCCACCAAAATCAACTAATGCTTGTGGGGGGGAGAAGAGAGGAAGAACAAAGAAGAACTCAATAAATGGAACTCCAAGATCTAGATCCAAAGGGTTCCCCTCACTTAGAGGAGAGATTGATTGGTGGAAATGTAGATCTAGATCTCCTCTCTCTTTTCCTCAAAGATATGCAAGAATCATGGGAGGAATTGAGAGAGAGACAAGCTTTCCAAGGTCAACAATGGTGGTAGAGAGAGAGAAAAACATGCTTGGCAAAGCTAGATGGCTGGAGGTAGGTGATACGTCCAAAACGTATCTACTTTCCCGAACACTTTTGCTATTGTTTTACCTCTAATTTGTGTGTTTTGAATGCAACTAACACGGACTAACGCTGTTTTGCAGAATTGCCCTGGTGTCTTGTTTTTGTGCAGAAAGTCAAGTTTCGGGAAAATTCCCAAAAAATATCCTAGAGTTCCTATTTTTCCAGAAGACACACGGAGCCAGAAGACGAGACGGAGGCGGGCCACAGGGGGCCCACACCATGGGCCCGCGCGGCAGAAGGTGGGCCGCGCCGGGGGGTGGTGTGGCCGCCTCGGTCACCACCTCGCGTCCCCCTTTCAACTACTTAATCCCCTTGACCTAAAAACCCGAGGAGGATCGACGCTTTTTCCAGAAACACTCCAGAGCTCCGCCGCCACCGAAAACCCTATTTCGGGTATCAGAAACTCCGTTCTGGCACCCTGCCGGGACGGGGAATTGGAGGAGATTGATACGTCTCAAACGTATCTATAATTTCTGATGTTCCATGTTGATATTATACCAATTGTTACATGTTTTATATACACTTCATAGCATTTTTATGCATTTTCTGGGACTAACCTATTAACAAGATGCCACAGTGCCAGTTCTTGTTTTCTGCTGTTTTTGTATTCCAGAAAAGCTAGTCTGGAAATATTCTCGGAATTGGACGAAACTTGGACAGAACCTCCTATTTTTCCAACACGAAGACGGAGTCCAGAGGAGACACGGAGGGGAGCCACGTGGTGCCCACACCATGGGGCCGCGCGGGCCCCCCCCTGCCGCGCCGTGGGGTGGTGTGGGGCCCTCGTGGTTCCGCAGCCGCCGCCCTTTCGCCTATTTATTCCTCCCGACGCGAAAACCCTAAAAACCCGAGCCATTATCCTCGAAAAGTTCCAGAGACGCCGCTGCCGTCAACCCTAGCTCGGGAGGGTTCAGAAGCTCTTCTCGGCACCCTGCCGGAGAGGGGAATCATCACCGGAGGGCTCTACATCACCATGCCTGCCTCCACAGTGATGCGTGAGTAGTTCATCCTTGAACTACGGGTCCATGGCAGTAGCTAGATGGTTGTCTCTCCACTTTATGCTATCATGTTTAGATCTTGTGAGCTGCCTATCATGATCAAGATCATCTTATTGTAATGCTACATGTTGTGTTTGCTGGGATCCGATGAATATTGAATACTATGTCAAGTTGATTATCAATCTATCTTATATGTTATTTATGATCTTGCATGCTTTCCGTTACTAGTAGATGTTTTGGCCAAGTAGATGCTTGTAACTCCAAGAGTGAGTATTTATGCTAGATAGTGGGTTCATTCCTCCGGTAATCTGGGAGAGTGACAATAACTTCTAAGATTGTGGATGTGTTGTTGCCACTAGGGATACAATAACCGATGCTTACCTTAAGGGTACGCCGTTAGGTCTAATGCATTTGTTTACTTTACGCACATTACTTAATGCAATTATCCATTGCTTGCAACTTAATACCAACGGGGAACTCGGTATGACAACCTGGCGGTGGATTATTAGTCATAGACGCTGTTGGAATAACGGTCTATGTATTTTGTCGTAATGCCCACATGAATATCATAGTAATCATCATGTCATATATATGCATTGTCATGCGCTCAATATTTTGTCAATTGCCCAGCTGTAATTTGTTCACCCAGCATGTTAGTTATCTGTTATGGAGAGACACCACTAGTGAACTGTGGACCCCGGTCCATTCTTTTACACTGATAATACAACCAACTGCAAACACTGTTCCTTTTCATTCTCTGCAATTTACTACTGTTTTCCACACCATACGTTTAATCCTTTGTTTTCAGCAAGCCGGTGAGATTGACAACCTCACTGTTTCGTTGGGGCAAAGTAGTTTGATTGTGTTGCGTGCAGATTCCACGTCAGCGCGCCACTGACAACCTTCCGAAGTGATTTCTTGCTCCTACTGGTTCGATTAAACCTTGGTTTCATACTGAGGGAAAACTGCTTCTATACTGCATCATACCTTCCTCTTGGGGTCTCCCAACGAACGTGTGGTCCACGCAATCAGAGATCATCGCCATCATCATCACCGACGCCTCTCCATCAACCATCCATGATTCCCCATCCATGTGTGAGTAATCCCCGCTGTAGGCTGAAGGGGATGGTAGGGATTGGATGAGATCATTCATGTAATAGATATCAGATTGTTAGGGCATGGTGCCTAGTATTCGTTGTTAGTACTTTATGTCATTGTTGCAACTTGTTATGCTTAATGCTTGGCACTTAGGTCCCGAGTGCCATGATTTCAGATCTGAACATGTTATTGTATCATGAGGATAATTATTGTTTTAGATCATATCTGCAAGTTGTTTACACATATAATTGTCCGGAACCCGAGGCCCCAAAGTGACAACAATTGGGATAACCAGAGGGGATGGTTGTAATGTGAGTATCACATGTGTTCACGGAGTGTTAATGCTTTACTCCGGTGCTTTATTAAAAGGGGCACCTTAATTACCAGTAGTTTCCCTTGAGGCCCCGCTGTAAACGGGCTGGTAGGACAGAAGATGTTGTGCAAGTTTCTTATTGCGAGCACGTACGACTAAATACGGAACACATGCCTATGATTGATTATTACCTGGATACTTTATTATTATCTATCTGCAAATGCCCTACGCTTGACTATTATATGAATTATCTTATCCATGCAACGCCCGTTCATCCATCCCTATGCCTACAGTATTTTAATCCTGCTGTCTACTACAATTATTACTGCTGCTTTTATTTTACTGCTGCTATTATTTCACTACTGCTACTGATATAAAACTGTTGCTACTGATAAACTGTGTCGAGCAAGTCTATTTCCAGGTGCAGCTGAACTGACAATTCATCTGTTAAGGCTTATAAATATTCTTTGGCTCCCCTTATGTCGAATCAATAAATTTGGATTTTACTTCCCTCGAAGACTGTTGCGATCCCCTATACTTGTGGGTCATCAGTAGGTGGAGGGGTATTTATACCCCTCCCAGAAATCTGCCCGTTGGAGAGACAAGGGACCGGATATTCCGGTCCAAGTGATGACCGGATATTCCGGTCCACCGGGTATTCCGGTCTTCAGCAAAATTCCGGTCTCAAATATCCGAAGGTATACAGAACGGTTTTGGCTAAAGTCCTTAGCCGTTTTTCGAGCAATTCCTGGGGACCGGATATTCCGGTTCTGGGCAAATATCCGGCACCCTCCAGAACACTTCGTGTTCTGGTCCTTAGCAGTTTTCAGCTCGAGCAAACTTGGGGGCCGGATATTCCGGTCCAAACCCGGAATATCCGGTTTTCTGAAAACTGACAGAACCAACAAAACGAAAAGTGCAATATCTTTTTCATCCGGACTCCAATTTCGATGATCTTGGGCTCGTTGGAATCGCAACGAAAAGCCCTTCAAGATTATGCAGAGAAACATCATAGTCCATCATGTGAAGAGGAAACCAAAGTTAGAGAGTGTTACCTCTCTTAGAAAAGACAAACCGGTAAACACTCCAACATAAAAAACGCAACAAGATATTCATATGAAATCCGTTTTTGATGAACTAGAACTTGGTATGGAGATGAACACAAGCTCTAAATTCTCACATGGATAAAAGCCAAATAAGAACCAAGAAAGATGAAATGTCAAGTATGCAAAGGTTTGAGCTCTCCACAAAGATGCGATCAAGTTACTCACTTGAGAGCCCTCTTGATAGTACGGTATCTATCCTATAACCGGTGTCCGAACTAACAACATGATACCGGTAAAATAGAAACCCTAACAAGATCATACCTTTGCCTTGCGCATTTCACTTGAGCTAGATGATGACGATCTTGATCTCTGCAAGTGGACCACCTTTCTTGATTACGCTTCGCTTGATGAAGATTCACATGTTGCTCCCCCATACTCCAATGTGGGAGAGCCTCTCATAGGCACATCTTCACTTGACCAATATCTCTAAATGGGTGGCAAGCTTCAAGCATAAGATTTCTTCGAGATGCTTCTCTTGAACTTGCACCACTCAACCTTGATGACGATCACCACTAGACGTCATCCTCAATGAGTTATAAGAAATCTTCCTTTTGATGCAAGCCCATGGAGAGAACCTATCCCAACAAAGGAATGCCACACACACACAATGGGTTAGTTCACAAAGCTATATGGACAATTTCTTACCATGCCATTGGATCACATGATCCCACATGGTACATCATTTAGCTTTTGAAAGGAATATGCCCGAGAGGCAATAATAAAATGGTTATTATCTTATTCCATGTTTATGATAAAGGTTTATTTCTCATGCTAGAATTGTATTAATCGGAACGTTGATACATGTGTGACTAATAAACAAGTAAGAGTTCCTAGTAAAGCCTCTCGTTTAACTAGCTCGTTGATTAACTGATGATCAAGGTTTCCTGACCATGAACATTGGATGTTGTTGATAACGGGATCACGTCATTAGGAGAATGATGTGATGAACACACCCAAACATAGTATAGCAATGCGATCAAGTCATTTAGTTTACATTGTTATATCATTCACATACGGAGTAACTATAATCCTTAGACCATGAGATCATGTCAATCACTAACACCGGATGAGTACTTTGATGACATCAAACGTCACACCGTGAAAGGGTGATTATAAAGGTGGAATTGGGTACACTGAAAGTATTAGTTGAGGCTCATGGATCAAGAGTGGGATTTGTCCATCCAGATGACGGAGAGATATACTCTGGGCCCTCTCGGTGATATCACATCGACACCGCTTGCAAGCACGTGACTAGGTCACAAGGATGTCATATCACGGAACGAGTAAAGAGTACTTGTCAGGTGACGAGATCGAACTAGGTATGGTCGATACCGATGATCGGATCTCGGACAAGTAAAATATCGCGAGACAAAAGGAATTGGTTACAACGTTTATGGTTCACGTGATCACAAGATTCATCGTTGAATGTGTAGGAGTCATTATGGATCTCCAGATCCCGCTGTTGACTATTGATCGGAGAGGTGTCTCGATCATGTCTACATTATTCACGAACCGTAGGGTGACACACTTAAGGTTTGCCGACGCTTTTGAGAGGATACGGAATATTGGAGAAAAGTTTGGACAGCACCGAAATTGTTTCGGGTAATATTGAAATAGTTCAAGGGGGTAAGTGTTAATGTTTGTTGATTAAAAGAAGCAGCAAATATTAAATCTCAAATAAAAGAATTAAAAATGTTTTATTCATTTATGGGAGAAAAACTCTTGGAATTATAAGTGGGGGTTTCTACCAAATTAAGAGGAAGTTTCTAGTGAGTTAAAATGGAGTTACCACTCACATTAAGAGGGATAATATGGGGGCATCTTTTTGGGCTGGCGCATCCCCAAAGGAGCTGCTGCCTCCTCTCTCCTATATATTGAGTTGTGGTGCTCCTCTCTCACTAGTTCTTCACTTGTCCACTTGTTCCTCTTCCCGTTGCTCCACCGAAAAGACATGGCTTAGGCGAAGCCCTGCAGAAATAGTTTCTCCACCACACCACGCCGTCGTGTTGTTGGACTTCCCGGTGGATCCTCTACTTCCGCTGCCCCGCTGGAACGAGGGAACGGAGGTCGTCGTCAAGCTGTACGTATGACCGAGTACGGAAACGCTGCCCATTGCAGCGTTCGTCTTCGCGATCTTGAGATCGGCAAGTGATCGACTACACCGTCCACGAGAATCATTCTCGAAACGCTTTTGGTCTTCGAGGGTGAGTTCTTTTGGAACTTGATTCTACCCGTTGCTTACATCCACTAGATTAGATCTTGGTGTCTTGGATGTTTTTACCGTAGGAATTTTTTTGTTTTCTATGCTACGAACCCATCAGCTTTGTGTGTTGATCAACTTGAATCCACTCTTTGCACTTAGACTTGATCAACCTTGTATCTTTTCTTCTTCTTGATCAAATCAAATATGTCCATTATAATCATTGATCTTGATGGCATACATCCTTGAATCCAACACATGGACTTCAAGCGATGCCAATGGACAAACCTAAAAGAATATCTCAATACAAACATTAGTCCATAAGGATTGTCATTAATTACCAAAACCACACATGGGGGCACCATGCACTTTCACAACTGCCTATTCATTCGCAAGTATTCCCACACTTCGTCATTTGACCATGTGCCCCTTTTTTTTTGTCTTTTGATCATTGTCCCTCTTTTCTTTATCTCTTAGATCACATGTCATTTGCTTTGTTATATGACAACAAACACAGCCCACATTTGCCGATGGAAACATGCCCGATGTGGCCAATTTTGCAAGAATCCACAATGTTCCACTTTAGGCACATTTGGTTTCAAGAAGACCTCTCCAACCGTCCGGCGTCTACAGGCATGTCCTATAATTTTTTGTTTTCCCCTTTTCTCTCGACAAAATTCGGGTCTTTTCTTCAATTTGCTTTAGGCACATTTGTTTTCCCTGCAAAAAATAAGTGTAAGACGTTCGAAAAAGAGGACAAATAATGGGCCATACAAGTCACAAAACAATTATCTTAGGCGTTAATAGCACCAATCAAAATGATTTATCACGTTCGTTTCCACTTGTCATGTTGTTAGGGCGACGTGCTATTAACGTCTAAGATCAGAAACATGATTTATCACGTTTGTTTCCACTTGTCTCGCCGGAATCGAAAATGAAATCCCCGGAAAACGAATATCAGAGTGAAAATCATTGGAAATGAAGACGGAACGGATACAGTACAAATACGATACGGAAGCGAACATTCACAATAGCCGTATAAGACAATGGTCCGGACACAAAAATACACACATAAATAAGTAGCTAACAAGACATGAAATTTTTCAAAACATCGACTTGCGGTAGTTGAACATAAATTACCACATGCATAGTTTCCGTTTCATTTCTGTGAAATCGAATGCGTAACTGGATTAATTAGGGTATAACTAGTATTAATGGACCGAACAAGTACACGGTCTGGTTGTAGGCCATTGTCTTGCAGTATTTGTGTGTTTGGCTAGCCTTAGTATGCGGAAGCATTCCTTATTCGTTTTTTCAGAATTTTCGTTTTGTTTCCGTTTCAACCGAATACGCCTTCTCGTTTCCATGATCGTTTATGTTTAGAATATTCCGTTTCAGTTTCATTCCTCAAAATACAGTTTTCGTGTCTGTTTTTGCTCTCCATTTTCTTTTTCCGTGGAAACGACCGGAAAGTTTCCTAACCATTTTCAATGTTTTCAACCTTTTTTTACACCTGATGTTTTCAACCTTACCATTGACCTTGTTGTCAGAAACAGTTTACATACACGACGAAAGATTATGGTATCTGAAACTTGAAAACACCCACACGGCTACCGCAGTTCGGCTCCCAATGTTGAAAAGATTGTACAATATATCAGCAACTTATTTTTTTTTTTGGATACAAGCAAAAACGAACACTCTCATCATACAGGTACATATGCTCAATTGACAGCTGACACTTGACGGTGTCTATGAACAACCTTAGCTTACGTAACGTTACTGATCAATACCTCAAAACGGTTTCATCTCTACTCTTCAAAACTTGCGCTAGCCAGGAGGAACTCCAGGATGCACCTCTTTAGTTCCTGGAACTCTGCACCAGACAGGGTCGCTTCAACCAAAAACCCGCATAATGTCGCCTCGGATGCTTCATCGTAGTCTTTCCTTCTCTTCAGAACCAAATGGCCGCTGAGCTCCCAGACTACCGGATTGATTCTCATGTTGACGAACTCCTGGCTCGCCTTCCAGAGGGCCTGCTTCTCAGCGTAGCACTGATTCGTATTGGAGGGAGACAAATGTTAAGTCGATGGATAATCCACTTCTAGATCATGAACACTGTTCTGAGCTTGTGAAGCTGAGTTTCGCATTTCTAGTACGTACCTGTAGTAGAAGGAAAACTCTCTTCCCAGATTCAGAGATGAGGACATTGAAAGGTTTGTTATTCTCTTGCAAGAAGATGCAGGCAGTTGAGACCACATGCGACAAAACCTCCAGGCTCGTTCCGCATTCAAATACAAACCCGTTTACTGGGTACCGCACCAGCTGAGAAATGCAGACACCATTGCTTAGCACTGAGTTTCTCCGCCGGCGCCTTTTCAACTGGGTATTGCACTTTCAGACAGTAAGCCTGACAAACAATATTTGTTAGAGGAGAGCATAAGACAGAGATTATTAGTAAAGTTAGTATGACTAACTTGGAAGTGGAGGTGATTGATAGTTGCAAAGGCACCCAGACTGTTATAGCCAACTCGAAAGAAGGGATTCCTTGCCATTCTTGCGACCATGGTTTGTAAGGCGGTAAGGCGACCTAAGGCGCTGGGGGGGCGCTCTGACGCTTAGGCGACGCCTTAGAGCCTAAGGCGGGCAAAAACCTAAGGCGCTGGGGGGCGCTCTATCGCCTAAGCGTCGCCTAAGCGTCCAAGGCAGGACGCCTTAAAAACAAGGCTTGCGACATACATGGCCAGTAAGAAGCTGTCCTGATCAACCCTTTGTGGTAAGCACTCCTGGATTCGAGGGATCAAAAGCGCGTGACAGTACCCAATTGGGCTCACCTGTGACACAGACCGTGGAAAACAATAAAAATCAGGTACTCATACCACCAGAGATAGAAGTAACAGCAAGCAATGGAAACACACTGACATTGATCAAAATGGCGCTTGGTGAAGCCGAAACAGAGTGAGGGGCACCATCAAAGTACTGGGCAGACTCATTCTCAGTTTCTTGGAATCTGAAGATCACCTCCTCTGGTCTAACTTTTGTGAAATTGAACTTGCCAGTATCAAATGGCTGGATGACTTGGTTCATTCCAAATTCAGTCGGTCGCTTCTTCTGGTCACGCCCTTCGATCAACGTTGCCACAAAATTGTGTTCTCCAGGTAGCACCTGTAAACAAGGTTGTGGGAAATTTAGCCAGAAAAATAATCTCTCAGAACAGTGATTCAGAGAAAGAGTGTAAACCTTGGTCTCACAGGCAGTGATGTCATGGTGAAACAAGTCCCTCGCCTTGCGGTCATCCCACTGCAACAACCATTCGTCATTTTCAAATACATTCCCTTTCCATTCTACTCCCTCCGTTCCACAATGTAAGATGTTTTAGGTTTTACACATGCATGTCTAGATTCATACTAAAAAGAATGCACATACACTAAAACGTATCTAGATACATGTGTGTGCATGTGCATGTGGAAAAAGACTAAAACATCTTATATTGTGGAACGGAGGGAGTAGCTATCAACATTCAACAGCATACTGGAGTGGAAACATTACCAACCTCTTTAAAAAGCTTGCGGAGAAATGGGGATAAATTCGGTTCATCCTCCTCCACACCAAAGGGATTAGATGAATCAAAACCGTTGCTGCCCATCCCTGCTTTTGGTTTAACTGGCAGCATTGTCAAACCACACAAACATCAGACACTTACTGCATTACATGAGACGTCGTTAACAAGCTCCATGCCAAGTGTTTCCACTTGCACCACGTTCGGTAGAATTTTAATTCAAATAAGTTGTACCGAAATAATTTTGTATTGTAGTACACTAGTACTAGTGAACAGCGTAGCAAGAACACGCTGATGCAGCACACAGTTTGATATATCAAGAAGTACAGTTCTAACCCAGGAACACAATCCAGATTACACTATGTCGCACCTGGTCTGCATCTGGGTTCAGCTCAACCGAATCGAGAACTTCAAAATTAATCCAAATACAAAATCAAATAAGAAAAAAAAATCACGGTTAGAACACGGCGGATTCGTGATCAACGAGCAGGGGCAACTCGCCAAGAACACTGTTTACTTGACTGAAAAACACAATAGAACACATAGAAAATGGGCTCGAAGTACCTCCGAAACGCAGCTGCACGACGCTCTTTCTTCGACTGCGCGATGCGGCGTGAGCGGCCGGCGTTGGGGTGAGCGGTACGAGAAGGGGAGCGATGGGCATGGAAGAGGCTTCCTCCTCCTCTTGCTGGGAAAAGTCACGGGCGCTGCGGCAATGGCGGTCCAAGAGAACTGGATCTCACTCAAAGCGAGCCTCTCCGAACCGGGAGCTGGGGGTCATGGTTTTGGGCGAGGGCGAGCCCGCCATCGGAGAAGACAGTGAGTTCACGCGAGTCCCACGTGGAGGAACAGAGGAGCTGGATCTTGCTTGAAACCTGGGAGAGGAACAGCGAGTGACAAGGCCATGGGGAGACGAAGGTGCCGACGGGCCGGGCCAGGCCGTATCGGTCCGTTAGCCCCTTCCTGCGTTTTGTTGGGTCTCCGAACCAGAGAAAAGAGCGTGTATAGGCCCACTTCCATGGGAACAATGAGAAAGCCAAGTCGTACTTCCCTGGACGTGGTCCACACCGGTATTACGCGATTCACCGTCAGTGACAAGTGGGTTCCACGTGTGGTCTCGGAGGGTTCGCTCGATGGTGCGGCCCCTCTTTCTCTTCCCGTCGCCCGAGAATGGGGAGCAGCGAAACAAAAGGAGCAGAAGGCGGCCGAAAAACATTGCGGAGCAAAAAAAAAAAAAACGAGCGCGCAAAACCTAAACCTAGCCCCCCTCTCTTCATCTCCTCCACGCGGCTGCAGAGGACGGAGAGGAAGCCGCCACCGCCACCGCCGACGCCATGGCGACCCTCCTCAGGCGCGCTTCGCTACGGCGCGCCATCGCCGCCGCCGCCACCGCTTCCGGCCCCGAGGTTGAACTCTTCCTTCCCCTGTGTTCAGTCTTCAGAGTGTGGGTTTTCATTTTTGGGGTGGCGTGGGGCTGGGGGAGGGGGGACGTAGTCAGAGTGTTTGGGCTTAATGCTTCACCTACTTTTGTCTCGGAGGCTGATCGATTGCGGATGAAATCGTTCCTTTTGGGTCTCGATTTCTCCATTTTAATATCGATTTCGGGCCGTGCGGGCCTGTAAACTTCCGTCAGTTTGATGTATTTCACCAGCGGCGTCGTTTTATTCCTGTTTCCATAACGATTCGGTAAGGATTTCTCCGCCCCTGTTTTACAGAGAGCGAGCCTAAACCGTTTGCTGTTTGAAACTGCAATCTGCCCGTACTGCGCCATGTGTTATATATGCTTACTCTAGATGGACCTGTGATGGGATTGCTGAAAGTACCCTAACTGCTCTTTTCTGCGACTAGATTAGTCCACACAATTTCCCTCATTGTAAGTTGTTGGCCTGAAGATTTGTTAGCGGTACGCCTGTGTGCTAGGCTAAGAAATCATTACTGGAAGAAGCTTGTTACACAACTCGGATTGAGAAGATGTTTGGGGGGAAATGTGATAGTGCAATTAGAGTTTTCAAAGTGACTTGTTATGTAGTGAGCTATAAACGGATGCTGATTTAGGTGGAACCATTTCATGTATATCAATGGTCTATGGACACTGGGAACCCTGTTATGCTGTTGCTAATGGTTTAATAAATTTTGCAGGCCTATAGGAGGGGATATGTGGCTCTACTTTTCACTGCCGAGATTTCGCAACTAAAGGTTGTAACATTATTTCTTCATATGTTATCTCACATATTTTATCATGCATGCATGCTGAGTTGTAGTGTGTGATTAGCTGGATATCTACTGAATTTTGTTGTATTGCTAGTATATAATGAGTCATGTCTTACTACCTGCAATGCATATGAAGTCCTATTATTATGAAATATTACTGCATCATTTTTCTTTTGCTCGAACTATGCTCAGTTCGTATCATGTACTGAATCATTTACTGATTCGTCTCTTGTTGTATGCTTAGCCAAAAAGAAGACAAAGTCAAGTGGAACTGACTCTGGCGAGGAGAATATGTCAAAGAAAGACTTGGCTTTACATCAGGCCATTGATCAAATAACATCTTCGTTTGGGAAGGGAGCAATAATGTGGCTTGGCCGCTCTGAAGGTCATAGAGAAGTACCTGTTGTGTCTACTGGGTCTTTCTCTTTGGATCTGGCACTAGGGATCGGTGGGCTTCCAAAGGTATGCATTCCCAGTTACCCATACTGTTATAGAAGTTCTTTGAGCAGAAACTCTTTTGTGTTGATTGTGATTATTCATTGCATAGTATGGTTTGCAATCTGTAAACTATCTGGTACCATAAGGTCTTTTCACATTTAGCTCGAATCAGCAGTCCTTTTTTTCGGAACTGTTTATGCTGTTTTTTCAATGATGTATTTTGTTTTGTAAAAGTAGTGTGCCATTATTCTTTGTAGGGACGTGTTGTAGAGGTTTATGGCCCAGAGGCTTCAGGGAAGACAACTCTTGCTCTCCATGTTATCGCAGAAGCACAAAAGCTTAGCGGTGGCGGTAAACCCAAAACTTCATATCTGACCTCTATTTATGCTTTTCTTTGCTCTAGTATTTGGTTAGTAATTTCTTTAGAAAACCTGCATTCTTATGTGTTCTCCTTCACTCCTTCAATCTATGGGAGCAAGTGTGGAGTACTGGATTTTGTAGCAGTACCTATAGGACTGACAAGATGGTGACTTACGAGTATTATCTGCTCAGCTACTTTTGATGTAGCACACTGGCATGCATCATTAACTGTTGTGCTAACTTTCAACTGCATAATAACATGAACCTTAAATGGTCATATTAATTGTGCTCTGTACATATTTTTAAAGGCGATGGAGCAGTTTGCTTCTCAAATCTGCCTATTGAGCAAACCTATTCGAACAATTGGACAGGAATAGGCTTATCGAGGTTCAGAATTATTTTTGCCATACAGGATTAATCCAGTGTGTTTAAATGTGGACCTTGCTGTCTCTATCTGATATGGTCAGTGGGTTTCTATGTTTAGAGCATGGATATGAAAAAACATGCCATTTTTATCTATACATTATGGAATATGAAGATTAGTAAATTGTGGATGGATGGTAGCTCACGTAATTTTGATTTACTTTGTTTCTGTCTGAGGCTAATCATGTGGGCCATAATATGATTTTAAATCTTTCTTACGCATAGGTCTGGGACTTGGGACATTGAACTAACGGTTCTTATTTTTTTGGTTTGTCTTGTGTTCTAGGTTACTGTGCGTTTGTAGATGCAGAGCATGCTTTGGATCCATCTCTGGCAGAGGCAATTGGTGTTGATACCAGTAATTTACTTCTCTCTCAGCCAGACTGTGCTGAGCAGGCACTCAGTCTTGTAGACACACTGATTCGAAGTGGCTCTGTTGATGTTGTAGTTGTTGACAGTGTAAGACCTTGACCATCTAGCTACCCCTCCCACCTGATTTTCTTTTTCAGATCAGAGCCAGTTTTTGTTTCTTCACGACACCTCCTCTCATGTTCAGAAGAACATTGTTAAATTAGCACTATAGACATGCTGCACAATCCTAATACACTGTTCATCTTATTATGTGGTGCAGGTAGCAGCTCTTGTCCCTAAGACTGAGCTTGATGGAGAGATGGGTGATGCACATGTGGCTCTGCAGGCTAGGCTGATGAGCCAAGCTCTTCGAAAGCTGAGCCATTCTCTTTCACTTTCCCAGACAATCTTGTTATTTATTAATCAGGTATCACTTATATGGCCTTCTCCTGGAGTTTTTTTTTAAAACTTTCTGCTGGCATGTCCTTTTGTGGCTCAGTGATGAGTACAACACCAAATTGACAAGTCTTAAGTTAGCCATATCAAATGTTTGTGAAGAAATTGCATCAGGCTAAAGCTAGAAATTGATGTTTTCCAAAGATTAAGAAACATTAAAACTGATTCTTCTTGAGCCTCTGTTCTTGAACGTTACCATTTGGACATGAGCATCATATTTACATGCATCCTCCATTTCTCCAGAAAATTTCCATGTTTGCATTCCACTTTGGAACTCTCAAGTCTTTTCATCTTCACACATTTTGGAATGCTGTATAATTTGTTTCCCTCGACCCATTGCAGATCAGGGCTAAGGTACAGACGTTTGGGGGAGGATTTGGAGGACCACAAGAGGTCACTTCTGGTGGAAATGCCCTTAAATTTTATGCCTCTGTTCGCCTGAACATCAAACGTATTGGTTTGGTAAAGAAAGGTGAAGAGGTAACTTACTAATTCACATCCCTTACATTTACCTGATTTAGAAATTTGGCCGATATTGAGACACGTGGATGTCGGTGTTCAAAAGAAGACTGCTTTGAAACAGAGATGGTCATATCTGCATGAGACACATTTTTACCGTATCTCCTTGTACTTAATGTCTATTAGACATATAATGCATACAACTTTTAGGGGCTTCCCTTTGCTGTGTCAATGCACTGAATTCACTACTAAGCCACGCGTTTTGTCACTGGGTAAATTAAATAATTAGCCTTACTGATTAGCTTCCTCGTATAGTATGTAAGATGTGCCCCTTGAAACATTATACATGTAGCTTATCTAGCAAGCTCTTCAAAATGATGACGGTGCCTTTTATTTGCAGACTATAGGAAGTCAGGTTACTGTGAAGATTGTGAAAAACAAGCATGCCCCGCCGTTCCGGACTGCACAATTTGAACTGGAATTTGGGAAAGGAATTTGCCGCAGCTCAGAGCTCTTTGATCTCGGGTTGAAGCACAAGCTTATTAAAAAGACTGGGGGTGCGTACTATTCTTTCAACGAACAGCAATTTCATGGTAAAGATAACATTAAAGCTTTCCTTAATGCAAACGAGGGTATTGCCAAAGAACTGGAAGCAGAGTTAAGGAGGTTAATTGAAACCGAAGCACCTAAGAAGCAGGAGGCTGAAGATGATCTGCTGGGCGATTTGTCTGACGAGGTTGTCAGACCTGAAACATCTTCAGAAGAGGACCTGGCAGCGTAACCACTGGTGGTAAATCAGATACTTGCGGCGCAGACTATGTTTTTGGGTCTTGAACCTCCAGTTCTTATTGTACTGGATAAATGGGGAAGGATGCTCCTCCAGAGGCCAAGTTATGATGGCTGTTTAGGCTTTAGGCATTTGGAAGGGGGAGGATTCTATGGCATGTTATCATGTACTCCCTCCGTTCCAATTTAATTGACTTGCTATCTACCAAATGTGGATGCATCACATGCACATTTGGTGGGAGTATATATGTTGCATATCTTAACCATTCCTCTTGTATAAGTAAGGTCCAGCAACATTCCTGACTCCTCTTGTCTAAGTAAGGTCCAGCAACATTCCTGACTGAGGCTGCTGCTGCTTGTGGAAATTAATTAATTGTCCTGCTACATTTCTGGCCTACCTGAGACAGCAAGGTAGCACTGAATTGGGATGATTTGAGGAACACAAAGCCCATAAGCAAGTCAGCAGGAGTCCTCGTTATAGGCCCAACTTATGTCGTGATGTTTTTTTTTCCTTTTCGGATTGCGAGGATATAGCACTGTTTTATCCTTCATCATGAGAGAAAAGAACAGTACAATGTCAACGGCATCGTGTGTTGCTTCCAGAGTTATGGGCACGTGGGCGTCAATGCACCCAATGATTTGGGCTAATTTTTTTAAAATAATACACGAAAATTATTTAATTCTGGAAATATTACGCAAAATTTATTTTTTTCAAAAATATTCTCCAATCGGTTTTGCTGAAGCCGACAGGTGCCTGTCGTTGTTGGCGAAGACGAGTAGGTGCCTGTAGTCCTTGGTGGCGTACCAGTGGCGTGTATGTGTTATCAGTGGCGTGTATATGCTAGTACACGCCACTAGTAAATATTACCAGTGGCGTGTTTTTGTCACTGCACGCCACTAGTCGTGTTCCCCAAAGACGACAAGGCACTAGTCGGCTTCGCCAAGGACGACAAGGCACCTGTCGGTTTCGCCAAGGACGACAGGCACCTGTCGGCTTCGCCAAGACCGACTGGATAATATTTTTGTAAAAAATTTTTTTGCGTATTATTTGCAGAATTAAATAATTTTCGTGTATTATTTAAAAAAAATTAGCATGATTTGGTGCCAGTACTAACGCCTTTTAGCTTTGTTCGTCGTGGTGTTAGAAAAGCTTTTAAGGTTGTGTACTACCTTCATGGCCCTTTTTTTCAGCCAAGACCGGAGGAAAAAGTACCCATCATCATGCTTCCAAGTTCCAACTGATCGTCGTCTGGCTAACCGCCATTGGCTAACCGTTTCTTTTGCGAGTCAAACACCTCCGATGAATGCTTCATGAGTAGTAGCGTTTATTAAGGTTAGATGATGGCCATAACAAATGCTTTCCGTTGAGCTCCCATGTGCGGTATCTAATTAGGCACTAGTACCTGCACTAACTGTTTGTTTAACCACCACTAAAAATATCTCTTGGGCGGCAGTTCTCTTCCTCAATGATTTCTTCCATGGGCCATATACCTGTACTCCGCCAGAAAAATCTGCCATAATATCGGCAAGGTAGCTATGCAATGGAACCGTATCATCGTTTGTTAGTCAGTGCCAATGTCCCGCCCGGCTTCTACTTACTCGTATAGTTTGTTGATAATCTGGGTATATTTTAGCTGCCAGCTCAGTGCAGTGTCGATGCAAATTGGAGCAACACACAGCACCAAGAAGCAGCTTATCTTATTTTAACTGCCATCCCGGGCGTCGAGCGTCAACACCACCTTGCGCCTCGTGCTCTGCAGCAACCCACCTCACTGTGTATGATGCGCGCGGCTTGTGCTACGCTCCCACATGCGAATGGGATCGATGAACGATGCGGTGCGGTGCACCTGGAGCCATCGCACCTCGGTCGCTGTCCATTAAAAACAGGTCGAGGCCGTGCAGAGGCAGAGGCAGAGGCCGGCCGGGGAACATACATCGCCATATGCGCCATCACATGCTCTCGCAGCACAAGCCTCTGCCTCTTCCGCCTCCGACCGAGGATTATCAGGCGAAAAAGATGGCTTACATGACTCTCTTTGACTGGAGGAGGCAACGCATACATGATGCTGTCATCTTAGTTTTTTTTTATATATATTTGGTCCCAGACAAACGCCCAGTTTAGCATTCGTTGGGGAGCTTAATAAGGAGTGCGTACGGGAAAAAAAGGTGCCGAACCTCACATTCCTGGCTATGGTGGGGTGCCGAACTTGAGATTGGCGTGCCGATGTAGGAACACGCGGCCCTCGCGCAGGCACAGCCCTGAATCTGTGGAAGTTATCTCGACGTTGACGTGGACGGCATAGTTAGGCCAGCACCCCATCACTGGCTGATCCAAGTTGACTAACAGTTAGGGTTCTAACAGCGCCTAGCTGTGTACTACGTCCATGTCGGCCGTCTCTCTCTTCCCTGCCAACTGTACCACTCGATGGGAGCAGCACTGTACAGGTAGCTGCTTTGACCGACCTAAAAGCCAGCTGCTAGTATTCCGTTCATTAAGATAGGGATTAGCTCAGCTTGATGCTCTTTCCTTCCTAGGTTCTGATGATCGGTTTCATGATCGATGGCTAGTTTAAGAAGGCGATGTGGCGATTGCTGTTATATGGTCGCTTTGGCTTAGTAGAAATGACAAGGTTTTCAATGATAAAGATGTTTCTCATATGCAGGTACTCTACCGTTGCACAAATATTCTCCGTATGTGGTCCACCTTACAACGTGTGGGACATCGAGACCTCTTTACGGAGGCGTGTGCACGTCTGGAAGAGGTGGCAAGGGACATTTTTTTACTACATGGATGGCCGCTTGATCGCCGGATTGGACCTCCAAAGGCCGTCGAGATTGTCCATGACATAGGCGTTTTACATTATTCTTGCTGATTGTAATTCGTCTATTGCTGCACATTTTTTTTACTTTCTCCGTTGGATTGCGGCTGTGTGCATTTTTGATGCAGAGGCCGGGTGTAATACTTAAACTTTTGAGTAATAAAGCCCTTTATTTAAAAAAATGTGGCCCATCCATCGAGCTGGTACTGTAACTGAAGCTTAATTAGTTTGTGCGTGCACCTGCACAGGTGATGAGCTGTCTGCCGTGCGCCTGCATGTACGTACGCACCCGATAGAGAGATTGCTCTACTGCCGGTTTAGGCTCACTACTAGTCTACCACGCGTTTTGATATGATTTCGTTTGATTCATCACGTACGTACGGACTACGGTGGCCTTGATTAGGGTACTTTTCTCGTTAGGGCACGATTGGATTGGCAAAACGAGCCGAAAGCTTTACGGAGCTGTCTAGTCCCTGCTGAACATACGGGCAGTGATGGAAAATAAATTTGATACTACCTTCGATCCATATTAGTGGGCACAACTTTGTCTAGATACACTGCCCGATCTAAAATACATGGAACTAAATAATCCATGAACTTGGTATTGATGTTTCTACTTTGCCACTTGAAAACGGTGCATATGCTTAAATATTTGGAAGATGCATGCTAGGTCTACTTTAGCTAAAAAAAGATCAATTTATCTATGTTTATTGTATTCCAAATGTTCCATCTGTGGATGATATTCCTTTACGACAAAGTAGTACTGTAGATCATAATGGCTCTAATAATGATAATGTTGGGATTTGAGAATGATGTGTCTGTTGATTAAAGATAACTTAATCGAGTGGTTTCTAAGACAACTAGTAAGAATCTCAGGAAAATGTGTTAGCGTGTATAGCTAGGACTCTAATTGATGTAACCTAACCCGTGTAACCTAACCCTAATCGGCCTAGAGCCATCTATATAAACTGGAACCCCACGTCGTTATACGTGTGTGGCTTCCCCCAAACCCTCTCTCCTAGGTTTCTACATGGTATCAGCCTAAAAACCGGCGCTCCTCGAAACGTCGCCCCCGTCGTCCTCTCCTTCCAAGCCAGCAACTACACCAAGTGGACGATCTACATGACGGCGTCCCTCGGCCGCGGCGGCCTCCTTGGTCACGTCGACGGCTCCGTCGTCGCCGCCCCAGCCGATCCCGCCTGGCTCGCCTCGGACTACGCCGTGCTGAACGTCCTCCACTCCGGCCTCGACGAGGATGTTGCGGACATGGCACTCTCCCGCGATCAAACGGCCCGCCAGCTCTGGCTCGCCGTGCACGAGCTCTTCACTGCCAACAAAGCCAGCAAAGCAATCTACCTCGACAACGACTTTCGCCAGCTTGTGCAGGGAGCCATGTCCATCACGGAGTACTGCAGGCGCCAGAAACATCTCTCCGACGCTCTCGCCGACAACGACTCCGCCGTATCGGATCGCGCACTGGTTCTCAACACCCTGCGCGGTCTCGGTTCGCGTTTCGCCTCGGCCGCCACGGTGACCCCGATTGACACTCACGCCAAGCTTTCTGATACGGATGGTGATCTCCTGCCTGATGCAACTGAGTACCGTAGTCTTGCTGGAGCTCTTCAGTACCTCACCTTGACCCGACCGGACATCTCCTATGCCGTGCAGCAGATTTGTTTACATATGCATGCACCGCGTGCACCACACCTTGCTCTTGTGAAGCGTGTTCTGCGCTATGTTCGTGGCACCATGGCTTATGGTCTCCACCTTCATGCCTCTGCCTCGACGACTTTGACAGCCTATTCCGATGCTGATTGGGCGGGCGGTCCCGACTCTCGCCGCTCGACGTCTGGCTACTGCGTCTACTATGGTGACAGTCTGATTTCCTGGTCTTCTAAACGCCAGACAACCGTCTCGCGATCCAGCGCAGAAGCCGAGTACCGTGCTGTTGCTCATGCCCTTGCCGAGTGTTGTTGGCTGCGACAGTTGCTACAAGAGCTTCATCGTCCTCTTCGGTCTGCCACTCTTGTCTACTGTGACAATGTGTCAGCGATCTACATGTCCTCGAACCCGGTACAACATCGTCGAACCAAGCACATCGAGATAGACATCCATTTTGTCCGCGAGAGGATTTCTCTTGGAGAAGTTCGAGTTCTGCATGTTCCATCAGCTCTCCAGTTTGCGGATGTAATGACCAAAGGGCTGCCTACCCAGCTCTTCCTTGACTTCCGTTCCAGTCTTTGCGTTCGGAAGCCTCCCGCTGCGACTGCGGGGGGGTGTTAGCGTGTATAGTTAGGACTCTAATTGATGTAACCTAACCCGTGTAACCTAACCCTAATCGGCCTAGAGCCATCTATATAAACTGGAACCCCACGTCGTTATACGTGTGTGGCTTCCCCCAAACCCTCTCTCCTAGGTTTCCACAAAATGTCTAGTAAAAAAAATGTAAACTCAAGGGGTACCCCTCCTCTGCAGATGTGTG
The DNA here is from genome assembly GCA_947311845.1 of Poa pratensis. Taxonomy (NCBI): domain Eukaryota; kingdom Viridiplantae; phylum Streptophyta; class Magnoliopsida; order Poales; family Poaceae; genus Poa; species Poa pratensis. Next base: position 38,829,664 of record CAMZMU010000061.1, on the reverse strand, counting down.
GGATTGTATATGGCCCTAGAACTAGAAATCCAAACATATATAGAAGTCAGGTATATTTATAAATTGTAGAGGGGTGTGCAAGAAAGGTTTTTCTTTTGTTTGAATGATCTAAAGTATGAGCGTGATTTTGATTTTACCGGGCTACAATAGACTATGAAGAAGGAGATCAACATTGCTGTGTGAAGAAAGTTTGACGAGATTATCTTTAGCATTGGTTGCCTCTCTTGAAAATTCTAGTGGTATTTTGTGTGGCATTCAATTATCTAGATTTAATGTCCTGTTTCTGTGTATCACATTCATCACTGGCCATCATAGATTGTTGCTTCTTCTTCTCTTCAATTCACCTATTTTTTTATTCAGTGTATTGGCAAGATGTTTCTGGCTGTATCTCACCAATGCAGGTTATTCTGATTCTGAGTGACCGGCGTAGGTTTCGAGACTTCACTCAACTTCTGTTCACCTGTGGCACAAATTGAAGATTGGAGACCTTTTTATTTGCTTGTATAATTGTGCTAGCTTCCGCTATGAAAAGATGTAAGTTATACTCTAGATTTTTCGCTAGATATGATGTACTATTGCTTATTTGGATATATGTCTAGTTGTGTGTGCTGGTGAACGGTCCAGGGACCAGTACTACACGCAACGATACAACCCGTGGTGGGTCGTGTCACTATAGTTAGGAGGCGCGCTGTCCCGGTGGCTGGTGTGCTGCCTTAGATAAATTCCCAGTTCTGCTGTATAATCAACTTCTCCCACCGGAAATTCCCTATTTTTTTCTCTATTCGTATGCAAATCTTGTGGCAAGTAGATGAAATCATGTAACATATGTGGCTACTGTTTATGCACACTACACATGTATATATCATCTTATTTTTCAAAATTTGAAGTCTCATATGAAATATTTAATTACCTAGCGCAGATATATTATGGACATATTTGTTATCGAATGTACTTTGAAGAAACATATGTGGTTTTGTAGAATCGAATGTACTAGAAGACAAAACGTAATGTGAAAACTTTAGCTACTTGAGTAACATACTTTTTGCCATTCTACTACGTTTCACCTGAAATTTAAGTCCACTTTTTTTATCTTGCAGGTTATTGGACCTTTGTGTTTGATGATATATTTTCGAATTTGGAAATGCAAGCATCTTTTACAAGTAACTTCTCCTTTCTTTTATCAATATAGTTTGCCTTTTATTTTTATTACAAGTTATTTTGTATTTATATGTTGTCTCTTATTATGCAGCATTGTCTTTGTTACAAATACTTTTATACAGCAGATTGTTTCGTGAAAATTTTATACCATAGTAATGTAGTTCATCAGGGTGACTCGAGCTCCAGCTCCGCCCCTAACCGGGAGAGTAGGCTTATTTAAAAGTCTTAGGGCATGTCCTAGGCATTGTTATTAAAGCCTCTAAAACTTCTTTCTCTATTAATGAAAATGATAAATATTTTGACTTGTTTTAAAAAAAATACCTAGATGGGGCGGTACGTACGTCTGGCCAGCGCGACAAGTCAGAATGGCGAATATTTTTGCGGCACCTTGCTCCCCGTCCCTGAAAGCCCTACTGATGGCTGTGGGTGGCCGACTGGCCGGGTCCGTCCGACCGTGGGTCCATGTGAGCGATGCCTGAGAGCCCGAGAGGTGGCTGGCTAGCAATGCCTCGCTTGACACCACATTTCCGTCCATGGCCTCCTAAATATCTGGGACTGCCCTCCTTATCCACACGATCGATCCAGGAGGCCACTACTCCAGGCACCAGTATCACCAATGACCAGATTGCAGCAAGAATCTCGCAGGGCAGGCATGTGGCCTCATGGCCGGTTAGGAGGGTTTAGTGCGACGAAAGCAAACTTTTTAATTATTCCCTGCCGAAATGAGAACTAGGCAGAACTACATCGATCGCTAGATCAGCTGATCGTGAGCCCTGCTTCTGGGTTTGGCTTAGCTGATTTCGATCTCGATCCCCGGCCGTAAACTCATTCGTACGTGGATTCGCAAAGATGCCTGCCTGCAGAGTGCAGAATTGGGTTCTCGATCGGCCGGTCAGACGGAAACGGTGTCTGCAGGGTTGAAGACAGAACATCTGAGCATGTAACCTGGAGTGCATGGCAAGGAAGGAGAATGCGGTTTGGTTTCGTGGTTTCGGTTGGGCCTGCATGCCGCCCGCCCGTGTTATTTCGAGTGAAGGCGACGGAACGTACGCATGCACCGTAGCCTGCTGCATCATCTCCATGTGGCGTAACGTGCTCCCGAGCATGCTCTGCATCGCCGGTGTGTGCATGGGAAATTAGGCTCAGACAATTCTGTCACGGCACCACTACTGATGGAAGCTCTGACGGAGATCGGACGGCGCAAGGCGAAGGAAACACGCAAGACGCTGACGAGCCGGGACCACTAGTCAGGCACGACCCAGTCCGCTGAGGCGATAGCTACAAAGCCGACCCTGTTCCGCGTGTGAGGCCATCCATCAATTGAGTTGTAACAAGTCAAACGACTTCTTCTTTCTTCCTCCTCACGGCCTGCGAGCCAGTTCATCCACTCGCGTGACGCGAGCTGTATCCAGATCTTACGAATCCTGTGAATTGTCGAGTGTTGTGTGTTGAATTCGTGAGTTGATCTAGCAGACACATAACATATGGTATCAGAGCCTACCGATCTCAAGCTCTCTGCCATTGAAAATTTGTTTCAGTGAGAAAGAGCGTGGGAGGCGAATTCGAGCGAGATCTGAGTGAGGTTGGGTTTACCTGGTAAAATCCCTCATCTTGGGTTCTCGTTTCGCGGCGGCGACGACGGTGCTTCAGATCGAGCACTCATGGAGGCGTTTTGGGGCGGTGGACGGCGGGCGGACCACAGCGGCTAGCAAATCTCGTCAATCATTGGGGGCGGACGGCGGAAGGCGATTGCTCCGGAGGCGACGGCGGCGGTGAGCAGCGACGCGGCAACCATGGAGCAGTTGCAGCTCGAACTCCAGCAGTTGGCGGCGCAGGTGACGAAGCAGAGCGAGGATACCGGCTCTGCACTGGTGTCTATGAAGGACTCCCTCATCAAGATGGCCAGTACGAACTCGCAAGTGGTGGAGAACATCCAGGGGTTGAACAAGTGGGCACCCGCCATCGATGACTCTTTGCGAGAGATGCACAAATCTCTGCAGGAGGTGGGCACGCGGGTGGCAGTCCTCGAAGCCAACCGCGCCACTCAAACTCCCCCAGCTACAGGGCACGGCGCTGCAACATCGAATCAGGGCACCGTGACCAGTGGCCATCAGGCCATGGCACATGCCCTGGCAAAGGGTACGCGTGCCTTTCTCCACTCTCAAGTAACATTTAATTTAGGGGAGGATCTGGTGGTGTTGAGGATGATCTTGACACGCCAATGCATGCTCACTATAGTAGCCACCGTAGCAGTCGTCCACCTAAATCTGATTTCCAAAATTTGATGGTGAAAATCCACGCTGGTGGAAGAAAACATGTGAGAAATATTTTGCTATGTATGATGTCGATCACAGCACATGGGTTAACTATGCTACCATCCACTTCATTGGTAATGCTGCTTTATGGCTACAAAATGTTGAGGCCGAGCATGACATGGATAATTGGGAAGAGCTTTGTGTTGTTGTGCACACTAAATTTGGCAAAGATAAGCATCATAGGGCTTTAGAGGCTTTAGAACGCTGCAAGCAGACAGGAACTGTAGAGCAATATTTCTTAAAATTTGAAGAGCTTAGGCATAAGGTGCTAGTGCATAACAACCACTATGATGAAGCTTTCTTTGTCACTAAATTCATTAGTGGGCTTAGGAAGGACATTCAGTGAGCTATTCATCTTCATAAACCTCGAACAGTTGATGCTGCTTTATCTCTTGCTGAAACGCAGGAAGAAATGCTGGAGAAGCTAGACACACCTTGAGTGGGAGGTTCAGAAGTGACTATAAGCCATTCAGCAACAATACCCACAAGGGAGTGCTGGCTGGTTCTCCTGAAGACCTGAAGCAGAGGCAATCCGGCAAACCACCATGGGATGCAAAAATGCAAGCTCTGAAAGCTCAACGCCGAGCCAGAGGCGAATGCTTCAAGTGCGGGGATAAATTTCACCCCGGCCACAAATGCCTGAATATGGTGGAGGAATTGCTGGCTGCTCCGACAATACCCCAATCTGATGAAGAAGATGATAAATCAGATAGCAGCAGCACAGATGAATCCCTGTGTTCCATCTCAGAATGTGCCATGGCAGGGACTGTCCGCAAGAAGAGCTTCAGGTTACAAGGGGTGGTCAACGGTAAACAGGTCCTCTTGTTGGTCGACTCAGGCTGCTGTGGGAGCTTCATTAGCTCAGATGCAGTGGAGTTATTGGGGCTAACCAAAGTGGATGTACCAGCTGTAATACTGAGATGGCGAATGGAGCGACCACACAAGTGAATACTGCTGTGAGAATGTCAATTGGAAGTGTCAGAAAGCAAACTTTTGCACTGATTTCAGAGTATTCGACCTGCCACACTATGATATGATACTCGGCATGGATTGGTTGGATACTCTTGGGCCCATGTGGATAGACTGGAAGAAGAAAACCTTCAGGATCAAGCAAGGGGAGAAAAGAGTAACTGTGCGTGGAGTGTCAGAGGCACCAAATTCCTGCACTGCCATCATTGAACTCGAATTGGAGGAGCTGTTAGCTGACAATGCATTGGCACATGTGATAGAGCTGTGCGCTACTGACACTAAAGGAAGTGAAATTCCCCAATGCATTGTGGAAATCATTGCAGAAAACGACGGCTGTTTTGCAGCCCCTGAGGGACTACCACCACACAGGAAATTTGATCACAAAATCACTCTCATGCCAGGAGTCCAGCCTGTAAATGTGAAGCCATATCGATATTCACCACAGCAGAGGATGAGATTGAGAAACAGATCAAACACATGCTTGCTCAAGGAATCATCCAACACAGCCAGAGCCCTTTCGCCTCTCCCGTACTGCTGGTGAAAAAGAAGGATGGGACTTGGCGGTTCTGTGTCGATTACAGACGCCTGAATTCGATGACTGTAAAGGATAGGTATCCCATGCCTGTGGTCGACGAACTGCTGGACGAGCTGGCTGGTGCAAAATACTTCACCAAATTGGACCTACACTCGGGGTATCATCAGATTCGCATGGTAGAACAAGATGAACATAAGACAACTTTCAAACTCACAGTGGACACTATGAGTTCCGAGTAATGCCGTTTGGGCTATCTTGTGCTCCAGTAACTTTTCAAGCAGCCATGAACAACATCTTTGCACATCTCATCAGGAAAACAGTGTTGGTGTTTGTGGACGACATTTTGATATACAGCAAGACACTGGAGGAACATGCCGAACACTTGAAGGCAGTGTTTGCCATATTGAAACAACACAAGTTGTTCATCAAAAAGAGCAAGTGCTCGTTTGCTCAAACGTCACTGGAATATCTAGGTCACATCATTGGAGCACACGGTGTGTCCACTGACCCTGATAAAATAGCTGCAGTCCGAGACTGGCCGGTGCCTTTGAATGCCAAGCAATTGCGCAGTATACTGGGAGTCACAGGGTATTACAGGAAGTTCATCAAGCATTATGGGATAATCTGTAAACCCCTGACACAATTGTTGTGCAAGAATGTGCCGTTTGTGTGGACACCTGAAGCAGATGATGCTTTCAAAACTCTGAAACATGCGTTGGTGCAGGCACCAGTGTTGGCCATGCCTGATTTTAGCAAGGAATTTGTGATCGAAACCTATGCGTGTGCAACAGGAGTGGGTGCGGTTCTCATGCAACAAGGACATCCGCTAGCTTTTCTCAGTAAAGCACTAGGGCCCAAAAATCAGGCCCTATGCATCTATGACAAGGAGTGCCTGGCAATATTGCTGGCAGTGGAAAATGGAAGCCCTACCTACAGCACAAGCAATTCACCATACACACAGATCAGATAAGTCTCGTGCATTTGGGAGATCACAAGTTCAACACCCCAATTCAGCAAAAGGCGTTCTTCAAGCTCATGGGATTGCAATATGCAATAGTTTACAAGAAGGGTATCACAAATCGTGCAGCTGATGGACTGTCCAGCGACCCATGACAATCACATATTTGGAATATCGGCAGTACAACCTAAATGGTTGGAACAGTGTTGGAGGGTTACCACAAAGATCCCCAAGCAACAAAACTACTGACTGAGCTGGCAGTCACAGGATCCAACGAACAAGGGTTTTCTCTGCACGATGGTATTATACGATACAAGGGAAGGGTGTGGTTAGCAAACCACACAGAAGCTCACGATGCAGTGTTGTTGGCTCTGCATGGCAGTGCACTGGGAGGGCACTCGGGCATCCAAGCAACCTACCACAAAGTGAAGAAACTATTCTACTGGCCTCGAATGAAAGATGACATCATCGAGTATGTACAAGCGTGCCAAACAGGCCAACAGGCAAAACCAGAGAAGGTGAAAATGCCAGGAAGGCTGCAACCACTACCAATACCCCCGGATGCTTGGCACAGCGTGGGGCTGGACTTCATTGAGGGGCTGCCGAAATCAAGCAAGTTCGACACAGTAATGGTCGTGGTGGACAAGTTCTTGAAATATGGTCATTTCATACCCTTGAAGCATCTGTTTACAACCCAAACGGTGGCACAATCTTTTATGGACAATGTGTACTGTCGCCATGGTATGCCCAAGGTGCTCATCTCCGACAGGGACAAGATCTTCGTCAGCAGCTTCTGGCAGCATCTCTTCAAACTGGCAGATGCTACGCTAAACATGAGTTCGTCTTACCATCCTCAAACAGACGGGCAGACCGAACGCCTGAACCAATGCCTAGAACTCACTGGGCAAGGTGGTTACCGCAGGCAGAGTATTGGTATAACACAACCATACACACAACTCTTGGACGCTCACCCTTTGAGGTACTATTTGGGCGACAGCCGAGACAGTTTGGCATCAGCACGACTGCAGACACGGGCAACGCTGACTTGGATGCATGGATCAAGGAAAGAAAGGCCATGGTTCCAGTACTGCGACAACACCTGGCCCGGGCTCAAAGCAGGATGAAAACTCAGGCAGACAAGAACAGGTCTGAAAGGGAATTTGCTGTTGGAGATAGTGTGTACCTCAAACTCCAGCCGTATGTGCAGACAACAGTTGCACAACGATCCAACCAAAAAATGACGTTCAAGTACTTCGGCCCCTACCTGATACTGCAGCGCATTAGCAAGGTGGCCTACAAATTGCAACTGCCTCCCTCCGGTGGTGCATGTGTCTCAACTCAAGAAAGCCATGTGTCTCAACTCAAGAAAGCCATCTCTGCTGACGCCCAGGTTTGAATTTTTTTGCCCCACTACTTGTTGTCTAACATCGCCATACGACCAGCTCGTGTGTGCGCCGACAGGATGATTTGTCAAGGGAACAAGATGGTGCCTCAGCTGCTCATACAGTGGGCAGGGATGCCTGACGCTTGCCGCACTTGGGAGCCAATGTACACCATACTGAAGAAGTACCCGTCAGCGACGGCCTGGGGACATGCCGTGTCTTCTGGGGGGGTAATGTCACGGCACCACTACTGATGGAAGCTCTGACGGAGATCGGACGGCGCAAGGCGAAGGAAACATGCAAGACGCTGACGAGCCAGGACCACCAGTCAGGCACGACCCAGTCCGCTGAGGCGATAGCTACAAAGCCGACCCCGTTCCGCGTGTGAGTCCATCGATCAATTGAGTTGTAACAAGTCAAACGACTTCTTCTTTCTTCCTCCTCACGGCCTGCGAGCCGGTTCATCCACTCGCGTGACGCGAGCTGTATCCAGATCTTACGAATCCTGTGAATTGTCAAGTGTTGTGTGCTGAATTCGTGAGTTGATCTAGTAGACACATAACAAATTCACAGTTTTTTTTTTGAGAATTTTAGCGCTTTATTGATCACGAAATGTCATTACAAAGTTCAGCCCGGATTACACCGGGAATAACACCAACAGAAATATTACAACAAGAAAGTTCCGACGAACGAGCTAAAACGTGTGCGACAACATTTGATGTACGAGGTACATGTTTGAACGAGCAGGAAATGAAGCCTTCCGCTAGTTCCTTGATATCTTTCACCACCGCTCTCGCCGTAGACCGGTCCAGGGTTGATGAAGACACTCTCTTGATCATCGACAAACAATCATATGCAAGAATCACCCTCTGAAAGCCATGATCCCTTAGCACCGTGAGTGCTTGCCTGATGGCCATGCCTTCTGCCAGTTCAGGTTCAGGGAACACCGCCAATCCTTCGCAGCAGGAGAGGATGAAGGTGCCGTTGTGGTCGCGAAGCACAGCTCCCCAGCCTATGCGACGATCTGTAGGGAAGATGGCCGCATCAACGTGCATACAAACCATACCTGGTGGCGGTGGTGACCAACGTGGAGCCAACTGTTTGGTCGCCATTCCGCCAGTGTTCTTGGATTTGAAGCAAAATTGCAAGATCATGTTAGCATAAGCTATTACCTTTGTAGCAACACGAAGTGGATGCAGAGATGTCTCATTGTTCCTCGTGTCATTTCTGGCCTCCCATATATGCCAGCAAGTGACCGCAAGAACCATAGCAGACACTGAAACTTCCCTTTCCAGGAAATCAAAGAGCCATTGCCTAGCTGTGACTGAGTTCCCTCGGTGTAGCTTCAGAGGAAAAGTTTCTTTCACAGAATCCCACACCACCTGGGCAAACGGACAGTGCAGGAAGGTATGCTCAACTCGCTCCAGCCTGCCACAGAAACAACACCCGTCGTCCGCAGGGATGTGACGGTGTCGTAATTGAAAACCAGTTGGAAGACAATCATGCGCCATGCGCCAGAGAACGATCTTCATTTTATCCGGGGCTTGAATCGCCCATAGAGCTTTCCACTTCTTCTTTTCTGCACCTTGATCAGAAGACTGACCAGAGCCAGCTCGCTTGGTAAAGAAGGAGTTCGTTCGTGCCAAGTTGTACGCAGACTTGACCGTGTATGTGCCAAACTTATCATACGGCCAAGACAGAAAATCATCTCCTCCATGTCTGCTGATGGGTATATTTGTGATTGTTGTAGCAAGGTCTTCATGGAAGAGAGATGTAATTTTACAACTATCCCAGGCATCATGCGCAGGAGTCATCAACGAGCTAACCTTCGTGTTTGCCTCAATTGGAGATAGTGGTTTGAAAGTTCCTGGTGGGAAGCCTGGTATCCAGTTGTCATCTACCACACAACAAATTCACAGTTGGGTCGATCCGGCCGTGAAGAATTAATGCCATGCGTGAGTAAAATGAGAGGAAGCAGACGAACTCTACTAGCACGGCGAGCATACCGGACAGTACAAACATGTGGGCGCCATGAATGAGAGAGATCGATCGAGCTGGTGGCCAAATAGCTAGCCCCACCCTTTGTTTGATCCTCTATAATTCACCATTTAGATCAGCGGTCCCAGAAAAACGTAAACGTGCTCCTGCCACGTACTGTAGTACTATAACAGTGTAGCACGACAGCGCCACGTATGCGAGTGGACGGAGGAGGGGACATGGCGCCGGGTGTACGATCGACGACCTGGCTGGCTGACCTGTCCCAGCGCATGACGCGCGCGCCGTGCGGGGTGCTGCCGGCCTGTCCAGGGCCCGGGTCAGCGGGCCATCAAAGCTGTGCTGGGCAGTAGTGCGACGTGCACGCGTTCGGCGTTCGTCGCCGTCCACGTGTGCGTACATCGCGACACCCCGCCTCCTTTGTCTTTTTTTTAGAAAGCAGATGCGTGTATTCAATCAGAAGAACAAGATACAAGCCCCGAACACACGCACCCTACAGAGGAACAAGAAGGAGCACAGAACACGGATGAACACCTCGAAGAACACTGCAGACACATCAGCACACCACAAACCAGGAAGAGAAGGCACCTCCAACCATTGTTGTCGACTGCAGAGCACACCCATCGCAAGCGCCGGGATGAAGAACGATGAACGGGCACAGCCAGGCCGCTTTCTCCTCCAACTCCAGCTCCGGACACGACCAGCAGCCCAGCTGCGCCGGAACCAGCATCCATCTTCCTCCCAGGCCCTGCAGCTTCCTCGAACAAGCACCGCCGCAGAACCAGCTCCAACTTCTCCCTTACCTCCCACACACCCGCACTTCACAAGCCCAGCAGCGTTGCTGGAGGAAACAACACCGCTACGACGGCAGGGCCGGAAGAGAGGATCTCCAGCACGCGCGGTCGACGCCATCGTCCCGTCGGCCACCCGCAGAGAAGCAGAGCATCCAAGATCCGCAGATCTCAGAGCACAAAAAGGCCCACCGAATCGGCCGATTCGGAAGCCACCACCGCCGGAATCTTCACGCCGCAGCCACGCATGACTCCGCCGTGATGGGGAAGAAGATCCAGAATCCTTATTCCACACCGCCGCCGCCACCACCACCCTGGCCGCGCCGCCGGGAAGCCTAACCCTACTATATACACGCCTCAGGCACAGATCGGAGGTCCCTCCACTCTCCCACCGCCACACGGGCGGCCGGAGAGGGAGAGGACCGGCGATCCGGCCGTCGGCGGAGCAGGGAGCCTGGTCGCCTTCCTCTTCGCCTCTCACGGGTACTGTTACGAGAGGGGAACGGGGAAGTGGATGATTTTTTTCCCCGACTCCTTTGTCACAGGGACCGACCGGGTGTCGAGACGAACGCCAAACAGATACGTATGCAGCTACTGTCCATCTCCTGCCTTCCCAGCTACTGTACTCAGTACGGCGTATCTCTCATTGCCTCCACTGTTCTGATTGCAAGCAGGACGCCGGAGAAGACGCGCCGACACTTGGCGTGGGGCGGCACGAGTGGCAGAGGCAGAGCGCCGCCCAGTTCAACTCGCTGGCCGCAGCTTGCTCCAGGAGTGCCTGGCTGGCACATCTCGCAGTCCCAGCCACCCTCCCTCGTGGCTGCCGCCACTCCCACTTCGCCTCCATGTAATCGCGACATCTGTTGGTTTTCTCCCACTCCTACTACCAGTCTACTACCGCTATAATCCATGGTTAGCTCGAGCCCCTATGATAATCAATTCCCCTCTCCTCTGACGAAGCTGCAGCTGGACTGACACTGCTGACGTAGCCGTGGTACAGTCCTGAACATAGGATACGTGGCCATGCCAGCGGATCGCATCCCACCATTCCTTCTTTATTACGCGGCTGCCCAAAACGTACTAGTACTAGAGTCTACTAATGGTTAATTACGCTGTCAACCAGGGGAAAGGTTAATTAGTACAAACTATACTAGATATTGACACAAGTAATAATAGTGGTCCTGGTCCATATTGACGGTGCCAATATAGTTGTTGCTGCAGAAACATCAAGCACTTCCAAAAGTAAAAAGTAAAAAAAAGGTAAAATAAAGAAAAAAGATAAGGACTAGTGGTATATCATGAATAGACTGGCTAGCTTATTTGTACTCACTGGGTGGGAAACTGCATCATGCAAATGAGTGGTCAATTATGTCCCTTCTTTCTATGTCAGTCGTCCATGGAACAATCTTTTCTTTTTTGAAGCCTCCACGTACGGAGCTATCTTTGAGCCAACAGTTAAATCTTGCTCCATATTCTCTGCTAGCAACAAGCCCCTAATAATTTCTCGACATGCTCAAGCCTAATCATCCGCGACCCCAAGTGCTTGTCGCCTAAAGCCCTCATCGCATGGCCTAAGAAAACAAAACTTAATCAATAATTCTGGTTAACAAATGCGCCAATTTTCTAATACGAAAAAGAAACCAAAATCCGGTATGATGTGATGATTTGATCTGCGCGCGGGCGATCGAGGATCCACGAGAAAGCAAGGCCTGATCTAACACTGACGATTTTCTAAAAAATTCTAAAGGAGGGAGAGCGCATGGAAATGGAATCACCGGCCAGTGGAGGGGCCTAATCAAGCTTTTCTTTAGATCAATCGGTTGGTTAGTGCACGATAGTTTAATCGGCAGGTCAAGATCGGTTTCTCTTATGTCTCCCCTGTCTGAGTATCTGCGGCTCTGTTTGGTTTTGGCATCTGACGGGATCAAAGATCCACAGAGAATACAAATGCGTATAAAGAAGCTTCAACTTGGTCACTTGGAGAGGTCGATCAGTATGGTGGCGCTAGCTAAGCTAGATCTCTGTGGTGATATTGGTTTCAGTTGTTAAATTTGGATCACCATTAAATAGCTTGCTTGCTGATCACCAGTGGATTGTTTAGAGAGATACCATCAAGGAGAGGTGGCAACACTGTTTTTTTTTTTTGTGAGTAGTGGAGGTGGCAACTTTTGGGCACAAGCAAGTTGGCTTATATTTTGGGGGTGTGACAGGATCATGTGTTGCTTGTCCTCCAACTTGCACTGAGGCATCACATTACTGGTGGGAAATGCACTTACTAAGGTCATCTGCGAGATGTGGAATGATGCCTCGTTCTTCCACGATTTTAAGTCTGTGTTTGCACGCCAAGAAGATAATCATGCTTGGTGCACATACTTGTGGAAAGAGAAGCCCCTAGTTTTAGGGGATCTTTACTAAAATTTGATGTAATCCCTGAAATCCTTCCGATTAGAGAAACCAAGTGGTGCTCGGGGTTGAGCACTTCCGGCGAGTTTTCTACCAGTCCTCCAACTCACAATATGTTCTTTTCCGCATCCTATAATTGTTTTTTTTAAAACTGCATCCATTTTGTTAGGCAATTAATGGAAAGAGAATTTACCTGGTTGAAGAAAAGAGAGAGAAAAAGCAACATATGACGAAGAAAATGCCAAAGATGATCTTGGAAAAAAAGGAAGCACATGAGATGAAATTTCATTGAGATTACCGGTCTCTAGTACAAATTAGTTAAAATTCAGTTATTTCATGCTTGATGCAAGCTCTAGTTTTTTTTTCGAGATTGGATGTAGGCTCTAGTTATTAAAATGAATATATACTTTCCTTTTTAAGATAAAAATTAGACAATAACATTACAACAGTTTTGACCAAAGTAGTTTAAACATCAGTATCATATATGACAAGAGAAAGGGGCAAGAGGAAGAAGCATCAGACATGCCATCGAAGTCATCTTGCTTCGATTTGTATTGTTTCCTACTACATGTATTTGACATGTCAGGGAACTAGAAAAACTGAAAAGAGCCCACATGAATCTTGGCAATCTCCTACCTTCACTAAAAGGAAAGGTAAAGCATCATACTTAATGGAGAAATTCTTAGATTGTATTATTGATTCTATAATCCAATAAAGTTTGAACGCATTTTATCATGGTTGCTCTGTTCCAGTATCATTTGCTTGCACTGAAAGAAACCCTATTGTTGTAAGAAAAAAAAATGGGGAATCCAACATCCAAAGTTTCAGTGTGAAATTTGGAAATTACAAGCACACACAAGAACCAACACATGCACACTAACCAACCACCAGGTGTCCACATCTCACATAGGCAACTAATCAAACGTATTTCCATGATATAAAAACCCTATCCAAAGCCCATCAAGAGCATGATAAAAAGAGGTGAATAAATAACTCAAACCACAAAAATGAAAGCTTCAACCATATTTATTTCCATGATAACCTTACTTATTGAAATGATGAATATATTCCATAACAGAAAAAAACCTACACATCCCGTTTTCCATGGCTGCCCCCACCCCTGCCTGACATGTGAATAAAATCCACCACTCTCCAACGCCCCCCGCTCTCCATTATTCTCCCCTCCTCCTCCCCCTCTCGCCTCTCCCCTTCCGTCCCTCCGCCGCTCCCCGCTGCTCCTCGGCCCGCAGCCGCCGCCGCCGAGCTCCGGAGCCGCGCGGGGCGCCTCGCCGGAGAGATCTCCGTCCGCCGCCACGCCCCTCCCGAGGCATTCCCCCTCGCTATCTACGCTCGAGACGGTGCGTGTTCTGACTCGTCTCTTCGCCGCCATGGATCGTTCCTCGCTTTCGCTTCCCAGCTGTTCGGTCCAAGATACTAGGAGGATTTAGAGCCCTTTGGTGCGATAGGACGGGTCCTTGGGTGGTCTGCGGCTGTGGCTGTGGTTTTCCGTGCGTATGTTTTGCCCCGCTCCATTTCCTGAGCGAGTTCTACCATTGGGGATCTCTAGAAGCTCGCCGAGTTCATGCGGTTTCAGCGTGCTAGGCTCGAAGACTTTCCTATTTTTTTCGATTTTTTGTATTTCGTTTGGAAAAATAAACAGTACAAATGGCGGATTTGTGTAGGTGAAAACGATGTTTCAGAGCGCTCCTTATCTTGTGGCCTTGCCCACTCTGGAGGAAACTGCTTTAAATTCTTATAATCAGGCTGAGAGATACTACTCGAGAGCAAGCTGCCGACATCTGCTTTAAATTCCATTTTATTTGTTTTATTTTTGAGGACGCGGTGAGTGAAATGCACAGCACTGGGAACGGAACACCCGTGTCCCTTGGATTTGTTCAGGAGAGGCGAGCTTGGTCAAAATCACGGGCTCCAGGAGCTGCGAATCTCGATTTTAGCATGGAAACGTCGCGCTCAGTTAGTAGTTTTCCGAAAGGTGCTTCCTGGAGAACACTGTGTTGTAGGCTTGCAGTGGGTAGATTTCTTACCATTCCTATCTCTTCCTTTCGTACTGACGCCGGGAAGGTTGTTTTGTCCCATCCTCTCAAGTCCAAGCCTGTTGTTTTCGCTAGTCTGAAATGTGTGCAATGTTGAGAGTGATCTACCGATCTGATTTTTCTCCGTTCTGAATCCTGCAATCAGATGTTGAGCTGACGATATAGTCAGCATGGACGCAATGGAGGTCGAGGAGTGTCCTTTTCTGGCTAATGATGCAAAGGTAATCATCTTAACAGTGGTTTTATCCTGATGCAATGAGAATATCTATTGTTCAGCTATTAATCTGTATTTTTTGTAAATAGATTTTAAAAGCTATTGTAGTCTGTTAAGGAGATCTATTTTGGTTTTGTTTTGTAAACTTACAGCTTACTAATTGTTTTAGCAGCAGCCATATCTGTTTTGCTTATAGGATTTTTAAGGATATTTAACAGATTTTGTACTGTATAAAGAAGTATATAAGAAGTTGGTTCAACCTATCTATTCTCCTTTTTTGATTTGTGTACTGCTATCTTAAGAAATTTTCTTTGTGCAGTTACATGCTGGAATGTGCAGAGCATTTCATCCTGTGGTTTCTAAACTTTTAGCAATTTTCCCATTCATCGAAGCATCAAGACCCAGAAGCAAGTCTGGCATACAGGCACTGTGTTCACTGCATGTTGCTCTGGATAAATCCAAAGGTCTTCTTCAACTTTGTGCAGATTGCAGCAGGCTGTACTTGGTATGTTGTTGTACCCCTCCCCTCCAAAGCACCCTGGATATATATATTAGGTTGCAAAACTGCGAGGGGGGCATTGGCACCATTGCTTTCGAATATTTGTGTTTTAGAATCATTAGAATGTTGAACTCTTACACTGGTAATTCACTTCCAGGCCATCACTGCAGAAACTGTGCTTTTGAAGTTTGAGAAATCAAGAAGCCAACTTCAGGAAAGTCTTAGGCGTGTCGAAAGCATAGTAACAGAAGATATTGGTCACAAGGTATGTTATGACAAATTCTAATTAGCATGAGTAAATTTTGCTTCTGTTTTTTTTCTTTACTTGGATTGCAAATCCCACATTATGCATTAGCTATTTAATGGTTAACAATCTAGTAAGTTTTTTGGATTTCCTGACATCCTGAACCTGTTGGTGTGCAACAGATTGTAGAGATTATTGGCGAGTTGGAGGAAGTTGTATTTACATTGGATCAGTCTGAGAAGGAAGCTGGTGATGAGGTGATCAATTTGCTCCAGAAAAACAGTAAAATGAATAGTTCCAGTGATAGTGGGGAGCTTGAGGTCTTTCATATGGCTGCTCTGAAGCTGGGAATTACATCTTCTAGGGCAGCACTGACTGAGAGAAGAGCCCTCAAGAAACTAATTGAAAAGGCTCGTTCTGGTGATGATAAGCGGAAGGAGTTTGTTGTGTCATACCTGTACAATCTCATGAGGAAATACTCGAAATTTTTCAGAAGTGAGACAGGTGATGATACCGATTCTCAAGGATCAACTCCATGTTCACCTACAGTATTAAGCATGGAAGACATGTATGGCCCCTGCGGAAATAGCCGAGCATTCAGCAGACAGCTGTCGAGCATTCAGTCATTTAATTCGAGGTTTGGATCTTTCAATTCGAGGCTTGGATCATTCAATTGTAGGCCGAGTGGTCCAAGGTCCGAAAACATGTCGATCCCACCTGAGGAACTCAGGTGTCCCATTTCCTTACAGCTGATGTATGACCCGGTTATTGTTTCATCAGGGCAGACTTATGAGCGTGTTTGCATTGAGAAATGGTTCAATGATGGTCACAGCACATGTCCCAAGACTCAGCAGCAGCTGGCCCACCTTTCATTGACTCCAAACTACTGTGTTAAGGCTATGATTTCCAGCTGGTGTGAGCAAAATGATTTTCCAGTTCCAGATGGTCCACCGGGAACCTTTGATGTAAATTGGAGGCTTGCTTTATCCGACTCCCAGGCAACAGCCTGTGTGTCTGTCGATAGTTTTGACACTAGCAACATCAAGGGCGTCAAGGTGGTTCCCCTGGAGAACGGGAGAAAAGAAGAACCAGCAAACAGCGAATCAGGGACATTGGATGATAGCTCTTGTTGTGAGTTCGATATGAATGAGGGGTACCGGAACTTGCTGCTCATGCTTAATGAAAGAAACAACATACTTAACCAGTGCAGATTGGTTGAGCAGATAAGGTATCTTCTGAAAGATGATGAGGAAGCAAGGATCAGATGGGCTCAAATGGGTTTGCTGAGGGGCTAGTTCAGTTCTTAAGGAATTCCGTGCAAGATGGAAATGAGAAGGCACAAGAAATTGGTGCCATGGCTCTTTTCAACCTTGCAGTCAATAATAACAGGTATGTAGTCTACTTTTTGGTTAAATGGTGCTTGTCATTGCAACTAGTTGAGCACTTCATTTACAGCATTTTGACCTTAAACTTTTGAAGTGCCTTTTTTTCTTACCAAACCTATGGTGGTCTATTTCAGAAACAAGGGGCTTCTGTTGTCTGCTGGAGTAATCGATCTACTTGAGCAGATGACATCAAATCCACGTCTATCTGCTGCAGCCACGGCCTCTACCTTAACCTTTCCTGCCTCCCCGATGCAAAGAGCGTCATTGGTTCCAGCGAGGCTGTGTCATTCCTAGTGGACCGTCTGTACAACCAGGAGGCCTGCGACACGAAAGCTAGCTCCTGCAAGCACGATGCCTCTACACACTGTACAATATCTCCACCCACCAGGCCAGCATCCCATCGCTCTTGTCCGCGGGCCTTGTGGATGCTCTCCACTGTCTCTTTACAGAGTCTTCGGTGTCCGAGGGCCTTGGATGGACAGAGAAAGCCCTCGCAGTGCTCATCAGCCTCGCAGCGAGCCAGGCTGGCAGGAAGGAGATCATGTCCACCCCAGGGCTGGTCAGCACGCTGGCGATGCTGCTGGACACCGGCGAGCCAACGGAGCAGGAGCAGGCTGTGTCCTGCCTCCTCGCCATGTGCACGGCGGACGACAAGTGCATCGCGCCGTGCTGCAGGAGGGGTGGTGCCTTCCCTGGTCTCCATCTCGGCGACTGGCACGGGAAGGGGAAGGGAGAAGGCCCAGAAGCTGCTGAAGTGTTCCGGGAGCAGAGGCAGCGAGACGGGGGACAACAACCCGCGTCGCAGCAGACACAGCAGCAGTCCCGTCGGAGTCCGGGAACGGCGGTGCCATGGTGTGCCACCGGGAGTCGAAGCCGCTGTGCAAGTCCAAGTCGAAGAAGCTGGGGCGGACGCTGAGCTCGCTGTGGAAGAACAGGGGCTTCTCCCTGTACCAGTGCTAGCAGAGTTCTGTTTGAGCTCGAGTTGATCGGTAGAATATGTGTACAATCTCCTCTTTCTTTGGTCCGCCTTTTTTCTTCTTCTTTCTTGCTGTGGTTGGTTTGGGTGAAGTTAAAAAGAACTTTCTTCTTCCCCCCTGCTCGGTGGGGTGATGTAGGGCATTTTCCCCCTTTGCCTTGTTCAGGACATGTAACATGTATATAGCCTCGTTACAGATGCTTTTTTCCTTTTTAATCCATCCAGTACGTAGTTAAGCAACCATTTATTCTCTTTGTCTATATGATGTTCTGTTGTTCACTAACAGGTGGGCTCCATGATCCTGAGATTCTTTTCTTTGAGATGCCTGATTCTTTTCTTATGCAGTAAAGATACAATTATGAGATTTTTTACTATTTACATTAATCCTGTTACTGATGCAGCTAAGCTTCTTGTTTCCCCGTTACCCGTTGCTTATTGAAGGTTGATGAGAAGAAGCTCTGCTTGGCAGTACCTGCATAGGGCACAATCTGATGTCACCTAAAGCCTTGCGAAGATAATGGTCGGTGACATGGTAGGGCCGACATGAATAGAAGTATGAACAAGGACCGTGGCTTTCACCATTGATTTTGACATCACAGGCTCCCGTGTCATCTGTTGTCAAGAGGAAGACACCGCATACCTGCACTGGCCTGACATGTCCTAACCAGGATTTTAAAAGCCGTTTATCTGTGGCGGGAAATCAACCGCGGAGGCCGTGTAAGCCGTCGATTCGATGAGACGCGGCGGCCGCCGGCAACGCGCGACGGGCGTGCACGCCTCCACTCCACCCAGCGTGACACGGAAAAGAGGAAGGAGACAAGGGCAGCCAAAACTGAAAGAGAAACAAATCCCAGCTGTGCAGTGCAGGAATCCAATTCCACCCTCATCCTCCCCTCCCTTTGTTCCATAATTCCATATTCCTGCTCTTTTTCTGTTTCGGCTCTCTATTTCCATCTGCATCCCTCCGTGCCCCGCAGGAGGAGGAAGAAGAGGATCGTCGGCTTCGTCGCCGGCGCGGCGGATGTCGGACCGGGAGTTCCGCCCGCTGCGCTCAATCCGTATGTCTTCTCTTTCTGGTCTGGGTGTATGAAAAAGGGATGGTTGTTTTTGTGGTGATCAGTGCTCAAAAGAGGGTTCCTTGCTTCTTTTTGGTCGTGATGATTTGTCTGTGATCAGTAAGATCCCTGGCCCTGACAACAAAGAGAGCGGAAGAAAGCAGAGATGGTGGCTATTTGAAGCTGTATTTTAAAATTAATCTAGTAGTGCTATGTACTGTATGACTATTTAAAGTTCCAGTCTCACAGAACTGGGTATCTCCTTTGCCAAATTCAGAAAAGGGATCAATATATTTTATTGACCCCTCTTAGGATATTAGCAAGTGTGCATCACCCTTACCAAATATTATTTGTTTGTGTGCAACTCGAGTGGTTAGTTCTGTTTTGACATATATTCTTCAGATAGGTTGAGGCTCACCGAACTGGACTTATGTGCTGTCTTCAACATTTTCAGGAATAACAGGGGATGGGAGATGCATGTTCCGATCTGTTGCTTACGGCGCCTGCTTAAGGAGAGGACATCAGTCGCCTAGTGAGAGCATCCAGAAGGAACTCGCCGACGAGCTTCGCTCAAAGTGACTGAATTATTAATGATTCTTTTCGTTAAGCATGACATTGTTCCATGCAATTTTAGTCACAAAAAAATCGTATTCTTGCTGACACATTGTTTCTGTTTCAGGTTGCAGATGAGTTCATCAAGAGAAGAAGATACCGAATGGTGAAGTATTCTTCCGCCTACCATTTTACGTCGGATTCATTTTGCCGCAAAAATGAAAAATATATGCTTGAAATGGAGGATTAAACTGGATGACTCACCATTATCGTTGACAGCTTTAGCCACATGCCTTGTCTCTGTGTTTCATCGCTAAAACTACTTCAAACATAAAGAAATACCGCCGCAGTAACATGATATTTTCGCTAACAATATTCGGTGCCATGGATAGGTTCCTCGAAGGCGATTTGAGAGCTATGTGAGTAAGATGAGAAAGCCTCATGCTTGGGGAGGAGAACCTGAGCTCCTCATGTGCTCCCATGTTCTTAGGTAGGCACCTTTCTTGCGTAAATAGTTAGGTATATCTTCAGATATATGATTGCTAGCGCGGAATATCACACTGCAGGATGCCCATCACTGTTCACATGTACATCAAGGGTTCTGATAGCCCCAGGATCATAGCAGAATATGGTCAGGAGTACGGCAAGGACAATCCTGTCCGTGTTCTCTACGACGGTTATAGCCACTACGAAGCGCTGGAACCATCTCTTGTAAGAACACAATCAAGACAGTAAGTGCAAACACTGTACGAAATCCGACAACTTTGGTCTACTCTTTGAGGAACCAACACATCCTATAATTCTGTAAAATTGCAGGAGAGGAGTGTAGCTAACCGGAGAATGCGTTATCTAAGCTTCTTCTACTTCTCTAGGACAGCCACATAAGTGCCGACATCTGCTACAACATGATTTTGCTCGATTTGGCAAACCATATAGGACACATGGAGTTTAGCCCGGGTTTCTGCTTTCTCGTTCGAGCTTCTTTGAGGCTGATGTATAAATAAACTTCAGATGTGTAACTCCTGATCCACTCAGAAAATTTAATTATAATATAAGCTTATACCACGTCCAGCTTAAGATAGAATGTTTTGTGAAATTCTGCAACACTTTACTATTAAAGCTTGCTGCTGGACATATAACATGCCCATAGTTTATTCAAATAAACTAGTCTATCAGCAAATGTGAATACAGTCTTTTTAAGGGTAAAACTCTAATCATATTTTTTTATGTTTGCCACTGATTTTTCTCTAGTTCTCATTGTAATGCTATATGTCAAACTGGCCATATGCTCGTGTACTAATCTATCCAATTGCTGATTAAATGATCTGTACAAGTCTAGTAATTCAAAAAATAAATTTGATGTCAAGTGGACACAAGGTATCCCTATAAAAATAGTTTCTTCAAAGAAACTAGTCTACCAGGGCAATGATGATAAACAGAAGCAACCCAGTTTGCATTGAGAAATGAAAGATTGCCGATGCCTTACATCACACACTTAGATTACAATAATCTACTTGTCATCTCCTAGTCTTCAAGCAATTGAAGCTAATCCACAGTACAGAGCAAGAAAGGGAAGCTGGGCACAGAGACCACTTGACATGCAGAAGGACATTTACAGCTTAATCTCCTGAAGCAAAACTTGGGCTTGCCAATCACGTTGGTACAAACATAACTTCTCAGATCTGGTTCTCCAGCCTCAGCATTCCTGCTTGGCTGAGCAAGAGCAGTTTCCTTGGTCCTGTTTTAGTTTCTGCATAAATCGATTTTAACATAATAAGTATAACATTCTACTACTACCTCCGATCCGTTAAATGTGTCGCAGGTGTAGCTATACATTCGTACGTAACATGTTGATTCCGGCCGAATCTTTTAGTGGATCGGAGGGAGTATCATTTTATTTTTGGCAATAATTGTCTTATTACTTACTTTATACTTACGTAGCAAAGAAATATGTAAATATGCAGTGGAAAATGACATTTTTAGCAATGCCTCCTGAAAGCGTGCAAAATATAACAGCCGTTTCTGTGTGGAACAATACCTCAATTTGGTCCTGAAGCACTTTGATGTAATCTACAGCAATGTCCAACATGTCTGAAGTATTTGTTTGCTGCATAGTCAAGAAGAAACTGATTAATATTTCTGTGTTACATGACTTTTGTTGGACAACAGGTGAACATATGCAAACTAATTAGGTCCGACTCGTTAATATAAGATGTTATTACAACCAATATACTCATGTCCGGTAGGACAACACTTCACTTTTGGTTACAGTTGTCAGTGTTAGTACTTTAGTGAGTATGAACTTGTGTATTTTTTGGTGAAAATTTCACCCCCATCTGCTGACAGAAGTGACAGTGGCCATCACTTACTACAGTTCAACTAGTTTAGTTACCTTGTCCATGTTGGGCACGAGGTCTTGCAGCTTCCTTAGCCTCTTGCTGATCCTTGTTCTTCTTTCCTATAGAACATAGGCAAAAGAAAAAAAACAGAAAAAAAAACAGTATAAACATCCAACACCAAGATGGCGCGTCTAAGGAATTGTCATGTTAAATTGAGTGGGAGTCAGTGTGGCAGAAAACTAACCCTCTCGGCGATGCTTCGCGGATGCGTCGCGCATCCACGCTTGGCGCGGACTCTGCAGGCGATGGAGTCCTGCTGCAGCTGCATGTAGTCATCCATGCCGGGCATCTCCAAGCTCGACAGACCAAACTGAAATTGGGCCAAGGTATTAGAACCCACAGGTTGTGACAAACAAACGATGGTACATTGGTACGTAGCAGCCTAGCACAGCCTGGATGAAGTGTATATATATCAAGTCTGGCCTACGTACCATGCCGTCGTCGCCGTCGACCAGCACCTTGGCCTTCTTGCTGGGAGAGGAGAACATGATGGAGTTGGCGTCGTCCCAGGAGCCCATGGAGAAGCTCCTGGAGAGGTCGCTGGAGCAGTTGCCGCCGGTGCCGGTGCTCTCCCCGATGTTGTCGGCAGCGCCCGGCGGCATGACGCCCATCCCCATCTCAGAGATGTGCGGCAGCATGTCCTGCCTCGAGAAGCTCCACTGCGAGCTCAGCCCCCTCTGCTGCGCCATGGCTTCGCTGCTGCCTCCTGCTCCCTGCGAGTAGCTCCCCATCACTGCTCTCGTGCCAGCCATGCCGCCATTGCCTGCACAAGACAAAAACAATTATCATCACAGAAGACTAGCAGGATTGATTTTTTGTGTGGATCACGGGCCCAAAACCCTGGGGCTACATATCATAGGGGTTGTTGTGGTCGCCAGATGGTGTCATCGTAGACTTAGATGCCCCACCAACCGGAACAACGACCCTACGGCCCTACAAGGCTACAACTCGGTCCAGTTAGCGCTGCATATAACCGAACCGGAACCAAAAACTGAAACCGAAAAAACCTAACCGTGACCGAAATTCCGGTTTTTACGGTTAGCAAAAATGCTAACCATATGACCTTCGGTTAATTTGGTTTATAACCGAATAACCAGTGGTTTAACCAAAATAACCGAAGAGGCCAGCCCAACAGAAAAAAATCGCGTCAAAAGTCCAGCCCAACATTCCGTAATACATTCACTAATGGCGACATTACCTATTGGTTAGTAGGTGCATAGTCCTGTTTCGACCCACTTAGTCCGGAGTTCAAGTCCCAGCTTCGTGTTTTTTTTTTTATTTTGGCCGAAATTTCATTGTTTTTATGTCTCTTATTTTTGTAACACATTTAGTTTGGTCATACAAAATATAAAACTGAAATATATTGCCATAAAATTTATATGTTATTCAAAAATTCACGTCAAATTTGGTTAATTTGGTTATTACCGAAACCTAACCGAAGTTAAATGGTTATTACCGAAACCGAAACGTATTTTCGTACAAAACCGTTTTCGCCGAAGTATCAAAAACGTCCTTACCGTATAACCGTATAAACCAAACCGGAATAATCATATTAACCGAACACGCAGCCGGAGGTCCAGTGAACAAGAAGCTCAAGACAAGGGCGGATTTGTCATCATCTCCGGACGAGGTAGTACGCCCGAGCATTCGTGAGTACTTGCTTGTCCCGTCATGATCACCATTCTAGCTGTCGATGGAGCATTGGAGCTGCTCCACATATTGCATTTTAGCGTTATGTAAAAGTTACACGATATGATTACGATGAAACAGATCAATGATTTAGCCTCTTTTTTCAGTTTCTACCGCGGCTATATACTATACTATATATAAAGGTGATGTAGTTATGCAATTTTCTCAGCCATCGCGCACTGTTCACGACTCTTTTTTCAGTTGTTTTTTTTTGCGATTTTTTTTTTAGGTTTTTTTAATTTTTTTTGTTCTCCCAAAAATTATATACAAGAAATATATGCGCGGCGATGAGTAGGTTCCATTCCCCTGAATGGTTTCAAGTTTTATCGACTCTAACTTCTCAATTTTGATCTAAATTCATCGAATCGCTTCCACAGTGCGCGCTTCACTGTTCATACAGTGCGTGGCCGATCCGCGCCGCCCGATCTGGCTCCGACGGCCCTCCTTTTAATAAAAACATATACACGAAATATATGCGCGCCGACGAGTAGGATCAATTCCCGTGATCGGTTTCGAGTTTGGTCGACTCTAACTCTTTAATTTTGGATCCAGATTCGCAAAAACATTCAACGGATTTCGTCAAATTCATCGCACTCAGTCTTCCGTTCTTCCGTTCTGAATTTTCTTCTCACGAGTACATGCATATCAACCTACCAAACACTGTTCATCGACTACAGTGCACTCCTGCACTACATGGCCGCCTCCGCGCCGTCCGATCTACATCCGACGACCCTTCTTTTGGCGATGTAGTTATGCCTTTTTCCTAGCGATCGACGCACTGTTCATCCGCGGTTCACTGTTCATCGATGCTCTACAGGCGTGGCACTGTTCATCGATCCTCTCTACAGTGCGCGGCCGATCCGTGCCGTCCGATCTGGATCCTTTTGATGAAAACATATACACGAACTACTCGTGATCGGTTTCGAGTTTGGTCGACTCTATCTAACATATACACGAACTATATGCGTGTCGACGAGTAGGTTCCATTCCCGTGATCGGTTTCGAGTTTGGTCGACTCTAGCTTCTTAATTTTGGATCCAGATTAGCAAAAACAAATTGACGAATTTTGTCAAATTCGTATCCGTTCGAATTTTTCTCTCACAAGTAGATGGATATCACCCTTCCAAACAACTTTCATGTTTCAAACTTTTTATTTTGACGGACATATACATATTTCTCTCTAATCTTCAAATTCGTTGTACTTTAGGCCGTGAAAAAAGACAAATTATGACAGATTCAAAGTTTCAAAATCTCGCTTTTTTGCAGAAAAGTCCCCGATGTGTACTTCTATAGTGCAATCTCGCTTTTTTGCAAAAAAGTCCCCGATGTGTACTTCTACAGTGCGCGCTGTTTTTTTTGCAGAAAAGTCCTCGTGTTCCCCACAAATTGTGAATCGGTCGCCCAAAATAAAATATTTTTTGCAGCAACGTCCCTGTGTTTTCCAAAAATTATGAATCGGTCCTCCGGTACAAAAACACACGGAAAAGTCCACGCAAGCCGCTTCTTTTGCATATAAAAGTCCTCGCGTTTTCCAAAAATTGCGAATCGTTCACCCACAGTAGCTTTCGACATATTTTTTCTACCTAAAATTGTCCAACCGCATTTACATAGGTCTATTTCCCAAATAAGTTTAGACTTTCTAACGGTATTTTTCTTTAGACATTTTAGAGTTTGTAATACTTTTTTAGATTTTCTGACAATAAGTTTTGGCGTATTTTTTGTCTAAAATTTCCCAACCGCACTGACACACTTTTCAAACAAGTTTAGATTTTCCAGCTGTATTTTTGGCCATATTTTTTGGCTGAAATTTCTCCACCACATTTATATAGATCTACCTACCATACAAAAAAACGGCTAATCGATTTTTCTCTCTTTTTCCCCATTTCTTCTTTTCAGCCTATTGAATGATAAATTTTGACACAACTTTTCGTGCGACATTCGACCACTGTACATCTCGCTATTCTTAACTAATCGCACCGCAATGAGTCCACACCGAAACAACAGTGCTACCGATGAGTGCCAACAAGCAGTGCACATAGAAAATACCGAGAAACAGTAGTAGTTTACAAACAGTAACATGGAAAGTTTTTCCCTCCTTCGTTCCTCATCTTACTCTTTTCAACAAAAAAATTGACGCGCATTTTTGTTTAAAATTTTCCTACTGTCGTTAACTATACCTACCTCCAAAAAAACCACCTACATGGTATTTTTCCCCAGCCTCTTCAACGATTTTTTTTTGCCGCACCTTTCCTGATTTTTAGCCTCTTCGATGAAAAGTATTGACACAACTTTTTTGCTAAGATTTCCCTGCCATAATTACCTATATCTACCTATCAAAAAGAATTTGCCTTGAGTTTTTTCCGCCGTTATTTTCAAACCTACTCGGCAATAGATTTTAGACACATCTTAATTTTCTGAAGTTGGTTCTCCTACATTATGACAATATTTTTCAATACGCTACCAATTCTCAAATGCGGAACTTTTCTTTGACAATAATTCTCCGACACGACTTTTATTTAGCAGTAATTCTCAACCACAACTTTCGACAACCATGTTGACAGCGAATCTAACCATATACACGGCTGAACAAATGCCGGGGGCGCGCCATGCTGCCGCGCCAGGTTACCTAGTAGCCTCCAATACAAACACGTCTAGATATATCCGATTCAACGACAATTAATATGAATTGATGGGACTACTTTATAGAAGGCTCCTGGCCGGTAGTTATCCCCGTAGCTCTCATCACTCGCTTTACGCCGGCCGAAGCATTCATTAACTCCACAGACTGTGATCACTGACTTGACTTTTCAAAGTCGTCGAGCCAAGAAATCGCGACCATATGTTTTTGTTTCGTCAACCACATGCACCACAGCCATATTAAAAAGAAAAGAAAAAACATACTCGCAGATACTAATATTTTTTAAAATGTTTTCAGCTGTCGCCGTCGGTTTAGTTTTTATGCACGACATGTCAGCTCGGCTTGGACACGACACGCGGGATATTAACCAGCCCGATCCCGGTCTTATGCGTGGCTCTTTTTCTGAATTTTTTCCGCTGAGAACCAGGTAGGTATGTACATAAGTAAAATACCAACGAAGGCAAGTCTTTTGCCTTTTCTTCAAAAAAAAAAACACGGAGCAGCTGTACACGTGATACGTGCCGGAGAAATTTGATTGTACTAGTATTGAATGGCGAGACAAGTGGCATGCCTCGTCGGAGAAAGAGAGATACAAGTGGCATGTGTCCAGGTTCTCTGGTGCCAGCAGGGAAGGACAACGCCAGGTCAGCCAGATGCAGTGCACCACTAGCCTGGACTTTGTTCTACAGGTAGGTTCAGTGCATATGTGCTGCATCGGGGTCAGATAACGAACGAACAATGGAGGACAGGATGAGGATGCGTGCTTTTTATCCGTTATTAGAATATGGTGACTGATTATTCCACTCCGTTCTTTCGCCGCACTTGACAGCCACCCCACCCAAATTAGAAGTATACTATGCTCCATTGACCTTCATCGATCTTAGCCGGACTGGCACCGCGATAATTTGTTAAGCTAATCTGTTAAGCTGCCATTACCATAGACATGATTTTTTTTTTTGAAATTATTACCAGAGACATGATTGATTAGGCGGTACAAGTAAAGGTGGCAGATCAGGCGTAGTACGAGCTACTGGTTGTCAGGCGCCAGTAAGCAAAGTAAATGAGGCAGAGAAGGGAAAAAAATGGAAAGCAAATAGGAGATGGAGGCCGGAGAGCGCGGTCGCCGGCTTACCGTCCGGCCAGAACGAGACGGGAGGCGACAAGTACACGCAATGGATTGAGGGCGCGGCACGCGAGCAAGGTATGGTCGTCTAGGCGAGCGAGCGATCGACGGGAGCAGATAGGTAGGACGAGGATTGAGGCGTTTGCGCGTACCGTGCGGGTCGGCCATGAGGCGGGAGAGCAGGCCGGCGGGGGAGCTGCTGTGTCGGAGGAGTCCCGGATGCTGCTGCGCGGTGGCCGGCGGCGGCACGTGGATCTCGCCGGACCCTCCGTAGGCGCGCTGGAGCGTCGGGGCGGCCGAGTCCGTCCGGCAGGTGGACTCGCAGGAGGTGAGCCCCGACGACTCCGCCCCGGAGAAGAACCGGCTCACGGGCTGCTGCTGCTGCTGGCGTGGGGGCGGGTGCGCGTCGCCGCCTCCGCCGTGCACGATGTCGGCGACGGCGGCGAGGAAGGAGCCCGGCGCGGAGCCGTACCTGGCGAGCGCGTGGTGCGGCGGCGGCGGCGGCATGGCCCCGTGGCCGTGGTGCGCCTGCGTCGGGCGGTTCATGGCTCTGCTTGACTGGATCACTGGAGTGGCTAGCTGAAAGATGGTCGATCGATCGGGTGGGCGGCGCGGCGGCGGTGTGTTGGTGCGAGCAGAGCAGAGCAGAGCAAAGGAGGTGGCTGGTGTGGCGGTGGTGGCGGCTTCGTGGCTTTCTAGTGATGCGCGGCAGAGCCCCAGAGGCCAGGGGACATCCAGGCCAGGGGGGATGGATATCGGATGGGTGCTGCGGCAGGCAGTCGGCACTGGGCCAAGTCATGCGGCCAAGTGCCGTTTTACAGGGGCGACACACAGCCACCACCGGCTCATCATTTCTCGTGCAGATTGGCAACTCCAGTCCTGGTGGTGCTCAGATATTTTCAATATCACTAATCATTTTTCGTGCCCAGGATGATCAGATATTGCCAATTCAGAGTTTTAGACGCGGGCGCGCGCACGCAGAGACTTTTTCTTTTTGTTTCTTTCCCCGGCACGGCAGCAATAATTACGCGAGCAATTTGCATCGGTGACGTGCACAGCGTGATGCGTGTATCGTCGTCCTCGGCTCGTCGTCGTGGTTCGTCGTGGCTCGGGTTGGCCACTGTTTATTCTTCTTCGTCGACGCGACGCCCGCTGCGTCACGACGGGTTTTAGTTTTATTAGTGGACGGAGGCTGTCGGCCGGGTCATCCAATCCTGCCATCCCCTCTTACCATTTATCTTCTCGTCTTAATTATAGGATTTTCAATGGAAAAACTCTAGTCCGAGCAGTACACGTTCTCGGTCTCGGTCCACCACTCGTGGCATGGCATGGTATGGACGAGCTGGTCGGTTGGTTAGTGTGTTCACGTCGGCCGACTCCGTCCGTTTCTTCCCTGCTTCTCGGCGTCAGGCTGGACCTGGACGGAACGGCTGTTGACAACTAATTAAATCAACCAATCAGACCGGATGTGCTCGATTCAAGTCAACCAAATGCTCTGTATACTCATTTATCACAGTACAAAGTGTTAGTTACCCACACTTCTTCTCAGTCCACCGATCAATTTCTGGAACCCTCCCCCCTTCTACAGTGCTCGAGAGGCGACTGCGGAGGCGACTCGGCGTTTCCCGAAGGCCGCCGGCGTATCTGGGGATTTCCCACCCTCCGCCGGCCGCTCCGGCGGCGGGAGGATGGGGAATCCCCAGATCGGCGCTCCGGCGTGTAGATAAGGAGGTTTTGGGCGGCGCGGCGGAGGCGGGGTGGCCGGCGTCGTCGTTTTGCAGCTCTGCGGCTTCCCCTCCATGGCGTCGTCCTCGACGGCGCTCCCAAGCCGCAGATGCGTCCCTGTTCTGCCGCTGTTCCTTCCGGCGTCGGTGGCAGGCTGGTGACGAGTGGGCTGGTGGCCGGAGGAGGAGGTGCGAGGCGGCTGCTGCGTGGTGGTGTGGCGTGAAGGTGGTGGATCTGGCCACCTCCGGTGAGGTGGTGAGGCGCAGGCCCGGATCCAGGGCAGAAGATGCTCGGGGCGTGCCCCCGGCCGATGGACGACCTTCGTCTTCAGATCCAGCTCGTCGGAGCTGGTGGTTGATGCGGCTCATCAACGCCTTCGGGCAAGGAGCTCTTCTGCTCCATGGGCGCGAGCTCCGGACGGCTGTTTTCTCCTTCGTCTCCGGCGTTGGAGGTCGGCCGTGCTAGAGTTCTTCGTGGTTGAAGACGGCGTGTTGCAGTAGCGACGATCTTTGTATCCTTCTCGTTTTGTTCTTTGCTTGTATCCGGCTTTGTAATCCTCCTTTTTACTTATGAATACAAGTATGAAAAATCAAAAAAAAAAGTGTTAGTTGACCTAATCGTACCTTCAAACACATATAGCTTAGGCCATCTTCAATGCGAAGCGCTAAGATGTGTGCTTAGGAAACAAAACAAATCTCGGAAAACCCATGGAAACGCCTATCCTTCCGACGGTAACGCTAACTAAAACTCCATCGAAGCATCATCGCAACGCTAGTTGAAAGCCCAGGGAGTAACTTTTGGTTACGCCACCATGTGAGATCGCCACAGCGTAAGAGAGGTCGGGGACTGAAACGAGATTAGTTTTTTTTTGAAACGGTCACCGAGGGGGAAAGGCTCCCCCACCTGAATATTATTGGCACATATAGAAGTTTTACAGAATCACGTGTCCCAGGTCTTCCAGGATGTTGCTTACTGTTACAAAAACATGTTGATTGATGCCTCTAAAAACCTAGGCGTTCCTAGCATCCCAGGTCTTCCACAAGATTATGAGCGTGATGGAAGGCCAAACATGTCGAGGGAGGCCTGAGGGCAGCGGCGAGTCCCAGAGTGTCAAGGGGGGGGGTGGACGGCGTCAATCCCATCTTGTTCCAGACATCACGGGCGTATCTGCAACCGAAGAAGAGGTGGTCTCGATCTTCGGTAGGAAGAAGGCAACGCGGGCAGTCACTGGAGGTAACAATGGTCTTATTGAGGAGGTTTTGTCTCGTGATAAGCCTGTCGAAGTAGAGCCATCCGAAGATGCGGACCTTCTACGGCACGAAAACTTGCCAGATTAGCTCTAGCTTCTCATCCTTTAGTTGAGTGGAGAGGGCTGCATAGGCATTCCTTGTTGTACACTTGGTGCCGTCCAGCATTGTGCGAGCATCTGGCTGGTCTGTGATGGTTACCTGCAACAACAAAGAGTTCAGCGACACCAGCTATGCAGCTGCTGCCGAGGTGAGTCTGTTACGCAGGTTAGTTTCAATTCCTCCCTGGAGCACCGTGTGGACATGATCAAACTGTTTTAGGTGGTGGGAGTAGATGGCAGGCTAAGCTGTGGCTAGGGGTTCGGGAAAAATCCACCTATCTAACCAGAAGAAGGTGCTCTTCCCATCTCTAACATTGCATTGGGTGATGAGGCGTAGGGTGTGTAGGTTAGATCTAATTATTTTGGTGAGGAAGGAGGAGGTTGAGGTGTGGTGGAGTGGTGAAGGTGAGTGGTGAAGTATCCAATTTTTCCAAGGGAGATCACCTTAGTGCAAAAATTTGTAAGCGAATTTCAGTAGTAGACACTGGTTCTGAATCTCTAAATCTTTTACGCCTAGACGATCTGCAATCTTGGGGGTGCAGACTTTGTCCCAAGCAATCAGGCATTGAGCACCAGAGCAGGTGTCATTTGCTGCCCAGAAGAAGGCTCTTCTCTTTTTATTGTATTGTTCAATGTTTTGTGATGAGAGTTGGAAGCAGGACATGATATAGGTTGGGAGCGAGTCGAGGACAAAAGAAAGTAATGCTAGTCTGCCACCTTTGTTAAGAAGGTGGGCGCCAACCTGACAGATATAAGTCGCTTTTAGATAGGGCAGGGAGGAGCGCTGATTGTGGTAGCTTGTGTGGGAGAGAGGGAGGCCTAGGTACGTTTGGGGGAAGGAAGAGATGGATGTTCCAAGGATGGCCGCAATTTGTGCCGCTTCGTCCGTGGAAACGTTCATTGGGATGAAGGTCGATTTGTGGTTGTTGATCGATAAGCCTGTGGCGGCGGAGAACTTGTCTAGGAGCGTACGGAGTTTTGTAGCGGCCTGGGGCGAGGCTTTGATGAGTATGAGTGTGTCGTCCGCATACTGCAGCACAAGAGGGGGTAGGGTTGAGGTGATGGGGTGTTCGAGTTCTCCCATGTCAGAGGCTCGAATGGTGAGCTGGGGTAGTAGGTCGGCGGTTGTGTTGAAGAGGGGTAGGGGGAGAGTGGGTCGCCTTGGCATAGGCCGTTTTTACAGTTGATCCAAGGGCCTAGCACCCTGTTCAGAAGGATGGCAGTTTTGCCGGTCTGAAGGATGTCGCGGAGCCAAGCGCACCAAGCGGGGGAAACCCTCTATGTTCTAGGACTTTTAGAAGGGAGTCCCAAGAGATTGAGTGGAACGCTTTCCTGAAACCTAGTTTGATGACGATGGTTGGGGCAAGCCTTTTGTGGCAGCAGTGTAACAAGTCAGCCGCGTAGACGAAGTTTTCAGAGATGCAGCGACCAGCGAGGAAACCTGTCTGATCTTGGTAGACGAGAAGGCGTATAAGGGGTTTCAGCTTGTTGGTTAGCACTTTCGAAATTATTTTGATGGGGCAGTTTTGGAGTGAGATAGGCCTAAAGGCATCCGCAGTACGGGCTGATTCCTTCTTTGGCAGGAGAATTATGTGTGCCCTGTTGATGTTGTATGTGTCTGTTTTTTGAAGGTAGAAATCGTCCATGAGTGTTCTAATCCTGTATTTTGTGATATTCCATAATTTTCGGTAGAACCCAGGTCCGAAGCCGTCAGGGCCTGGGCTTGCAGAGCGGTTCATGCTGTGGAACGCGTCAAAGATTTCTTGGTCAGTGAAAGGCGAGTCTAGGTGTCGTAGAGCCGGGATGTGATTGGGGTATAGGTCGCTGAGGGAGAAGGTCCAGGAGGTGGTGGATGTAGTACCTAAGAGGTCTGTGTAAAAGGCTGTCAGGATTTGTGATTTTTGTTCATGGGAAGTGAAGTTTGATCCGTTGTGCTCGAGAAGGGAGATTTTGTTGTGTCTCATTCTGTTGGACGCAGAGGCGTGGAAGTATTTGGTGTTCTCATCAGCTTCAATGGCAGCTCTAACTTTTCCTCTTTGTTTCCAGTAGGCAACTTTCTGTTGCAAAACACGGTGGAGTACAGAGATGACCGTCCGGCGTAGCAACCTCTCCGGTGTGGAGAGGAAACGGATTTCTTCAATTTGGTCTAGGATAGTGATCACAATTTTGCAATTATCCTCTCTTGTATTGATTGGGGCGATTGTTTTTCTCCATTTTTTGAGGGTAGATCGAGTGGCTTTTGTGGCGCGAACAAGGGAGGTGGCGCCATTTGAAAGTTGTTGGGTCGTGTTCCAAGCTGAGGCGACCTGGGCCTCGCATGCGGGGATTGCAGCCCAAGCATTTTCAAATCTGAAGATGGCGGGTCGAGGTACCGAGGTTTGGAGTGAGATGATCAGTGGAACATGGTCAGAGATGTGGCGTGTGAGTGATGATACAGAGGATTTTGGGAAGATGGAGTTCCATTCTAGGTTTATGAAAACGCGGACAATTCGTTCAAGCGTGGGTTGAGCGCGGTTGTTGGACCACGTATAAGATCTGTCGAGTAGTGGGTGCTCGATGAGGGCTAGTTGATCGATAGTTTGGTTGAACAGGTCTGCCTCGTGGAAGCGAAAGGAGTCGTTGTTTTTATCACTGGGCGATCGCATTAGGTTGAAGTCACCTAGAATCATCCAGGGAGAGTTTGGGGGTGGGAGAATAGAGGCAAGGTGGTCTAGGAAGAGAGGTTTTAGCTGATGCTCAGGTGTGCATAGACGTTTGTGAGGTAGATTGGCGAAGTGCAGGCGAGGCATGTAACGACCGAGGTTAGAGTGTATTCCGTGCTTGTTTGAGAGATAAGAGTGAAGTGGGCAGGGTGCATAGCGTTTAGCATCCCACCGCAAGATCCGGAAGGGGGTTTATCGTGGTAGGAGCTAAGGTTTTTGGGAGGAAGGAGTTGGCTTTGAATTTTTCTAAATTAGCAAGTTTAGTTTCCTGAATGAACACCGCGTGTGGATTAATTGATAGTAATTCAGAGAGTACATCCCGCATTTTGGGGTCTGGACGAGGCCTCTAAGGTTCCAGGAGCAGCAAGTGTAAACGTAATCATGCATATATTACTAAAGGTTCGCCGATATTACAAGACATGATTAGAAAAGTTGTACAACTAGTTATTAGTCTGATCAACATATAGGAGTGGTACAACGAGCAGATGATCAGAGTACAGGCAGATAGACGAGCACAGGAGTTCGTGGTTTCAGTTGATAGGTAGGCCACGACGAGCAGCGGCGACGCTGTGTTGGTGTCGATCATGGGCCACCATTGCCCACCTCAGCGTTGAGGATTGCCGCGGCGAGCAAACATTGTTAAATCACTCTCATTAGAAATAGGGAATGACTATGTGAAGGAGGGAGGGGGGCAATCGCCCCCTCCCCACCATTGGAGATCTTATGAAAATTTGATATCTCGGTCGTCTCTCACTTTCAGCATACCCCTCACCAACGTAATAACTGTTTTGGCCAGCGCTAGGCGTAGGTCGGGCTTAATTGGCCAAATCTAGGTACCTCCCTAAAGCAGCACAACGTACGTTTGCATGTTAGCCCATCACTTATCAGAAAATCAACCCTCAATATACAACTGATCCACTTAAATAAAGGGGATATATCGCCATGCACCTGACTTTCCCAATATTTACAGACAAAATGCCACTATAGTAATTTATCCATAGTATTGCAACAAATTCACGAGTATTGCAACAAAAAAATATCATCTCAATGTACAAAAAATATACAATTACAACAAATCGTCACAACATTTTAAAAACAAGTAATGCTACAAAAAAGGTTAAACAAGAATTTTTTGCTACAGATTGCTTTGCAACAAAAATTGACAACAATTTAAAAAAATCACAAACAACTACAACAACAAAAACTTGTGTTCGTAGCAATCGAAAAGTGGGTGATCAACAAATTCTTTATCCCCACAATGCTTTGCAACAGAATTCACCAGCAATTTCAACAAAAATCAAAAAGTGTTACAACAAATTCTTTATCTCCACATTGATGCCTCATTTCATGTTGACGGGTCCGGGGCTGCAGGGGCTATTTTGCGTAACCAGAGAGGTGAAGCTATAGCAGGTATGGCTTGTCTTTTGGAGCATGTTCTGAGTGCAGCTACAAGGGAGGCTTTGGCGCTCTTGATAGGGCTACAATTGATTGAACAGTTAGGTGATGTGCCGGTAATTATTGAATCTAATCCACTCGAGCTGATACAAGCATGCAACCGAGTTATAAAGGTTGGAATCTATATACAACAATTTTGGCAGAATGTTTCTCAAAGGCGAGTTCGATGAGTAACATTGGTTTTGAACACTGCCCTCGGGATGCAAATCAGGTGGCTCATCAATTTTAGAAGAAAGCTTATGAAACAAAAGATAGGCTGTCCTGGGAGGGTGATCCTCCAGAGTTTATTTTGCCATATGTACTAGACGATGTAACTTTATTTCCGGGCAAATATACGCCACCTGGAACCCGTTAAAAAAAAGACCATCTGTGATGGTTAAATCGTGGATGGAGAGCGTCTCACGCAAGGCGCGCGCGGCAGCGAAGTTCGGGCAACAGGGATGCTGGGTCCGCCCGTGACCATAGCGCCCAGTGTTTGTCGTGATGATAGTTGATAGGCGCTATGGAAAGGGTTAGTTTTGAAAAATATTTGAAAATAGGGTTATTTTGTATTGAGTTTTGCTCGTAGGGAGTTCAACCAGCACGGCAGCAGGCATCCTGCGCGCACGGTGGCACGATGCCTTGTCGATTTTGTCGCCGTCCGTCCCATGTGAGGATAGTTTCCACTGAACGCCACTGCCCCGTTTGCCTGCTCGAGGTAGTAGTTAACCGCATTGTTTGCGATGAAAGGCCATCAGAGATTCAGAGTACAGATTCCAGCCCAAGTGGCATGCAGTACCAAAGAAGCGAGAGCATCGATCGGCGATGGCGGATAACGTAACGAAAGCTGTTTTAATAAGCCAAATTGGCGTGTTCGCACAAAGCCACACGCACACATGCTTCTTAAATCAAGGAGTGCAAGTACTGAAGTACAGCCATGCACAAGTAGTATAGCAATCCAACGACCTATCTAGGCTGTGTTAAGAAAAAAAGGAACTAGCTAGGCAGCGGAATGTCCTCGCTGTTTGACTTTGGTTTAACACAATTCGTCTGAACGTCACCAATAGAAAACATACGACAACTCTTCACCGCAACAGAACCATGGAGCCACGGTAAGCACTGCCGGAAGAGCGAGAGTCGAGGAATAGCTTACAATTGGCACTTCATACATTCTAGAATCACCTATTTAGTTACGATAGTAGCTAGCGTACTCTAAAAAGAATACTTAAAATTTTATTTGCTACCAAGTGTTGTAAATATAGAATAATGCTATGGAAAAATACTTACAAAACTGTAATGTGACAATACTGTTCTTTTAGATCCATATTGAAAATCCATCACAATACACAAGTATCTTAAGCATCCACCAAAAAATATCAAAATATATTTTACAAATTGAGTTTCAACTAGGCCTAGAAAATGAATTTGTGACCTTAAATAATAGATTGCTATGATAATTACTTATCTTAATGTACACCTCGTCTTCCATTTTCTACAAGTCATATCGGAAAAATAATACATCATGGTAGTAGATCGATGGATTTGGAACACCAAAAACAACATCACTTTAATGAAAAAGAGAATACAAGTAAAAAAGTTTGATATAAAAGGGGGATTATCAGTATTGTGTAGATAACACTGCAATTGGGGATTAAGTAATGGAAAATTGGTCCTGTAAGCGATCAAATTTAAATCACACTACAGTTGGGAATTAGTTAACTGATATCTGTTCTAGTACGATACAAAATAGATGGTGCTTTTGTTTCAAGCCGGGTGTAAAACCCTAATAGGAACCACCCCGAAATGCATCCCAATTAGTAGACGAACACCGGATCCCTCATCGGGTATTAAATCCTTCAATGTTGTTTCAAACCTGGCGGAAAAACCCCAATAGTGGCGGAGTTGAAATAGATCCAACACCTAGAAACGGATCCCAATACAAACCAGTGCGCGTGCCACAAAGACTTACCTGGAAACGGGCGGCACACAGAGCTCGACGACGCGGGGAAGGGAGGGGGCGTTCCGACGTTCGACGATATCCCTACACTCCCTGACCTTACGATGCGGAAGACTTGGGGAAGACGGGGGAGTGAGGCACTCTCGGGACCTTTACGTGAAGAAACAAATCTATAGATCTGACATGTGGCCTTTATTTATATTGATGTGTGTGGAGGCTTTTTTCGGATGGCCGAGCCGTCGGCCGACCTTTTGGACCTTCTGTCGCCGCTGGCCCGCGTGCACCTCTGCTTGCTACAGTAGCTAGTTGCCTTGTCCCACGCGTGATCGGCCGCTTATTTTTCTAGTCTTTTTCTTCTAAACATTTTTACTTGTTGGGACAACATGAACTTTTTCTCTCTTCTTTCGTGTGTTATTGGAACATTTTGGTATTGCTTGGCCAACTTTATTTCATATTCCCCATTTGGACTACTGGTTTTGAGGGAAAAATTAATGGGTGGGTATTCGATTTCTAATTCTATATTCCATTTTGTCGTGTTATTGAAACATTTTAATTTTGTTTGGCCAACTTTATTTGTTATTTCCATTTTGGTATTGTGGCTGGCCTAACGGGCTCTTTGCACAAGGGCTCAAGGCCCAACTGATGGCACTGGCCACAAGGCTTGCCCGCGTGGACACATACGCATACAGCCGACAGATCTCTGTATGCGTGGCTAGAGAGCGTCTCAGAGCATCTCTAGTAGATCATTAAAACGAGAAAACCCTTATAATCTCGCGTCGACTAACCCTGTCATTTTTTTGTAGAAATCATTTCATTTTATAAATCATTATGGCAGCCAAACATGAATTTTCGGCATGGGATTTCAAATTGGAGAAATAAAATGATGGCATCAATGTCAATTCAAAATGAGGGGACAAAACGAGCTATTAAATGTTTCTTTAAAAGTAGTGCAAATGAGCATAAAAATATCTTCCGAATTTGCCTACATAATGGGCGATTGTATCGATTACCATGCAAATTTTTTAAACGAAGATGTACACAAAAGGAAACAAACAAAATAAATTTGTTGAAGAATAATTCCAAACAAGAAGAGAGACTGTTCATAAGGATTTCTCTTTTTTCTCTCCCTCTTCATGTCATCTCGGTCTTGATTCAAATTTTATATAGTAGTCCATACAAGAATCCACTCAAATTCATCATTCTCGATGGAAAAATCACACCAAAGTAAAGCGTCACAACGCCTAGTGAAAACAGCACTGAATTTGAGTACTCCCTCCGATCCATATTAGTGGGCATAGCTTTGTCTAAATTCATATGTATCTAGTTAAGTATTTAGACTAGATACATGTGTATCTAGACAAAGTTGTGCCCACTAATATGGATCGGAGGGAGTAGTTATAATGCATCATTGTATCCTGGAAAAAAAACACGTTATACTTTATGGGAGTTAGTTTATATGAGGATCCCAAATTAGTGAGCATGCTATTTTTGTCCCCCCTCATCTACGACCTTTTCAGCAGCTTTCCAACTATACAATTCTGGGTCGAATGTATATTTGCCAAGTACTCTGATCATAAATGGTGTGCGTTTAGTGTCTACTTTTTTGAGGTTTGTATGTCTTGTCTTTCTGGTTTGGGAATATGAAAAACGAGTTCTGTTTCGATTGTTTGTCAGTGATCGAACGGAGCTGGTTCCTTGCTTCTTTCTTGGCCATGATTTTGCTGTGGTCATGGCAGCTGGGCTTGAGAACGTGACCCGCTGCGTCAGGGTGACACGGTGATAGTTTTAGTTTAGTAACGGGGCTGTCATGTCAGCCGGGTCATCAGCTCTTATCCGGTCTAACATTTTATACGCATCGATCGCTCCCTGCACCAGCTCATAGAAAAAGAAATGCAGAAAAAAAGATCAGACAGGAGCATCTCATCTGAATCTGGATACCGTTGCCCGAAAAGGGCGGCCGTGGCTCTTTCTCTCTGGCGGCAGCATTCGCGGTTTCAGCTCACATACCGCTTTGGCGAGCATGCATCCCCGTGTGCGCACGGCCGCACGAAACCTCTGCCGGTTTTGTCTCCGTGCCGTGCGTCCCATGTGGGAGGAATAGGATGGTGTGCAGTGCCGCCGGTCCTGTCTGCACCCTGCCTGCTCGAGTTAATGGTAACAGAGTGGCGTGGAGCTCGCATGCAAGAGCATCGATCGGCAGTGGCGACTGAAGCTGTTTAGTTAAGCCAACTTGGCATGTCCTAGACAAGTAATTACAGCCACACGAGGTAGCCCGCTTTCCTTGCGGTCTCTGCAACTCTGTGGCGCAACTTGACACATACCGGCGCCATCGCCGATCATGTGCCGAGTTGTTTTCCTTGCGGGCCGACAGGTGTTTTATTTTGATTGTCGGTTTGTGCGTGTGCGTTGAAAGTCACCCTACTACTACCTTCTCTATATCGTGGCCGACTACTTGGGAGTTGGGACCGAGCACTATAGCTCGCTGCCTCGCTCCGTCGCACAGTTTTTCTACTCCGTAACATTTTTTTTATTAGGGGGGATTTCATTAACCAGCTTAGCCAATTAGCCATTCGAGTCAGAAGCCCAGTAGCTACGGGCACCGTGCACGGGGAAAACCGTAAGTTGCTAAGGAGCATCTCACTCTCCCGGTCCAGCCCAGTGACTAGTGCAGCCTGCTAAAATAGACCCTTTCTCTCAGGCGCACGCACAGGTTTCACCGAAAGCTCTCAGCCCACGCGGCTGTGCGTCGTATACGGAATCCAGGTAATGTAGCCCGGTTTTGCCAGCACCCGCTCGAAGCCAACGGCCCAGCACGCGCACCGCTTCTCTCATTGGGCCGGCCCCATTGGCAGGCAATCTTTTCTCTCTCTCTTTTTTTCTTGGCAACCTTTTCTCTTTGTTTTTCTTGGGCAACCTTTTCTCTTTTACTATTGTAGTTGTAAATTGGCATGCATGAACATTTTATCAGACGTACACGAGTATACTTGATCTATGGTTAAACATTTTCACCTGAACTATATTTTCGCTCAGAGCTATAACGTGTAGAGTAGTGTGGATACATGTAATACAGTAGTATTTCACATCCATAAACAGTTTCTTAATTTGTGTGAACAAAAGAAAGGTCCTCCGTTGACAAATCAATCTTGGTCCCACCAAATCAGTCCTAAAGAGCTTCCTATATGTTTGAGAATGAATCTCTGCTTTATTGATCAAGAGTTTGAGGTATATATACAATCTGAAGAGGCGCCTTTGAGGCGGTAAATACAAGGTCGCGTCTGTGCGAAGAGGCACAACGCCTGTACGACGTTTGGCCAAAAAGTAACCGCCTACGGTTGCTTAGGATCTAAGCTAATCCTATTCTAACACTCCCCCTTGGACAACGTCGTTTCTTCAAAATCCTTGCATTATCTTTGAGATCTTCTTGTACAACCTTGAGGGTACCATTATATACTCTTGATGAAGACTTTGTATGATATTCTCCCCCAAAAACCCTGTGGGAAAAATATGAGGAGAATTGTATTTGATATGTTGTTAAAAACTCCTTTAAACCCTGTGGGAAAAATAAGGAGAAAATAATACAACATATAATGAGTATTGTCTCATTGATAACTCATATGAGAAAGCCCTTGATAGGAAAAATCTCATTATTGAGTTTAGAGATCAATAAATATGCCTTATATACTTTCGTTAAAAACCCTGGTGGGGAAAACACAAAAGTATGACATATGATAATGATAATATATTGCCTCATTTAGCATCTTATATGAGAAACTTGAGAGTAAACTCATAAAGTGAAAAGGAGTAAAAATGAGTGCAATACGACGTGCCACTGAAAACTCCTCTAAAACCCAGTGGGAAAAA
The DNA here is from genome assembly GCA_947311845.1 of Poa pratensis. Classification (NCBI taxonomy): domain Eukaryota; kingdom Viridiplantae; phylum Streptophyta; class Magnoliopsida; order Poales; family Poaceae; genus Poa; species Poa pratensis. Next base: position 38,789,303 of record CAMZMU010000061.1, on the reverse strand, counting down.
ATATAAGGAGAAAGAAAAATGGCATATCCGAACACATGTATTTATATTGTCTCATTAAAAACCTTTTATGAGAAACCACTGGGGAAAAACTCATCAAGGGAAAAAGAGTACAATATATATGATCTGAAGATCATCGACGGGTTATGATACGGGAGTGTGCTCCCCCTGAACTTTGCAAATCTCAACAATTTTATTTGCAATATTGTTCTCTATATAACCCGTATGCATTTGAGAAATACAAGTGGTATTATCTTGATAGACAATGGTAGTTGATTCTGTTGAATCTTAAACACATAATTTTGTATGTGGTATCATCCTATGAAGCCATATACGTTTTATGATGCTTCGTAGAAAGTGATTATTCCAGAATGATTAGTGATAGTAGACATTAGAGTTTGTTTGGAAGACTTCCCTTAAAGGATGTTCTACTCAATTCAGTCGCCATCGATATGGCAGTTTCGGGATCAGATAATTATAGCCAATATATGTATATCACACAATGGTCAATTCTCTAGATGTTCCTGAGGGATTTAATCAAGATCTATAGTGCCTTTAAGATATCGGAGGATATTACTTACACCAATATTTAGTTGGGGTTAGCACTTTAAATAAATTGTCATAAAAATATTGTCACACATGATGTAGTTTGCAACAATGGTATTGAGATGTGGAACTAGAGGTCCCGATAACACTTAATCATCATACTAAGTATAAATGAGTTTGCATCCATGTTAGGGATAGTATGACCATATGTGTTTTTGATATGATTTATTCACATTTAATTTCTACCATATTTCATGGATATGTGAAGACTGATAGATATGTATTCCTGAAGGGAATATTCTCAAGTTGTGAACTTGAATAGTATTTGGTTTCATCCAAATCTCCGTCTTGATATGATTGCGAGTACCTTTCATGTATTGTATAGACTTCGATGATAAAATCATCGATAGGTCATGTAGAATCCATGAGGGATTTTGTTAATGACTACATGTAAGCAATCTTTATCCAGGTAATCCTTTCGAAGAAAGAACTCTCATAGTCGATTGTACCACACAAATTTTGACTATTGAAGTCATTAAGTGACTTTTGATGTTTTACACAATATATGTTGTGATTTGTTCTTGGACATCCATATAGATATCCGAGATGAGTGATCCATATGAGTATGAAATCACCGCGTCTATCAACTGCATGGATAGTTTATTTGTACTGCCAATATTATTGATATCGAAACATAATTCCACTTATACCAAGAGGGTATGTTACATCATAATCGATGTCGGGTCTCTGCGTGAACCCTTGTGCTACAAGCCTCGCCATTTCACCACCTCATTATTTATTATGAGGAGAGTGTATTACTGTGGTAAATACCTCTCTTTTGTTGAGCGAGTGCTATTCTTATTTAATTGCCTCCTTCTAGTTGAACCAATATATGAGTGCATGAGGCACTCTACCATGGATTTTGGTTCAGGGCCCTAAAGGTTTTAGCAATTTAAGAATAAATATTTGTCGACAAATGTAGTCTTTATGTTATATGATTCTTTTGAATCAACGAAAATTGTGGAAATAATATTTACATCTTTTAACTCCTCGTGATTTCCCATAACACTGGAGTCAAGGTGTTTCGATGTCCCAACATTTAAAATTGTGTGCACATTTATGTTGGGTTTGGATGATGAGCATCCCTTATGTGTTATTCAACTTGAGGTTAAATTACATTTACTAGTTGAGGATATAATTTCCTCTATTTCCGCGGATACATATGTGACCATATTTCTCCCCCTTTTGCTCTCATTTTTGGGAAAATAGTGGTTGCATGAGATACTTCCACTCTGTATGGCACAATGCATGATTTCATGACATCTTTGTCATTAGTAAATGTATGTGGCAGATTTGCAATGTGTTGCAAATATATTGAACTTCATGTTCAGATTTAAAGTACGTGAATATCAGGACTGAATGTCTTTGACATTTCTAATTTATCGGTATTGTTTGTGGTACGAATATCCCCCAATGCCGAAAATGTCCTTATTTTAAAGTGTAATCAGCGTACGGGCTATAATCAATTCCCTTGATAGGGCTTGATATATTTATAATTGACGGATAAATTAATAGTAATACCTCACATAGATCCCAAATTTAATGTGAGGGCCCGTTAAGTACGCTGGAGTGGTGAAATCGGTATATAACCGATATCGCAGATGGGAAATACTTGTTTGATTTCCACGTACTTACTGCAGGGGGAAACATTATGATATGCAGTTGGTATGATCTAGAATAGATCTGCGGCGTGTAAGACCGCATGTCTCCAACAAGATGTTGGTATATTAAATTTTGTAGAAGTGGTCATTTAATTATATTTGATTCTTTTGATAAAGAATTTATTGACACCATTTTGGCTATGTATATGAGGTACTTAGTAAAATCATAAATGCTCGTGAAACGACATTCAAATGGGTATAACCCATATGCTAGAATAATTTGCTCATATTTGATAATTTGAGCAATTAATTTAGTAAAATCATGTATTCATGGATTTTAGAAAACCACATAGGGCATCTATTAGATGTTCATGGATACCATGAATATATGTCTCAAAATGGTTGATTAGTCCATATATAGCTTTTGAATGTGTTCAAGAATTTGAGTGGCTACTTTACTAAGTTTTTAAGGTGAGATAGCCTTTAAATTTATTTATTTATTCGCATGGCACATTTAGCGCACATAAAGTCTGATGACTTGAGATTTTTTTTCTTATTTTAAGGTGTGACCAACAAAATTGTCAATGATTTCGTAACATCCCTATTTAAGAGGGTGACCAAAGTGAACATGTAAAATCTTCAATCTGTGAAGATACGGAAAATTATTTTGGATGCACCGAAGTTTAGTATGAAACTTTATTCATATATTTGTATCATGTCTGAGGAACATGATATAATGGACACCATACCTCATGTAGTAGTATGGTTATAGGCTGATGCATGGGATAGTTGTGAGACTAAACAAGGTCTCTCCAAAATATTTTATCCATCAAGCAAATTCTTATTACAAAGGGATATTATCTCCCACCAGACTAGATTTATGTTATCGTTCTGAGGAAGATCATAAGTACTACCACACTCAGATTATTTTTCTGGTACTTATCGAAGCGATCTTCAAAATTTATCCCTTTGAACTCGCAATAATTATTGAATTTGTGGTATAACCCAACCAAATGCTTGAGAGCATATATATAAATATGATAATTTATACAATAAAATATTTGACAAACTTGATAGTTATCTTATCACTTTTGGTAGGCCCGTTATGATTCTGTTTGTCATTTTACCTCCACTTTATATTGATTTCTCGTGGATCTTTTCGAGACCATTGAGATTCTTAGTATTTGAGTACTAGTATGAATTTCAAGTAAGGGTACATATCACCCGTAGGGTGTACCTTAAATGGAGAGGATGTAAATTGATTTCTAGGTTTTGAATGAGATGCTTTTTTGATATATCTCATCACATAGTATCAACTTGGGGTTGATTCTATAGACAAAAGAATTAGAATGTGCAATGGACTAGAAGCCCAACAAAATAAGTGAGTGAATATTGATGTTGCGTTTATGCAACATATATCTCCTTGATGGAGATTTAGAGGGAAATGGAAAACTATCCAATTTCTCTCATTTAATATGAGTTCTGCGAATTCCATTGATGGAAATGTTAGCCATGTCTTGCATGAGATGACCATGCAATTCATTTACAATGATAGTAAACTAAAATAAATAAAATGCTTTGACTGAGCATATTTATGATCAATCAAGATGATTCCTTCATGACCATAATATGGAAATTTAATGTTGAGACATTAAAATGATATTTCTATCAATATTTGGACTTTAATTACCCGAGAGGTGATCCAAAACATAGATATGTATTTGACATTGGTTATTCTTGGTGAAGATAATTTTCGCCACATGATGTGGAACATCTATTAGTTTGTGAGAAACTAAATCATTGGTATGCATGATGGAGTTTGTCTTGATAGACATAATACACAAAAAATAATGTTCAATGTTTTATGCTCCACAATTTTATGTTTTACCAATGTAATATAAGCATATAAGGATCTATCATGCCTAAATTCATTCTACTTTGATAGTAAACTTTATTTTGAGGTAAACAACAAATATGTCCTAGAGGAACATTTTGAATTTTAAGCTGATGCTTTTATGCAAAGTGTCACGAATTGTAAGTTTAACACATCGTAGACAATTTTGGAGATAATTTTATTTTGTCAAAATGACAAATTTGTATATCTCTCAGCAATGATATTACCTTATGATTTCAAATAAAATTTAAGATAGTCACTTATTTCATTGGCAATTTTATCTCATATGCTTATGAGATTTTATGCATGTCATGGGTATTGCATGATGCAACAACATTGAGCATATAGAAATTCCGATGAAATATAATCCAAAAGGTAAGTAAATGCTTTTTGCCACAATACTATTTCAGTAATTTTCAGCAAAACGCATGATTAAACCGCACATATATACTTGGTCAGAGGACCTAAATAGACGATCAACTGAATTTAAATTCAACAATGAGCGTGCAGATTTGATTGCAGGTTGCATAGTTTACACGAAACTGAACCAAGCCAAGGGCTATCCTGCATAATTAAGACTGCGGTCTTAATAGTAAATGCAGGGATTTATACGTGTATGAAAGAGACATGAAGGATTAAAATGCAAAAGCTCGAAGGGATAAGGTTCCATCGTCTTCTCAGTTGCATACACGACTCAGCCGATTCATTTGTACTCGAGTAGATATCTTTATAGAGGAAAAACAAATCCACCGTCGTTTTTGGTTCGTGTACGCCGGAGGAACCAGGCCGAGGCCGTGGCCATGGGCTCCGCCGTGCCGCGCGCCCGCGCCGAAGGCTTCGGGGCGTGCCTCCATTGGAGGTCCTGTCCGTGCAGTGGCCGTGGGCGCAGCCGCGTAGTGCGCCGATTGTCGGACACCGCTGCCGCCGCGCTTTGGCGGACGCGCTGTCGCGATGAGAGGAGAAGCTTCGGGGTCGAGGACCGCCGTGCGTGCTGCCACATGCCACCGTTTCGGAGTCCTGCCGGTCGCCGCCCCTGTTTCCGGTTGATGGGGCTGCGCCGGCCGCAGTGTGCCGCCGTTACGGACACGCCGCCGGCCGCTTCCTCCACAGCCGCCGCGGTTTGAATGCGTCGGGGCCGAGGGGCACCACGCGCACCGCCGCAGCCAAGAGGGCTCGGCCACGGTGCCGATCGAGGAGAAGGTCGAGCACGCCGCGCATCGCCTGTGGTCTTCGCCGCGTCGAGCGCCCCGTGCGCCGCCGGAGGGCTATGTTGCGCGCGCCGACGAGGAACGACGGCAGGGCCGTTGGCCGCCGGGCTGGTATGCCGGCTGGTGCCGCGTTTCTTCTTCCCTCTTTTTCTCGTCTCTCCGACCGCCGGTTCTTCTTTCTGGTGGCCTTTCGCTCTCACGGAGAGCAGCGTGCATGATAACGTGTTTGAGAATGAATCTCTGCTTTATTGATCAAGAGTTTGAGGTATATATACAATCTGAAGAGGCGCCTTTGAGGCGGTAAATACAAGGTCGCGTCTGTGCGAAGAGGCACAACGCCTGTACGACGTTTGGCCAAAAAGTAACCGCCTACGGTTGCTTAGGATCTAAGCTAATCCTATTCTAACACTATACTACTATAATACAAAGAAAGGCCGTAGCAAGCCGAGTGTACATGGCCCATGCCGATTAACTCCCGACATTATGAGTCGCGGGCTGTACTACGTACGTACGTGGCCTCGGCCTGGATCTGCTCGCTTTTGAGGTTTGTGAGTTGTTGGATAACGATAGAACAACCAGAACGAATCTCTCTTCTTCGCCTCTGGAGAGAGAGGAGGCGATTTTTGGAAGCGACTCCGCCAGATCCACCCGTGCGGCCGCTGAGCCGCGGGATTCGCCTCCACCGCCGGCCGCCTCGGCGGCGGGTGGGTGGTGGATCCCCGGCTCCGGTCTGTATATAGGTAGGGTTGGGGGGAGTGTTCGCCGGCGACGCTCAGGAGGAGGGGCGGCTGGTGTGGGGTTTGGTGCCGGCGTGGGCTTCTCCGGCGAGGCTGCTCCTTCGGGCGCGGCGTCCCCGCGCGCGGCTTGCGGGAGCTCGGGGCCCGGCGCGGCGCTCGAGTTCTTCGTTTTGCCGCCGGATCCGTGCTGGCGGCGGATCTGGCGGGCGGATCCAGGAGTTCGTCGAGTTCTTCTTCCTCTTTCGGCGACGGCGTCGATGGCGGCCGAGGTTTGGAGGTTTGGCTGGGACAGGGGGGCGCTCGCCCCGGTCGTTCACCGACAGAAGCTCCGCCGCGGCGCGGCGGACGGGCACGGCGGCGTCTCTCATAGGGCAAAGTTTTCCCTGACAGCGGCAAGACGGCGGCTGGTCATCCTCGTCTCCGGCGACGGCGGCGGTGAAGTTCTCGAAGCTTCTGGATTCCTTTCCCCTACGTATTTGGTTCTGTATTTCTGCTGTGTACTTTGTACGTGGTTTTCGGTATGAATATACGTGGTGAAAAATGCAAAAAAAAAAAAGTTGTTGGATAACGCGTCGGTTGGCTGGCTGGTGCGGTGGCGACGCGAAACAAGAATTCGAAGCTGCTGGTCGATCGAAAAGCCGGACGAAAACGACCCGAGCACGCGCGCGCTCGCTCGCTCGCCGTGCTATCCCAATCGATGATCGGAGTCTCCGTCCCTGTCTTGTTCATCATACATTGACGCCTGCGCGTACGTACGTACAGTAGGTATCATCCTTTTCGTTTGGAGAATGTGATCACACCCGTTCGGTCGGCGCAGACATAAAATAGAATGAAATACGAGGTAGATACAAAAAAATACTCCCTCCGACCCGATTTAACGGTCGCAAGCGTGTACAAAGTTTGTACTAGTGTAGCTCCATTCTTCACGCCCATTTTTCCGGATCGGAGGTAGTACGAGTTTTACAGCCACCAAAGGAGTACCATACATAATCACATGAAATCTTGTTAATTTTCATGATAGTGGTACACGTACATATATACAGTAGTGACTAGCTTAGAAGCCTACAATGATCCTCCGGCCTTGGCTCAGGAACACGTACGTACGTGCGCAGGTCAGCGTTTGACTGTGTCTGTCCCGGCCGGTCGTCGTTGGTACGGTGTAGGCATCGAGCTGGGGATCGTCGAGACCAGGGGCGTGTTTGGTAGCCTGTATGGCTTTCTCACATGGGTCGGGGCAGGCTGGGGAGGGTAGTGCTGGGCTACAACGTGATTTGGGCCATGTTGGGCTAGTTGTTTGGTTGCCTGCATCAGAAAACGAGCCACATTTGGCCCAATGTTTGGTTGCACTGTTTTTCTGATTTCGGCTCTGCAAAACCGACCTCCCCTTGTTTGGCAGCGTGAAGAACACACAGAAAGAGTGATAGAGTCACCCTATTCAAATTTGGTGAGGTTACCAGGCAATGCAAAGCAAGAAAGGAGGCATAAATCATCTACTTAATACTGACTAACCATTGATTTCGTCAGGGGAACACACCCACTGACCCAAAATAGGGTTCCATACTTACACCCCACAAGCTTAACTACAGCTAGGGTTAAAGAGTTTGGTTACAGGTGCAATCTGTGCACCTGATAAGTACTTACACCAGGGGAACACTCCCCTGGCATCAAAACATGAAGAGCATACAAAACAACTGCTCTTCAAGCAAGTCACAGTGAACTAAGAACTCACTTGCCATGAACTGGACAGACGAAGGCCTCCTCAGTGGAGCTGATGAACCTAAAGAGCTTCACCTTGAAGCCGTCGCCGACGAACTTGAAGACGAGGACATCTCCGGTGTCCAGCTTGATCTCCTTGGCGAAGTCTTCCCATCCTTTGAAGATGACAAGGTGGTCTTCGAACCACCTGAGCTGGACGAAGTACTCACAGCACTTGGTGGTGCGGAGTGGAATGCAAAGCTTCGGCTCCTTGCCGTCCTTCACCTTGGGCTTCTTCAGCTTCCACTTCTCCACCACCAGCTTCTGGATGTCAGGCGGGAAGACGATCGACTGAAGATCATCATGCTTCACCTGCAGGAAGAAACGCCGGGGAACGACACCATCAGAACAGTATCCCAACTTTGGTGCACGACCCATGCCCCGTTCCCCTTTGAGCTTCTTGTCCTTCATCTCCTTCACCGCCAAGGCCAGACCTGGCACATGAGGCCTTGCCACATTTTGGTGGACGATGCAGTCAGTTAGAGGAGATGGAAGCTCCACTGTTGTCCTGCATTGGGTGTGCCAGTCCTGCAATGCAAGATCATACGTTCAGGCAATGCAATGCACATGCACATGGACATGGACATGAGCTAATGTGCAATGCAACTTCATGAAGTGCAGGCAATGCACATGAACATGGACAATGTGCAATGCAAAATGATACATCAAGTACTATGTGCAATGCAACTTCATGAATTGGAGGCAATGCACATGAACATGGACAGAAACTCTTAACCCTAGCTGATGAACCTGATGAACCAGAAACATGTGATGAACTCACTTGCCAAGCTTGATGAAGTGGAGGCAATGCACATGAAAATGAACATGGATTGCAGATTCACAAAGAAATTGACTAAGGTACAACACATCCGCAGAACAATGAACATGCAGCACATCGGTTGACAAGGGATTGCAGATGGACAAGGGGTGGTACCACTTTTACCGCAGGGCTCTTCGAGGGGACGGCGCCGGTTGCCGAAGGTGGAGGTGGAGTGACGGTTGCCGGTGGTGGAGGACGCGCGACGGTTCGTCGTGGAGGACGAGCGACGGTTGCCGGTGGAGCGTCGGTTGCTGGAGGAGGAGGAGGTCTTGGCGCCGCGAAGCTTGGCACCGGGTACTGGTTCGCCGGAATTTGCACCAGAAGGGGGAACCCAGGCGGCGGCCCAAGAGGCGGCGATGCTGGGGCTCGAGGAGGACGAGTCGGCGGTGGCCTCACCGCGGCGAAGCTATGCGGGGCGTCCTGGACCAGATTGGGGAATCCAATCGCCGGACCCCCGACCATCGTCACGGCGGCTGCATGCGCCGCCGCTTGGACTGCCCTTGCAGATTCGGCGAGCCTCCGCGTCTCCGAAGCCGCCATCACTGCCGGGCTTGGCCGATGCGAAATCGGCGAAGGCCTCTTCATCGGCGGGAGGAGAGCGGGGTCAATCTGCGCCGCCGCACTCCGATGACCGCCGCCGGCCCCCTTCTCGAACTCCAGCACGGCTCTCGCCACGGAGCTGCAGGATGCGCTTTGGCCGACGGGACCTCGGGCCGGCGGTGGGGGAGGGGGAGGCGGAGGAGCCGCTGCCATTGGGGTTTTCTTGGGCGGTGAGAGATAGGCGACGGGACGTGAGAGCGGTGACGGTCAGAGGCGTAGGTGCGGGGGGGTTATGGCGCGTCTCCACGCGTGCACGCGTAGCCGCTTCGCTTCTCCACCCGGCCTGGCTACCTGGAAACGGCCGATTCGGCCGTTCCTATGAGGCCTGGCCCAAGGGTGCTTTAAACACCATGCGGGCCTGTCTCCAGAAAAACGGAAAACAAACAGCAGGCATGTTTCTGCAGCCAGCGGGCCTGGCCCGGCTGGCTGCAGGCTACCAAACGCGCCCCAGATGTAGATAGCTAGTTGCAGCACACGGTCAGATCACACGGATACGATCGATAGTGCTGCTGCTGCGTGCACATCCTAGGCCGGGGACCGGGGTGATCGTCGCTGACACCTAAATTTTCTCCGGCCCCGTACGCGCGTCCGGCGCCGCGGCGCGCCCCGTGAAAACAACACGTACGGTGTCGGGGGAATACTTTCTGGATTAACCCGCGGCCCAGTGCGACTTAACTTACTCGCACGGATGAAGGCCCACTTGGGAACAAGCCCAATATTGAACCGCCATAAGGAGAAAGATCTAGAAGACAAATCCCGGAGGACGTGAAGACCAAGTAGTCTCCGAGTAGGCCTCTGTGGATGTATTCCTTATGGGGAAGTTTCCTTTTGTAACCTAGCGAGCCTCTGTGTATATAAAGAGGACTCGCAGGACTTAGAGCGGGTCAAGCTATCAAGCCCCAAACCCTAGCTCATACGGCGAGTACCAGATCGGATCGCCTCCATTGTAACACCTCGATTATCATATCAATACCAATCTAGGGTAGGCAGGAAGTAGGTCTTTTACCTCACATTGAGGGGGCCGAACCTGGGTAAATCTGTGTTGATCTTTGTTCCTGCGATCCCAAGCTCGGAGATGCTTGACTCGCGTAATCCCACACCTACGAAGTCATCCATGACACCTGACGTGACAAACCCACGACATACGGTTCTGTGACGAAAACTGGGGATGGACCCGATTTTTCTTTCTGACTTATTATTATTATTAAGTCGATTCAAATAAGACGTATCTTGTTCAAGCCAATAAATAGAGCTGAGTTATAGTTAAAGCAGCTAGTAGAAAACCGAAATGACTAAGTTAAAGTAAGCATGGAAGACCGTCGGTTGTACACACGATCGCTACAGACTAGGTCACTTGTGGCGGCCTGAATGGATGTTTGGACTGGTTCACCAGACTTGCTTCTCGCTGCGCTCGATCAAAGAAAGAGAAATCGAACAAGAGCTGCGCTCGACCAAGAAGTCATGGGGCTAGCTCGAACGATATAAAGATGGAATCAGCTGCAGGTAGGGATGGCACCCGCAGGGTATGGATAAGGGTAGAGCCACCGCATACCCTTACCCGTCGATCCCGATCTTACCCGTTACCCTTACCCATACCCGTCGATGGGTACAAATTTTTGCCATACCCGTCACCCGACAGGGTAGGTGGGTCCCCGCGGGTAAAAATACCCATGTTCAAAATACGTCAAATTAAGCAAAAAATAGTCGTAAAAACAACACATAGCTCACCTAGAATAGATCTATTTGCTGTTTTGCTCTATATGGAGTCAAGACGTGATCACGTGAATTGGATAGATTGGATATGATATTATGAGTAACTAATTCATCGGTATTGTGAGATAGTCACCAGGTGGTCCGTCATCCATGGAGGGTGTAGCGAGCAATCCCTGCATGTATATGTCACGCAACATACATTATATGTGAATTATAATCGTATCCTCATGCATAGACCCTACTCATGCATTTGTGCGTGAAGTTAAGACTCACTTGTCAAATATTAGATGGGTACATGGGTACACGGGCTATACGATCCCATACCCGTACCCTCTCTACCCGATGACTTCGATATTTTTCCATTTACGTATCCATGGGTAATTGTTTCACCGGCGAGAAACGCCCACGCCGGTAACCTCACGCCAGTGCTATTTTGGATCACCGGCGAGCGCGAGGCCACGCCGATGATCGTTTGGAATCACCGGCTTGCGTGAGGCCACGCCAGTGACGTATTGAGATTACTGGCGTGTGTGGTCCCGCTGGTGGCGTATTGGTTTTACCGGCGTGTAATTAAGGTCACGCCAGTGATTAATTTTCGGAAATTCAAAAAAAAAATGAATTCAATATACTGCAATTACCAAAAAATACATGAAAACAGAAACGTTCACAGAAATAGCAGTGGCTACGCCACCCAACAGACATATATGAGTTCCATCAACAAAGTTCTTATTGTTCATCAATCTAGTTAACTTATTTGCAACTAGTAGCATCAGCTCTCAAATGTCATCCTCGTCAGAATCAGAACGGGGGTAGTCGGGGTGCTTATACATGAAGTAGACATCCTCAGTACCATGGTCGAGGAAGAAGCTGCACCTCTCACCAGTTTCCATTTCATAGTACTCAGCAAGTGTACTCCAAGCAGCGCCACTGAAATACGTCCGGCCCGCCGTGTTCGTGCACTGAACTATGAACGTCCGGGTAGGCACCGTCATCTGGGCCAAGGTGACCTCAAATGTCCTGTGATCGGTAATGGGAACGCCCACATGCTCCAAGAAGCCACGTCTAGCCCTGCACGGGATGTTCTGAGAAAAAACAACAATTGAACATTAGCACATGGAATAGATATGTTTAGTACTATCACAAAAAAAGTAGGCTCATAACATGGCGAATGTAAACATACCATTCTAGTTTCGACATCCTCTCGCAGAATTATGGTAAACTTCCTATTCATGCAACAGGGATAGCCACAAGCAATACACAGATTCAACGGATTCATTTCTTGCATATTATACATATAACAGACAAATCATTAAAAGAATGCATTATTCAAGAAAACACAACTATAATTAGACAAGAAAAATAATTGTGCCTCATACTTACATTGGCCACACAAATATCAGGGATGGTGCAAGCGAGTCAAGTAGGATGCACAAGATGTGTATTCGTGCATATCACAAGGCTCACTAGCACCACCCCAAGATAGTGTCGCAATATTTTAATCATCGGCATTGTGAAAAAGAGGAAACTAAAAATATATTTTAAATTTCTGCCTCATACTTAGATTGGACACACACAAATTCAGGGATGGTGCGAGCGAGCCAAGTAGGATGCACAAGATGTGTATTTGTGCATATCACAAGGCTCGCTTGCACCACCCTCAGGATCACATAGTGCCACAAGATATTAATCATCGGCTGTCTCCGCTGTCGACCACCGTGAAGGAGAATAAGGGAGGCGAGGAGAACAAAAGGTCTGGTACACACTCAGCCAAAACTCTTTGCGGAACAGTGCCAAAATACACTGCGCGAGGGTGACTCTGCAAAAATGGCCGAATCGGCCGTTCCTCCAGGGTCTGGCCCAAGTGTGTTTTAAGTTTCGTGCGGGCACAACTAAACAGGCCAAAAGTTGGACCGAACGGTGGAAAACGAAGGCATGCAGAAACCAATCACGCGCTTGACCAATGGTGGCGGTGACAGTTACAAAGCTCGACAGATTGAGACGCGCGGAGAGTGGGAGAGCGTGAGGGTGACAGTATCAGTATGGTTGCTAGCTCGCTCGCTCGATCGGGTACGTGAAGTCGATCGATGGTCTGTGAGCTGCTGCTCTCTAGAGAGTGAACGATCGACCGGCTTCAGTTCAGGTCGACATGGCCAATTGCCGGCCTTGCAAATCGACCAGAACTTGCAGATGTTCTGTGGCGGCCTGAATGGATGTTTGGACTGGTTCACCAGACTTGCTTCTCGCTGCGCTCGATCAAAGAAAGAGAAATCGAACAAGAGCTGCGCTCGACCAAGAAGTCATGGGGCTAGCTCGAACGATATAAAGATGGAATCAACTGCAGGTAGGGATGGCACCCGCAGGGTATGGGTAAGGGTTGAGCCACCCCATACCCTTACCCGTCGATCCCGATCTTACCCGTTACCCTTACCCATACCCGTCAATGGGTACAACTTTTTGCCATACCCGTCACCCGACAGGGTAGGTGGGTACCCGCGGGTAAAAATACCCATGTTTAAAATACATCAAATTAAGCAAAAAATAGTCGTAAAAACAGCACATAGCTCACCTAGAATAGATCTATTTGCTGTTTTGCTCTATATGGAGTCAAGACGTGATCACGTGAATTGGATAGATTGGATATGATATTATGAATAACTAATTCATCGGTATTGTGAGATAGTCACCAGGTGGTCCGTCATCCATGGAGAGTGTAGCGAGCAATCCCTGCATGTATATGTCACGCAACATACATTATATGTGAATTATAATCGTATCCTCATGCATAGACCCTACTCGTGCATTTGTGCATGAAGTTAAGACTCACTTGTCAAATATTAGATGGGTACATGGGTACACGGGCTATACGATCCCATACCCGTACCCTCTCTACCCGATGGCTTTGATATTTTTCCATTTACGTATCCATGGGTAATTGTTTCACTACAAGGAAAAGCCTTATTACCGGCGTGGCGTTTTTGGGATCACCGGCGAGAAACGCCCACGCCGGTAACCTCACGCCAGTGCTATTTTGGATCACTAGTGGAAAAATGGCAATCCGTTTGGCCCTTTAGTACCGGTTCCCTTACGAACCGGTACTAATGGGGTCGATTTTTCGCTTTTCCAACGGCTCAGCCCCCCTCCCGGTTCGGGAGGGACCTTTAGTCCCGGTTCCAGCCACGAACCGGGACTAAAGGGTCACCGCGTGCGGCCGCAGAGACGCGGCCCAGCGCGACAAGCATTAGTCTCGGTTCGGGGCATGAACCGGGACTAAAATTCAAACCTTTTGTCTCCCGCGCGCCGTCGTGCGCTTTAGAAGTTGATCAGCCCGCCGCCGTATTGATGGTCCTTGGAAGACGATCAGCGCCCGACGCGATTTTAATCCATGGCGGCGGCCCTCCGGCCTCCCCTGCCCGCCGGCTGGCCTCCCTCTCTGCCCTATATAAAGCAACACTAATCTTGGCCTTAAGCACACAATCTCTCTCTAATCTCCTTGCAAAAATTCTCTCTCGATCCCTCTCCTTCTATTCCAATGGAGCCACTCGCGCGCGTACCTCCGTCTCGGTTGTACTACTTCATCAAGGAGGATATGCACTTCAAGGTATGGGTCACCCTCCGTGCATATCGCGTGGAGAGGTGGATCCGCGACGTGAAGAAGTTCTTCCTCGACGCCGCACCGATCAAGTGCGTTGGACTCGACTGTGACTTCACCGACCCTCTCCCGGGTCGACAGAGGGATCTTCCACCCGAGAAAAGGCAGCGCGCCGCCGTCCTTCAACTCTCGGTGGCGTCCGAGACTCTTGTCTTCCAGATCTGCAAGGCTGATCGGGTGCCGCAGCTTCTCGTGGATTTCTTAGGTGACAAGACCATCAAGTTCTACGGCGTGGATATCCACAATGACTTGCGGAGGCTGCGCTACTATGGAATTGAAATTCCGTCCGCGGTCGACCTCCAGAGAGATAGGCGGAACCCAACCGGCAATCCTACTCCGAGTCTCGTTGCTCTCTCCAATGCAATCATTGGGACAAACCTAGAAAAGAAGAAGAACAACAAAAAGAAGGACAAGGACGACGACGAAGAAGAAGCCCTCCGGATTCGCGGATGGGGCAACGTTCCATTGAGCTATGATCAAGTCGAGTATACCGCTCTTGACGCTTGCCTCGGCTTCGAGATTGCGCGGAAGTGGGATATTCTACGTGGCTACAATACCAAAGGCGATCGTCTTATTGTCGTTGATGAGTAGACTAGCTATATAGCGATGTGTGTGTGCCGTTGTGTCTTCTCTCATGTATTCGGTCAATTCGGTCCATTCGGTTACCTAAAAAGTAATGACCGAAATATTTGGATTCCTAACATTTTTCCGATCGATTCATACATATTATTTTTCGAATTTCGATTTACCGGTATAAAGATATGGATATTTCCATATTAAATTGAAAATGACAATAACAATGTAAATTTATTTTTTTGTTATTTGAATTCAAACTATTAGTACATAATAATTAATGTTTATGTTAAGATAGGTTTGGACTTCAAAAAAATAATATGATTATCTACGAATAACAAAAAAATGAATTAATAAATACTATTACATAATCATTAAATATTTATGCAAAAGATGATATGGACACAATATTTAGATTCCTATCATTTTTCTGATCCATTTATACATTTTATTTGTCGAATTACGATTTACGGTTTTAAAGATATGAATGCACCCATTTTTCTGATTATTTGTCGAATTACGATTCACGATTTATTATTTGTCGACATTTTAGTCCCATTTCGTGCCACGAACCGGGACTAAAGGTTCTGACAGAATCTGAGGCGCTGGGCCCGACTCAGATGGACCTTTAGTCCCGGTTCGTGCCACGAACCGGGACTAAAGTGTCCCGTATATCATCTTCCGCCCCCGAGCCGGCCATGGCCATTTCTGAGCTCGAGTTTCATCTCCATTTTTCTTCACCCGAGCTCGATTTCGTCCCCATTTTTTCCGCCATTTTTCAAGATTGACGGCGCTAGCTGCATCAAGGGTTAGCAACTGCAAACTATTTCTTCCGGCGCTCGTTTTGTTAGTTGTTTAGCTCATTTCATATTTCTAGTGCTAGCTAGGTGTTTGATGAAATGTCTAAGTTAGGGATTTCATTTGTTTTATATGCAATTTGAGCTCAAACTAAATTATGATTTGTAGGTTTTAGTGTCGTCCCGTCCCCGTCCTCACCGCCGTCGATAGCCCGCGCCGTCCCGTCATCTCGGTTAGCCTCTTTTTTTATCTTTTATTTTAATTTTTTTTACTTGTATGATTTAAATGCATAGTTATTTCTTGTATAATTTTCTTATGTTTTTTTTATATGTATAATGTCATGGTTTTGATATCCGTCCCCGTCGGCCCTCGTCCGGTCTATGATTCGGATGTGGTATATTTTTATAACTATTTGTTATATTTCGTGTTTATCACAATCATGTCGACCAACTTGACATAGATATATTTTTATCTAGGAGGTAGTTGAACCGGAAATTCCAACCGACCCTATTATCGAGTTTTTTTGAAAAAGAAAACAATGATTTGAAAGAAAAGTTGAAAAGAAGTGAAGATCTTCGTCTCCAATGCTTAGAAGAGAAGATGAAATTGGAGTTCAAGTTTGCCGACGTCGTCGATGATTACGAGATGAAGATGGAGGCAATGCGCTTGGATCACGAGATCAAGATGAATGCAATGCGCTTGAAGCTTAAAAAGATTAGAAAATATGCCATTAGTCAAGAGCCTTGGTATCATTATGCTGTTGGTTCAATAATTACCTTAGTTGCGATTCTGATCGCATTTGTTGTTGGATTTAAATTCTTTAGATAGTTGTATGTTAGTTTCAATTGATGTATGTTTATGAGAACTATGTATTAGATTTGGTCACTACTCTACTTTGCTTGATGAACTTGTATTAATTAATTTGGTCACTTATCTATTCATGATCGATGTAGTATATATATAATGGTTTTTGATATACTTATATAATGCAGATGAGACGACAATGGATGTACGGTGACCGACGCTGTCCCGAGTTCATTAATGGCATGCATGATTTTCTCCGTGTGGCTGAGACAAACAAGCGGACGAATGGTTTTATATGTTGTCCATGCAGTGTCTGTAAGAATATGAGGGATCACCCTAACTCAAAAGTCCTTCACGTCCACCTGTTGCAGAATGGTTTCATGCTTGGTTATTATTGTTGGACCAAGCACGGAGAAAGAGGGGTTATAATGGAAGACAATGAAGAAGAAGAGGATAATGACAACTATCCTATGTTCGATGAACACGGTGATAGGGAAGACAAAGTTGAAGAAGATCCCATTGTTGATGAACCCGACGATGATCTTCGTCGGGCCATTCGTGATGCACAAATGGACTGTGGAAGTGAAAACGAGAGGTTGAAGTTGGAGCGCATGTTAGCTGATCACACCAAATTGCTGTATCCAAATTGCGAAAATGGCCAGAAAAAGTTGGGTAGCACACTGGAATTGCTACAATGGAAGGCAGAGAATGGTACTTCTGACAAGGGATTTGAAAATTGGCTGAAAATATTTAAGAAGATGCTTCCAAAGGATAACGAATTGCCCTCTAGTACGTACGAAGCAAAGAAGGTGGTCTGCCCTCTAGGATTAGAGGTGCAGAAGATACATGCATGCATTAATGACTGCATCCTCCACCGCGGTGAGTACAAAAATTTGAATGCTTGTCCTGTATGCGGTGCATTGCGGTATAAGATTGGGCGAGATGACCCTGGTGATGTTGAGGGCGAGCACGGTTGTCCAAGGAAGAGGGTTCCTACCAAGGTGATGTGGTATGCTCCTATAATACCACGGTTGAAACGTTTGTTTCAAAACAAAGAGCATGCCAAGTTGTTGCGATGGCACAAAGAAGACCGTAAGAAAGACTTGATGTTGAGACACCCCGCTGATGGGTCCCAGTGGAGAAAAATCGACAGAGAGTTCCCGACATTTGCAGATGACGCAAGGAACTTAAGATTTGGTCTAAGTACAGATGGCTTTAATCCTTTTGGAGAGCAGAGCTCCAGTCATAGCACTTGGCCTGTGACTCTATGTATCTATAACCTTCCTCCTTGGCTGTGCATGAAGCGAAAGTTCATTATGATGCCAGTGCTCATCCAAGGCCCGAAGCAACCTGGCAACGACATTGATGTATACCTGAGGCCATTGGTTGAAAAACTTTTACAGTTGTGGCGTGAAAAAGGTGTGCGTGTGTGGGATGAGCACAAACAAGAGGAATTTGACCTATGAGCGCTGTTGTTTGTAACCATCAATGATTGGCCTGCTCTTAGTAACATTTCAGGACAGTCAAACAAGGGATACAATGCATGCACACTGTTTAGGTGAGACTGAAAGTATACATTTAGTTAACAAGAATGTGTAACTGGGGCATCGTCGATTTCTTGTACCCAACCATCGCTTAAGAAAGAAAGGCAAACATTTCAAAGGTGAGGCAGATCGTCGGCGAAGCCTACCCGCCCTTCTAGTTCTGTTATACATGATATGGTCAAGGATTTAAAAGTAATCTTTGGGAAGGGTCCTGGCGGTCTATCTGTTCCGAATGACGCTCTCAACCACGTACCCATGTGGAAGAAGAAATCTATATTTTGGGAGCTGCCCTATTCGATAATGCTAGAGGTTCACTCTGCAATCGACGTGATGCATGTGACAAAAAATCTTTGCTTGAACCTGCTAAACTTCTTGGGCGTGTATGGGAAGTCAAAAGATACACCGGAAGCAAGGCAGGCCCATCAACGTATGATGGAACGAGACGGCGCTCATTCAGAGAATCATCAAGGTCCTGCGAGCTACGCTCTTACAAAAGAAGAGAAGAAAATATTTTTTGAATGTCTTCGCAGTATGAAGGTTCCATCTGGCTTCTCGTCGAATATAAAGGGAATAATAAACATGGCAGAGCTAAAATTTCAAAACCTAAAGTCTCATGACTGCCACGTGATTATGACACAATTACTTCCGGTTCCATTGAGGGGGCTTCTACCAGAAAATGTTCGAGTACCCATTGTGAAGCTATGTGCATTTCTCAATGCAATTTCTCAGAAGGTGATCAATCCACTAACTCTACCAAGTTTACAGAAGGATGTGGTCCAATGTCTTGTCAGCTTCGAGTTGGTGTTCCCACCAACCTTTTTCAATATTATGACGCACCTCATAGTTCACCTAGTCGAAGAGATTCTCGTTCTCGGTCCTGTATTTCTACACAACATGTTCCCCTTTGAGAGGTTCATGGGAGTCTTAAAGAGGATTGTCCATGGTTACGGCGCAATCAAAAGAAAGGGACACACACGAAGAATAAGTGAACACTAGATAGGGATATTGTTGGTGATGTGTAATAATGTATTAAACCTTTTATGTAACTGTGTTCTGAAAGTTGAAACAAAACACACGGTTTCCCCTGCATACAGCCCGACGGTGGCTCGTGAGTGCCCCTTTCAGAACCACGTCGGATCGAAGTTGCCTACCTTCTCCAGTGGCCACTCTGACCGGCAAATCGGCAAATCATCGCGTGGGCGTGAGACGGCAAATCGGCCTTCGATCCAAACAGCGGCAAGACGTCTCTGATGATCTGCAACCGTCCGAACAAGTGTTGGAGATGTTGCTAATCATCAGAGATCCTTGCCGCTGCTTGGATCCGACCGAGGGGAGGGTTCACCTTCAGCCTCCGCTCTAGGAACTCCTGCCTCTCAGAAATCTTGCTCTCTGCTACCCATGTACTGCCAATGATGGATGCTATATATAGGGTCCGTGTGCTTCTTTAGTCCCGGTTGGTAACACCAACCGGGTCAAGTGGCTCACGAAGTGGTCGTGATAGTGCTGATCCAACAGCTCACAATCCCTCAAAAGAAACACACCCCTGATCCAACGCCTCACAAGCGCTTGAAAGAAACACACGATCCGTGTGTTTCTTTAGTCCCGGTTGGTAACACCAACCGGGACTAAAGGCGTCCTCCCCTAGCGCTGCCCTGGAGGTCTTTATATATTGTCGCCGACGGGGTAAACCCTAATCCACCATTCCTAGCCACGAATGCATCGTCTCCACGAGATGGATCCGCCACGCCCGCCGCAGCGCCTTCTGGACGAGGTCGAGCGTGCTCGGCAGAGCGCGCTTGGGCGCTACCACGGGAGCCTATCCCGCCGTATGCCCACGAGCCCGGCGTGGAGAGGAATGCCCTGCTACCGGCCTCCTGCTCCGGTGCCGGAGGAGGTGCGGAGGACGTACGAGCCCGCGTGGTCCGACGTCCCTGACCCCGACGAGGATGCGTACGCCGCAGGGGTGGCGTGGGGATCCGCGGCCGTACCTCCACCAGTCGCCGCTGCCCCTCCCGACGAGGAGGATGACGACGACGACGACTTCGACTGGAGCGACCATGGGGAAGAGAGCGGCGGGCCGCAGATGCAGGAGGCCCTTGAAGCCTCCTTCCGGTCCGTCCACGACGACCGTGTACAGCGAGCCAGAACTGCCTGCCAGCTCAAGGCGAAGGAGGCTTCCGAGCTGGATTGGGCGCTGAAAGACTCATCCTCCAAGGATCTTGCCCTCCGCCGCAAACGTGCGCGCGAGAACCGGGCGGCCGCGAACGGGGCTGGCTCCCCCCGCCGTTCCCCCTAATCCAACGGCCTTCGAGCCAGCAAGTCCGTTTATGTAGAATAATGTTGGTGATGTTGGTGATGTGTAATAATGTATTAAACCTTTTATGTAATGCATTCTATGGAATGTATTAAACCTTTATGTAAGGAGCATGTGTAATAATAATGAATTTGAGCTCGATGAACTGAAGTATTTTGTAGACAGAACAAAAAAAATTATGAAAGATGTACATAATTAAGTTGTTGATTGACAATTTTTTAGAGACTAATTTGAGCTGATTTGGACGATTAAATCAATAAATAGGAAAGAAAACAGAAAAAAGGAAAAGGAAACAAAAAAGAAAACAGAAAACAAAAAAAAGACCTTTAGTCGCGGTTCCAGCCACGAACCGCGACTAAAGGGTGTGGGCTGGCGCGCAAATTTGGGCAGTCCAAATTCGACCTTTAGTCGCGGTTCCAGCCACGAACCGCGACTAAAGGGTCTTTAGTCGCGGTTCGTGGCTGGAACCGCGACTAAAGGTCATTTTCGCGGTAATTTGGGTGGCCGCGGCCGAATTTTTTCGCATTCTTCCCCAAATCGAAGCTCGCTCTCCGCCTCGACGCCGCCGACGCCCCCGACGGCGAAGCCCTGCTCCGCCGCGCCGTCGATCTACCGTTCCGTCGCCGTGCCCTCCCCTGCCTCGCGCTGCCGTGCCGCCGCCGCCGCCAGAGGTAGGTGCCTCCCCTGCCTCGCCCCTCCCCTGCACCTCCCCTGCCTCGCTGTGCTGGCGTGGCCGTGCTGGCCGTGGTCGTGCTGGCCGTGCGTGTGCGTGCGTGTCCTGGCTTAGTGAAAATGCAGTAGTGTGTGAGTGTGAGAGATGTTTGAACCACCAATTTGAACCAAATCAAATTCGGCAAATCTGACAGTTTTCAGAAAATTCAGTTTTAGGACTTAGTGAAAATTGTAAGTCCTGTTTTGTGTTAACAAGTAGCTATGTTCAACAGATGCAAACAAGAGCTTAGGAAATTCCAATTTGAGTGAGATGATTTTTATAAATCAGTACTCACCACAAATATGGATGACAATCAAGAAATGCATCCAGAAAAGGAATCTAGATAGGAAAATTAAATAGAGAGAAAAGGTATCTTTTAACTGTTTTTCTGTCTGGATATTTCATAGCAAGTTGAGAGCATGAAAACATGATTTTAAACAATCCCAAAATGAAATATCTTGGCTTTCCTGTGAAGTATAAACACAATAATCCAATACCATGACAATGATAAAAATTAAAGAACATCACAAGTCCATTAATTAAGAGTCCAAAAACAGTATAGATGCAAATTTATATTAGCAATTTTATAGATGCAAATTTATAGATGCAATTTTATAGATGCAATTTTATAGTAGCAATTTTATAGATGCAAATTTATAGATGCAATTTTATAGATGCAATTTTATAGATGCAAATTTATAGATGCAAATTTTATAGATTGCAAATTTTTGTGTAGCAATTTTATAGATGCAAATTTTATTGATTGCAGGGACATTGAGCTATGGATCCTAACTATGTGCGAGACGAGGAGAATGAAGACGAAATTATGCGAGAGATATATGAGAATGCCAATAGATATGATCCCGATGGAGAAGATGCCGGTGGAGAAGATGTCGGCGGTGGAACCGATGCCGGTGGAGAAGATGATGAGGATTTCACCTCACAATTTCTGATGGACTCTGGTGAGGGAATTGAGTCCGAAGAAAGAAGAGCCGACGAGGTATATATATTAAGGCTATTTTGTTGATCACTAGATTCATTAATTGATTTGTATTGCACTTATTAACGCATTATTTTTCTTTTAGCCCTCCGGATCGAGCAAATCTGCTAAAAAGGGAGCTCCTCGAGGCAGCACGAAAAGGATGACGAGCGATGATCCAAAGTTACCGATCTATGTAATTGCTGATAACGGCGATCCGCTCGAACCCAAAGAGAACCGCCGTAAATTTATAAATCAAGCTGGAGTTATTGTTAGGGACATGCTCCCGATCACCATACAAGAATGGCATAAGCCGGCGGCCGCAAACGACGATGACCCCTGCTATGTCCACAAGATTACAAAAGATTTGGTATATGACACACTCTTGTCACATTTTAACCTCCCGGAAGATGTCTCTGAAATCAAGAAGGAGAAACTCAAGCAGTGGACTCTCTCGAAGATGGCCGAACAATTCCGGAACTGGAAGAAAACAATATGGAAAAAATATGAAAAAAAGATCCAGATTTCAGTGGAAATTCCGGAACTGGAACACTAGTGAAGATACAAGATTACTGGCCCGCGTTTAAGGCGTATAAGAAATCGTCTACGGCTGTGGCCCGATCGGTAAAAATAAGGCAAATGCCAAGAAGAAGATATACCACCATAGGTTGGGGACAGGTGGCTACAGGTCCGCCATTCCTACGTGGTTAGCCGCTGAAGACAGACTGCTTGCTAAAGGGATCACTCCACAGACAATGGACTGGCCCGAGAGGTCCAAATTCTGGATGTTCGCATGGTGCAGTGTTGGACGAGGAAACAGGGCTGATTGTTGCACACGGAAGATGGAAGAAAAAGTAGAAACAATCCTCCCGAAGCTTATACTTGCAATAGATGAAGCTCGCCGGGGTGTGTACAAACCCGATAGAGAGGACGACGAGCTGACACGGGCCCTGGGTAATCCTGAACACGTTGGACGATTACGAGGCTGTCCCGGCGGTGTCACCGTGAAGACTGGGTTTCCGGAGTGCGCTGACAGTTATAGAAGTCGTGCAAGAAAGAAGAAGAAGGGTGAAGACCGGTTATCGGAATTGGAACTCAAGGTGCAGCAGCTCATGGAGTCACTTACTCAGCAAAGGCCGTCTCAGCAGCAGCTAGAAGATCCTCAAGCCAATGCCGACCGATCTCAGCTTAGAAGCAGCGTGGGTTCCACGCAACTACAAGTCGATGCTCACTACGCCGTGGATGATGTCACGGAGAGGACAGAATGTGAGCTACATACGCCAATGAGGAACATATCCATGAAGGTGGCAGTCGGCTATGCTTTACCAAATGAACCCGAAGCAAGCTACCATAATGGTGACATTCCAGCTGGCTATGCTCGTGTCGGGGTGGATGAAATTATGCCGGGATTTGAAACATTGTCTCTTGAGATTCCTGGAGGTGACGGTGAGGCGACATTGAGGCAACAGTGGAACAAGAAATACATCTTCTTGTCAAGGCCATCGACTCCTCCTTGTAGCAGTCCACCTCATCAGCAAAGCCCACTCCTAGACAGGGACGTCATGAGCGCGAGTCCATCTCGATCTCCGCCGCGTGAGGAATTGCCCGTTAAGTTTCTCCCGAGGAAGCGCAAGGTCGGTTCGCCGATTAGGAGGGGACCTAGAAAGCAGAAAACACCGCCGCCTCCTGAGAAGTTACCTTGTGATAAAACTGTCGAGGAAAACGCCGCCGCCGTGAAGGCCTATAATACAGCATTCTTTGCACCGAAAGTGCCCGAGCCAAAATTTACCGCTGCAATATCTCCGGAGCGCCTGGCACTTACCATCGATAACCTATATAACTCTCCACCAGCGCCGCCATCAGACTATGAGCGTTCTATTGACAAGTCATATGACGATCTGATGGAGCTCCCGCCGCCGAAAAAAGGTAAACAAGTTCCCCAGCTCGGAGAACAAGATGCACAATCGGTCCCCCCGCTCAAGGTGTTTGACGAACAAGAAATACATCGTATTGCCGCGGCCGCGCAATGTACTCCACAACAAATAGGTTCGTCAACCGATTACGCCGTCGCTGATCTAGCAAAACAATATGTTCCCGGGGAAAATTTGGTCGACGGCAGGTTATCAACAAAAATGCGTGCGTTGCATACCTGGTACAAGACAGCCGCAAAAGCGGGGAATATCAGTCTCATGGTGGGAGTTAAGGAAGAGCACTACTGCCAAGAATACGCTGTGTCCGTTGAGTTTAGCGAACTTTTTCAGTTATACAATATCCGGGCCCTCGACAAATCTATCATCAGTTCCTATTGTCTGTAAGTGATTTATTTCTGTAATTTAAGTCTTTACCTCAGCTCGTTCATTGTCTGTAATTATCCTCACTATAATCTTTTGTGCGCTATATTTTGCAGAATGAAGATGCTCGAATTGAAAAGGCAAAAAAACAAGGACTTTGGGTTCATTGACCCGGATAAACTTCATCAAGTCACCATAGAAGATCCCTTATATAACAAGGACACACCGGGGGATTTGCTAAGGTATTTCAAGCAACACCGTGACAAAAAGACTATATTTTGGGCTTACAACTTCAAGTGAGTGTTACTGTCTCTTCTACACATTATATTTTGCTCACCCGATGTTAAGTTTAACTGATGAGTTATGCATGACTGTGTATATAAACGTGTGCAGGTTCCACTATATTCTTCTCGTCATTAAAATTCACGATGGAGAAATTCATGTCCTTGACTCATTAAGGAAAAGTCCAAAAGAATACAAGACATGTTTTACAATGCTCGAAAAGTAATTTCATTTCTTATCGCCTCTTTCGTTCATTTCCTGATATCAAGTCATTAATAACTCCTTTGTTAATTTTATTTGTCGGGCAGCGTTTGGAAAGAGTTCATCAAGGAAGAACCCGGTCAATGGAAAGACAAGCTGATATGGCGTCTGAACAATGTAAGTAGTACTACGTAGGTCCACGCACCATTATCATACTTGATTATTATTTGATTGAATTCTATTCTTGTATAGTCTTGCGCGGAACAGCCACAGGGAACTGATTTCTGTGGATACTTCGTTTCCGAGTACATACATGTTCTGACCTGCGAGAAATTCGAGGGCAAAAGAAGTAAAGAAGTACGTAAACATTATTCACAACATTATTGTTTTACCATCAGTTGTGTTGAGTTTCATTCATTTGATATATATATGTATACACACACAACTCATGTATTTATTTTGATCTTATTCTTTTAAAGTTGGCAAGAAAGCGCAGCAAGCTACCATTAGAGGCCCGCTTCAAAGCAATTGCGGAGGAATTGGCGGGATTTTACCTTGCAGAGGTCATACCTGATACAGGAGAGTACTACTATAATACAAATTAGTATGCCTCCATGTAATACTGATCTGCATGTAATTAAGTACCTGGAACCGGGAAACTTGATCTTCATGTACTAATTAATTTGTTTGTGTCATCAACGTGATCTTCATGTAATTTGTATGTGTTAAATATATATGCATCAACTTCATCTTCGTGTTTTTGGCGCATCGACGTGATCCATGTACGATGGAAACCATCCGAAACCCCTAAACCCCTCCTAAAACCCTAAATCCAGAAAATTGATCGAAATAGAAAAAAAACGTAAACACACTAGTCCCGGTTCGTGTTACGAACTAGGACTAAAGGTTCCGAGCCCGCGCGGTCTGCGCCGTGGCCACGTGGGTGGGCCTCTAGTCCCGGTTCGGAAGCAACCGGAACTAAAGAGGTGGGGGCTTTAGTCCCGCTTTGTTAGTCCCGGTTGCCTAACCGGGACTAGAGGGCCTCTGGAACCGGGACTGCTGTCCCGTTTTCCACTAGTGGATCACCGGCGAGCGCGAGGCCACGCCGATGATCGTTTGGAATCACCGGCTTGCGTGAGGCCACGCCAGTGACGTATTGAGATTACTGGCGTGTGTGGTCCCCCCGGTGGCGTATTGGTTTTACCTGCGTGTAATTAAGGTCATGCCAGTGATTAATTTTCGGAAATTCAAAAAAAAATCTGAATTCAATATACTGCAATTAGCAGAAAATACATGAAAACAGAAACGTTCACAGAAATAGCAGTGGCTGCGCCACCCAACAGACATATATGAGTTCCATCAACAAAGTTCTTATTGTTCATCGATCTAGTTAACTTATTTGCAACTACTAGCATCAGCCCTCAAATGTAATCCTCGTCATAATCAGAACGGGGGTAGTCGGGGTGCTTATACATGAAGTAGACATCCTCGGTACCATGGTCGAGGAAGAAGCTGCACCTCTCACCAGTTTCCATTTCATAGTACTCAACAAGTGTACTCCAAGCAGCTCCACTGAAATACGTCCGGTCCGCCGTGTTGGTGCACTGAACTATCAACGTCCGGGTAGGCACCGTCATCTGGGCCAAGGTGACCTCAAATGTCCTGTGATCGGTAATGGGAACACCCACATGCTCCAAGAAGACACGTCTATCCCTGCACGGGATGTTCTGAGAAAAAACAACAATTGAACATTAGCACATGGAATAGATATGTTTAGCACTATCACAAAAAAAGTATGCTCATATTCTGACGAATGTAAACATACCATTGTAGTTTCGACATCCTCTCGCAGAATTACGGTAAACTTCCTATTCATGCAACAGGGATAGCCACAAGCAATACACGGATTCAACGGATTCATTTCCTGCATATTATACATATAACAGACAAATCATTAAAATAATGCATTATTCAAGAAAAGACAATTATAATTAGACAAGAAAAATAATTGTGCCTCATACTTACATTATTCACACAAATATCAGGGATGGTGCAAGCGAGTCAAGTAGGATGCACAAGATGTGTATTCGTGCATATCACAAGGCTCACTAGCACCATCCCCAAGATAGTGTGGCAATATTTTAATCATCGGCATTGTGAAAAAGAGGAAACTAAAAATATATTTTGAATTTCTGCCTCATACTTAGATTGGACACACACAAATTCCAGCCTTCCAGGGATGGTGCGAGCGAGCCAAGTAGGATGCACAAGATGTGTATTTCTGGATATCACAAGGCTCGCTTGCACCACCCCCCAGGATCACATAGTGCCACAAGATATTAATCATCGGCTGTCTCCGCTGTCGACCACCGTGAAGGAGAATAAGGGAGGTGAGGAGAACAAAAAGTCTAGTACGCACTCAGCCAAAACTCTTTGCGGAACAGTACCAAAATACACTACGCGAGGGTGACTCTGCAAAAACGGCCGAATCGGCCGTTCCTCCAGGGTTAGGCCCAAGTGTACTTTAAGTTTCGGGCGGGCCAAAAACGCGGTGCAACCCAGGCAACCAAACAGGCCAAAAGTTGGGCCGAACAGTGGAAAACGGAGGCATGCAGGAAACTAATCACGCCCTTGACCAACGGTGGCGGTGACAGTTACAGAGCTCGACAGATTGAGACGCGCGGAGAGTGGGAGAGCGTGAGGGTGACAGTATCAGTATGGTTGCTAGCTCGCTCGCTCGCTCGATCGGGTACGTGAAGTCGATCGATGGTCCGTGAGCTGCTGCTCTCTAGAGAGTGACGATCGACCGGCTTCAGTTCAGGTCGACATGGCCAATTGCCGGCCATGCAAATCGACCACCAAGAGCGCGCGAGAGCCCGAAGAGGAAACCGGCCGTTCAGATTTTCTGATTGGGTTTGTTGACATCGATCGCCGGCCGAAACCAACCACCGGCCGGAAGAAAAAGCACGTCTCCGGTTAACTTGTGGTATCTAGCATCTTCGCGGGCGCCTAGCTGCGGCTTGCTTACATTACATACGTCGGTGTGTATGATCTTGCTTAGCTAGCTAGCTAATAGCCAGTACCATCAAAATCGCGGCGCGTTTCCGGCCAACTTGTTGGTTCGTGTAAGTACGTTTTCCGGGTGTGTAGATGTTGATCTGAGAAGAAAACCGGCATCGATCGAGCTACAGGTGTAACATGTCACTCTCTGCACACGGCTACAGAGTGCTAGAGATCAGGACGACGCAGAGAGGAAGTCGGGTTCAATATGCATGGCCGGGCCATTCCTGGGCTTCCCAATCAGGCCTTATTTAACAAGGGTGTAATTTTATCCCAAAGGAGATTGTGAATGGGACAGATTTGGTGAAAAACTTTATTTCACCCTTCAAATCGCCACAGATATTATTTCACCCTAATACACTACTATGATGTAGTGGTTTTGATCTATACAAAAAAATAAGACGGTTAGTGGGGATGTCTTGGGATTATCCCGTCTAACACTAGCTTGGTAAATGGATTATAAAGGATTTTCCGGGATCCCAGGTAGTCCGTTCCAATCCTCTAAAATACACTCAAATACACTAGAAATAAAAGCAAGATCGAACAAGCATGAAAGGGAAATCTATTCGTTTTGGTCATTCACAAGGTAGTCCCATTTAGTCGTTTAGAAAATAAAAAAAACATATTTCTAAATAAATAGTTGGGATATTCTTTGCAAGTGTTGTTTACCATAGTAAGAGGCATGTTTGTGCCAAAACTGGACCCCGTTACAATAAAAATAAAATTTGAAAATGGCCATTACATTGATTATTTGGGTTGAAAGACATGAAAATTCATACCTAGAAAATCATTAGGGACAAGAGATTTGCCGCAAGGTATTGTGCGGGTATGAGACAAGCGTTGCCGGACAGACGCAATTTCTGACCTATCACACACACGGTTATAGACGAGTGTGTGATTTACAGAGCCAAAAGTTGCGGGCGGAAAGGCACTCAACACTAAGTTACCAAATATTTCGATATCGTTTTCGCACGCAATTACATTTTGATAAAGAGAGATTACAAATGTTTTTATTTCTAGGATTCAAACCTTTTATTGTGTCTAGGCTTTGTTGTGTGCAAGGCAACGTGTGCACGCATTGCGTGAATGGCGGAGATGATCTTTATATGGCTTGGCGATGTGGATGAGGAATGGGCCTCGTCTGCAACGTGTAGCAAGGGAAAGGAAAATGAATACGCAATACTCGTCGCATGAAGCCGAAAGGAAACTTGGCGTGAAAAGTAGCACACACTACAAATATTTTCCTCCTGTTTGCGATGAGGGGCAGAAGGCAAGTGCTAAGCGTCAGTCGGCTGTAGCAACCCATTGCTACAGCCACCTTCCGCACCCTCCGATTAATTTAAGTGAATCGATCATGTGCGTCCAACCAATGTAACAATAACGTTTCGTGTGTAGCAATTTTTTCTGTGCATGCAACATCTCTTGTAGCAAATTTTTTTAAAAAAATGTTGCGCCTAGCCCGATCAATGTAGCAAAAACATCCGGTCGCAACAAAAAAAATTGCGCATGTAGCACATTGTGTAGCAAAAATATTTGATCTGCAACTTGCATCGTGTAGCCAAAAACGTGTTGTAGCACTTTGAACACAACCATGTAGCAAAAACCAACAACATAGGCAACAAATCCAAATTTGGTTGTAGCAAAACATCAGTAAAACATCAATTTTGCAGAAATCATTGTAGCATTTAGCTCGTGTTTACACAACAAAAGCTATACACTCATGTAGCAAATCACAATACCTCTTGAAACATCGACAAAAATCCCCAAAAGCTGACCTTCGCCATGGACAATGGAGGCGCCGCCTGCCCCGATACAAGCACATGTCAGCCACAGATTCCCCACAACGGAGGTCTCTCGGCGTCAGATCGGGTGAATCCCAGACCAATCCACTTCGGGGCGTCCCTCTTCTTCGAGTCCGGTGACTTGTGGGGGTTCACCATCTATGGAGAGCTCTGCCACGTCTTCCCCCATGGATCCCGAGCCCCCACAGGAGGAACCGTCGGCGGAGCGCGGCACGTTGAGGAGCAGCACCTGCTGGGCGCGAGGGAGGAGCTCGTGGCGGAGGAGAGGCTCGTCTCCGGGGCTGGGGCTTGGGGGAGGAGGTCGCCGACGTGTCTTCCGTGCGGGGGAGGCAGGCGGCAGGTTCGCTGGAGGTCGAGTGGGTGGTGCGGAGGAGAGGGAAGGATGAAAGGACGAGGCGGAGGGGATGGTCGTACGCGTGAGTCGACCCGACTGTAGGAGCAGTCGGTTGTAGAATACTCCCTCCGTTCCACAATATAAGATGTTCTAGCTAGCTCACATGTTGGGTAGGTGCAAACCCAAATGAATATACATACACCCTAAAACATGTCCACATATATGTAGATATATGTGAATGTGGACAAAAGATAAAACATCTTATATTTTAGGAATGGAGGGAGTAGCTTTTTTCGGGGCAGAATCACACATGCTTGTTTTTTGCCAAGGGTAGTAAAAATATCATTCATAGTTTATTTAAGAAAATTGTGCGGTATTTCTCCCATGATTCACTAGAAGAAAACCTATACGATCTATTGGACATCACATCATATCACATACGGTTGGAACATATGCACACTTACGATTTATCGCATCGCACACACCCATTTTAAATGACCCGACCCGTACTTTAAGTCACAATTTTAGTACTACCTCCGGTTGGAATTGGTTGTCGCGGAAACAACTCAAAGTAGTACAAATTCATACAGTGCTCGCGTCAATCAATACCGATCAGAGGGAGTAATTTTCTTTCCGTGGATCGGAAACCTCAAGTCTTCTACGCAGCAGTTCTGGCCTGACAGCGTCACACTGTCAAAAATCAGCATAATAGCCAATCTGAGTAGCTGATGACTTACATGTAGTATATTATTTTTGCAAGGGACCTACATGTATACTCTGTACTAGGAGTACACAATATGAGCAGGAGAACATTCATCAATTATGTATGCTAGCTAGTCGCGACGTCGGGATTGCCAGATTTTGTTCCTCGGGCAGGATGAGGCACGCGATATTAATATACGTGAGCTGCGTGTCAGGTGTCACCAAAGATCTTATGTAGTGCAGGATCCTGTTGTGTCGGTGTACCCTAAAACTAATAGCAAGATATGGTTCGGTTTTCTCTATGTATTGCAGAGACAGCAGGAGAGAGATTCGACAGCTGGTACGCTAACATCCGCCGCAATACGCCCGCGTCACCACTGCTCCATCAATTGCAAGATTTTTAGTATCAAAAAAATTTTTGCAAGATTTTTATTGGTGGGACCATGCTACCCTGTCTGACTAAGTACCATGCATGGCAATCTAGCAAAGTAGAGATCCCATGTCTAGCCAAAGAAGTCGAGAATTGATACACTTGGAGTACAAGTTTGTTTCTAAGGGCATGCACAGTGGTGGCAAAATATGACATTTTTTTAGTATTCCACGTCATACGGAGAAGACAATAAAAAATTACTATAGAATGGACTATCTTTTCTAAAGAAAACATTAGTAGAACAAGTGTAAGGAAATGAAGACATAGTATAATCGGAAATCAGTCTCCTCTCTCTTCATTCTTTCTCCACCAGCACATAATCTTTTTATGCCGAAACTCTAAGGAAACCCGACGTCAACTTATTGTACATGGGCTAAGTCGACTACCTTAACTGAGCATGATTCTTCTTTTTTTTGCGGGGAATATGGGAGTTTATTCAATAATCATAGGGTTTCTACTAATACATGAGAAATTAAAAAGGCAGGGGCATCATGCAGTCAGCAAACTCTACTAAAGAGGAGGATTACCAGACCATAAACTCACTAGTGAGATATTCCGGTCTCTTTGCTTAGTACCTTGGGCTCTGCACATTGTAGTAAGGACAATATAGCTGCAGCCAACAGGTGAATGGGCTCGATACTTGCATATACCAGAGAACATTTTTTCGTCGGAAACCTATATCATTCCGACGTAGTCCAATAGATTAAAAAGTAAACAACCACGGTGCCAACAAAAATCAGTCTAATCACTAATCCTCTCTGATGACCACTAGTCAAATGTGGTATAACGAGTGGTAAAACCATCATTAAACGGATATTTTTAGACTGTCTATTCCTTACAGTGCAAGGTCAAAAAATGTGAGTGTTTTTCTGGTAGGGAGCAAAAATCTGAGTCATGTTGCACCCGTGTGATAATGTTAATACTTAATGTACAGCCTGTCATGCATTGCGCTCTATGTTTTTTGAAATGAGGTAAAAGATTTACGTTTTCACTGATATAGCAGAAAAGAGTTGGTCAGTTTATAAGCGAAACTGGCTGAAAACCGATACAACACAAAAACACACCACGCTGGTCCCGAGGCTGCGCCCCCCACACGAGTCGACGACCAAGTCGCCCTAACAACCGAAGCCGACACCTAAACACCTCAACGCAACACGGCGGAGACGAACATCCGGAGCCACCGCTCCCACATCCACGCCGGCCCGAGGTCATGCCCCCTGACAAGGATATACATCTCGGGTACCCTACCGTGAGGGTACCTGGTGCACGTGGCGGCTAAGGCCCAGTAGCGAAGAGCCTACACGAAGCCCAAGACAAGAGGCCAAAGAAGATGGAGTATCCTCCAAGATTAGACATAGGCATAGTTGGTTTAGACTTTCCTTACGTGTAAACTAGGTCGGTTATGAACTCCCGAGACCCAGCCTATTTAAAGGCTGGGAGGGGTGCCGATCCGGACCAAGCGATACTCGAACCACCAAAAGCCCTAGCGAGATCGACATCTTGCCGGAGCTCTCCTTGTAACCGCATAATCTCACACAATCAATACCAGACAAGCAGGAAGTAGGGTCTTTACCTCCACCCGAGGGGTCTGAACCTGGGTAAATCTTTGCCTCTGCTTGTCAGCCGACGAAACTACCAGTACTACCACGTTCTCTCCCCATAATCTCAACCCTAGGTCCTTAACCATGGGATTTGATGAGTGTACCCCTCGTCAATTGGCGCCGTCTGTGGGAAAGAATAGTGCTGGACTCACGGTTTCTTCGGTTCCATCGAAAAACGGCGACTCGCCGATCGGATCTACAAACGGCAACTCGCCGGCTGCATCGACAAACCAGAACTCGCCGACTCAGGCGGCACACGGCAACTCGCCGACTCACTCGACAAACGGCAGCACGCCAGCTTCACCTGCAAAAAGCACATCAGATCCTCTGATGGATTTCGAGCCACACTCGCCAGAATTCCAGGAGACGTTCGCCGATCTCGAGTCAGGTTTGGGTTTAACCGTTGGTTCGTTCAATTTTTTCGTCAACAAGCTTGGTGTGCAGGACTTGACAGATCCACGCCAACTCGCGACTTCCGCACCCGAGGCTCCATCGGTTGCGGCTCCTTCGACTGCGGATCCATCAACTGCGTCCATACCATCGTCGATCCTCCAAGCTTGCTCGTCTGCAACAACCATGTCGACTCGAGAGATCAACGAGCTCATTGAAGAACTCCAAGGTGAGGAGGCCGAATCAGCATACCGCACAAACGATCCCGAGCTCGATCTCCCATTCGAGGATAGTTTCGACTGCGGGATCTCCCTCAGCGACTTCGACGGCCTGAAACTCATATCGACAACCACGTCGACTCCGAGATCTGCACCAACAACCTCGACTTCGAGATTCATAACAACTTCGCCGACGCCGAGATGAGCATAGGCGATGAAGACATCGACAGCGAGATCCGTCCAGACGAACCACTCGATGGGCATATCGACTCCGACATGAGCCTCGATGAAGACGTCGAGTCCATGATGGGACTCGAAACACATACACATACCCTCGGGTGATACCCCAGCAGGTCTACGTTGCCTTCGCCGCAGAATCATCTGATGCTGCGGCCAGTCGCAGGCCTACAGAGTTTCCGTGCACGGTTACTATGCCGGATGGAGTCACAAATCTCACAATTACTGCTGAGATGGCAGCAAAAGCAGATAAAGTCATCAAGGAGTGCACAATGATGCCAGCAGACGCAACACGGGAGGAGATGTTGACCTTCCAGTACTTCAACTGGCAGGAATCACTTCGACTGCAGCAGATCAGAGCAACACTCGAAGAACGTAAAAAGCAAGCTAGCTTGTCGAGTGCGCGAAGAAGACAACTTTCCTTAAGCTCCACCGGGCGAGCAGACACAAGACCCAGATCAAGGCTGTCACACCTCGCGACGAGAGGGCGGCGCTCACCCACAACCTAGGCAACTCTTTCATGACATACGACGAGAGGGAGTGCCAGTACCCAAAACAGCTGCGGGTGCTCTCTTTACCGCTGCAGCATACCTAGAGGCAATCAAGCCTCCAGCTGATGACCCCAATGCAAAACTACATCGCCAACAGATCAAATCACTCGCCTTAGCGGCGAAGGCCATACGCCAAATCCCAAAACTCCAGGAGGGAGTCGAGATCGTGCCATAGTAGACACGCATCGTGAAAAACATAATCGCAGTGGTCGCCGTCACCACTCGAAGGAAAGAAGCGGCTCACGTCGGCGCAGGTCCAGAAGCAGATCACGCAGATCTTACAGTAGCGACTCATACTCTGATCGGAGCCTGAGCCACACGGAGCTCTGTGCTTCACTCGACGCGTCCGCGAGACACGGATGCCCAAAGGGTTCAAACTCACATCTGAACAGCCCAAGTACACGGGTCGACAGGAACCTTCGGGTGGCTGGAAGACTACAGGCTGGCTGTCGCGTGCCAGCGAGGCACAAATATCACACCATGCAATACATACGACTCATGCTCGAAGGCACAGCCCGCGACTGGCTCAAGGCTTACCTCCATCAACATACGACTCGTGGGATCACTTCCGCACAGACTTCATCAAAAACTTCGAGCCTCTATGTGAGCGCCCAAAAACGTTCGAAGAGCTGCGAGCTTGCGTTCAACGATCAGACGAAACGTTGAGGTCATACATCAGACGATGGACTGAGATACGCAACTCAGTTGGAGTAATTTCAGAAGATATGGCCATGGATGCTTTCATCATGGGCCTCGCCAGGCGAGACTTCAAAGAAGCACTTGGTCGCCAAAAGCCAACCTCTGTGGCTAACCTCCTAAAGATCGCGACTGAGTGGGCAGACGGAGAAGACATGGCGCGCACCACACACGGGTCCTCACCCCGTGACAATCATGAAAGCGGCAGTCGAAGCCGCAGAGACTCATACAGAGACGACCGGAGGCGCAAACGTTCAAAACGTCACTACGACGACGACAGACCCAAATTCATGGCGGCTGGATTCTCCACACCCCGCAATGACCAAGACAGAAGCGACCGACGGTCAGAAGATCGACGGGACAGTCGAGATGATCGCTGGGACAGTCGAGACCGCGGCCAACGCAGCGACAGCTACAAAAAGAAAGACTGGCGCAAGTCGCGCTCCGGCGCACAAAACGAGCGATCATTCGATGACAAGATGGATGCTGATTGCAGATTCCACCTGTACAAGGGGAAGATGGAAAATTGCGCTCCAATCACTCGATGAGAAACTGCAGAGAATTCGACCAACTAGCGTCTGAATACGTGCAACTCAGAAAGGCAACAGCCGCACACGCACCCGCGCCCGCACGTGTGCCTCAGCCAAACAATGTGCCTGTCCTGATGGCGCCACCCCCACCACCACAGCCTGCCGCAGGCGGAAACATCGCGGGTGCCATACATCCTGTACCTCGGGTGGATGAACCTCAGTACCCTCCACCCCAAGGGCAGATGTACATGATACAGAAAGGCCTTCCAACAGGGAGCAAAAACTTCGCACTCGACAAGTAAACATGGCGGTCATGTCACCTCCTGCGTGACTGAATTCTTGAAGGGATCCGAAACTGCAATAAGCTTCAGCAGAGAGGACCACCCACCATCGGTCGTTCGTCCAGGGCACTCAGCTCTGGTACTCGACGCACAAATTGGATGCTACGCCATGTCCAAGGTCTTCATGGATGGTGGCAGCGGCATAAACATCATCTTCGCAGATACGCTCCGCAAAATGAACAGGTCAGTCGAAAACCTGCCAAGATCTTCAAATACCTTTCACGGTATCGTCCCAGGCAAAGCAATAAGCCCAGAAGGCACCATACAACTCGACGTAACGTTCGGGAACAAGAGCCACTTCAGGACAGAGTCGATTGAGTTCGAAGTTGTCGACTGGAAATCACAATACCACGCTATACTTGGACTCCCGACGTTCGCTCGATTCATGGCGGTGCCACACTACGCATACCTCCAGTTAAAAATGCCTGGACCAAAAGGAGTAATCACAGTCAAGGGAAACTTCCAAAAGTCTGATTCTTGCGACCGAGAGTTTAGCAAAATCTCTGAGATGTTCGGCATGGAAGCAACACTCGCCGATCTAGCGGTCTCCAATGATCGAACACTTATGCCGGAACACAAGAAGGTGACAGTCGACAGAGCATTCAATGCCACCAATGACACAAGGTCGCATCAGGTGCACCCGACTGACCCGACCAAGACAGTCAATGTCTCGTCGAGTCTGCCTATCGCATAGGAAAGCGCGCTCGTCGAATTCCTCCGTGAGAACTGGGATATATTTGCGTGGTGTCCAGCCGACATGCCAGGTATTCCCAGGGAATTCGCCGAGCACTCTCTCCAGTTATTTCCAGATGCTAAACCAGTCAAGCAAACAATGCGCCGCATATCCGGCCCAAAAAGAACTGCAGTCGAAGCCGAAGTCGACAGACTACTCGCAGCAGGTTTCATCAGAGAAATCAAGAAATCACAATGGGTGGCCAACCCCGTACTTGTAGAGAAGAAGCACACAGATATCCTTCGGATGTGCGTAGATTTTACAGCACTCAATAAATGCTGTCCAAAGGATCACTTTCCACTACCTCGAATCGACCAGATCGTCGACTCCACCGCCGGGTGCGCTCGCTTGTCCTTCCTGGATGCTTACTCGGGTTACCACCAGATAAGGATGAAGGAAGAGGATGAAGAGAAAACGGCGTTCATAACCCCACTCGGGGTCTACTGCTACACAACCATGCCCTTCGGGCTCAAGAACGCAGGCGCAACCTACCAGCGCATGATGCAAGATTGCCTCAAGAAGCAAATTGGGCGAAACGTTCGCAAACCTCAAACGCTTCCACATCAAGCTCAACCCGAAGAAGTGCACGTTCGGCGTACCAGCCGGGCAGCTCCTGGGGTATCTAGTCTCGGCTCGTGGAATCGAGGCGGACCCGGAGAAAATACAGGCCATCTTGACGATGCAAAGGCCTTCAAAGCTCCATGACGTGCAAAAGCTAGCGGGTCGAGTGGCAGCACTCAGTCGATTCATCAGCAAACTAGGCGAAAAAGCGCTCCCGTTCTATCAACTGATGAAGAAAGCAGACAAATTCGAGTGGACACCAGAAGCCGAAGCAGCTTTCACGGACCTCAAGCGAGTCCTCACAAGCCCTCCAATCCTCGTCGCACCAAGGGAACGCGAGCCACTATACCTATATGTCTCCGCAACTAACAGGGTGGTGAGCACCGTACTGGTGGTCGAACGCAGGGAGGAGGGACATGCCCAAAGCATACAACATCCAGTCTATTACTTGAGTGAAGTGCTCTCCATATCAAAGCAGCGGTACCCGCACTATCAAAAGCTGGCCTACGCCGTGTTCATGTCCTCAAGGAAGCTGACGCATTACTTCACAGAGTACCCGATCACTGTAATCAGCACCTCAGGGATCGGGGACATCCTTACAAACCCCAACGCAACAGGGCGAGTCGCAAAATGGCTCATCGAGCTAGCACCACGAGATATCAAGTATGATTACCCGAAGGCCATCAAAGCACAAGTCTTATCTGACTTCCATACCGAGTGGATCGAAGCTCAATTACCAGGAGCACCAGATGTGTCTAACTCATGGACTATGTACTTCGACGGCTCAAAAAAAAACGAAGGCGCAGGAGCAGGTGTCATCCTCATATCACCAAAAGGCGACAAGTTTCGCTATATCCTGCAGATGGAATTCGAGTTCCCATCCAATAATGAAGCTGAGTACGAGGCCCTGATCCATGGCATGCGGATGGCCAAAGCCCTCGGGTGCACTCGACTGATGATCTATGGTGACTCGAATCTTGTGGTGCAGCAAACAATGAAGCCCTGCGATGCAATCGCAGATAACATGATAGCCTGCCGTGACCTGTACAACCTAATGGAGGGCAGCTTCGAAGGCTGCGAGTTGAGGCACATAGGGCGCGAGAGTAACGAAGAAGCAGATAAGCTAGCCAACATTGGCGCGACCAAAGCACCAGTTCCACCTGGTGTCTTCCTCGAGCGCATCGAGCACAGATCCATCAAGAAGAAGCGAACATCTCCTACATCAGCCGCACCTGCCAAGAGCAAAGCACCCAGCACAGAGGACCCGCCAGTCGAGGTACTCCTCATAGAACCAACTCGGACTCAACCTTTCCTCGCATACATACTCCGGGCGAGGTACCTGAAGACATAACAGAGTCAAGACGCGTCACTCGACGATCTAAAGCATACACCGTCATCAACGGCGAGCTGTACAAGCGCAGCGTATCAGGTATGTTCCAAAGATGCATAGCATTTGAAGATGGCCAAGCCATCCTTCGTGATATTCATGCAGGTACTTGCGGGCATCATGCCAGCAGTCGATCACTCGTAGCCAAAGCCTTTCGCGCAGGCTTCTACTGGCCCACAGCACTCAAAGACACGAGGACATAGTCAAAAGGTGCATCGGCTGTCAAAAATCGCCACAAAGCCGCACGCACCCGCATCGGCGTTGAAGACAATACCATTGGCCTGGCCCTTCGCCCAATGGGGCTCGATATGGTCGGGCCACTCAAAAAATCCTCCCATGGAGGGCATACTCACCTTCTGGTGGCGGTCGACAAGTTCACCAAGTGGATCGAAGCAGTCCCTATCACAAGTTCGACTGCCACTACACGGTCAATTTCATAAAATCCATCATATACCGCTTCGGCGTGCCAAGAAGTATCATCACTGATAACGGTACAAACTTCACGGCTGAAGAATTCCGAACTTTCTGCAAAGAGCAAGATATCACGCTCAACTATGCATCCGTGGCACACCCGCAGTCCAATGGCCAAGTCGAAAAAGCCAATGGACTCGTGACGAGCGGAATCAAGAAACGCCTCCTGGTGCCACTCAAAAGGGCCGCGGGTGCTTGGGTCGAAGAACTCCCGTCTGTGCTATGGAGCCTACGTACAACTCCTAACGCTTCAACACAGTTCACCCCATTTTTCATGGTCTACGGCGCAGAGGCAATCCTGTCATCAGATGTAAGATTCAATGCACCAAGAGTCAAGGCATACAACGAAGAAGATGCAGATGAGCACTCGAAGACGCAGTCGACTTGCTCAAAGA
The DNA here is from genome assembly GCA_947311845.1 of Poa pratensis. NCBI lineage: Eukaryota > Viridiplantae > Streptophyta > Magnoliopsida > Poales > Poaceae > Poa > Poa pratensis. The sequence continues at coordinate 38,749,786 of CAMZMU010000061.1, read as the reverse complement.
AGCACGCGACACTGCACTAGCACGCACATCTGTCTATCAGCAGGACCTCCGCAACTACCACAACCGTCGACTGCGTACCAGGTCCTTTGAGGTTGGCGACCTGGTACTTCGACTGAAGCAAAAGAAGGTGCACAAACTCGCTTCTCCATGGGAAGGACCCTTCATCATCACCGAGGTCATGGGTGGTGGAGCATACAGACTGAAGCATGCGAAGACAGGCGAACTCTCGCATAACCTTGGAACGTTGCGCAGCTGCGCCGTTTCTATGCTTAGATTGCTCAGTCGCACAATGTAATAGGCACATATGTCGGATGGCTGCAGGTTTCAGACGCGCTCTTTTCCTTACCAGTGTACCTACGGGGACTGGAAGGTTTTTAATGAGGCGGCCTGCAGCTTAACATTCAAAAATGGAATATAATCAATGATTCCTCATATTTCTCCCTGCTTACTACTCGCATAACTTATTCGAACACACTTAGCCTCACCCGACCATTCGGGGGCTGCGCTGTCCTAAAGCATGAGCTTTCGCTCCTTCAAACATAATACCCCAGCCGCACTCGAACACTCGGGGGCTGGGTCATAAAAATCATACATAAACAAAAAAGTTGCTCAAATCTTGAGTTGCAGCTTCTCACATCGCAAAAATTCACAGCCTCACTCGAGCACTCGGGGGCTGTGCAATTTATGTTCCATACTCTGTGTTTTTCATAAACCCCACTCGATACACTCGGGGGCTGCACGCATATACATAAACAAAATATACACAAGTGGCAAAATTACACTCGGGGGCTGACCCCTATACATAAAACCTTAATCTACGGGCTCATCTTTGGGTGGAGCCCATTTTTCCTCCTCCTTTAATACATGATGAACAATACAAGGGCATCCACGCGGGTCTCCTTGTAATGTTCCTCCATAGGCACGGGACCACCGCCAGGTACAGGTGCTGGTCCCAGGGCAATCTTCTTCAGATCAAGGTTCGGGTGGTGTGTCCGAACAAAGGCGAGTGCCACATTTGCTCCACTGATGAGTTGCTCTCGCACAAACTTCTTAATGGCCTTGCCCTTGCGAAATTTTCCTAGCAAGGCCGGCAAACCTCCGGCTGCTCATTTAGGGGAAACAACGCGTGGTGTATCCTGGAGAAGGCTTGCCTACAGCTCTCCAGCACAACAGCCGCACGCCAGGCGCGATCATAAAGAGTCACAAGTGTCTGACTCCTATCCCTATCTGACCAAAAGGGGTGATGGGTATACTCTGGCCTATTGGCCTGATCGTCCAATCGCTCGCGTATTCGAATCTCCTCCTTTTGTCTATCAAAGCAGGCACCTGCGCATTCGTAGCATAATCAGCTCATATTCGAGCTGCCGAAGCAAAAGAAAAGTATGTGTCGGGTGAACTTACACTCGAGCTGCAGATTCACCTTGTCCAATTCCGCCAGCAAAAATAACTCTCGCTCTGTTGAGGGTGAGGGTCTCGACTGGAGATCAGCAAGGGAAGCCTTGGTCTCCTTCAGCTCTGCCTCCATAGCTGTGAATTTCTGTGTGAGATATTCAATCAGCTTCTGGTCATTCACGCTTCGAGTGTGCTTGGGCTTGGAGCTGCTTGCAGATGAACCAGTTGCCGCAGCACGACCTTCAGACTACACAAAATATACTTCAAGTAAGTTTCACATCACACTTGCATAAACCCCGGCCAAGCAGGCTCGGGGGCTGTTCTCCAAGGGACACGCATGACGAAAGCATGAAGCAGAGCAAAAGATGCAATTCATATTAAACAAAAGCCCTGGGCGGCATTCGAGTTCTTTACAAGCAAAAGCATAACAAGACATAAAATGTCGACTATGCTACGTCTGACACCGACTCAGACCTAGCCCTAGCAGCACGACCGGCACGCTCAGACACAGCCGCGGCACGCTTTTCAAGCATGGTCACCATCTTCTTCGATAGTGTTCCAGCTTCCATCTTCATAGCGTCCGTAATGGCTGGTTTTCCACCAGAACTCTTCGGGAAACCAGCCAGGGCTGTCGCAAAATCACCCGCAACACCGTTGCCCCTTAACAGAATGAGGGTGGTCTCGGATCCACCTACCATTTGGGCTCGGGCGAAGTTCGCCAGGTGGTTGTCCCCGGTGCAAACATGTCAGCCAAGTCCTCCACTGTCTTGGGTGGTGGATTGCAGGCAGCACGGTCTGATATATAGAAGTCAGTGCACTCTTGGACCGGCGAAAAGCCTCTCGAGTGCGGGCACATATTTTGTCAAAGGCACTCGCCGCATCCTCGAATGAGCCCTCGTCGACGGCAGGCTCGGCACCAACAGTTTCTGTTGGAAAAAGCATAAGTTATACTACTGGTGGTAGTCAGATCAAACTCGAAAATTCTCTCAAACACATTACCTCCCAGCACTTGGGACAGCGCGCGAAGCCGATGAGTTTGCAGCGTTTCGCGTGCCTCCACCTCCTCGAGCTTTCTGTCTGTGAATCTTCGAGTTTCTTCTCGAGCTCTTGCACACGGGTGGCAGACGTTGCCTTCTCACCTGCGAATGGCACAAGCCACCTTTTAGCAAAAATCAGAACATTACAACAAAAAGGGCATAAAAGGAGAGGCGGAAATTCTTACGGTCCAACTGCTCCACTCTGGCTCGCAGTTGATCGCGTTCCTGCTCCACTTGCAAATATGTGTCACCCGACTCAAGGAGAGTACGGATGAATGACTGTACAGCATAAAAACTCAGGAAATCAGTGCATACATGGCTTCAGCTGTTGGTCAAAACACAAAAAAAAGAGCATATCGCACTTACGTGGTTATAACGTGCAGGAAGCGTTTCACCCGACGAGGAGGGCATGTTTTCCTGAGGCTCGGGTCGAGGAGCTGCCGGGGAGGTCTGTTGGGCCTCTGAGCGAATCGCTTCACCCGAAGAAGAAACGGGCGTCACCTCAGGTGCAGGCGGTGGCAGATCAACCTTGGGTGGGTCGTCCTCGACCAGCCTGCACATATCAGAATCAGTCGCATAAAGCATAACCTATGACACATAATGTTCCAGCACAAACTTACTGAGGTTCGTCGTCATCCGAGAGAATCAGCGTGTTATAGTCTATACACGCCTTGAATGACGGCGACCTAGCCGGTGAAGCTGCACGCGAAGGGGACTTCCCCTTAAGCTCCCCTGAGTCAGTCGAAGAAGAATCAGAATCCTCGCCTCGAGTGGCACGCGGAGGCGAGCTTTCTGCAGTCGATTTCGTTTCGTCTGCACGACGGCGCTTCAGGAGTGGAAGCTCGTCCTCCTCCTCTTGCTCGGAGTCCTCTGCCTCCTCTGTAGGGGTGTGCGCGGAGGCGAGTGAGACGTCGTCGGCTTTGTGATCAGCCAGCAATACCTCTGTCTCCGCGGTATCCCCATCTTCGGGTAGTGGGGGCAGCACTTGAGGGGAACATGACCCTGTACACAATCTAGCCATGAGCTATCACTCGACAAAAATCATATCTCCAATGCTAAATGCATAAAGGAAAGACAGCGAATACCTTGGGTAAAGGGTGCTCACTGTCGAAAGCGTCGACAGGACAATCGAGTGGGCAGCTATCGTTCGCCGTCAGCTTGGTGATCGATCGAACTCGCTTCTCCACATCATCAGGTGCTGGCAGAGTTTGGCCAGGCACCAAACGTGTCGGGTCCTGTGGACCCTGAAATGCCCACATGGGGTGCGCTCGCACTCGCAGCGGCTGCACACCCCTCTTGATGAAGGTCGAAATCAAATGCAGGCCGCTCACTTCGCGGCCCACAGTCTTCATAAGCTTGGCAATCTTGGCCATCAAAGGCTTCACCTCAGCCTCTTCAGCAGCTGTGGTCTGATGCAGCCAAGCCCGTGTCTTCACCAGAGGCGCGTGGGGATCAAAGCGCGGCAGTCCCTCTTGGTTGGTGGTGAAGTAGAACCACTTCTGCCTCCAACCTTGCGCAGATTCGACTTGCTTAATGTCAAAATATGCGACTTCTTTGCGGCTCTGAATGTTGAAGCCGCCAACAGCATAAACGCCTTCTTCCCGGCGTTCTCCCTCACAGTGAAGATCTTCTTCCAAAGACCCCAATGTGGGTGCACACCCAAGAAACACTCACACAGCACAAAGAACACAACAATGTGCATAATGGAGTTGGGCGTAAAATCGTGCAGCTGCACCTTGTACGCGTACATCAGAGCCCGCACAAAATCGTGAATAGGGAATGAGAATCCCCTATTCACGAAATCGTGAAAGCATACGCGCTCGCCCTCCTTGGGTTGAAGGCTTACCTCGTCTCCGGGGAGGCGCGTCGTCAGCAGCTCGGCGGAGGGGAACCATCCATCCCGCCGGTAGCCTTCCAGCCTGGACAGCTTCATGGTGGACCGCGTCCAGTCATCGGTCTTCTTGTCCAAGGTCACATCCTCGCCACCCTTGGCGGTGGCGGTGCTCGTACTCCCACCAGCCACCGCGGCGGCGGCAAGTGCAGCTTTCCTCTTGGGCGCCATGGAGGTGGTGGTTCGCAAGAGAAAGGGGATGCGCAGCGCAGAGGTGGAAGAAGAAGCAACGGCGGCGGTGCACAGATGGCAAGTAAAAAATTATTTACGCTGCCACATCCTTTTAACCTCAGCACAATGAATCTGCATCGTTGATGCGAGATCGTGGGCAGAGCTGCATATCCAGCCATACACGTGGCAGCTTCGGAGGGCAACCGTCGCCGGCCACTCCGCCCACTACGCACGTAAAACGAGGAACCATCATCACAGCCCCGTAAAAACCGCGTCAGGAACGGTCAAATCCAGTCAAAACGGCACCGCCGTTTGGTCAAGCGCTGCACAATGGGCCCACATACGTGTCATGTCCCATCCATCGCAGCATAGCGCACGCCACCGCGTGTCAGGCAGCGCAGTCGCCATAAAACGTCATCCCTGACGTCATCACACGCGATTTGTTCAGAAAAGCTTTCGGGTTCGCCCAGTGCATATCAATCACTCGATTGTTTTCGGGTGTATGGTCACTCGACCGTCCCTTCGACCAAAGACATGTTACTCCCATCGGGAGCATATGATGGCGTGTAGTTGACGGGAAAAATATTCTGCAGGAAGCTTCGTATCTTCGCCTGCAACGGCGCCAGTAAGCACTCTTGATGGCCCTTCACGTAGTTACCTGCGTGAAAAGTAATGGGTTAGGTTGAGACTCCAAGTGCAGAGTGTGTAGTAAGTGGAAGACGTGTTTTCCCCACGAGGGGTGACTCGAGGGTTTAATATCGAACTCTCGGGGAATCAGTAGTGAAGATTTATCTTTCCTATCCTTCTTTTGGTTACCTACAAAACAAAGTAAATGTTTTGGTCCTCAACCTCACCTAGTGGTTGTCAAGCACAAGGTGTGAGAATGATATCAAGATAATATGCAATGCAAACAAGAAATAAACATGCAATGGTGGTAAATAAATATGCAAGGATGGTGGTAGCAATGATAAATGATATTTTTGGGTTTTTTTTATGATGAATGCAAGATGTAAAAGTGTTTTTGTATTTTCGGATTTTTAAATGGCATTAAATGGAAAATGGATAAAAGTGGTTGGAAAGGTGTTTCTTATGATTAAAAATGGACCGGGGTTCATGGTTTCACAAATGCACTCTCTCTTTAATAAAGTGGTAGACAATGGAACACTAGAGTTGACATATGAGATTGCAACACAACAGTTTAATGACAAGTTATAATTATATGGGCATCACGTCCTAACATAGAGACCTTTTGGTTATTAGTCTCTCTTATACTCCACCAAGATGCGAACTAAATCATAACACCTCAGTAATTAAGATAACTCAGAGTATAGCAATAAGTATCATGACATGAAGTTAAAATAAGAACATGGTAGATCTAGTCATGGAGTAGTGGCAATGGTCACACCCACATCTCAGGTAGCACGGTATTTCTTTTTATCCCTAGTGAGGCAACAAAGTAAGGTAAAACACCCAAGTGGATCGCAGAAATTTGTCTCACGTTCACTGCACTAGACACCCCCCGTTACTCCAATTAATGCACACGTTCCCCCTCACACGCTCTCATAAACATGCTTGATCATGACAAGTAAATAAGAACGGGGTACATAATATGCATCTACTTTCATAACTGAAACAAAACCATTACAATCTCAAACATATATTAACTCATAAAAAGATCCACCACAAAGGTATTACATAGATGACCGTAATCATGTTCAGCAGCTCATACGGTACTAATTAGTGAAGCTCGAGAGAGAGAGAGAGATACATAAGTTACTTCCACAAACCCATAGTCCATAGGTGGACTACTCCCTCTTCATCATGGAGACGGTGGAGAAGTCGTTGGAGAAGACGGAGACCATACTGGCAGCGCCCGCCGGAGTTTTCCCCCTCCAATCTGCAGCTCCAGGTCTCTGTTTCGGTGTTTCTGTGTTTCAGCGGCGCTCCTTCCAGAGAACGTCGGGGGATAATTTTTATAGGCGATTTTAGGTCAAAATGGAGTCGGTGGAGGAAAGATCGATGTCAACGGAGCTCCGAGGCCCAAAAGGAGGGGCCCCACGTGGCCAGGTACAGGGGCCGCGTGGGCCCACCTATTTTGGCCCTCGGGCCTCCGCTTGTTTGCTTCCTTTGCTCCCAGGTCTTCTTCCTTCCAAATATTGATGCTCGTAAATTTGCAGGTGATTTGGACGTCGTTTGGTCCCAGAAGCATTAAAGGAAAGAAATAGGGTTTTCTGCCTGCGCAGGGTTAATTCCATAAAAAATAGGAAACATATCAAATATTCCCAAAATCATTATAAAACAGTGATATAACCCTTATATGATGCAAATATGACTGGAATATAAGTAAAAATAATGCAAAGTTCATGTATGCATTTTACATGCATCAGCATATCAAAAATTTCTTCGACTAAGAGTGTATGGGATAAAAAAGATTTGAGATTATCCTCCATTGTAAGCAATAAAGCACAATCTCTGGGGCTACTCCTATCGGGTGCGCGATCTGGGGCTACTCCTATCGGGAGCGCTGTCGCGCACCCGATAGAATAACGACAAAGTGTCAGTCGGCAAAAGTCTAGACTCAGTTCATATACAAAATCATACTCAAAACATTCCCGAGTTGCGTCCGCCGCAAATACCTCGGATGCTGCACGCATAGTGCAAAGGTAAGACCCGCCGAACTTTCGAGCTGGGCTAAGGACCGTTCCAGCAACGTTAATCCTTATGCTTTCCGTGTCAGCAGACATGATGAAAAATCCTGACGGACGCGTTGGGTAAAATTCAAATCTATACTGCAGATCGACTCAGTAAGACCTCCGCGGCCTAGTCGAATCTGACCAGTTTGTTCCAGATTCGAGTCCAGTGACTCGAGTTTGATTGAAAGCTAGTAAGGTTTTACCCGAATGTGTAGTTAACCAGTCCCGATCCGTCGAGTGTACTGGGCCTGCTAAGTTATTATCTCTTGATTATCATAAGCAAAAACCACAGTCGACGAGATACTCGACATAGCCAACATGTGCTATTCATACAGGAATTCCAATTATAATATACAGAATACGAAGCATATGACGTGCACTTACGAACGAGTCCATGCCCGATTCTTTGAGTCAGACAAGTACTCAGGGGCTACTGACAAGGATATACATCTCGGGTACCCTACCGTGAGGGTACCTGGTGCACGTGGCGACTAAGACCCAGTAGCGAAGATCCTACACGAAGCCCAAGACAAGAGGCCAAAGAAGATGGAGTATCCTCCAAGATTAGACATAGGCATAGTTGGTTTAGACTTTAGAAAGAGCATACTTGCTCTAAAATCTATTTTGGAGTTTAATGACAACACATCATCAGGACTAATGTGTGCTTGACAATTGCAGATATGACATGTCGAATCATTATGTCTTGTGGGAGCTAGTGACCCTGGAAATCACCACAGAAGAGCTTTTCTGTGTCTGGCGGTAGTACCGCTGTCGCAGCGGTAGTACCGCTCCACCTGGAGCGGGACTCCTGCAGCACAGCTGGTACTCCTCCTGGCGGTAGTACCGTGTGGTACCGCTGGCTTCAGCCAGCGGTACTACCGCTGGTGGTACCGCCAGGGGTACCGCTAGGCCAGTTTAGCTCTCTGTTTTGGTCGCGGTATCCCGCGGTAGTTGCTTCGTACTACCGCTGGTTTCCTTCCTTTTTAATCGAAGGATCCCAGCGGTACTACCGGCAGTTCAGCGGTTGTACCGCTCTGCCTGGCAGCTACGGTACTTCTGCGAGGTACCGCTGCAGCTGGGTTGTGCAGTACACTGGGTACCGTAGGGTGACCAGCAGCGGTAGTACCGCTGTCTCAGCGGTAGTTCCGCTGTGCAGTTTTTTTTGCACATAACGGTTGGATTTTCAGGGACCCCTATATAAAGACTGCTTCTTCTCCAAGAAGCGTAGCTCGCCCAAAAAGAAGAACACCATTGTTGCAAGCTCAAGAATCACTAGATCTCCCAATCCCTCCACCCAAACTTGTTGATACTTGGAGGATTGAAGGAGAAGGCCCTGATCTACATCTTCACCAAGCCGTTCTTCATTTCCCCCCCATTCACATGAGGGCCCCTTGGCTAGGATTTCCATTAGGAAAACCTAGCTTCTTATTGTACTCACTTGTTGTCTTTGTGAAAGATTGTAGCTGTTCGGGAGCCCCCAATCCTCTTGTGGGTTGAGCCCCGGATCGTTGTTGTAAGGGCTCCGGTTTCCGCCTTGAAGGATTCCGATAGTGGAAAGTGAACCAAACCTTTGTGGTGCGGTTCATCGGAGAAGAGGGTGCACCCGCCTTTGTGGCGGTTGAGTTTTGACCTTTGTGGTAGCTCACACCTCTCCAACGAGACGTACTCCCCTAAAAAGGAGGAACTCGGGATTACATCTGTGTCTCCGCGTGCTTTCACTTTCGGTTACTTCTATCCTTGTTTATTGTCTTTACTTCGTGTATCTTGTTAGTTGCTCGCTTGTCATATAGGTAAATTCACGGTAGTTGCATATCTAGAGAATTTACCTTTTGTGTCAAGCCTAATTTGAAAAAGTACTAAAATTGAAGTAGCACCTATTCACCCCCCCCCCCCCCCTCTAGGTGTCATACCGATCCTTTCAACTTTCCTTACGTGTAAACTAGGTCGGTTATGAACTCCGAGACCCAGCCTATTTAAAGGCTGGGAGGGGTGCCGATCCGGACTAAGCGATACTCGAACCATCAAAAGCCCTAGCGAGATCGACATCTCGCCGGAGCTCTCCTTGTAACCGCATAATCTCACACAATCAATACCAGACAAGCAGGAAGTAGGGTCTTTAACTCCACCCGAGGGGCCTGAACCTGGGTAAATCTTTGTCTCTGCTTGTCAGCCGACGAAACTACCAGTACTACCACGTTCTCTCCCCATAATCTCAACCCTAGGTCCTTAACTATGGGATTTGATGAGTGTACCCCTCGTCACCCCCACACGAGTCGACGACCAAGTCTCTCGAGCGACCAAAGCCGACACTCAAACAACTCAATGCAACACGGAGGAGGCGAGAGAACGGAGCCGCCACGCCAACCCCAGGTCCACGCACCACCTAGTTGAGGACGAGAAGACAAGGCAACGCCAACTATACGAACATACCAAACAATCGACATGGTGGTGTAGGGGCTCCAGAGCGATGCCTCCAGGGAGGGCAACGATGACCAAAAGCACCGCGGTCGCCGGCATCAACCGAGGTCGGTGTAGGGTTTTCACCCGGAGTTCATCAAGCCGGAAGTCGCATCTGCATGTCCGACGTAGCTAAGGTTGCCATGTAACTCGTCGTCGCCGACCACCAGCTCCCTCCACTGGTCCCTTTGGGCGGCGAAATATTCAAGACGAGCCCCCCATATGAACACGACACGTAAGTGCCATCCTCGCCCGATCCCACAAAAGGATTTAGGGTTTTCGCTGGAAGTTTCCGGGCGGAGGAGTGAGAGCACTACCACGACGACATCTTCAGCCCTAGCCGACGGCCAGGGCAAGACTTTCGTCCGGCGATGGTCGCAAACCCACGCCCGCCCCCACGAGGACTGGTCGGACCACCGTCGCAAACCCGCACACGGATCGGCGCCAGCCCCACATGCCCGACGATCTGAGGCTACCAACTGAACTATCAGTGCTAGCACCATTAAAAAACACGTGTTGGGTATGTCTCCTCGAAAGAAAAGTTATATTGTGTATTTCTGTATCAGAATGTCAATGTCCCGTCGACAGATTTTGATGGACAGTAACCCGTGTGATTGGCATTTGATCTATAATTACTACGGTGAAAACGTCTACCCACAGTTTGACACTTCCGCACTAATTAAGCCATCACAATTTGGACTAATAAGTCATGTGTTGCCCCATGTCTTGATTACTTAATTGTTACTGTATCTCTCTGTCCTATGTGCACAAGTATAAATTAAGTCATTACTATGATAACATTGCTCTCGAGATCAATCATTTGTTATGATGCCTTCTCAATAAGCTAAAGCAACCGGTGAGAAACTATAGAAGTCGTGACACCGTCTGATAGAAATTAGGGTTGTAAGCGGGCATCCCGCAAAGTTCCGCATAATCAGGGGACAGTTCAAAAACGCTAAATCTGAGCAAGGTTTTAATTGCCTAATCTAGAGTATTTTCAGATTTTGCGGGACGGACCCCGGCGCCGCCCTACAACCCTAACAGAAATCACGCCTTTTCAATTGCATTTTTTTGGTAATTACTACGGTGAAAACGCCTGACAGAAATCACGATCGACACTTTCACACCAATTAAGCCATCAAAATTTGGACTATATAAGTCATGTGCTGCGCCATGTCTTGACCACTTAATTTGTATCTCCTTGTCCGGTGTGCACCATTCTAAAGCAAGCCATTACTATGATAACAATGTTCTTGAGACAGATCATTTGTTGTGGTGCCTTCTCAATAAGCTAAGCTGAAACAGCCAGTGGGAAACTATGAAGTCGACAGCTAAGTAAATCCGACCATTGCACATTCCCGTTAAAAAGGCAGATAATCGAGTGTTTAACCAGAACATTAGTTGCATTTGTTTTATTTTATTTTATTTTTATTGCCCAAGTCCAATAAATATAATGAGAAGTATTAGCTGGTTTCTTTATCTTTCGAAAGCAACACTACCTGCATATACAGAACCATTCATTTTTGTCTAGTCCTTCTATCTCTTCTTTTTTTTTTAGATAAAAGGACCCCCCTGGTTCCATTTTATTAAATGCAACCATCACAGTCTTACATTAGTTAAACGCACAGCAAATCTCCAGGCTTATGCCACAGCCAAACTGGGGATACAAAGGGAAAGAACAAAACCACCAACAAAGGGAACCAAAATGATGACTTGGGCAGCTTGGCTCCCTCCAACAGAGCTTCGCAGGCACACCCATGTAGCCACCTTTTCAGCATCTCTGGCGGCGGATCATCCTTCGTCTTGGTGCCGCCCAGTGCCCGCAGCATCACGATGTTCAAGTCCAAGCAATTCTGAGCAACTCCCCCCTCTTGTGATCTAGCTTCTGTATGTTTTGATCCAGTAAGCTGGAATGCTTGTCCAGGCAAAGCAATTTCCAGCTTCTGAGCATTGTCACCAACCTTCGTAAGATCTCTTTGACACCTGGCCATCTTAGTCCCTGAAAACACATCTCATTTCTCACATTCCAAATACACCATAGAGTAGCAGACGACATTATATTAATAACAAAAAAAATATTTTCGCTAATCCACCATCTAGCAATGGATTCGAAATCTGAACCGATGTCTAGCTCCATGGTTTCTGAAATGCAGGACCATATTGTTTTAGCAACCACACAATCAAAGAAGAGATGACCAACAGTTTCAACCTCCGAGCAGAAAAGACAGGATAGATCATCTAATTGACGGCATTCTGAAATGCAAGACCATATTGTCTATCTCTTCTTCTTGCTATTTTTTCGTTTTGCAAGTAACAAAACAGGGCCTTTTGCCTGTACTATAAATTGCGGAATCTGTTCTTGGCACTTTTACCTTTCGCTTAACCCATCAGGTTCGCAGCTAGAAGTAGTTATCCGGTATATCTAGATATTTTTTATTGTTTCAGTGCGTGTATGCCTACGTGGGGCATTGCCCGTACTGTCAGTTTGTTGCAACTCTGAGATAGAAAGCCAGCCCTGTCTCTGCCGCTTCTATGGCAGCTAGATGCTATGAACCCACAGAGGGGCTGAGCTGATTTTATGCTCGTCGAATCCTTGATTTTTATGCAAATGTCCGGAATGTCAAATAGCGGGTCGCTAGAAATGTTGGAATTTTTTATTCTGAAGTACAATGTGTTAAAATTTTCTTGGGTAGTTCTATCTGTGTCTCCGAAAAAGAAACAAGGTTTTATGGTCTATGACTGCTAGTGCAAGAATTTTCAGAGTAAGATACTTTAAAAAAGACAATATTTTACAGTTTTGCTAAATCTCACTAGCAAAGGTTTTCTTAAGTCTCTTTCCGTGGTTACACTTTTCTGAAGTCGACCGAGACTTAAGAAAATCTCAGCATCCCGTGAACTATATGTCGCGGATTTTTTTACTGTACAATCCCTAGTAATTAATATAGATATTCTTTCTTAACAAGTAGTCAAAGATATGAAAGTTTGACTACATGTTTTTATGGCGTTGTCTACATTGAAAATAAATAAACAAGATAATAAATAATAATGATATCAATAATAATACCATGGTGTTTACAACAATGCAGTTTATACGATTAACTAACACTAGCTAGGAGTATTTCGATGCTAGAAACCACAATGAATTTACTTGAAACATGTTTAAATATTGAGATCACAGTGTCGTAAGCGGACTTGTTCATCTCTCCTCGTATCATGAACCCATGCCTCAAATTTCAGTCTAGCTGTATGTCTCTTTTAGCAAGTAGTACTATGCAGTGGCGGAGTCAGGAATTGAGACGAGGGGGGGCGAACAGTGGCGGAGCTAGGAAATTATCAAAGGGTGTGCCACCGGCGATTTTTTTTTACAACACATGTAATCCACAATTGTACGGAAAGAACAATGTAAATAAGTCGAAGTCTCATAATATTTGTAACTCATAAAGTACATTACCAATGACATAAAAAGAACTCTAAAAATACTAACATGGATTCCTGCAATTTGAATTGGACAATTGTCAATTGGCAGCCACCATATGATATCTACAACATATGACAAATTTGTGAGTCTAAATAGTAGCACATGGATAGTAACATTGTTAGCTTTTTATAGGATAATATCTTACCATTAAATTATAGTTGTGCTAGCAAGATGAAACTTCCGAGGTAAATGATCTCGACGATTCCCTAAGGCATGAAACCGTAGCTTAATCTTCTTGTCATCAATTTTTACAAATATTTCTTTCTCAACATAGCAAACCATCAAATCATTGAGCCATTCACCACCAATCTTGTTTCGAAGATCTCTCTTTACAATATTCATGGAAGAGAAAAACCTCTCAACTGATGCTGTTGCAACCGGCAATGTCAACGCAAGTGTAATGAGACGGTAGACCAATGGAAAGATCAAATGCTGTCTAGTTTGAACCAACTTGAGAGCAAGACCACCCAGAGTATCACAGGATAAGAAATCAGGACTTCTCTTCATCACATCAATATATATGTTGAGTTGGTCAACCAAGACATAGCAATCATGTGAAGAGAAATCCCCAGAATAAATATTGACAAGTTCAAGTAGCTTCTCATGAGCGAGCAGGGCGAGATTGGGGATGGAAAACTGGGTCGCGACTCGCGACCGTGTGCGACAGGGTCCACTCCAGGGTCCCCGTTCTTTCTTTTTTTCCTTTTTTAATATCTTTCGTATACGGTATACATGGCAGCAGCATACTGCGTACATATACTAAAAAAATCCCCCGAGCTGAGGGGGGGCGGCCGCCCCACCTCGACCCCTGGTGGCGCCGCCCCTGGTACTATGTGCAATGATAATTTGATACTCCAAGACTAAACTGATGTACACTTTTATTTATATTTAATATAAAGCTAGAACGATGTACTACTGTGATCTGCTAAGAAGAATGGAAAGGAATCAAAAGGTGGACCTGCATGGATATGGCGAGGAAGGTCGTGTGATTGACCAAAGCTGTGCGATCCTCGTTTTCATCACCAATTGATTTGGCCCGGAAGGGTGTTTGGTGATTTCATCGCCAAGAAATATATCCAAAGAAGAGATCAAAAGCAAATAAAACAAAGTAGCTTCCAAGACTAGGACGAACAAAATCGCAGTGGAAAGCAACTAGGAACTCACCTAAACAAGGGTATAATAAGACTTAGGTGTAGCGAATCGAAGTGAACAGTGGCCTTCCTATTTTTTTCCCACTTGTATTTAAAAATGCATACAGGTTGAATTATTGAGACGATAAAAGGCCGAGCTACTAGCCATGCTATAGGTGGACTTCGATACATGGACAGATCGATACATGCCAAAATAATACACACAATGCAGTTAGAGCAAGTGTAAGAATCTGCATGCTTAATTGGGTTAGGATCGTGATAGGACTAGCGATGCTACCTTCGTCCGTTTGAGTCCGCATCTCATCTGAATTTGGCTTTGGCTTATTTCGAGCAAGGATCGCTGCTAAGCGACCCTGTAATCGATCGACACGTTATATTAGCCGAGCTTTTCGTTTTGTGAAAGTATAGCTTATTCGGACCTGATTATCTTACCCACGGGATAACTATGTGGTAATGTACTTGTTATTCCACGGACGTCAGTTTCCAGAAAAAGAAAAAATGGCCCAAAATTCACCAGGCATTCTTGCGTATACTCCATGATCCTGCTTTTTCCCTTGCAAAAAGGAGAAAACATAGAAAATTCGATGATTATTATGCCAGATCATCGGAGTCGCGCATTTGCAAGCAACGAATTTACGCTGACGCACTTGGCCATGTATTTTTAGCAACCGGAACAGAATTCCGGTCGAACGGGCGATCCCAGTTTGCCAGAAGCTTCATTCATCCCGGCCGTTCGCCACGTATCCAACGATCCAGCTCGCGCCGAGGATTTTGGTAAACCCCTCCCGTATCTCCGCCTGACGTGGAAAGCAATTGAACGCGAATCGTGGCATTCCAGTGCCGGTGCTTGCCGACTCCAACGGAACTCTCGATCGTCGAACTGATCATGTCGGTTTTTCCGTTTGTCATGTGGAACTAATCCCAACGAATCGCCATGATCAGATTACAGTGTCTGTCAGTGTGTGTGAAGAACTGAATAAAGAAGCAGAGCAGAAAATGCAATGAAAGAAATTCTCTTTATGATCCAGTATATGAATTGATCTGTACAGAAATCAAACGAAAGAATATGACCAGTGAATCTCTCGAAGAAAGAAAAAATATCTTGGACGAGGATCATCAGTAGCCGGCCGGTTAATGGGAGTCAATTCCTAAGCTAGTTAATCACAGTTTCAGGTTCAGATGAGGCCGAGTGTCTGCACCAGGCCGCCCATCTGCAGAGCCGCGTCCTGCCACGGCATTGCGCCGGCGCGCTGCCGGCCCACGAACTCGAGCACCCTGCCGATCACGGCGCCACCGCCGCCGCCGTCGTCCGCTCTGGCCGCGGCCTTCGGCTTCCTGAGCAGCGCGATGTAGGTGCCGAGGTCGTGCACGGTGGCGAGGTCGCCGACACTAGACAGGTCATCGAGCGGGAGCTCCACGCCGACGTGCGTGTAGCAGGATTCCCGCCACGGCCGGAGCATCGTCGTCCCCGTGGTCGCCTCGTTCAGGAAGACGCCGGGCATCCTCGTGACCGGGTCGCGCACGTTGGCCACGCGCAGCGCCTTCACGCCGAGCTCGTCGCACCGGGCCTTGAATGCCGCGTTGCCCACCCTCGGGCCACCGAAGGAGAAGACGGTGACGGGCGCGGCGCGGTTGAGGCCGAGCTCGGCCAGGTCGTACGCCAGGAGCAGCGCCAGCGCGCTGCCCATGCTGTGACCGGCGAGCGTGATGCTGGTGTCTTCGGACGAGTTGGCGAGCAGGCGGGTGATCTCACGGAGGAGCTGCTCACGGCAGCTGCCAGCGCCGCCGAAGCGGCACGTCTTGTCGGCGGAGGTGTAGATGCTGAGGAATCCCGACTCGACCTTGACGTCCGGGCGGGGATCGCAGGGGTCGAGGCGCGCTGGCTCGAGGGAGCTCATGAGGTTGGCCAGCCACTCGGCGGGGGTGACTGTGCCGCGGAACGACACGAGCACGTCCCGGCGCCCGAGCTTCCGTGTCATCTCGTCGGTGGACACGGCCACGTACCCGATCCACCGGCCGCGGCCGCTGGTGGAGGCCTCCATGGTGGGCACGGTCATCACATCCGGCGCCGCGTAGATGTACTTGGTCACCTCATACCCGGCCCCCGCCATGCCCACCTCCTCGAGAATCCTCTCCTTGCCATACTTGCAATTATGGTACCGCCGCGACGCCGGGTCGAGGTCAAAGGCCTTGTAGCAGGCGTCCACGAGCTCGCCGTACCGGGCCACCTCGCCGCGCAGCACTGGATGCTCCAGCAGGCCCTCCCAGTCGTCGCAACCCTGCACCTGCCTCCACATGCGCGCCACGGAGGACGGCGCCGGCGTCCTCCACGCGCTGCGTCTCGGCGCCGAAGTCGAGGCGCTGCCCGGTGCCGTCGCGGTCGCCGCTGCTCTGCATATCGCTGCTCGTGTCCTGGACTGTCTTGTCGCGCCGGGGAGTGTGGCGCATTGCGGCGAGAGCGCCATAGCTGCTGCTGTTGCTGCTATCGTCGTAGTCGCGAAGGCCATGAGCTAGCTGGTGCACTGCGATCGAGGCCGTGGGAACGCGAAGACCATAGAGGAGAGGAGAGGAGGAAGAGAGGCGGGGCGGAGAAGAATGGCACTGATGATTGTGGTGATGCATGGGGCGCGCGCTTGGGAGGGGCATATAAAGGGCTTGACAACTCGGCTTGCGGTGGCTTGCACGCATGTCTCAATCTCGTCTCTCCCTCTCTCTCTTCTCGCGGGAAGAAGCTACAGCTTACAGCGATCGAGTTTCCAAGTGAGGCGGCCAGGGGAAGCTGCTGCCGCTTCGCGCCTTTTTGGAATAATAACCAACTTGGCGGGAGCAACCACCTCCTCACCCCACACCTCAACTGGCTGACCGGATTCATCAAAAGAAATCGAGAATGAAGACGACGACTTGCTGCTAGCGATTGGGAACAGCACGTAATTCTCGAGCGAGTTCTTTCTCGTACGTCGGAGATTTTGACTGCCGTGGGAAAATCGTTTTCGTCGGAGGATTGTTTGGCGGGCGATTGACCGGACCCGGACTAGCTTGTGTTCGATTTCCTAGGGGGATAGAGATGGTCATAATCAAACTAATCATATATACTATATTGAACTCATGATTCGTGACAAGGAGGAACCGAATCTCAGATTGGGTTGGTTGGTTGGATCCTGCCTGGCCTTGCCAGGGTTTCTGAAGATCAGATAAACAATTGGTTCAGGCAGATGGATGCTTGCTACCTCAGTGGAAGCAGAGCAGCGTCGAGCTCCCTCCAGCTGAAGCCTGCCCTGAAGGAGTGTTTTTTACCTTCAGAAGAAGAATCTCGGGTGGTCGGTGAGATGGTTGCTACCTGAATTTACCCTTGCTACCTGAATTTGCTTACAGCTACAGAAAACGACTGTGCACTTACAGTGACCGCTTATTTCAGTACACTTGCATGACTGTGCAGGGTTTCTTCCAGGTCAGAAGAAGAACAGAGTCGACATTGCTTGGATGGTTAGCGAATGCTGTCGCCTAAGTTTGCCCGGTATGATTAAACCTCCGGTAATCTCCATACCCGATATGATTAGACAGGAGAGGAGAATTTCCTCCGGACTCTCAACGGATTCACGGGGGACACTGTTGAGTGCTGCGCCGCGGCGAGTACGTCTGAACCCCGGAGGTCGTCCGTCGTACTACGCCACAGCGGACAGAATTGATGCTGAAAAGCTTGGGCGCGGGTTAATGGCGCAATTAAGGAGCCGGTTGAGGTCGTCGCGGCGCCTACGTTGGCGAACGGAGTCCACGCCTTTGGGGAGTCATTGGCGGTTGGCCGGTGACGTCCGCCCATGCTTAGCGAGCAAAAGCTTGTTAGGTTTAGCGACGACGATGATTAATTCCGGGGGAGGACGTTTAGCGTCCAACCGTCACGCTGCCGCGGCAGCGCCGATTGTCAACGCGCGCGACGTGGCCCCATCCACGTCCCTCCTCTGCCTTCATGTTTTCGATACTTCTGTGTTTCTTCAAAAAATTATAAATCAATGACCTAAAGTTGCACTTTTTGAAGATGTGCAACTTTAGCTAATTTGGTATTGCGGTATTTAGCTTGTAAATTCATAGTGTATATGAGTTGCCCGGAGAATATGATGGTTGGATTTTGGTCCAACGGCTTACAAATTTGACCAAGTTTTGAAAATTCACATAATAACTAATAAATAAATTAAAAAGGTGCCAGATATTCACAATAATCTTAGCCTCCCTAATTTCATATTACTAGGTCTATAATTTCATATTTAAACAATTCAACTTTACAAGATTTATAATGATCTTTTTCTGTAAATTGTGTATTGAGGGTTATGACGAGGGTGAAATTATAGTTATCTGTTTCTTCAGGAAATTATAAATTAGTCACCATTTGGAAGTTATACAACGTTGCTAATTAGTTACTAAAGTATTTAGCTTGTAGTAGCAAATATGCCCGTCCGTTTAGCGCCCAACTGTGACCTTGCCGTTGCCGCGAGGATGATCAATGCGCACAACGTGGCCCTTCCATGTCCCTTCTCTGTGTTCATGTTTTCGATAGTTCCCGTTCACAAAATTATAAATTAGTCACTAAAATTCAGAAAATCGCTTTGGCTCCAGGGCATAGATGATCCTTTATTTCTAAAAGTTCAAATAACATATTTACCATCTTTAGAAAAAACTGTAACAAAAATCTGGATGCAACCAATGATGCATCCTACAAACTGCAAAATCATAATGAGAGATTATTTATATTATGGGCTACACAAAAACTAGAACTCCCTCCATTCCTGATTGTAAGTAAGGTCTGTAATTTTATTGAACGAGTATTAAGATGTGAGAACTTTGTATAAGATGGACTCATTTTCTACTGAAAAAATTGGAAGTGAGGAGTCCCTAATAGTCAAAATTAAAAATAATCCTTGAAATCTCTCTGTTATAGATTGAAACGTCTTTCTGGACACAAAAATGTTCCATGAACCGCAATAAACTATATATTTTATTATTATTCTCAAAAAGCTATACACCTTTGATTAATAAAGGGAGGAAGTGTATATTTTGGAGACATGAAACTGTGTCTACTCTGATCCTCAATTTTTTATTTTTGTGTAGATTAGATATAACTATTTAAAATTGAGATTTTGCACGTCCGTGACATACATTACTACAGCTTGACTATTATTGAATAGTTTTATTGTTGTCTAACTAATGGATGGAAAGATGTCGCTATCTTCCTTACCACACACGCAGTGGGTTGAATGGAAGTTCTCTCACTGATTTAGATGCAAATAGGTCAAATAAGAAACGCCGACGTGATGGCATAGACACCAATCAAGCAAACAAACTCACCTGATCTAAGAGCCCGGCTGTAAGAAGAATCCTCTGAGCTCCTCGTCTCGTGGACGATAGAAAGATGTGCCGAAAGGCGAGCCAACTTTATTGCCAGTGTCACCACACTAGAGCCGGTCCATAAGCCGGGTAAGAAGGGCGACCATCCAGGCCCCTGGGAAGAGAAGGTCCAAAAATAGTTAGTTATTAGTAATCACTATGCTATTAGTCATTACTCGGTTACTCCCCGTAAAAAAACATGAATGACTTTTATGGTCAATGGCGCACAAATTAACTACGATTTTCACTTATATTATGTTTAATAAAAAAGTTTAAATACATATAAAATATATTCCACAATGCAAGATATAACAATTTTGTTTGTACAAACTCAACCCATACACTTAAGTATTATTAGTGATCATAGAAATGAAATAAACATGGTGAAAAAACATATGCGCCTTACATTATAGACATAGTAAGTATGTTATCTTATTATCATGGTTAATTTGCAGAAAAAAATACACACCACATGCCATATAGGATGTACGGAAAGAAGCAATATGACGGGCGACGACAAGCTTAGCTAACGTGCCATTCTCTTTCGGTCGAGTTCTGCAAGTTTTACGGAAATTTACATAATTATATTTTCATGTTTAATTTTGTGCAACAAATTTTAATTTCATAAACTAGGGAGATGTTGGAGATATGCCCTAGAGCCAATAATATTTAGTATTATTTTATCTCCAAGTTTATTATTAATAGTTTATATCTTTATGCTACAACTGCATTGGGTACTTGAATAGCGAATTATAAGTATTCAAGAGGAAAACGTCCGATGCACGTGTAGAGATATGAACAAGTAAAAGCGTTCCTGGTCTTGTCTCTAAGACTAGCCGATCTTGTTACCTGATGATCGTATTTTCCTGATCATGGACTTTGTATAAGTCATGTAACTATAGGAGTTTATTATCGGAATGATAATAGTACTGAACCGACCCACCCTATGATCTTGCTATGAGACAATTCGTCAAGATGAAGAATAGCAAAGATCATACATAGTTTTCATTAGTTAGTTCCTATACCTTGAGAACATCTAGTGACCGCTTATTCGACACTCACGCTTTGATTGTCATCTAACGTTCGGCCGTAACTGGGACCATAACGATGACTATTGGGTTTGAACTAGAATAAGTAATGGAACTGAGATTGTTCAAGAAGGGTACTGACTCCTCCAGGCGATGGAGAGATACATCCTCTAGGCCATCTCAAGTATAATCATGTCACCCAAATCGTCTGGCCAGACACAGTGTGATTTATCACAGGACATTGATAATACGGAATGAGAAAAGAGAATGATATTGGTACGAGTTTCATATGTGTGTTATGATCAAAGGGTTTTGATCACACTAGAGCACATTTGTCTCACACTCTAGATATCATTGGTATTGTGTATGTAAGGGGATTAGCGTAATGAGAAACATAAAGAGGTTTTGTCGTTCACTAGGTAATACATAGGAGCCATGGCCAAATGGGGCGGGTGGGGCCAATCCGAGTTGGGGGGGGGGGGGGGGGGGGACTCCCCCCATGGCCGAACCCTAGTGGGCTTAGCCGACTAGGTTGAGGCGGTTTGGGAGGAGGAGTCCCCTCCAACTCCCAATCCGAATTGGAGTGGGGGAGGACTCCCCCTTCCTTAGGTGGAGGCGGTTTAGGGGAGGAGTCCTACTCCTCCTCCCAGTCCGAGTTGGGGAAGGGGAGGGACTCCTCCCTCCTTCCTTGGCCGGCGCACCAAGGGGAGGACTTGTCCCTCCCCAAGCACCCCTCCCTTTGGCCACCTATATAAACACCACCAACTCCATGGGTTGAAGACACAACAATCTAAGCAATGCACAAGTTCCTCTCTCTAGATATTGTGCAATTAGAGGATGCTCTAATTAGACGGCGCTCTAATTAGACATTGTTCTAATCTCTCTCTCTAGTAGATCATCTCTCTAATCTCATATTGCTCTAATCAACTTTGATTAGATCAACCACTAAAACTACGCCGCAAGGCAGTCTCTCTTCGTCGGTTGCAAGTAGCTCTGGACGGCGAAACACTGACGGATTGGCGCGGTGTACGTGTGGATACTGCTAGAGCGGGGCTGCACAAGTAGCCCCTCGACGGCATGAATCGAAAGGCAATCTTGCGTCCACTCGATGAAAACAACGCACGTTTCATAAGAGCATATCAAATAATAATAAAATTTACACACTCACACATATTAAAACATACAATTTTTCATTCCCGGTTATTCTAAGCAATATTGTTTTAATGTCAAGCACAAAGAATGCACACTTTATTAAATGTTGACTTCCTGGGAAATTTTGACTATACAAAAATAGTGTCATTGGTTCAGTTATACTCTACAAGTTTGTGTAAAGCTTATCTAATCAAACACTAGAAACTGCTACTCAGACATTTCTTAGATCGTGCTCTTTCTTTACAATAATTAATTATAAATTATATAGATCATGCATTGTAGATCATAGTTCTAGAACATATGTTGCTACAAAATACAATTTACTATGTTTCAGTGAATTCATTATAAACAAAAATCACACCAACAAATATTTAATAATATTGCCAGCCTCGTTAAAGAACTTACTCAAAGAGTGCTATAGATCCGAGTTTAAGAAAGCTGCCATGTTATAATTTTATTAACCTCATAAAGTCTCACGGGCAGGGCACCTCACATCGCACTAAATCACCATGATTAGGCCCTTTCTAGCATTCCATAATCTGATGGAAAAAAGAGTATCCGATGAAGTAAATTGTAGATGATCTATCACCTTCCTATTTGGTTAAACTATGTAAACAAACAAAAATTATACTTGTAATACTGTAACATGTTAAAAATAAGATCCAAAAGTATTAAAGTTCAATATAACACATACGCCATCTAAACATGGGTGCTTGAAACCCTAACCCTAGCATGTTCACGCCATGAGCAAAGGCTTCAGTGTCTTTGTGTCGCATTGGCGGGGTGAACAGACTAAGAAACTGATAGAGCATGAAGGAACTCTCACTCCCAACACCCACCAACACCGACATGAATGGCTCTGACGCCCCTCTATCGCAAGAGCAGAGGAGTTTTCTCTAGGAAAAACAACTCAACAACGATTATCACAGCTATTCGTTCGCTCATTTATTTTGATATTTGGTGAGTGCATTCCCCAAAAAAGAACTCTCTACTATCACCATCTGAAAGGACATTTTCATGATCCCTCGAGGTTTTGTGTGTTAGGCAACAACACTAGCGATAATTTAACCGTACTTAAGTGATGCAGGATTTAGGGCGATATCTTATAAGCATCAAACTCCAAAAAGATGTGAGAAAAGAGCTCGTGTATTGCTCTATCTAAACCGGAATATTGGGGCCGGATATTTGGTTTCTGGACCGGATATTCCGGCCCCCTGGAATTTCTGCTAAGGACCATTTGCGCACCCCCCTGGATAAACTGGAATATTGGGGCCGGATATTTGGTTTTTGGACCGGATATTCTGGCCCCCGGAATTTTCGCTAAGGACCAGAAGTGCAAGCCCTGGATAAACCGGATATTTGGGGCCGGACATTTCAATATCTGGGCCGGATATTCCGGGGGCCGGATATTCCGGCCTCCACTCAAGCCGGATATTCCGGCCTCCTGAAGCTGCAACGGCTAAAATTCTGGGAGGGGTATAAATACCCCTCCACCTTCCTCCAGCCAGTAAGCTCGCCCAAAAAGAAGAACACCATTGTTGCAAGCTCAAGAATCACTAGATCTCCCAATCCCTCCACCCAAACTTGTTGATCTTTGGAGGATTGAAGGAGAAGGCCCGGATCTACATCTTCACCAAGCCGTTCTTCATTTCCCCCTCATTCACTTGAGGGACCCTTGCTAGGATTTCCATTAGGAAAACCTAGCTTCTTGTTGTACTCACTTGTTGTCTTTGTGACAGATTTGTAGCTGTTCGGGAGCCCCCAATCCTCTTGTGGGTTGTGCCCCGGATCGTTGTTGTAAGGGCTCCGGATTCCGCCTTGAAGGATTCCGATAGTGGAAGGTGAACCAAACCTTTGTGGTGCGGTTCATCGGAGAAGAAGGTGCGTCCGCCTTTGTGGCGGTTGAGTTTTGACCTTCGTGGTAGCTCACACCTCTCCAACGAGACGTACTCCCCTAAAAAGGAGGAACTCGGGATTACATCCGTGTCTCCGCGTGCTTTCACTTCGGTTACTTCTATCCTTGTTTATAGTCTTTACTTCGTGTATCTTGTTTAGTTGCTAGCTTGTCATATAGGTAAATTCACCTTAGTTGCATATCTAGAGAATTTACCTTTTGTGTCAAGCCTAATTTGAAAAAGTACTAAAATTGAAGTAGCACCTATTCACCCCCCCCCCTCTAGGTGTCATACGATCCTTTCAATTGGTATCAGAGCCTCGGCTCTCTTGTTGGGCTTAACCGCCTAAGAGAAGTATGACACGAAGTGATGGTGATCCCGGAGGACCAAGCCACTACGGCATCCATGGCCGATCTCAAATTGATGGAGACATCTTTGATATCGTCCATGGATACCAAATTTGCCGAGATGCGTGAGTTGATCACACAACTCGCAAGTGGCAAGGTTCCTAAGGAGACCACCCCACTAGATGACTCCGCTACCTCCATGACGGTGATACCGAGGAGGAAAAGGGAAAAGAAAGGGGTTGAAGATAAAGAAACCGACCCTAAGAAATCTTCCACTCTACCACCACTCCCGAAGGTGGGAAGCCGGAGTACCATGGGGTTCCCTTTGTGTACTCTCCCGACCCACCTATCCATCATACTCGCATAAACCCTTTGGGTCCACCTCCTAAACTTAATGCATTGGCTTTTGCTACTTGGCAACACTTAATGAAATCTCATATCAACAGTTCCTCTATCGAGCTTTGGAGGATCATTCAAGAGGGATACAAGGCCGTGAATCCTAACAACTTGACAAGAAGAGAGGTGGCCGAGAAACAACTCAATGCTTCCGCTCTCCACATGATTGAACTTGCCGTTGGAGAAAGTGGTCTTCATCACATTCAAAACGTCTCCACCGCCAAAGAAGCTTGGGAGTGCCTTGAGGTGGCATTTCTTGGAAATGAAAGCATGAAGAGGAATAGATTTGATGCTTTGAACAATGAAGCCGAAGGCTTCTACATGCTTGATAGTGAAACTCATGAAGAGATGTATGCAAGACTCAAGATTCTTGCCAAGCCTTTTCAATGTTGGGGCAACCTATGTGGATGATGCTTGGATCAAGAGGAAGTATGTGAATGCACTCATGCCCTTCGAGCCCGTTGACTTGAAGGCCCTTCAAGGAAAATTCAACTACCTTGAGATGACATCCAATGAAGTTATGCAAGAGATGCAAGCCTCCAAGGTTGCCACCAAGAATGCTCTAGACAACCGTGCTAGGGCCATGGGAATGAAGCAAGGTCCCTCTCTTGCTTTGAAGGCCAAGGTTGTGTGCCTTGATGAACATGATGAAGTTGAAGCATGCCCGAACAACCTTCCTCCCGATGACTTGAACAAGCCCTCCATGGTCACATAGCTCTTGCAACAAGGACTTTTGGCGTGACCCGGCCAAGGCAAAGGCTCAAGTTGATCATGCAAACAATCCAAGTGGGAAGAAGGAGTTTGCTAATAGGATAAAGACTTGCTACAATTGTCATAACAAGCATCACTTCATCAAAGATTGTCCATATGAGAATAGAGAGCAAAACGGTGGAAGGCTTGTCCTCAAGGGCCAATCAAACATGATACAAAAGAAGCCTTTTGTCAAGAGGAAGCCATTCTTCAAGAAAGCACCAAGAATTGTGTTGATGACTCAAGAAGAGTATCCTTCCGAGGATTCCGAAGAAGAAGAACCCACTCGTGAGGTGGCCGCTTTGGCCATTGTATCAACTCCACCTCCTTCTCTCTTCGAATCCCCCAATGAGAACCTCTCCATCAACACCGCTCGTTGCCTCATGGCTTCCGTCACCGAGGTATCATCTTCTACTCCCAAGACTATGCATGAAATAGATGATAAAACTAGTCTTGTGATTAAGAAAGAACTTGTTGCTTCCGATACTATTGTGGCTAACTTGCAAGGTGAAACTAAGGCATATGTTGAGTCTCTCTTGAGACAACTTGATGCGGCCGAAGAAATCCTTGATGACAAGGGAAAAATTGAGAGAGAGGATTCTCTCACCATTGCATCCTTGAATGCTTCTCTTGAAGAAGAGAGTGAATATAGAACCTCTCTTGAGGAAAGAATTGAGTCTCTTGATGATAAAAATGATGAAATAATTGCTAAAATCATTAAGGATAGAGACCATGTCTTTGCTAAATATAAAGTGATTAAAAAGGAGAAAGCCGAGTTTGTGGTTGCTAATGCTAGACTCCTTGAGGATGTGGAGAAACTTAACAAGGCTCACAAGGCCTTGGAAAGTACCCACTCTCTTCTAGTCAAGTCTCATGAGCAACTTCAAACTCAACTTTCTAAATCTAACTCACCTAGCACCTCTACTCCCTCTTGTGATCATGCAAATGTTATTGAGGAAAATGCTAGGTTGAAGGTTGAGCTTGCCAAGGCCACTAGTGCCAAGACCTCTATTCCTAAAGGTAAAGAAAAGGTTGTTGCTCAAATTTTTGAGCAAAAGCCACACAAAGGGAAGGAGGGTCTTGGTTATGTGGCCAAGGCAAAGAAGAAGAAGAGCAACACCAATGCCAAGCCCGCACAAGCCAAGACTTCCATTGCGGGTGGTAATGCCACTAGGGGCAAGACCACTCGTAGTGACTTTGCGGGGCATAACAATCCCAACTACATTCTTTATGTTGATTATTATGGGATGTTTATGCAAAATATGTTGGTCCTTATGATGGTTACATTGCTTACTCTATTTGGGTTCCTAAGACCCTTGTTGCTAACAAAAGAGGACCCATTGAGAAATGGGTACCTAAAACCAAGCAATGATTTCTTGTAGGACTATGCTTCCGGTGGGTCTAAATGGGTGGTTGATAGTGGATGCACTAGTCATATGACCGGAAGCAAGGAGATCATGACGGAGTTGGGACCAAATATAAATCAAGCATCCGTCTCCTATGGTGATAAATCAAAAGCGGAGGTAACGGGTCTCGGCAAGGTGGTAGTTGCAAAGGATATCACCCTTGTAAATGTCATGCTTGTCGAGTCCCTCGGTTACAATCTTATGTCCGTTCGTGCACTTAATAAGATGAATTTTGATGTCCATTTTACTATTGATATGGTGGTACTCTTGAGGAGCAAGACTCTAAAGGTCATGTTCGTTGGGTATGTTGAAAATGAGTTGTTCGTGGTGGACTTTTCGGGGTCTACCAACACTCAAGCAATATGCCTATTCGGAAAGGCCGACGTGGGATGGTTGTGGCATCGCCGCTTGTCCCATGTCAACATGAGAACTTTGCAAAGTCTTCACAAGGGTGGCCACATTCTTGGACTAAAAGACAATGTTTCTTTTTCTAGAGATCGTCTTTGTAGGGCTTGTGTTGAAGGAAAGATGCATGATTCTCCCCATCCAAGCAAGACCATCATTTCATCAAAGAGGATATTGGAACTTCTTCATGTTGATCTCTTTGGTGCCGTGCCTCAACCTAGTCTTGGTGGGAAGAAATATTGTTTGGTGATTGTTGATGACTATTCAAGATTTACTTGGGTTTATTTCTTCAAGACGAAGGATGAGACCCAACAAGCCGTCATCGACTTTTCCAATGAAGTTCAACGCCAACACAATGTCCCTATATTGGTCATTAGGAGTGATAATGGCTCCGAGTTCAAGAACTACACCTTAAATGAGTTTCTTAGTGAAGAGGGGATTCGTCATCAATATTCCGCTGCATATACCCCTCAACAAAATGGTGTAGCCGAAAGGAAGAACCGGACTCTCATGGATATGGCAAGGTCTATGTTGGCGGAGTTTAAGTCTCCGCTATTCTTATGGGCCGAGGCTATCTCCACGGCGTGTCATTCATCTAACCGGCTATTCTTTCGCGTTGGCAAGAAGTTTACATCTTATGAGATGCTCACCGGCAACAAGCCCAATGTCTCCTACTACCGAGTATTTGGTTGTAAGTGTTTCTATAAGAACAAAAGTGTTCGTTTGTCTAAATTTGAATCTAAAGCTTTAGAGGGTGTTTTTGTTGGGTACGGTGCCGAATCTCACACCTATAGAGTCTATGACAAAACCGTTGGGAAAGTCATAGAATCTTGTGATGTGAGGTTCGATGAGAATGACGGCTCCCAAGTGGCGCAATTTCATGTTTGTGATGTAGATAATGAAGAGCCTCAAGATGCTATAAGAAGAATGGGCATTGGTTTCCATCGTCCCGTTGAGATTCATTACGAGTCTCCTCAAGCAAGTCCAAGCTCCATTCAAGTGGAGGCCTCTTCATCACAAGTTGAAACGGCGCCTATCATGGAAGCAAATGATGCACCACCCCAAGAACAAGTTCAAGACCCTCCTCATGTTGACCAAGTTGCTATGCAAGAACCAAGTTCTCCTATTGTTGATGCTAGCCAAGGTCATGACCAAGATCAACCCTCTCCTTCCATTGTTGAAGATGTGCTTCAAGATGATCAAGGTCAACATTCCGGTCAAGACGGGGACTCAAATGATCAAGATGATCAAGAGATACCTCCAAGATGCAATAGAGATATCGAAGCCCGTCGTAAAGCAAGAGTTGTAAAAGACTTTAAAAAAGAGTCACCATCTAGAAACATCCTTGGTGACCACAAGAGAGGTGTTACCACAAGAAGGCAATTGGCAACTTTAGTGAACATCAAGCTCATATTTCCATGGTGGAACCAAAGAAAGTGTTTGAAGCTCTTGAAGATCCGGATTGGTTAGAAGCTATGCATGATGAACTCAATAACTTCAAGCGCAACAAAGTGTGGAATCTAGTTGAGAAGCCAAAAGATTGCCGCAATGTTATAGGCACAAAGTGGATATTCAAGAACAAGCAAGATGAGCATGGAATGGTTGTGAGGAACAAGGCAAGATTGGTTGCACAAGGGTACTCTCAAGTTGAAGGCATTGATTTTGGAGAGACTTATGCACCCGTGGCTCGCCTTGAGTCCATCCGTATCCTTCTTGCATATGCATCACATCATAACTTTAAATTGCAACAAATGGATGTGAAAAGTGCCTTTCTTAATGGTCCTTTAAAGGAGTTGGTATATGTTAAGCAACCACCGGGTTTCGAGGACCCTAAATTCCCTAACCATGTCTACAAGCTTGATAAGGCGCTCTATGGTCTCAAACAAGCACCTCGTGCTTGGTATGAGCACCTAAGAGAGCTATTGCTAGACCGTGGATTTGAATTGGGGCAAATCGATCCCACTCTCTTTACCAAGAGGGTCAAAGGGGAGCTTTTCATATGCCAACTTTATGTTGATGATATTATATTTGGCTCATCTAACAAAGCTTTCAATGATGAATTTTCAAAGCTTATGACCGATAGGTTCGAGATGTCTATGATGGGCGAATTGAAGTTCTTTCTCGGTTTTGAGATCAAGCAATTGAATGAAGGGACTTTCATCTCTCAAACCAAATATACCCAAGACATGCTCAAGAGGTTCAATATGCACAATGCTAAGGGAAGCGGTTTCCCATGGACACCAAATGCCATCTTGAACTTAACCCGACGGTATCGATGTTGAAAAACTTTATCGCTCTATGATTGGTTCTTTGCTTTATCTTTGTGCATCTAGACCCGATATTGTGTTGAGTGTAGGGGTGTGTGCAAGGTATCAAGCCGCTCCTAAAGAAAGCCACATGGTGGCGGTCAATAGAATCCTTCGATATTTGGTTGATACCCCAAGGTTTGGTTTGTGGTACCCAAAGGGCACTAATTTCTCTCTTGCCGGGTACACGGATTCGGATTGGGCCGGTTGCAAGGATGATAGGAAATCAACTTCCGGGGCATGCCAATTTCTTGGTAGGTCCTTGGTGAGTTGGTCTTCTAAGAAGCAAAATTGTATATCTCTATCCTCCGCCGAAGCCGAGTATGTGGCGGCCGCTAGTGCATGCACTCAATTGTTATGGATGAGGCAAACTTTAAAGGAATACGGTGTCAATTGTGACAAAGTGCCTCTTTTGTGTGACAATGAAAGTGCTATCAAGATTGGCCACAATCCGGTGCAACACTCAAGAACGAAGCATATTGAGATTCGTCATCATTTTATTCGGGATCATATTGCTCGTGGTGATATTGAGCTTGGCTATATTCCAACCAAAGATCAACTTGCCGACATTTTCACGAAGCCACTTGATGAAGCAAGATTCACCTTTTGAGGCATGAGCTAAATATCGTGGATTCTAGGAGCTTGACTTGACCATCTTGCATACACACCTATTTTTGACTATCTATTTGGTTTAGGTGTAGGCATGGACATAGGGGGAGTGCGGTCCTAATCCATTGGACTATCCCTCCCCCCATTATGCCGATAGTAAGACTCATTTGTCTCTATATTTTCATTTCATGAATTGTGAGCTTAAATGACGAGTAGTGGCCGTGAACCCAAGATACATCTTCGCGGTGTCACACCACACACTCATACATGGTGGCCTAGGCCACCCCCTCTTCTTTTTGAAGAGTTGGTTCTTATTTGGGTCTTATTTGCAAATCATTTGGAGTTTTTGGTCCTTTTGTTGGTTTTGTGGAAAACACACTCAACTTGGCATTCCTTTGTTCGATTCTTGCAAGCTTGAGCGTGAAGTACCAATATCAGTTCGGCTCTCTAATCCCAAGCCTATCTTACCTAAAGACATCTCCTCCTTGCACACAAGTCCTCTTTTTGTTCCTGAGATTTTGGCTCCAGCAGGCCCCGGATTATTCAGGCTCAGGGCCGGAATATTTGGGGGGCCGGAATATCCGCCCCTTCGGGGGGCCGGAATATCCGGCCTAAGCAGTATCGTTTTTTTTAATAAAGGGAAGGGCCGGGGTGGAGAGGGCTTCGTGCTCCTCAGTTCCCCCGACTCCTCCTCCTCTCAAACTGCTGCCTGCCGCTGCCTTGCCTCACCGGAGCGGTGCTTGGCCACCGGATTGTCCGGGGCCCCTCCGGATCTGCTTCTCCATCCTTCCGGGCATCTTCTCCTCCAAGTGGTTCCTCAAATGGATGAGGGTAACTCTCTCACTTTCAAATCTAGGGTGTCCTTCATCCTCTCTTGATGTGGAGATATTTTGTGCTAATACTTGGAGTAGTTGATGCTAGTTGCCTCCCTGTCATCTAGATACACTAGTTTTGGTACCTTTCTGTTCGATCTACTTTTTAGACCTAGTTGAATCTGTGTCTGGATTTTCCCGAGAGGCCGGATTATCCGCCCCCCTGTGTGGCCGGAATATCCGCCCCCGGAATATCCGGCCCATGCTGGACCGGAATATCCGGGCCTGAAGTTTCTGCATTTCTTGCACAAACTCAATCAGATTTTTCTTTAGGCCTAAGTAGTATCGACTAAGGGTACCTTCTCTAATGTATTTAGTTCTCCTGTCATGAACTTGTGTGTACTCATCTATGCTATCCATCTTCATCTTTCTTTCACAGGTGGTTCGAGTAAGCACTTTGGTCGCAAAAAGCACCTCAAGTCAAATGCGAAAGGTGGGTTGGTTGGTGAGTCAGTTTCTAGGCAGCAAGCAGCTGAGAAGAATTCTGAGAAAGCAAGGGCTGGGGAAAAGAAGAGAAAGGGTAAATCTGCTTGACCCAATTACAAGCTAATGGATTCTGTTGACTACTCAGCATTGCGTCAAGGAGACTGGTATGAAGATGAGGAGAGAGATGAGGACATTGAGGACTCAAACTTTTGGTGCACTGAACAAATGTACATCTACCAAGATATCTATCTCACCTTTGAGCATCCCATTCGTCAAATGCACTCAATTGACATGAATCGCTTCAAGACCAAGGCAGAATTTTCTGATGCAGTGTATGTGACTGAGAGAATGGGACTTCATCATCTCATGGGTATTCAATGTGACTACAATCCGATTATCCTTCAGCAGTTTTTTGCCACTCTTGTTATGAAAGGTGATGATGCTCTCACTATGAAGTGGATGACTGGGGCTGTCTATTGTCATGCAACTTTCTATGATTTCGCTAGAGTCCTCGGCTACAAGTTCAAGGGAGCAGGTCGTGCAGTGGGTCATCGTCTTCACACCCGGGAAGGCCTAACAAGAACTTGTTGGCTGATCTCTATGGTCCCCGTGGTGTCATTGGTGAGGTCAAGGGCCTTCTCCCCCTCTATGATCTTCTCGTGCGCATCTTTCGTGAGAACATTGACCCAAGTGGTGGAAACAAGAATGCTATCCGTGGATCTCTAGTGGATCTCCTTCTTCATGCTCATGCTTGCTTTAAAAGTGAAGACCACGAAGAGGATTTTTCAGTGGATGTGATGGATTATATCTTTCATGAGATGCATGATGCCATGGTTTCTCGTTACTCAATTCCTTATGCTCCTTATATAATGCTGCTTATCAAGGACAGAATGAAGGACTATGACTTGTCTAGGGGCTGTGTGGATCACAAGCCAAAGGGGTTCTACCTTAAGAAGATGCAGTCCACTCCTATTAGCACTGATTCCTTTATGACTGATGCTCGCCGAAGTGGTAGCACTAGGCGTTTGAACACTGCTGCACCATCTATTGCCCCAGAGATTAAGAAGCTGAATTGGTTTCAGCGGAGGATGCTTTGCATGGGCATTGACATCCGCAAGGAGCAATACACTGCCTACCGTGATCGCCATGACATGAAACATGATCAGAACTTATTCTTCACCATGTGTCAGGTTCAAAGAGTGCTCGTCCCAAGGCCACTGCTCCCCTCTCATATAGTAAGTGGAATCGGTCTGAGGTTCCTGGGTCGACATGGAGAGGGTCCTCTACTCTGATAGTGCTGCTGCCGCTAGTTCACCTCCACCTGCTGACAGTGATGATGATGAGGATGATGATGCTGCTGAGTCTGGTAGTGATGTTGCCTCCGAGGAGCGTGAGGATGAGGATGAGGATGAGGAGTCCGACTGAGCTTCCGGGACATTTAGCCTCGCTCCTTTCCCTTTTTGGCGTTTCAATGCCAAAGGGGGAGAAGTAGTTCTATTTAGGGTCTCCGCGGGGATTTGCATGGGTCGGACACAAGCATATGCCTTTATCATTTTTTAAGAGCTTGTGTCCATTTATATTTTTATCGAACTATTTGCTATTTGTATGCTATGTGTAAGCACTATGTCCTATGGTTGTTCGATGTTGAGACATGGGTTTCGGAATTATCTAGTTATGTTATGGTTGAAATTATGTATGCAATGGTATGATCTTCAACTCATAATTTCATCATATTCTTATATGTATCATGTCTTAGTTTTGTATCATGTTTCCCTATTGTGTTCGGTGAAGCTTCAAACCTATATGGTGTGCATTTGTATTCCAATGCAAACTACTTATATGCACACATTTAGGGGGAGCTTCTTCTAATCTTTTGGAAACTTGATGACTTGGTTTGGTTGCCTCCTTGCAAATCCTAGTGTTGTCATCTAACACCAAAAAGGGGGAGATTGAAAGGATATTTTCATGATCCCTCGAGGTTTTGTGTGTTAGGCAACAACACTAGCGATAATTTAACCGTACTTAAGTGATGCAGGATTTAGGGCGATATCTTATAAGCATCAAACTCCAAAAAGATGTGAGAAATGAGCTCGTGTATTGCTCTATCTAAACCGGAATATTGGGGCCGGATATTTGGTTTCTGGACCGGATATTCCGGCCCCCTGTAATTTCTGCTAAGGACCATTTGCGCACCCCCTGGATAAACCGGAATATTGGGGCCGGATATTTGGTTTTTGGACCGGATATTCCGGCCCCCAGGAATTTTCGCTAAGGGCCAGAAGTGCAAGCCCCTGGATAAACCGGATATTTGGGGCCGGACATTTCAATATCCGGGCCAGATATTCCGGCCTCCACTCAAGCCGGATATTCCGGCCTCCTGAGGCTGCAACGGCTAAAATTCTGGGAGGGGTATAAATACCCCTCCACCTTCCTCCAGCCAGTAAGCTCGCCCAAAAAGAAGAACACCATTGTTGCAAGCTCAAGAATCACTAGATCTCCCAATCCCTCCACCCAAACTTGTTGATCTTTGGAGGATTGAAGGAGAAGGCCCGGATCTACATCTTCACCAAGCCGTTCTTCATTTCCCCTCATTCAGTTGAGGGACCCTTGGCTAGGATTTCCATTAGGAAAACCTAGCTTCTTGTTGTACTCACTTGTTGTCTTTGTGACAGATTTGTAGCTGTTCGGGAGCCCCCAATCCTCTTGTGGGTTGTGCCCCGGATCGTTGTTGTAAGGGCTCCGGATTCTGCCTTGAAGGATTCCGATAGTGGAAGGTGAACCAAACCTTTGTGGTGCGGTTCATCGGAGAAGAAGGTGCGTCCGCCTTTGTGGCGGTTGAGTTTTGACCTTCGTGGTAGCTCACACCTCTCCAACGAGACGTACTCCCCTAAAAAGGAGGAACTCGGGATTACATCCGTGTCTCCGCGTGCTTTCACTTCGGTTACTTCTATCCTTGTTTATAGTCTTTACTTCGTGTATCTTGTTTAGTTGCTTGCTTCTCATATAGGTAAATTCACCTTAGTTGCATATCTAGAGAATTTACCTTTTGTGTCAAGCCTAATTTGAAAAGGTACTAAAATTGAAGTAGCACCTATTCACCCCCCCCCCCCTCTAGGTGTCATACGATCCTTTCACCATCTCATATCCCACAGTCCTCATTTGTTATCAAATTCTCAGGTGTCAGCCAAAATCACATCCCAAGGTCGCTTGAGTTCTGGAAGCTCTTTGGAAGGATTAGTATACACTCAGACTCATTTTCACATTTAGATTCAACATACTGTATGCAAAAACAAAAGTTTATTACTTATTGGTTAAGTGGTTGAGAATTTGGAGTTGTTTGCCACTATTTTCACCTTCCACACCTTGTTCAGTGGTCTTCTCGTTTAACTACGCATTTGTAAAGATGAATGTCCAACTTTTCCATGAATCGGGCAACAACTGGAGAAGCTCCCTCGGCTGCCCAAGTCCCCGTCCAATGATCAGTAAGATTCTATTTGAGATTTCTCATTTGTGAGTTCATCATGATAATTGATACCTGCAAGTGCACAGGTTCGTTAAAGCATCATTTCGTGGAAAGTATTTCCAAATTATCGAACCCACAAGAGCAATAAGGATGACACTACCAATCTTTCAACCACGCTGTCAAACGCGTCATGATCGCACCCACACACCGAACTGGATATAGCCTACTCTATAAGTTGCTAAAGGAAACACTCTATAAAAGAGTTTTATAAAGAACAGAAAGTAACTAAAAACTGAAAAAACTGAAATTAAAGTGACGAAGACTTGAGAGCTTGAAAGTAACAAGGCTTGACAGTGAAAGGGTGTGCCGTAGAGAGGAAATATAAATGCAGTGACTAATATAGAGTAAGAGTGTGGTAGTGATTCATTTTCTATAGAGAGAATGATATTGACTGGTTTGTTTTCAACCTAATGCATATGATGTAATTTACCGCACGTTGGGAGGTCCCTCAGAGAACTTTATCTCCAATAAGAATACATGGCATAAGAAACTCAATTTTCCATCTCTTCTTTACACGCTGACGCGGCCTAATAAGAAGATACTAATGGACCAAAGGCATTAAACTTTATGGACAACCGTGCTCCTAGTTAAGATGCAACATGCATAAACAAGTATATTACAAAACTATTATGATCAAGTACTCAAATAATCATAACATTAAAAAGAGGGTTAACGCCGTATTATAACCCATCAAGAACACCATGATGGGAAGGAAGAAGGGGCAGTGGTGATGGGTGGAGAATGCGACGTCTACGTGGTGGTGATGGTGGTGTCGGCGTGGTACCCCCTTCTGTGTCTTCCTCCCCGGCCTTCCTCCAAGGTTAACTAGGAAGCTCGAGCCACTCCGCGCTAAGGTGCAGGCGGTGCCTTAGCCCCTTCTTCCTCCTAGCCAGAGTGCCATTTTGGAGGATCTTTTACAACTTCGTTGTGGCGCTCTTCGTTGACCTGCCGACAAGTCGATTTCTCCTCGGAGACGGAGCCGATGGCTGCAACGTCGAGCTTAACCATGGTTTCGGTGAAGGACGCAATGGCTTTCCTTGCAATCTTTTTTAGGTCCTTTTTGTAAATGTTGAAGGCTCGCTTGTAATATCTATTTCTTTTGTAGCCATTAGTGTAATATGTACACTGACCGTTTAATTCAGCTCTCAACCCTTCGGAGCCTCCCTTTGTTCAAAAAAAAAAAATCAGTAATCTACCGGTGAGAGACGATGCCCATTTACCATCTATGAGTGTGAGAAGTGAAGTAGTGGTACAATTTTGTTACGCGCGTTTTTGTCGAAAGTCCTAAAATTTCATTGGTTCATAATATACGAAATGGTACACGCGAGTGTTGGTATTATTGGCGGCCATGGAAGAACAGATCGGCTAGCCGCTGCTACAATTGTTGACCTTTTTTAGGGTGTGGGAGAGCTTTGGGGATTAATTAGGCCTTGTTGTTACTAGGGTATTTTAAGGGAATGGTGGGGATAATCTTCTACTGTATTGGGTGAAACCCCAAACTTCACCCAATACACTAGGGGATTGGGGATCCAATCCACTAGATATGGGTAGTGTATTGAATCACCTAGGAGATTGAGAAAAATGAACTAGAGTTTGATAATTTGTGGAGAAAGGTGAGGATAAAATCTGTCCAATATATTAGAAATAAACGATGTTTTAACATATATGGGATTTAGGAGTTTGACCGGGATAATTCCACCAATCCATATAAAAACTCTAGAATAGCGGGTGGGCTGCGACTTCCGCCCATGCTTAGCTCCATCGCCCCTGAAAAGGTGAAGGACGACATTCATAAAGCCGGGATTGATTCCGGGACGTTTAGCGCCCAACCGCGACGCTGCCGCGCGCTCCGATCGGCAAGATGGTCAACGCGAGCGACGTGTCCCCGTCCACGTCCCCATTCTCTCGCGTGTATCGATCCTGTATTTCTTTTTCACATACGCGTCCAACATTTGGTTGGTTAATTTATCGCTGTCATTTTTTATTAAACATCACAGTCACCTGAGACTGCACTCATCACAAAGCTAGCTTCGAACCGGGATTGTGAAAGCGTATATGTAAGTTTAATAAAATGTAATTCATGTGAGAAATTGAGAATGGCGACTGTTAGAGGTTGATCCAACAGAGATTGAGAAAGTGACTGCGATTTATTCAATCTCAGTCTCCACCTGTTATTTTAGTTTATTTCGTACGAGGAAATAATGCATCAGTTTCTACACACGCATGTTCTGATCGATCCGAAGTGCAGATTCTTTGTAAGATGTCTCACATTCCATTGAGGAATGGAGGAGGTATATATACGCGTACGTGAGGTAGGGCATGCCACTAATAATAATATGGCTACTACTCTACTAGTGGCCATGGAAGAAACAGATCGATGTGCTGCCGCTCGGAAGGTGGACAGGATTTAAGACTGGCTGGCCGGGGGGAAGGACTCGTACGTCGTCCTTAACTAACAGAAGCGGCCGATCGAGATGCAACCAATAAAAAATGCAGGCATGAAGCTCGAGTGTTGACTCTTTTGTGGGTGTGTTGTGGCGTAGGCATCCGTGTGGTTGGACTTGGAGATGGCTGCCGTTGCGGGGTAGCCGTCGCTCATCACTCGTTGACATCTTCCCCATTCTTCTTCTTCTTCTTCTTCTTCTTCTTCTTCTTCTTCTCTCACTCTCTCTCCATCTCTCTCACTGATATCGCTGTGGGTGTGAGTGTATGTGTACGGCCTCTTGAGAGTGAACATTCGATGGGAAATGCAGCTCTGACCTGGGCGGCAGCTGCCTCGGACCATCCACGGCTACGGTGACTCCAAGATTGGGAACCCCAGGAGCAATCATTGCTGTATATTGATGGTAGTAGTAAACTAGAAAAACAAGGGTATACATGTTTTACTTAATGCAGCCAGTGGACCCACAACACTGCACGGGGTCAGAACAATGCTGCACGCCTCCCCAAGTTCGTGAGGTTCAGTTAACTGACGCAGTACGGTGTTCCATTCAAGTCACTGCATGCAAATAATTACCGAGCCCCGAGCCTGTTTACTTGGAAAAATGAATTGAACATATGTTTTAAGATGTTTTCGATCTCGTGGTGTTCATGAAAATAAGATTCCATGTTTTAAGTTTTTCTTCCATTTTGCAGTGTTCTTCAAAATAAGATCTCATTTATATTTTTGCGCCTCAGCCGGATTTTTAAGGTGTTTGTGAAAAGAAAGGTACTGAACATATGCTTTAAAGTTTATTCCAGTTATCAGTGTTCCTTAAAATAAGATTTATTTTTTTGTTTCGCTGCTCCGCCATATTTTGTAAGGTGTTTGCGTGGAAAAAGAGTATCCTAGATTTTATGTTTGGTAAAGATATTTTTCTTTATCGAAAAAAAAGATTTTAAGTTTTTCCATGTTAGGGTGCTCATCAAAATAAAATTCCATTTATTTTTGTGACCCGGACATATTTTGTAAGGTGTTTGCAGGGGAAAAAATACCAAACATATGATGTAAGATTTTCCTTCATCCTGCAGAGTTCTTCAAATAAGATTTGAATTTTTTTCTTTTGCGGCTTGTTAAAATCTAAATGCAATTTAATGTCGGACATTAACGTAATGTGACATGGTTGTATGCATGATTTCACACGGTCGAATGTAAAGTCCATAATGTTACATGAGTGGATTACTAATATTGGCTCTAAGCCCTAGCTGAGACCACACACTGCACTGCATGCATGCGAGTAAATGCTGATTTTATTGTGCGGTCCCGATCACAGGTGAAGAACGCATGTATTCTTCTCATATACCCACAGTCTCATCTTAAAAGGATTAATGGCACAAATCCCAACAAAGACTCGTGCGGTGATATATCTGCGACCAGCTACGACTGCGTTCAGATCGTCCACTCATTCGAATACATTCGATGCACTACTCATCACTGAAAGGTGACCGCTTTGCATATTCAATGCCCGTGGTGTGCAAAGATGGTGGTTGTCCCATGTAGTACTCCAGCCTTGAACCCTAGGACGTGGCCTCCTTTGTCTCCAAGTCTCCCGCCATTAACGCCGGCCGTCGATCCCCGGCCGGCCGGGTCAGGCCGCCGGTATGTGTTGCATCATGCTCTCAGACTGGCAGCACGACTGCACAAATTAACGAGTTCGGCATCTTTTGAATTTTTACTACTGTAGTACCTCTCTGCTGGAGTAGCTTGCTTGCTACTCCTAGCAGCTTACTCACTCACCTTTGCTTCTTCAGTTGTTCCACTATTTGTAAATCGCACGCGCGCGCGCGCCTTGCATCAGTGGCATGCCTCTGTGTTCTTCCACACTGAGTCGCGCGCGCCACCAATTCGTCAACGAGTTCTCACTTCTCACCATGCCTGCACGATTTCAGCATTTCACCATGTATGTGCAGCCCGGCCAGCCGCATTTCATGATTCCCGTTGCATATTCCGTAATATACAGCGTGTATAAGACCGACCAAGTAATGAATGAGCGTGGCGGGATGGACCGATCTACGTACTACAGCTGAGAGAGACCGCATGCTTCCAGAACTAAGGAGCGTCGTTGGATCATCGCAGAGGCTAACACGTATATCACTTTCGGCCGGCTTCGCAGCAGCTAGCGTCGACATGGCGAATTACCAGCCATAGACAAACGCATCATGTCTATATGTATAGTTTTTCCCAACGAAAGAGATGTTTCCTTCAGTTTGAATGAAAAAAAAATGGAAAACACGAAAGAGATCCCTCGCGATCGCCGTCAATGGATCAGTCCCGTCGACCGCAACAGAAAAAATGATCCGAGAGATCGGTCGGTCCGTTTCTACTGCAGCTATAGCTTCGTCGACGTCGACGTACGCCGGCCGATCGCGAGTTAGCTATGTATACCTATCTTGGTCAGTTAATCTGGCGGAATTGACCGGCAGAAAGCAAGGGGAACAGTTAAGCCCCATCGCCGCCATCGCGACGTCGTCGTCGAGGTCTCGCGGCGGCCGGCGGGCTGGTCGAAGTTGGGTCCATGCATTGCATGGCCTGATCAAACAGGCATGCATTGCATGCATCAGGCGTTCGATTTGACGATGGATTACGATTTACTACTAAGCTAGCTAGTTGCTTTTGGACTGGGTTTACCGCAGGCAGCGAATAATTAGGTCCGGCTCCAACCAATTAACCAGCTAGCTAGCAAACCGTACGTACGCGTGCAGCGCATGCACGTAGGCCGGTGACGACCAAGGGACGTGGAATTAACTAGCATTTCAGTAGTTTGATCCCGTTGCGTACATATGCACACGTAGCGCGCGCGATCTTGGTCTGATCAAGCATGCTAACGCAGCTCACAATTGAGTCCTATGGGATATCTGAGCTATCTGGCTAGCGGTCGATCGTGCCTCGCGAGTGTTGAGGTCGGCGACGGTGCATATGTATATAGGCGGAGTTCATTTCTGGGAAACGTAGATCGCGTTAGGGCCACACAGATGGGAATATATAGTATAAGCCTGTCATTAGCACATTGATTGCCGTAATGTCGATCTTTGCTGAGCTGAACAATTAAGTAGCGTAAGCGGTGCAGCTTCGGAGTATTGATGAAATTAGGTCCCCATTTGACCGATCGATCGAGAGCTAGCCTAGGCCGTAGGGCGCGGCGCGGCGGTGGGCGTCTCCGCCGACGGAGGACGGGTCGTCGGTCTCCCATGAAGCGCCACCTAAGCGTGCGACGGAAAGGTCTCTTTTGGGATGCTCCAACGACGAGCATCGGGCACCCATCGATCGAGACCGACACTCTAAGAGCATCTCCACCCACCGGCAGGTGTCCGGCACCCCCACAGTTGAGCCCCAATTAGGGGTGCCGGACATGTGTCCGCCCAATTTTTGGAGGCCACCCACAGCGGCGTACCTCCAAACGGTCTGAGATGCCGACCAAAGTATAAACACCTTGTGGACGTTTAAATGGAAATCAAATTTTGACTCAAACTCAAACAAATTTGAATGTAAACATTCATAATCTAAATTCTACGGTGCCTACGCGGCGGCGCCTCCTCTGCAGCGGGCTCGGGCGCCGCGTACGCACGTGCTGCAGCTTCGGCAACGGCATTTTATGTCAGGGCGGCCTCGTACTCAGCCTCTAATGGTGCACATCGAGCTCCGGCGCCAGTGTAATAAACGCGACCACTTTTTTAGATTCGAAGTTAAATTTAACACGATACAAATTTAAACTAAACGATACAAACTTAAACCTAAAACGGTACAAACTTAAACTGAACCCTAATCTAAACGCCGCCGCTCGGGCCAGCCTCCTCGTCGTGCGCGGCCTTCTGGCTCTGGGCCAAGCGCGAGCGCACACGCCTCTCCTGCCGGAGCACGTTCGCCGTTTGGCGCATGGCATCCCGCTCTGCCGCTGCCCTCCCCTGCGCCTGCCTCGCCGCGCGTGCCTGGTTCAGCTCCTCTTGGGCCGCCTGCTCGGCGAGCAGCTGGGAGGCGTCATGCGCCAGCCCCTCCGCCTGGGCGATGAGCTGTTGCTGCTCCGGCGCCGCCGCCTGGGCGTTGAGCTGCTCGTACGCCGCCCGCTCTGCGGCCATGAAGGCGCGGCAACGGGCATCCCGCTCCGCGCTCCGCATGGAGGCCTCCACGGCGTCGCCAGCCACCTCGTAGCCGAGTCTGACCTGGCGGATTGCCTGCTCGTTGCGCCAGCTCTCGAACGAGTTGATGGCAACCACCTGGTCTGGCCACAGCGGCGGAGGGAGCGCCTGCTCCGGCTCCTGCTGCGGCGGCAGTGGGACCTCATCGAGCTCGGGCGGCGGCTCCTGGCCGGGGTACGGCACATGCACCGACTCCTGCTCCTCTTGCTCATCCACGTCGACGTCGTCCACATCCGCCCATTCGAACGGCTGTTCATCGGCGGCGTCCTCCTGTGCCGTGGCGTGAGCACGGCGTGCTGCCTGGGTGAGGGTGGCGAGGCGGCGAGGCATGGTTTCTCTGGGCTACGGCTGGTGGTGTGGTGAAATGGCTACACGGCGAGCGACGGTGGTGATGTGGTGAAATGGCTGCATGGCGGGGGCCTCTTTATCGTCGTCCAGGGTTAAAGCGGGAAACGGAGGCGGGAAGCGGTGGCGCTGGGCGGGAAGCGCGAGGTGGGTGAGCACGCGTCGCGTCGGAGTTAATGTCGGCGACACGTCTCCGCCACTGCGCCGCTTGGTAAGCCGGGAAAGGCTGGGCACTCAGCAGGCGCCGCCGTAAATGCAAGGCGTGCCGCAGGCGCATCGCCGTCCCGTCCCTTCGCCGCCTGCGGAAACGCGTCGCCATTAACGGGCGGAACGGCCTCCTGCACGGCGCCATTAGAGCACCTGTTCGTGCCGTGTCTCTATGACGGGTGGGCCACGCCTGTCGGAGTGCGCGTCCGGGCAGTGTCCGGCACCCTAAGAGGGCCTCCAAATTCGCTCTGGCCGACCTTTTGAGAGGTGCCGCTGGTGACCGATTATGGCGTCGGACCCCAATGATCTTCTGGGGTCATTTGGAGGCGCCCGGTGAAGATGCTCTAACAGAGCTTGCTCACGGTATCGTTCCTTCTTGCACAGCACTAACGCGCCCGCGGTACAAGAGAGTATATTTGCATGGATATATGTTTGTTGGGACCTGAGTAATACTTTGGAGGTTTTGTTTAAAACAAAACATTGAATAGACCGTTAAGCTTAGTTGTAATAAACACCGCATATCTACACGGATGAGCTCCTTGATGTCAAATATGACAGCTTGGGCCCACCCAAAATGCGTAGTCTGTTCTTTTTTCTTCTTATTATTACTGGATTCTCCAAATCTGCTTTATTTTTCCTAGCTTTACTCAGCACATATAGACTTTTAATTTTTTTGGGCCTTTTTTTCGCAAAAGATACTCCTATTATGTTAAAAAATGTATAATGAATATTGGTACTCAGATTGAGCCCAACTTATCCAAGCTTACCGAGTCCATTATTGCTAAACTTCATGAATTATTTCGATTTTCTAAGACATCGATATTATTTTTTGAAAAATTCCACTCTAGCATCCGACATGGCACTAGTTGGTGAGCACTAGCTACCGTATTTGATATCAGATGATCAATATGCGTAGCTGTAGGGTATTTGTTACAACTAGGCTCAATAATTGGTGTTTTTGTTACAAATCCATATATATAGAACCGTAGGGATTTTTCTTTGCTCATGAAACAAATGCATGTCCATGTGTATCGTGGGTGGCAATTGTAAAAAAGGAGAGTACAAGAATTTAACCAAATTCGACCATTTTGCTTAGCAAAAATCCTTTCCCTTTCCGTTGGTAATATTGTTACAGAAACAAAATACTTAGGTCATCCTTAATTCTCTGATTGAGTCACCTAAACATGTGTCAAATTAAAAATTCTCGAGCCCATACAAATATCCCTCTTTATTCAGTTAAATTTCCGTTCTCGTTTGTTTCCAGCTCATCCCGAGAGTATTTCGTCATTTCTGTTGTGCTGCAATTCCGTGGTAGATAATTACACGGGAAACAGAACATAATTCTCAAGGGTTTCCTTACCCTATAAGAACCAAACTGTGCTTCAAAGCTTAAGAATTATGGTTGTGCTCAGGGCCGATCCAAACTAACTTTGGACTCTGGGCGAGTTAAACCAGTATAACTATATCAAACTATTATAGTATCATATAACTTAGTTTTATTATATTACATTCTTGTAAGTATATCTTCTTAGTATGTAGTTAACTCGGCTAACTAAATATAAAGTTTTACTAACATTGTGTGTATCCTTGTTGTACCGCAAGTACATTAAAATGCACTTACCTCGTGTTGAATCAAAATAATTTTGTAACCAATACTATATTTGTTGTTTGTTGTATGGACATATAGGCTAAAAATTGAAATTAATTGTACA
The DNA here is from genome assembly GCA_947311845.1 of Poa pratensis. Taxonomy (NCBI): domain Eukaryota; kingdom Viridiplantae; phylum Streptophyta; class Magnoliopsida; order Poales; family Poaceae; genus Poa; species Poa pratensis. The sequence continues at coordinate 38,706,149 of CAMZMU010000061.1, read as the reverse complement.
ACTCCTCATTTTTTTGTATCGCGATCCATGTAATCCGTTGGTTGCAACTGAGATTCTGAGTTGTATAAGAGGGTTACAACTAATTAGTTTTTCTATTTACACATGCCTTGTAACTTACTAGTCTCTTTAATATTCTCGAAGAAATATCTACTGAGTGTAGTATAACAAATATCTTAATAGAAATATCCAAGGAAAATATCTTATACTAATTCGAAAAATTTCCGTTTCGAGGAGAGAGCTCACATGATACGGGATACGCGCGCACAGGTCTCTGATCTGCATTTGACATTTCAGGTGCATGCGTCTGAAACGGCGGAGTGGCACGCAACATAACCGCTTCCCCGCCGGCCGCGCGGCGGCTGCACGGGTGGCGCTCTCCGGCCACTCCACGTCTGGCATGTACGCCCGGCCGCGCGCGGTTCCGACACCTGCACCGCCGCGAGCAGCAGGCACGTACATACCGCCCAGGTCATGGTGCCAGTACTAAAGCGCGACTTTTTGCCGCGCGTACGTATCATTGGTTGGTGAGGCTAGCTAAGCTAGGGCCGTCGCTTGTAGACTGCGAACACCGTCCACTTTCCGCTCGCGGCGAGTCCAATTTCCGGCGTCGTTCAAAGATCAACGCCTTGATTTGATTTTCCCTTGACAAACAACTCCCATCAAATCAACGCACGTACGTACGCCCGGCCAGTTACCAAACTTTCGTCGGCCAGAACTCCGGCCAGCCAGCATTGCCGAAAAGGCAGGGGAAGAACTGGACACGCGGCGAGTTTTCCACGCCGACGTAGGTTCGCCGGACGGCGGCGAGGGGACAGGTCCTGGCCATTTTCTCACAGATGCGGCGGTGTTCGATACGGAGAGGTTAACTGGAGCACCAAGAGCGGTCTTGATTTTCCCCTTTGGCGAACGCCCGTCAACCTAGTGGCAGATTAACCTTTTCCCTTTTGGTCGGAACCACTGCAAGATCCGGACCCGCATTGCTGGAAAATAGCAGTGGAAAACCCGACACGCGGCGAGTTTTTTCCATGGATAAATAAAGTTTCGCCGCCGGCTTGCCGGACGGCGAGGAAGGCACAGACAGATGCAATGTTCGACACGGGCAGGTAACTGGCGCGGCGCACCTTCCCGGCGCCTACTAGTAACATGCTTGTCCATCGATCATCAGCCGGTGGTGCAGAAAAAGGGAAGCGGAATCTGGAACCGCCTTTCCAACAGCCAATTAACCTGTTCCAGTTCGCTACGTCAGATTTTGGGGACGACATAGTACGAGACGAAAGACAACGGGATTAGAGCAGCAGCAGCAGCGATCGCATCGAATAATATGTTGACGCATCTTGGCTTAGTCGTCCTCATCGATCAGTTGGATAATATTCCACCATGTCAAGCTGCTATGCTAGCAGAAAGGTGTCTCTTGGAATGGGATAACTAACATGCCTCTCCATGGAACGTCATCACACGATTCCCTGGTTCTTTCCGATCTGATGGCGCGTCTTTCCGGGCATTATTCTTTCAGGGGATGCTGCTGATGCTAGATTGGGTCCCTTTGCATAGAAAGGTCCTACGATAATGGCACTGGCATTGTTCTTTGACATCTTGTTTCAACTTGCTTGCTGGGGCCGCCACATTATTTGTTTGGGCGTTCTTTTGTTATGGCATGATGAGGTGTTCGATCCATCTGAAATCTTCCCAGCTCATGTGGCTGTATCCTCGTCACCCTCTAGTTGTCAGACACTAGCAGCAGCAACTTGAACACTAACTAACTACTTTCCTCTTTTTTTGGAAAAGTTAATTGATTTGCCCTTTCTGTCAGAGAGGATTGAATGCATGCAGCGTCACCATGGGAAACATCATCTAAGGCCTAAGGCCAATGCCCACCGCGGCTTCTGAGGCTATCTCCCGTTTTTACTGTCTCTGCTTGTGCACGTGGGCCTTCTAACCTTACGTCTCTCTGATTGTGGGACCATTCCCCCATCGCTGCCCCTTACCCTGGCTCTCCATCTCGATTCCTCTCTCTCTCATGAGACAGCCGCCCTCTCCCTTACTCTCGCGACCACGTCGCGGCAGCCCCATCCCCACACCCACCGGCCTCCTAGCCTCGCCGCTCGCCGGTGCAGCTCCTGCGCCCTCTCCCCGTTCGACTCCACCTCTGAAGTTGTCGTCCCGCGCCTCCTATTACTGCCACGCGCTAGGTTTTGGCGCCGCTGGCCCTCCGGCGACGCACAAGGCTCCCCGGTCCGCCTCCGTCCACGCCCTTCTCTTTCCGTTCAACCCAGAGGATGATGAAAATTATGTGTGCCTTACATGTGTAGAAGAAAATACACACCACATGCTTTTTTGGATGTAAGAATAAACCATTATGACTCGCCACAACAAGCTTAGATAACATGCTATTCTCTTTCGGGCGAGTCTTGCGGATTTTGCGGAAATTAACCTAAGTAGATCTTCTTATTTAATTTTGTGCAATAAAAGTTTATTTTATAAACTAGTGAGGGACTTTTGTACACCAAACAGATGAGAACAATCACATTTCATAAGGACATATCAATAAATAAAGTTTTACATACGCAAACATATTAGAACCTACACTAATTTTTTTATTTCCCAATTATTCTAAGCAGTGTTGTTTTAATACCAAGTACAAAGAAACCACACTTTTCTAAATGTTCACTTGCTGGAGAATTTTGTCGTTGGTTCATTTTATACTCTACAAGAGTTTCTATAAAGCTTACTTAATCAAACACAAGGAACCGTCACTGAGACATCCTACTCTTTATAGATCTTTACCATAATTAATTATAAATTACTCCTTTCATTTCTAAATTTAAGATGTTTTAGCGTGTTTTTTCAGATTCACGTGTATCTAGACACGTTTTATGGTATTTATTCACTCATTCTGCATCTAATCAACATGTGAAGTACCTAAAACATCTTACATTTAGTAACGGAGGGAGTATATAGATTATGCATTGTAGAACATTGTTCTAGAACATACTTTGTTACAAAATATAGTTTAATATCTTTCAATTAATTCATTACAAATAAAAAGCACACAAACTAATATGTACTAATATTGCCATCCATGTGTTATCATTCTATTAACCTCAGAAAGTCTCACACGCATGGCATCTCACATCGTACTAAATAACCGCTATTAGGCCCTTTCTATCATTCGAAAATCCGAAGGAAAAAAGTGTACCCGATGAAGTAAATTTTATATGATTTATCACCTTCCTATGTGGTTAAACCATGCAAAAAATAATAATTATACTTGTCATACTATAACATGCTAAAAATAATACCAAGAAAAGTATAAAAATTTAATATAAATTATATTTATTCAGATTCGACTAGGGCCCAAATATTTATTGGACCGGCCCTGGCCGCATACGCCATCCAAACAAAGCTTCGGATTATTGTCAATATTATCTCTCCGGATGACGGAGTGGCAAAATAAGGGGCGGATGCTCGAGATCGGAAACTTTGCGGGGAGATTCTAGAGCTGTGATTGTCGAAGATCCTCAACGGCGACGAGTTTGCGTCACTGCTATATGTGGCTCCTGGAGCCACTCTGCGCTAAGGTGTTGGCGGTGCCTTAGCTCTTTCTTACTCCTAGCCAAAGTGTCGTTTTGGAAGATCTTCTACAACTTTCTTCGTCGACCTGCCTCCAAGGGGGTTTGTCACTAGAGACGGTGCCGACGGCCGTAGTGTCGAGCGCAACCATGGTTTCGATGGAGGACACCGTGGCTTTTCCTGCATCTTCTCGGGTGTTTTTTGTAAATTTGGAGGTGTTGGGTGTAATTTGTAGTTATTTTATGGTTCTCGATCTAATCTGTACACTCATTGATTAATGCAGCTCTGAAACCTTTGGGCCCTTCCATTTGGTAAAAAAAACAGTAATCTACGGGAGAGACCATGTCCGTTTACCATCTATGGGTGTGAAGTGAAGTATATTTTTTATTACTTGTATTTTGTGGGAGGTCCTAAAATTTCATTAGTTCATAAACATACGCAATAGTACAAGCGATATGGACCATATGGTGGCCACTGAAGAACAGATCCGCTGCTGCTACTATTGTTTTTTTTTTTTTTTTTAGAAAAGGGCAGTCCCAGCCTCTGCATCGAGTGATGCATACGGCTCTTTATTATGAATAAATAAACGTATCAAAGTTTACATCTCAACGATCACATAAAGTAGAGACGTGAATCAACCAGCGAAAAAACAACATAGAGTAACTACTGTAGTCGACTAATATGCTGCCAGGACTGCCGGGAGAAAAACTCCTGTGCCACCAACAGGAGACGAGTGCACCCAGTATCCATAAGTTGTCGCTGGTCCGACGGCAATAGGAAAGCCCATAGCTGAATCCAGTGTACCGCCGTATGGATAACCTGTAAGACATGAAAATTACTTTTCCTGTTAAAAACTAGATTATTCCGACAATTCCAAATGGACCAACAAATAGCTGAAACACCGATGCGTATCCTAGCCTTGGTCTTTTTATCAACTCCATTTAGCCAATTTCCAAACATATTAGAAACACTAGACGGTGGAGTGATATTATAAGTACAGAATACAACTCTCCAGATTAGTTTAGCAAAGGGACATGATATAAACAAATGTTCTACCGTCTCTTCGGCATTACAAAAAGAACACTTGGTACACCCCTGCCAATTTCTTTTAGCCAAATTATCCTTTGTGAGTACAACTTTTCGATGAAGGAACCACATGAATACCTTTATTTTAAGCGGTATTTTCAATTTCCACAGGTAAGTATGTAAAAATCTAGTATGACCATTCATCATATCTTCATACATGGACTTAACAGTAAATATCCCATTTTGAGTAAGCTTCCACACAAAACGATCAGGTTGCTCAGTCAAATTAATATCCATTAATCTAAAACATAAATGAGACCACTCGTCCCATCTATCGCCAAGAAGAGCTCGCCTAAAACTAATATTTAGGGGTGGAGCACCATTAAAAACATTGTGTACAGTAACATTCTTTTGCTGTACAAGGTTAAATAATGATGGATATTGTTGTTTCAGAGGCGAATTACCCAACCAAACATCCTCCCAAAACCGAATTGTTTCTCCATTTCCTAAATTGAAAAAGCCTCTATTAAAGAACTCCTCTTTAACTCCCATAAGGCCTTTCCAAAAAGGGGAGTCCGTCGGGTTAGCCTCTACCTGAGCTAGAGTTTTATTCTGAAGGTATTTGTTAGTTAACAACTCTTGCCAAACCCCTTCATCGTTTAAGAGTTTAAAAAGCCACTTGCTAAGTAAACACTTATTTTTCAATTCAAGGACCTCAACGCCAAGTCCTCCTTGATCTTTTGGACGACAAATGATATTCCATTTAGTTAACCGATATTTACGTTTGTTCTCATCACTCTGCCAAAAGAATCGTGATCTATAGAAATCTAATCTTTTCCTCACCCCTTTGGGTATTTCTAGGAAAGACAACATAAACATCGGTAAGCTAGATAGAACCGAATTAACCAGGACAAGACGATCTCCATATGAAAGCATCTTACCCTTCCAGCAGCCAAGTTTACCTTCGAAACGACATTCTACTGGGTTCCACTCAGAGTTTCGAAGTTTCCTATAGTGGATGGGAACTCCCAAATATTTGAAAGGTAGAGAACCAGCCTCACAGCCAAAGATGTGTCTGTACTGATCCTCTACTTCCTTAGCTTTACCAAAGCAAAAAATTTCACTTTTATGAAAATTGATCTTTAGACCAGAAAGTTGTTCAAAAATGCATAAGATTAATTTCATATTAACCGTTTTTGCTAGATCATGCTCCATAAAAAGTATTGTATCGTCCGCATATTGTAAGATGGATACCCCCCTTCAACTAGATGAGGGATCAGCCCACCAACCTGGCCATCCTCCTTTGCCCTTGCAATAAGTATGGCTAGCATATCTGCGACAATATTAAAAAGCATAGGCGACAAGGGGTCCCCTTGTCTCAGACCTTTTTTTGTTTGAAAATAACGACCAATGTCATCATTTACACGAATGCCGACACTTCCTCCCTGAACAAATTGCGTAATCCATTTACACCACTGTTGTGTAAATCCTTTCATACGCAAAGCTTGTTGAAGAAATGGCCATTTTACTTTATCATATGCCTTTTCGAAGTCAATTTTAAATAAGACACCATCCATCTTTTTCCTCTGAAGTTCATGGATAGTCTCGTGGAGGATCACCACCCCCTCTAAAATATGACGTCCAGGCATAAAAGCCGACTGAGTGGGTCTAACAATCTTGTGGGCAATTCCCGTTACACGATTAGTCCCCACTTTTGTAAAGATTTTAAAACTGACATTTAAAAGGCATATAGGTCTGTACTGCTGGATTTGTACCGCATTTTCTTTTTTAGGGAGTAAAGTAATTACACCATAATTCAATTTGAACAAAGGCAAATTCCCTTGTTGAAACTGCTCGAAGAGTGCCATTACGTCAAGCTTTATGACGTCCCAAAATGTTTGGTAGAACTCGGCCGGAAAACCATCAGGTCCAGGCGCCTTGTTCAATTCCATTTGAGATATAGCTTCATACACCTCCTCCATAGAGAAGTTCGCTGTAAGAATCTCATTTTCCTCCGAAGATAATTTTGGGATATCCTGGCTTAAACTCTCATTCATCGTAACACTACTTGGTGCCGACGCACCAAATAATTTTTTGTAATATTCGGTGATATACATTTGCAAATTTTGCTCCCCAACAATGGTTCCTTCATCTTGCTCTAATTGAAATATTTTCTTCTTTCTATGTTTCCCATTAGCTATCAGATGGAAATATTAAAAAGCATCTTGCTGCTACTATTGTTGACCTTTCTGGGGATTAATTAGCGGGTGGGCGGTGACGTCGGCCCATGCTTAGCTCCATCGCCCCTGAAACGGTGAAGGACGACATTCATAAAGCTTGGATTAATTCCGGCCGGGACGATTAGCGCCCAACCAACCACGACGCTGCCGCGGGCTTGGATCGGCAACATGGTCAACGCGAGCGACGTGTCCCCGTCTACGTCCACGTACGCTTGTGTATCGATCCTCTGTGTTTGGTTACTTTAGGTTAATTTGTTGATTTTTACGCTGTCAAATTTTCTTAAACATCACAGTCACCTGAAACTTCACATCACAAGCTAGGCTTCAAACCGGGATTCTGAAAGCAAGCATGCAAATTTAAAAAAAAATGTAATTTATGTGAGAATGGCGACGGTTTGGATGTTGATCCAACGGAGATTAAGAAAGTGACTGCGATTTAATAAAATTCCAAGCAACTTAGAAATAGACAAATATATCTCAGTCTCCGCCTTGTTATTTTATATTTTATTTCGTACGATGAAATAATGCATCATTTTCTACACACGCATGTTCTGATCGATCCGGGAGTGCATTTTTTTTTTGAGATTTAAAGCGGTCGTATCCGCCATCCGATTAGATAGAATAGAATATTATTTACAGAATTTTGAACCAGGGAAAAATCCCTTTACCTCCCTTTACAGGTAAAGGAAAACTACGAGTCCAGATTCCATTGAGGAATGGAGGAGGTATATATACGCGTACGTGAGGTAGGGCATGCATGGGGAGCCACTAGTGGCCATGGAAGAAACAGATCGATGCGCTGCCGCTCGGTAGGTGGACAGGATTTAAGGCCGGCCTCGTAGTATGTCATCTTTTTTTGAAACGTGGGGCAAAAGGTTTGTCCCTTATATTAATTAAAATGGAGTTGAAAGAAAGCAATTTGGTACGGACCCGTTATTACAAGGAAAACTACTCTCGCGACATCAAGTTGCCCAAATGTTTGGCACCCGTTAGAACCCACAACCGGGACTCATTTTTAATTCTATCAAACAACACAAAAGGCGGCGTAGACTTGTGTTAGAAAACTCTTGCGTTCCTCTCATTCCAAACCTTCCAAGTTGTTAGGAGAGTAATCGAAGCAACCGCCCTCCGATGAGGAGACACATCCGCCATCTTTAACCACCACTCGTTGAAAGAGAGGCTTGTCCAAGAGTCCGGGAGAATGACGTTGATGCCCAAGCCATTGATTAGGAAAAGCGACCGATCAAAACGCAAGCAATAGAATATGCAGGCATGAAGCTCGAGTGTTGACTCTGGCTTGTGGGTGCGTTGTGGCGTAGGCATCCGTGTGGTTGGACTTGGAGCTGGCTGCCGTTGCGGGGTAGCCGTCGCTCATCACTCGTTGATCCACATCTTCCCCACTCTCTCTCACTGATGTCGCTGTGGGTGTGAGTGTGTGTGTACGGCCTCTTGACAGTGAACATTCGATCACTGAAAGGTGACCGCTTTGCATATTAATTAATTCATTGCCCGTGGGATGTGCAAAGATGGTGGTTGTGATCGTCCACTTGTCCCATGTAGTACTCCGTCCGGCCATAAACCTCTAGCTAGGACGTGGCCTCCTTTGTCTCCCGCCATTAATTAACGCCGTCGTCGATCTCCCGCCCGGCCACGGCTTTGAGACACATCTTTTAATTTTGTACCACCTGTCCGCTTGCTTGCTTACTCATTCAACTTTGCTTCTTCAGTTGTTCCTCTGTTTGTAAATTGCACGCCTTGCCTGTGTTAGTTCAAAATCTCTTTGCTTCTTCAGCTGTTCCTCTCTATGCATGTAAGTTCCACCAATTCGTCCGACGTGTTCTCACTTCTCACCATGCATGCACGATCGATCTCGTCTGTACAGCACAGTGTTCCGTAACAGTAACGTGTAAAGACCGATCGACGGAGGAATGAATGAGCGTGGCGGGATGGAACCGATCTACGTACGTACTGCAGATGAGAGAGACTGCATGCATGCATGCTGCGAGAACTAATTAAGGAACATCGCTGGATCGTCGCTGACACGTAGTTCGGCTTCCTAGCAGCTAGCTAGCGTCGACATGGCGAATTACCAGCCACAGCCAGACGCATCAGGGTATGTATATTGTTTTCTCTAACGAAGGAAAGAGATGTTTCCTTCAGTTTGAATGCAAAAATGGAAAACGAAAGAGATCGATGGCTCCCTCGCGATCGCCGTCAATGGATCAGTCCCGTCGACCGCAACAGAAAAAATGATCCGATAGATCGGTCGACGTACGCCGGTCGACGGATCAACGGCGGCGTCGCTATATGGCTAGCTATGTATGCACAGTTGCACACAACTTGGTTAGTTAATCTGGCGGAATGAATTGACCTGCCGAAAGGCGGAACAGTTAAGCCAGATCGCCATCACGAGGTTTACTCGAAAAGAAAATTATTCCATGCACGATCGAGGTTTACTCGAAAAGATTTGGATGGACTGCACCCGATTGAATAGGCATGCATCAGGCGTTTCGATGAAGGATTAACTTAACGAAGCTAGCTAGATTGCTTTTAGACTGGGCTTACCGCAGGCAGCAAATAAGTAGCTAGTAAACCGTACGTACACGTGCAGCGCATGCAAGCACGCTCGCATGCCAGGGACGTAAGTACGTGGAATTAACTAATTTTTATTCCCTGGCCATGCACACGTAGCGCGCGCGATCTTGGTCTGATCACGCACACTAACGCAGCAGAACATGTTCCGCACGTAAGGATATACTTCCTCCGTTCCACAATATACGATGTTTTAGGTGTTACACATGTTGTCTAGATTCGGACTAAAAAGTATGGATATGCACACTACAATATGTCTAGATACATAGATGTGCATGTGAATGTGGAAAAGTGCTAAAACATCTTATATTGTGGAACGAAGGGAGTAGATGGGTAGAGTTCATTTCTGGGGTTTATGACGGGGAATCGTAGATCGCGTTAGGGCCACACAGATCGGTGGCGATGGGAACATATATAATAGTAGTATAAGCCTGTCATTAGCACATTGATTGCGATAATTTCTTTGCTGAGCTGAACAATTAAGTAGCGTGATCGGTGCAGCCTCCAAGTATTGATGAAATTAGGTCCCCCATTTGACCGATCGATCGAGAGCTGGCCGGCGTAGGAGCAGGGTTGCGGCGGTGGGCTCCGACGCCGGCCGGGTCGTCAACTCGCGCGTCGGTCTCCCGGTCGGGAAGCGCCACCACGTACCTAAGCGTGCGACTTGGTCGGAAATTAAGGTCTCTTTTTGACGCGTCGGTGTTCGTGTGAAAATCCCAACGAATTCGATCTCGGGCCATCGAGACGAGAGCTTCCTCGCCGTCTCGCTCCTTCTTGCACAACGCTCACGCACAAATCTATACATACAGATAAAGCCTTTCCATGTCAAATATGGCAGCTTGGGCCCACCAAAAAAAATACCAACTCGGTTCAACTTTTTCCCTCCTCACTATTGGGTTCTCAAAATGTGCTCAAATTTTCCTAGCTTACTCGGCACAAGGACTATCGATTTTTTTGGCCTTTTTTGACAAACAGAAAGTCATATTTTGAGATCAACAAATAATATTTGTTTGCTTAGATTGAGGTCAACTTTTCCAAGTTTACTCAATCCACTATTGCTCATTTCATGAATAATTCTTTTTTCCAAGATTTTTTTTTGGCAAATTCAACTCTAGCATCCCACCTGGCACTGGCAGGTGAGTCCCACCTATATCATATGGGAAATGAAAAGGCCAATTTGTATAGATATAGAATATTTGTTTCAATGAGGCTCAACGGTTGGTTTTTTTTGTACAATGCTTCAATAGTGTGTTTTTTTTCTCACAAACCAAATGCATGCCCTTGTGTTGTGTAGGCGATCGTCATGTGGAAAGTTGACCTTTTAAAAGTTAAGATAAAATAAACGAGAGTCTAAAAATTTAACCTAATTCAACCTTTTTGCTCAGTTTGTTATAAAAAAGGACTTAGCCTTTTAAGAACAAAATAGTGGTTCAATGATGAAGGACAATGACTATGGCACTAAGCTTAATCTAAGTGGCAGTTAACTGATGAGGGTGGAATATAGATTTTTTGTGTGGTTGAATTCTCACAACTTAGCATTGCGGTCTTTTGGGTCAAACCCAAATCGTCATTTATCCATAATATTCCTAGTTTTAGGGTATGTTTCGGTGGCAAGATACCTAACCAAATTGAGTGCCGTTAGGGCTATCACTGATAAAAAAAGGTTACTTCGCTAAAGTTTTAAACCAAAGTATTTTCACTGAAAAGACATAAAATTATGATTTTTTTTTCAATCTTCATCATTGCCATCCCCATTTATATCGGTCAACAACACGTCGGGGCTGAAATGACTGAACGACTGCACAAGCGATGTGATTTCGAAACAAAAAAAATCTTGTAATTCGGAAATTTTCCGTTTTGAAGAGAGCTCACCAGGGATTTGTTTACCGGTCAAATTACCACGGTTAGTGGACGGTAACCATAATTCTCAGCCCGGCGAAAAATTCCGGACCATGTGAATATGGGACAAATTCTTCCTCCCAAAATCCGTTTATTATTATTTTAAATTTAAATTTCAAATTTTGTCTGATTATCTCATCCGGTAATTTTCCGATAACCGTGGTTTCCGAAATCGGGGGCTGCGCACGGGTGGCGCGCTCCGGCCACTCCACGTCCAGCCGCGTGAGCTTCCGACACCTGCACCGCCGCGCGAACGCATGTACATACCGCCCAGGTCATGGTGCCAGTACTAAAGCGACTTTTTGCCGTACGTATCATTGGGTTGGTGAAGATAGCTAAGCTAGGGGCGTCGCTTGTAGACTACAAACACCGGCCACTTTCCGCGCGGCGAGTCCAGTTTCCGGCGTCGTCGGCTTGTCGTCCAAGGGTAAAAAGATCAACGCCTTGATTTTCCCTTGACAATCTCCCATCATCAAATCAACGCACGTACCTACGCCCGGCCAGTTACCAAACTTTCGAGACTCCGGCCAGCTAGCCAGCATTGCCCAAAAAGCGGAGAAGAATAACTTGACACGCGGCGAGTTTTCCACGCCGACGTAGGTTCGCCGGACGGCGGGGAGGAGACAGGTCCTGACCATCTTCCCGGCTCAACCGGATGCGGCGGTGTTCGATACGGAGATGTAACTGGAGGTCGATCTAGAGCACGGTGAACGTCTTGGTTTTCCCCTTAGACGAACGCACGACCGTCAAACCAACCGACGCCTAGTCGCAGATTATCCCTTCCCCTTTTGGTCGTGATCACTGCTAAATCCTGACCAGCATTGCTGAAAAAGTGAAAAAAGGCAGAGGAAAACTCGACAAGCAAAATCCTGATCAGCATCGCTGAAAAAGTGATGGAAAACTCGACAAGCGGCGCGTTTTTTCGTCGACAAAATGCCGGCGAACCGTGGCTTGTCGGACGGCGGGGCAGGGACGACAGGTCCTCCAGTTCCATATTCCAGTTCCATATGTAGATGCGGTGTTCGATACGGGCAGGTAACTGGCGCAGCGCACCTTCGTGGCGCCTGCAGATAGATAGATAGATCATCAGCCCAGCCGGTGATGCAGAAAAAGGAAAGCGGAATCTGGAACTGCCTTTCCAACAGCCAATTAACCTGTTTCAGTTCGTACGTCAGATTTTGGAGACGACGTACAATACAAGACGAAAGACAAGGGGATCAGTCAGGAGCTGCAGCAACGATCACATCGAATAATAGTTTGACGCATCTTGGCTTAGTCCTCATCGATCGGTTGGATAATATTCCGCCATGTCTTGCAGAAAGGTGTCTCTTGTACTGGGATAACATGATCGATCGTCATCACACGATTCCTTGCTTCTTTCCGATCTGATGGCAGGATTATTTTTCAGGAGATGCTGCTGATGGTAGATTGGGTCCCTTCCTCCAAAAGGGCCTACCGATAATGGCACTGGCATTGTTCCTTGACATCTAGCAACGGATTGGCAACTTTGTTTCAGCCTTCAGCCTGCTTGCTTGCTGGGGCCGCCATATCATTTGTTTGGGTGTTCTTTTATTATGGACGGATGAGGTGTTCGATCCATCTGAAATCTGTCTATTTCGGCTCATGTGGCTGTACCCCGTCACCTTCTAGTTGTCACACACTAGCAGCAACTTGAACACTTTACTATACTACTTACTTTCATTCTTTTCTGGCAAAGAACACCTGTACTTGATTTGCCCTTTTCTGTCAGAGGATCGAGTGCATGCGGGATCACTATGGGAAACGTCCAAAACCACAGCCCATGAGCGCAACGCAGTGAGACTGAAAGTCTTGGTGTGCTTCAAACTGAAGTCTCTGACCGAATCATTCACAGTGAACCGTACATGTCAGAAGAAAAAAACGCAAGACATTAAGCTTCAATCATATGCGCACCTCGTTCAGAAGCCCACATCACACCTCAGTGCCAAGTAAGTCAAAGTGCACCGTCAGTGAATGGTGTGCCAGCTGGGCTTTGGCGCATAAAATAAGGTTAAGTGCAACAGGAGAAAACTTGTTGAATTCAGAAACTACCCTTTTACTATTCAGTAAGCACATAGTTCAGATACAGTAACCAGGCCGTGTAGATCCAGTAGTGTTAACTTCTAAATTTTGTCAGATAAAACAGTATCAGGATTTTACAGTCGATGTTTTTACATGCGCTGGTATCAAAGTTACAACACTGCTTGAAGCAAAACTTGGCACCAGAGCTTTGTATTTTGGTACAAATTTGTCATAGGTACTGACGGTATTCTCTCCATTCGTATATCTAAGAGCAAGCCTGGCTATCAGGAAATCTTAATACAACAATGCCGATGTCAAGTACTGTTTCATCAGGATGCGTGGAAGGCCTGTTTCGGCCCTTGCTACTTCTACTTGCTGCCAATAATGTGAAGAAGAGCAGATGGCCGTAGCTTCCTCACTTATGCACAGTACGAAGGAAGAAGCAAGCGACATAATGATACATTTACACTCTGCCTGAAAATTGTACATTTAGACAGATTCATCTCCAGTGAATGAATTGTGAATATGCTGGTCCCGTTCCTGTGTTTGTACAACCCTTTGCATGGCATAGTGACACCTACAAAGCATCGGATCAATTATTTTATTAAGAAATATATACCAGTCACCGGTGAACAATGTTGTAGCTATCTTTGTCACAAAAAATATCTATGACTATGAAATACGGAAGCGTCATATTATGGTACTCCAAGCATAATACTTAATAAACAGGGATTTTTTAGACATTTATACCAGACTAGACAATGGCTAACTGAAATATGTGTAGTTTTAAGTCAATTATTCTAGAATGGTTTAAACAGCACTCATTGTTCATTCGGAATAGCAACAAATATAGCTCTTCAACCAAATGAACTTTCCACAGAAGTACAGTTTGATCTAATAAAATTTCTACGTGCATAGGGTTTTTCAGGATATACCTCCATGGAAGATGATCAAGGAACATGCGAGGGGTCACAACAAGGTCCATAAAATCCTGCCGATTCGCTATAAATGCTTTATAACTCTTGTTCTTGTGAGGCGTCACAAGTGTCTTCCGTAATGGAGAAATACCATTCTTTACTGGAACAATATGAATAATGAGGCCAGGAAGGTACACCTCTGGTGATTGTCCTTCAGATAAACTTTGTATAGACATGTGATCATTAGGAGTAGATGATAGCTCACTACCATTATTTGAATGAGGTATCCTGTAGCCCCTCCCAGATTCATCCAAATCAGCTTCTGGGAACTTCCCATCTCTATATGGATCACTAGGTTCTCCAGAGTGTGCAACATCCAGAACACCAGGGGAAGCGACCATTAATTTTTCTGCATTATAGGTTAGCGTTGGTCTAGATCGTCCCAACTCGTAGTTAATTGCCCCAGTGGAGCTAATTTGATACTTTGGAGTATTTATCAAACAAGATATTGCTTGACCAAAGAGGAACACACCACCTCTAATCGTATGCACTACACTCCTTTCATGTATTTGACCATTACTTGGCTTTGCCTCGCTGACTGGAAGAGCACCAGCAGAAGCACAACGGACCACAGCATGCTCATCATGCCTTTTTTTGCTCGTGATTCCTCTAACTAGTTTGCCAACTTTAGCAGAATTTTGTGAAGTATCTTTTGAGAGAGCTTTTATAGCAGCAGCACGTAATCTATTCACCGAATTCATGGATAATCTCGAGGAAAATTCATCATTGTGGACAATGCTGCAAGTAATAGATAACTAATCAGAAAGTCACATGATCTTACAAGTAATAGCAACTAATTTATGTACAATAAGTTCACCAGTAAAGAAATTCGTTTTTCTACAAGACCAGTAAAGAAATTCGAAGTTCACCTGGTAACAAACGGTGAGCACGCATCTGCTATCGTGAAATCCACAGACGGCGCAGCTCCATATGTATACACATGTAATTTTGGAAACCGTCTATATAACTGCATATTATAAAATACAGGTTGACTTCAAACATGAATAAGTCAAAAAAAAAATCAGGTTGAGAACAGTTTACAATTGCAAGAACCTAGAAGTGAAATTATTGGTGCCTCGCGGGCAAGTGCACACAATTGTGAAAACTTAGGCACCCAAAATACAGTCACAACGTGACAACTGCTTGTGTTTTCAAAGGGGAATGGCCTGATGAGTAGCTGCTCGCGGCGAGGATTAAGTCAGATTGGTGTATATGGGCTTCATCTGGCGTTGCTGAGTTGCACACGGCGCTGCCAGTAACACAATAACTAGGAGCACAGTCGTGTGTGTCTGTGTGATCTTGGTCTTTTGCCTAGTCAAGCTTGTACATAACAGACTAAGACATAAAGCTTTTGCTTTTTCTATAAGTAAAATAACAATGAGTGAAGCTTCTAACTGAATGACAGATCAACGTAATCAATGCAAGTAATAAATTCCCTGTACATAGTATAACTAGCTTACCCTAATACCAAGGAGCGCAGCTACAGCACCTCCTAAAGAATGTCCAACAATTTCAATATTGTATCCATCACACTCACATCCAGCTCCAAGCAGTGAGGATAAGAATCCACCTGTCAACAGCTCTGATTCATCTGCAGACAGTTCCATGCAGCAGTTAATAGCATGGCATTCTTGTTCAATTTGTCAAAATAAGGTGATATAGTAATAAGATTAGAATATAACGAGACAAGTTATTTATTGCACCAATTGAAGTTTTCTTTTTTGTGATTAGAGTACAAGATTCTGGTGTATAGTCCTTCACTAGTTCTATAAGAAAAACCCAAGGAGTTTGTGTGTGTATAATAAGGAAATCTGCCTTTGTATCCATGTTAACCTTGATGAATGGGCTGCCCTTCAAGCTTTGTGTACAACTCTCGAGCCGATTCAACAATTCCTGCATGTCCATAGTGTGGAAAAGACGAGAGGACAACCTGCTTTACTTCAGGGGGCAATTGATCCGAACTGCAATATAGCACGTTTAATTATAAGGTAAATGAAGAGTCAAAATTCATATTTGAGTTTGCAGTGATCATTAACACTTGCGAACGAGAAAATCCTCCAGGTTCAATCATGGCAACCCGCAAAGAAAGAAAAGGTTACACCCATCTGATAACCTAGAGGAAAAATACACATAATACCCCTATGACGCACTGACCACAGGACCATCCAACCAGTAAAAGCAGTTATCCAGTAACCGGCTGAGGGTATGTAAAATCCATAGAATAGTAAGCCTAAATTTCGAAATGAAACCTACAGTTTACGCTGGATAATTTTCAATATGATAGATAAGTCTAATATAGATAAAGTTAGTTACTTGATCAGCCCATCCAAGTCCTCCATGGTAAGAGAGCATTCCCTACACAAGCCATCGGTTATAACATCTTCTAGAGTTTCGGTTCCACGAATGGCAATGACAACTGTTCTCAAGTCATGCAGGACCATAACAAAATAGGCAGCCTCGCGTTTTGTCTGCAAGAAGCAAACAAGAGAATTTAGATGGGTTACAGCAAAACCGTTAAGAAGTTGATTCAGTGGATGTGCTGATTTACCTGGCTAACACGACCTTTCCGAAGAACTTCTGGGGCCACATTTACATATTTTAGGAAAGCCGCTGCATGCCCTCTCCACCAGTTATCTCCTTCAAGGACTGGTCGTCTATGGAAGTAAAGTTCTATAAGCTGATTATGCAACCACGCAGCAGAGAAAGAAAGACATCTCATAAAAAGACTAAATTTGTTGGTTCAGATGCAAATGCAAATTGTTTATCCCAACTTTTATTTTTGAACTCAATAGAGAAACCAAAAGATGCCATATTGAAAATATAGTGGTCCGAAAAAAGGTAGTAATTGTAAAATTAAATGATGCAAATGATTGAAAGTAGCTACTAGATTCAAATCAAGAGCAAACATGTCTCAGAAGGAGGGAGCCAATATGTAATGGACCGAAGTGCAACAACTCGTATGAGCTCCGCTGAGGCCTCAACCAAATAACACTACTTGATGTTCTTGCCGCCTCAAAGAATATACATACACTAAACTGAGCATGCATGAGCCATCCAAAAAAAAGATGACAGCAGTTGTAAATATCATTTCATAATACTCATTTATACAAACAATGATAAAATGATTGATTCCAAAGTATTTTGAATAGCCTTACACTATTTACCTAGCACGAGTCCATGGAGTCAAAACACCTTGCCTATTGAGCCAAACACAGGGAAACATAAGAGGGTTCCTCCCAATATCAAGCAGCAGCCCCTGCAAAGAGAACACGTCAACAATGTGACGGAAAATATTGGAATGGAACGGAGCAAAGGGTGAGAGAATAACTGTATAGGTAGCTTCAGCAAATGGATGAAACAGAATAGCCTCTTGGATTAGATCATGAGGAGCCTCCTTTCGTTCTCTGGAAATAACTGTCGACAGCTTGGATTTCTGCAACAATGAAAAGCCTGACAAAAATCATTTGTCACAGATAATAGTGCTAAACTATAATGGTGCCAAACAATAGTATCATGATTCAAGAAACCACAACGTCAAACCCCAGATAAACCCACAAGTATTCACCAAGATCAAACATAACCGTGCTTTGAATGAGAAGGTAAATAGAAAACCAACCTGCCATGAGCTCAAGATGACCAGTTCCTGATGCACGATAAGCCATAATATCGCTCAACAGTTTTGCCACGACACATATATCATCATCTTCCAGTGCACTCCTAGCAAGGTGAAGAACAAAGTTGCTGAGATTGATCAAAATCAATGCAACAAGAACATACCACTCAGCACCAGAAAGAAACATACGAGTATTTCACCCGTCCTAGACAACACAAAACTTCACGAATGCCATGATCAAACACCTCCCTGTAGTGAGCCCTCCATGCAATATCATGGGATGCATAAAATGACCTCCATCTTAATACATCGGAACCTGTAGTGCACTGGACTACAGTTCCCACCCACATGACAACAAGGAAAAATATAAACAAGACGTGCTTCCAGTCACTGTTGTCCTGATCATGTCCTGGTAAAAATAGCACACGAGTCAGTGATTATGAAGTACTCCCTCTGTTCCACATTATAAGCCGTTTTGGCTAAGCTGTTTTAGCTAGCCAGAACGGCTTATATTATGGAACAGACTGATAGCATTGTAATACAGGAATACCCAAAAATCTTGCACTAAGAAACCAAATGATTAAAGAGTGTATTTTTATGTGTCAGCATCTGTCTTTGACGACATGGATAATTTAATCATGACAAACAGGGATAGATAAGATAAAGAGAACTTAAATCTGTGTACTTTGGACATTAGTAATTGTGGACGTACCTGAAAAACACTCTTTCAAAGAATTCCCAGCTGAGAAATCCTTTAAAATAATACACACCAAATAAAATGCCAACACAAATTGCAGCACTGTAATTACCATCCCAAACCTTGTCCACCAAAGCCATCTCTTGTATCGCAACTGTCCACGGAAATAATAATAAATAACATTGTGGTTCAAAATGCTACTACGAAACATCACGAAACCTAGAATATGAATTGTCTTAACACTTCAAGTCGGTGGTCAAATTATCAATTATAAATGACTCATATGAAGGAAGCAATGCCATGGAGCCGAATAAATCAATGAAACTAACATTACCAATAATTAATGTACCAAGAGTGGTAAAATTAGCTAGATATTCATTTTCATTCTCTCATGGTGGGTGAGGCATTTGAAGTCTGCGGAGGAAAAGTGAATGATTGCAGTAAGCACACTCCCACAGCTCCAGGCAACCAATTTCTTTGCCATGCTTTCTATGGCTTGCCATAGTTTAGCAGAAAACAAATGTGGCAAATTTCGGCTATGAACCAAACACGTTAAAATGTTAAAGCCGGCACAGCATGTAACCTGGTCAAATCCAACAAGACCACCAACTTTGACCACTGTATCCTTCCAATCTGGCCTGTGTTTGCCATGTTGTTGGCCTATAGCAGTCCAGTCCTAGTTAAGCTAGGTGATTTTTTTTTGAGAATCTAAGCTAGGTGATTTGAGAACACTAACAGGTTTCCTGATAGTGCCCCAACTTGCTTCCTTGTTTCAGGTTCCAACAGACTTACTTGTTTTTGTTGAGCAATTAATGGAAAGGGGGTTAGCCCGGTTGGAAAAAGAAAGAGATGATTTGACTCATTTGAGCCCACCTTAGTCTTTTCGGAGTAATTAATTGGATAACCCTATTTCTTCTACAATTAACTGCAAAGCTCCTACCTTTTTTAGTAGTATGGCCGGAAGAAAATGTTGGGCATAGACATGACATTACTACTGTTGTTTTGAGCAAAAGACATTTCGTTAAGCAGTAACCCCACACTCCAGCAGCAAAAGGGCATGTAGCAAGCAAGTGTGTGGCAGATTCGTTTCCCAGGTTGCAAAGAGGGCAGTTGGGGTTATGCGGCCAGTTCCGCTTTGCTAGGTTGTCAGCAGTTAAGCACTTGCCTTGGATCGCCAACCAAGCAAAGAACCTCACTTTTCCTGGGATCTGGTTTCCCGTTGAACCTGATGCCTAACCAAATTTGCAGCAGTCTTAAGGAATGGTGGTTGAATGCTAGAAATAGCCTTGAAGCACAGAGAAGGAGTCACTTCTCTTCCCTGGTCATGACGACTTGGTGGTTCATCTGGCGGGAACGCAACGAGAGGATATTCAACCAAAATGCAAAAGCTTCTTTGCTATATGTGATCTGATTACTGATGAGTTCAAGATCTGGGCCAATGCAGGCCTAAAAGGAGCAGCTTGGACCGGCGCGCTGTAGCTTTTTGCCGGCCGCCGGCCGCTCTCTCTGTGTAGTCTTTTTACTATACTTTCTTTACCCTTTGCTTTGCGTCTAGACGCTATAACTCTGTAACCATGTTCTGTTGCTCTCTCTTAATATAAAAGATCGCAGCGCCCGCTGCCATCGTCAAAAAAAAGCAAAAGACATTTCTACTGTTGTTGTGTTACACCCGAGCGTAGCTGCCCGAATCCATTTTTTTCTATAAAAAAAAGCTGCACAATCTGGTCTAGTCATTGATTGATTCGCACACGAAGACAAGGATGCATTACCCGCGAGAGATGGCGGAGCTCGCGGTCGCTGTCAACGTGCGCCCCGATGGCGCCGGCGGCGATGGCGGCCGCCGCGGCGCCCTGCGCAAACCCCGCCACGGCGGACGCGAGGAGCCTCGCCGCAGATGCCGCGGACGCGGCTGCGGCGGCAGGGCCGAGCGCGCCGCCGCATCGGCCTTGGAGCGCGAGGGCCGCGACGGCGGCGCCGGTGGACGCGGCGGCGGCGTTGAGCAGCGCCGAGCAGGCGGTGGCCCACCGCACGGTGCCCACTACGCCGGCGGCCATGGGGCCGTCCAACGGAGGCGCGGCGAAGGCGAATGCGGAGGCGGAGGCGTCGAGGTGGCGTGGTGGAGACACACGCACGAGGGCAGCACTAGCTGGGCACCAGATGCCATTGGCGCTGCCTTTTCTTGTGGCGTGGCGATTGCTGGAGCGCTGGAAGGGGACAGAAGGTGGGGGCCCGGCGTCAGCGAGCGTGTCGGTCAGTCGGTCTGGTTGGCAGTTGAGCTGATCGCATTTGCTGCGCGCTCTCGTACGGAAAGGCTCACTGTACGAAAATAACATTTTGTACAGTACTATTTAACGTAGTCTCATATTTTACGCTGCAGTATTACATCCTCGCTGCCGGTGGGTCCGTGTGTGTTGAACGTGCGGTATGGCCCATGCCTCAGTGAACGTATGTAGAGTTCTCTAGTAGGCTTTGGTCATACGCCGAGCAGTGCTCGCTTTGCAAACCAGAGAAAAAGTTAGCTGGAAATTTTCCATGACATGTGGATGTGGGCCGTGGAGCGATTGTGTCTCCGGGTCCCACCTGCGAAAAATAGGTTGGAGCTCGTGGTTGGCATGCCGTGTCGAGGATTTTAATGGCGTGTGAGATTATGGTTTTTTTTTTTTCTAAACACAGTACAACGCGACGCTCACATACACGCGCATACACTCATCCCCATGAACGCACACACGCACACCCTACCCCTATGAGCACCTCCGAGAGACTGAGCCGGCGGATTGGGTCTTGAGATTGACGAAGTCACCACGGGCGACTCGCTGTCGACAGGAACGTCGCCTCCCACTGAAGAATATTCCGCCTTAAATGAGAAACACCAGCGTCAAATCTGGCGTTTGAACTCTGCTTGGTTAGGGGTACAACCACCCTCCTAACCATCTTGCCACAGGCAAGTTCTATGTGAGATTATGGCTAGTTCGGTCGCTTTTGGCGTTGGAGCAGGTAGTAGCATAGGTCAATGCCTCGGCCCTACTAACACATTAATATTTTTTTCAAGACAAAAACATGCGAAAATCTAGCAGATCCGTTCAGTCTGTTCACAGTGGAGAGTAACATAGAGTCGTAACTATGTTACTACCTCTATAGTGGGAAGTAAATCTACTCCTAGTGAGGAGTAACATTGAGTGATAACATACTTTTACTATTCTATATGCGACGCTATGTGTAAGTCGTCGAGGATTCAGCAAAAAAAACAGTGCTATTTGGCCCATTTTCGCGCAAAATCATCAGTTTTTTGCATGGAAAAAAATAGCGCACTATACCTCCGCTAATAGCACGTTATAACGTTTTGAGAATTGTCTCGCTAAATAAATTATGTACAATGTCTCGATAATACCACGCTATAGCGCGATATAGCACGCTAATAGCGTATTTTAAGTCCGACGCTATTTTGCTATAGCACCCTATTTTTTCCCTTGGTTTTTTGCCTATTTGCCCCCCAAATCTGGCCCAATATGCATGTTTAGCCCATTTGCTAGTCTAAGAAGTTTTATTTATTAGATATAGACTTAGTTTGTCTTGATATGTACGTGTGCGATGTTATAGTAACTAGCTAAGTTAAGACAAACACCTCTCTACTCATTAATTGCATATCACATAAACAAACTTGTCTTGAATTGTGTGATGTTACTAACTAAATTACTCCCATTATGGCCAGTCTAAATATTTACCAACATGTGCACTACAAAATGTATTAGTGTACTGGTGTGAGATGATCTCCAAAATTCCAAAGTTCATGAGGAGAAAACTCCTAGAATTATAACCCGGAGATTTTTCCTTTGGTAATAAATATTGTACTCTTTTCCCTTATGAGCTTTTCAAATTTACTAGTACTAGATATTTCTGAGGCAATACAAATATGCCATATCATTTTCTCCTTGCATTTTCCACGGAGTGTTTTAGAAGGGAATCTTCAGTATTATATCTAATTCCTATATTGATTTCTCCTCATACTTTTTCAGTGGTTTTTTGGGGAGATATTACCAAGATCAAAGATTATTAAGACATCAAGGTCAATGACAATCAAAATCATACAAGGACATTCAAGCTCTCAAGACTATACAAAGAATTTGCAGGATAATGAATTCTACAAAGACAACGTTGTCCAAGGGATAGTGTTAGAAAAAGGTTAGCGCAAACCTTGCGATCTATTTATAATTCCAAACGTCCGTCGGTTAGAATTGTTAGTGTAGAATAATGAGATTGGCGGAATTGGTGGATTTATTATTGAGCCTCATGAGCGAGTATATATAGGCGTACAAGGGACCGACTTGGAGTACAAGACAAGTTAGGCATCATACGGAAACAGATCCTATCTCTATCTATACTACCATAACCGACCTATACGTTATACTCTAACATCCCCCGCAGTCGTAGTGGTAGCGTCGTGAACAACAGGAGCGTCGCGGACGGTCAGACTGGAGAAAAACCGCGGTAGAGTCCAGTGGGCTGACATCCCCCCGCAGTAGGAGCGGGAACGTCGTGGACGGTGTCGCGGCGCAGAGATTGGACTGTAGAGGAAGCTGATGAGGAGCTCAAGCGAGGTGGTAGCCCTTGATGCCGATGTCGAGGGAGCCGAGAGCATTAGGCGGTGCAGCCTTGGTCGTGGTAGCCGTGCGAGGGGGTCGCCGTGGTCGGGTTGCCGGTGTCGAGGTAGACGCAGAAGAAGCCGTGAGCGCATAGTGCGCGTGAAAATTGACGGAGACACGTCGAGGCAGTCGCCGAGGATGCCGATGTCGAAGAAGACGTAGTACAAGCCGTCGAGGACGAAGTGCGGCCATTGTTTTGCCGGAACAAAGCGCACGTCGGGGACGAAGGCATACTCCAGCTTTGCCAGAGCCGAGTACGCATAGAAGAAGTCGGTGACGCGGTCGAGGGAGTCGTAGAGGAGGGAGTCGATGCCGAAGACGTTGTCGAAGGCGATGTAGACGAGGCGCCGACCCGGGCTTGCTAGACCCGGGGACACGTCGGGGACGAAGGCACGCGCCGATGTTGCCAGTACCGTGCATGCGGGGGCAGGGACACCATGAACCATAAGCCAGTGTCGGAGGGGCCAGCAGAGGAGAACTCGACGACGGTTGTGGCGCCAATCGGCGGAGGGTAGAAGGTGCCGATGTCGTCCGCGGTTGTCGGAGTAGACGTAGTCGAGGATGAGGATGATGACGCTGGCGACGAGGTCGTGGTGGACGAAGACGTAGAAGGCGGCGAAGGCAGCGGCGGCCTGGAGTGGCCACGCTGGACACCTGGACAAGGGGTGGTCGGCGGGACCTGCGACGGCCTGAAGTGGCCATGTAGGTTACCTGTGGTAGGCGGCGGCGTTTACTCGAAGTAGGCGATGAAAAATCCGACGGCTTGACGAAGACCATGCGCAGACGGTGGCGTTCCCACGCCGAGGGAGTTGGCGCGGCGCATACCACGTAGAAGTCGACACGCGGGGACGGCGAAGTGGACCGCGTGCCGCAGCGTTACAGCCCGAAGGGGCGACGCAGCAGCAGCACGCGGGTCGGGGCGACGGCGGGAAGCCGCCAGCGGCGGACACGCCTGGGAAGGCGAGTTGGCTGCCGGCAACATGGACCAATGGCGGCGGCGAGGCAGCCCGAAGGGGTGACGCGGCGGCAGCCTGTAGCTCGATCGGTGATAGACGCGTGCTCGGGGACGTGCTTGGCGTAGACAGGCGCGCGTTCGGTTGATCAGACCGACGCAGCGCGGTATGCGCCATGGTGGCGACGACGACGCGCAGATCGGAGTCGATGGCGAAGTTGTCGGTGAAGTCCCGGTCGATGACGGCGAAGACGAACCGGCGATGGAGACCTTGCAAGCGAGAGAAGTCGGCGGCGACGCGTCGAGGCGTCCCTTGGACGGCACGTCCGGTCTTGCTGCGCGGTCGGTGAAGACGAGCCGGTCGGTGCGAAGTCGGCGTCGGCACCAGACATGGGTGGAAGAAACCGAGAGAAGGCTTTGTCAAGTTAAATGTCGATGCAGGCTTTAATATTGATCATGGTTCAGGTAGTACGGGAGCTATTATCCGAAACGAAAGAGGTTTGTTTGTGGCAGCTAGCTGCTGCGGAATTCCTTTTGTCTCAGATCCTTCAACGGCTGAGGCCCGTGCTCTCCGTGACAGTTTAATTCTGGCTAGCCAGGTGGGCTGCAATCGCATCGAAGTTAACTCGGACTGCACGGATGTGATCGACGTGATGGCAAATGGCGGGAATTCTCTAGGTCCAGCTGCTGCAATCTATGAGGAGTGTACACACCTTTGTCGCAATTTTTCAGTAGTTGTTTTTATGCATTGTCCTAGGGAGGCCAATATCGCAGCACGTGTTTTAGCTAGTCGGTCCATTGTCATGTGTTTGGCAAGAGGAGTCCCCTGATTATCTCATGAGTGTAATGGCGAACTATGTATCTTTGTTGTCAAATGAGTAAAAACCGTATAACTTTAAAAAAAGACGAAAGATGCAATCCAATCTCAATTCTTCGTTCTACAACATAAATGATTGTCGGGTAGCCGTACGTGACATGGACAGTGCAGTGCAGGAGCCATCGGGTAGTGAGCAGCGAGCGCAGAGTGGCCATGGCCATGGCAGCACTCGTGCACTGTGCCAACCAACTGGCGTGCGGACCGGCCCAGTTAATCTTAGCAGGCCGCAGCGCAGTCAGCCTAGAACTGTAGCATTGGTCTAGATATAGGGAGCACTTGACTCTCAAAAAAAAGATATAGGGAGCACTCGAGTAGATCGGTGGTCTCTACTGGGCGTCCATGGGCTACATTAGCATGCGCAAAACAAACAAGTAACATGCAGAACAAAAACAAACATATGAAGCCTACGAGTGGGGAACCCGTGGGCGTTCGGTCTTTTCGGTTAGTTCGGTGGGCGTTCGGTCTTTTCGGTTAGTAGATCGGTGGGTGTTCGGTCTTTTCGGTTAGTTCAGTTCGGTCATTCCGGTCTTTAACAATTTCGGTTATCCAAAAATGATACCCGTAATAAATTCGGTTTTTTCGGTTTTCTGTTCTTCGGTCTTCGGTCTATTCGGTTCGGTCTTCGGTCATGACCAAATAGACCAAAACCTAGGGCGTAAGAAGGGGAATCGGCATCCACGACTGAGAAAGTGGGAAACGATCGACTGGTCTCTCGTGCACGGGAGAATCTATAGTACGCTGGGCTAGGATACTCAGTTGTTGGGCCTAGAGACTAGATGATACGCTTGGTTCAATAGTTAGGCCTATAGACTAGATGTACATAAGCTGGGCGGGCACACAAATTCGGCTTCTTCCGTACGTAATTCACTCAAAATAAAATAAAATCGGTCTTTCGGTCTATTCGGGTTATGTATAAGTGATGACCGAATTTTTTATTTAATTTCGGTCTATTCTAATTTGCTGCCCAAATTTCTAACAGTCTTTTTGGTCTCGGTTATTTCGGTTTCGGTCTCAGTCTTTTCGGTTTTGGTTTTCGGTCTTCGGTTTTTATGCCCACCCCTAAGTGCAGGAATGGTCATCCTATTCTCAAAAAAAAAGGAATGGTCCTCCTGCCTCGAAAGAATTCTGTTTTTAAGGAAGAGACTAGACAACTTAGCGCGGCAATGCCGCGCTTGTTTGGTAAATTTCTAATTTGGAGATGTCTATATTCAAAAGTTTTTCAAATTGAAAATTATTGGAATTCGTAAAAGTTCACGCTTGAAAAATGATGTGAATTTAAAAATTGTCCGTTTTGGAATGTATTCAAATTTGAATTCTTTTAATGTTTTCATATTGTTTGAGTTGGGAGGCATTTTAAATTGTAAGATATAAATCTGAAATTTGGGTTGGAATGCTCAAATAGATTTTTAAAATTGCGCAAATTGGAAGTTACTTAAATTTAAATTCTTTTGGTGTTTACAAAATGGTCAGGTTTGAAAGTCATTCAATTTTTGAATTATGCGAAATTAGAATTTAAGTTCGAATGCTCAAGTATTGTTGTATTTTTTTCACAAAATTATCCAAATATTGGCCAATTTGAATTATTCAAACATGTTTGTTTTTCTGCGAAGATAGTTAGTTTTTTTTTTTGCATTTTGGTATATTTTTATATTTTCCTGGTGGTTATTTATGGAAAGTTTTCCATCTTCTGGTTTTTTCTAAAAAAACTGCCAAGTGGGATCCGTCGTCATGTTGTTTTTTTGTCATATTTGTAAATACCGTGGAAGAATTCAAATTTGAAGATGCCCACATTCAAAAGTTGTTCGGATTGAGATCTATTGAAATTCAAAGAAAGTTGATATTTGTAAGTTTTTCAAATTTTGGAAATTGGTAAAATTGGGAAGTTATTCATATTTGAATTATGTTTGCGTCTACTAAATGCTCACATTTCATAGGCATTAAAATTTTGAAGTATTCAAATTTTGAATTTGATCATACGCCATAAATAGGCAACGCCTTTTTTTGTGTTCATGCTGATGTATTTGTCATATTTTCCCCGTCCGTGCGTAAAATTTAAATTTGAAAATGTCCAGATTTAAAAATTGCGCAGATTTCGAAATTATTGAAATGCAAAGACAACTTACGTTTTAAGATTGTTCGGACTTCGAAAATTGTTCAAATGGGAAGTTATTCGGATTTGAATTTTTTTAACGTTTGCAAAAAAGGCCGGATTTGAAGGGAATTTGGAAATTTAAAATTTTCACATTTGAATTTTGATCGTATGCCGTAATTAGCTAGCATTTATTTTTGTGGTCATTTTGATATATTTTTAATATTTTTCTGCTGGATATATTTAAAGTTATTGAATCTGCAACTTTTAGGAATTTTTGAAAATTGTTTAAATAAGCTGGGTGGAAAAAAAAAGGAAAAGTAAAAAAAAAACCGGGCCCACTGTGACGTCGTGCCCGTGAGGTGATATTGCTGGTTGGAACTTTATTGTCTAACGTGGTAAGTTGTTTGCTTGTATAGAACATCCGTCGTTTGGTTTACTGATATGTAATTGGACGTGCATATTGTGTCCATATTTATAAAATAATAACGATTCATCCTCAGCTTTATGTGCTACATATGAAAAGTAAGCGGAAGGCAATAGTTGTCATTATGCATAGATATCACAATGCTGGTCATCGACAAAGAGAATGGGTGAAACTATATATAGGTACTTCATATATTATAGAATGTCTAGAGTGTCTGCTTGAAGGAGTTCGTAGAACAATTACTTTGATGCAACCTATTCGTTTAAGCAATATAAGTACTACATTTCTTGTGCTTGAGCCGTCTTGACTTTGATCTAGATGAAATTCAGGGGGTCGCTGCAAGAAAAAAGAAACTGAAATCAGTAAGGTGAAGCCTTTTAGTTAGGTGAACATTGACTATAATGATATCTGATTTATTCAAGCGACATTGTCTTGGACATCCACCTTGTAAGGTGAAGGCTCTTATTTAGGTGGAAATAAGTAAGCTCGAGAAAATCTAATATGTATAACCAAATGTGGTTATAATTTCTGTGGTAGTAGGTATGTGAGAAATCAGGAGGAATGACCGTAGGTGTTTCTTCAGGAGACAATATGGCTGGCTGTGGTGTTGTTTGTACAGAAGGTGATGTCGCTATGGCGACAGAGAGTTCAGTAGGTGCTGATGTACTGTTTGATCCACTCGCTTGATCTATATTTTTTTGGCACTTGCGTTGCTATTGATTTCTCTGGTATACTGGCTCAGCTGCTTGCACCTGGTAATGCTTGTAATCTCAATCAAGTGACTTAAGTGTTACGGTGACAATGAGTTGTCGATCTATAAGGCTTGTCAATTCTAGAGGCACCTAGTTTGCTCGGCCTCTGGCGTTGCCCACAAGCATGAAAGCTTCTCTACCGATGATTGCCTCGCCGTGTGGACCAAAAAATATGAATTCTGCCATTGGCGATGTAGCTGGGTCCACGGCGTCCACGTCAACAGCGTTTAGCACGTTTCTGAACCTGTATAAAAGGGAAAGTGATTAGATATTGGGTAGTTTTAATGTAGCTATGTAAGTAATGCAATACGTACCTTGGTTGAGGATTACAGACAGGGCATCGAGGACATTTATAAGCATCTCCTTCAAGCTTAACTTTTTTTCCAGCAGCCTTTACATGCCATGTACCACCATTCTCAAGTTGAAACTATTTCTGTTATACGAATTTTCATCTTGTAGTGTCCGCCCTGTGTGTATTAGAAATGTAAGAAGTTAGTTAGTACAGATGCCTGTCCACGGTCCTTCCAAATGGATTTGGAAATCCAAGTGCATGTCAAAGCACAAGGTTTTTGCTTGGTTGATCTTGCATGATAGATTAAATATAAAGGATATGATGTTAAGGCGCCACTGGAAGGTTACGGATGACAACTCATGTGTTCTCTGCCAGGCCCAAGTGCTTGAAGACTGGAGCCACTTATTCTTTAACTGCACTTTCAGCAGCCGAATTTGGAATTATTTACAAATTGAGTGGTCCAGCGATCAGCTTTCTACCTGTTTGTCAAACGCCAAGAAATCCTTTGATGGCCCATGTTTCACTGAAATTGTCACACTGTCGTGCTGGAATATTTGGAAGCAAAGGAATGGATGGATTTTCAAGAATGTGAGACCTTCTTTCGGAGGGTGGAAGGCCGGGTTTGTTGCTGATGTAACCTTGCTTAGGTACAGGTTAAAAGCTTCTGTTCTACCCCTCCTAGAATTTTGGCTTAGTAACCTTCCTTAATCTTTCTGTTGTACATTTTGTAAATATTACGTTCTGTGAATAAAGTGGGAAAAGAGGCTGTGGGGGACTCCCCTGCAGTAGAAAAGTTTCAGTTAGTAGAAGTAGAGAGTGGCTGTGTAGTATTGTTTCTATTCTGAACAGTGTTTGTGTGAGCAAACCATATTATCAGTTGGTTCAATCTCTGCTATATCAGCTATGGTGGCTTCAGTTTGGTCGGTTCGAACTTGCTCTGAACCGTGCCATCGGATCTGGTGAGGTACAATTTTTGTGCACGACACGCAGTAAAATATAAGTAAAGGAAACAAAATCACAGAGGGGAAAACACAGTGTGAGCAAAAGAAAAGAGAGACATCGGAAATACCTTTTAGCCAAGCTATATCTCGCTCAAAAATAGAAGCTTATCTGGACGAACTGTCAAAAAAGATTTAAGTTCAGTGACATTGGAAGAAGGCAAAGAAAAAAATAATAGAATGGAAAAATGAAGACACGCAAAGGAAAAGGGAACAATGAACTTCCTCTTACATCCATTAGAAGCAGCCTGGCATTGGTCTACAGCAGGTACGGGCAGAACTGTGAAATCAGAAAAGAATACATGCAAGCGGACTGACCCCAAAAGAAAGGCATACATATAACCATTATCCAGGCTGAACAAAAAGCCAAGAATTAAAATTGAAAATCCACCTGGTGGAGTCGGGTAAGAACCAATACGAAGGACTACAGGTGTATCCGATACTGGGATGTTACTTCCAGAGGAAGACGGAATATCTACAGTAAGAGACACCGAACTGATCAGAAAATAGAAGACCAATAAAAGAAGTAGAGAAAATAGTAGCATAACAGTAAGCTAAGAATAGAGCATTTGTTGAATCTAACTTGTAAAGTCAATATACGACGACAACCTCCTGTTATGGCATGCAAGTTGGTTGTTGTTGTAGCATCAGACATAATTTCTCGTACACCAAAATATAATTAGAAGCATAATTCATCTATTTTTAGGACGCAAGCACTCAGAAGTTTCACGGCCGAAGTATATCTAGTCGAAAGATGTACGCTATACTAAAACCTGATGATAGGAACCTAATGAGATGACAGAATGACACAAAGCAGTTCACACAAGGAAGGAGAAGCGACAATAACAAAACCTGACGAACCTAAGCAAGACTGGACCGGTCGCTTTCCCTGACGAATTTCGCGGCGACGGCGCAAGCGTTCAGGCGGCGTCAATGGAATGAATGTAGTGCCTACACATATGAATAATGAGGGCAAACTAACATCTGGAAAAACAAAAGAGAACAAAAGAACAGACGAAAGCAAATAATGGAGAAAAACATATCAGAGGTGGGTGAAGCAAGAACAGAGGAACCCGATATGACAGGAACTGAAGGATCATCTCTTTACTTATGGGTTAAAGCGATATTGTTAATTGAAATTCTTGAACATTTGCAATGACGTTCTGTTTTGGTCATTCAGTTTTTACCTTTTGCATAACTCCAGGTTAGTAGACTACACTGCATGGCAACCTGTTTGGCAAAAGGAAATCGAATCGTCTTCTTTTGTAATAAGGAAGGCAATTATATTTGGCTACGGTCCTATCAGGCCATGGATGTCTATTGCTCACTGGTATTATATTTCCCAATATCTGTGATCTCACAGTTCTGAGGGTTGTCGATTTTGCTGAATTACTTCTCATCAATTCCTCCGGGCAATAACATCTCTGCTATCTGTATCTTGTCAGGTTGATGTGGCACTTTGATCTAAAAAAATTCAGACCAAATGAACTCCCTAGGGTGAATATAAGTTTGGCATGTGTATTTGCATTCATGACAATTGGATGGCCCCTAATCATTCTCCAATCAGGAATAGCAGGATGGTTCAAGTTCTGGTTCATGCCATGGATGGTTTATCACTTTTGGGTACATTGCTGATTTTTGTTACTATCACTTACTGCAGATGTAGAGTATTGAAGTTCATGCTTATCCTATTAATCTGTTTGAAGCAATATACTACCTATAATTTAAAATTTATTACTCATGCTAGCGGAATAACGAACACTTGAATATAACAATATTGAAAATTGGTCAATATATGATTTATTTGAAAGGTGAATAGTGGACGAATAGCCTACTGCACCACCAGATAATCTAGGCCATCGGTACAATAAATTCATATGAAAAGAGGCAGCCAGCATATTCTTAATGTTACTATGAAATGATATAATCATTTTTACACAATCATCTTTAATTGTTGAAGTTGCATAAATGAAGTAATGATATAATCATCTTTACACAATCATCTTTAATTGTTGAAGTTGCATAAATGAAAAATATAATCATCTTTACGTACATAAAAAGAAAGGTAGAAGGATGTTACACATGTATCTGATATCAAATACAATCATCAGAAGAATATAACTAAAAATTCTGCACATCTAACCATCACATCTAGTAGTTAATTTCACTTAATATTGTAACCCGAATCTGTTAAATGAATGCAAAGAGCACTCACATAGATGGGAGGGACGCGCGTAGTGGCGGAGGTGCTCGCCGCCTTGCCGACTGGAGCTGGAGGAGGCGAGGTGCAGAGGGCAGCTCTGCTCGTGGATAGGACCATGGCGAGCCGCCGCCGTCGCCGCCACCATGGCTGCCTCTCTTGGTCACCTGGATGCTTCAAGCTATATGCTCGTCCACAGGAGATACGCCATGTTCATGAAGAAGCGAGCTTCACCCAAGTGGTAGAAAGGTGAGAGCCAAAAACGTCTCGGGTCGCCGTACTGTAAGAATGTGGAACTGTTATTTTTAACAATGGTAGATAAATAAACCACTGAGAATGACTTGCAATTAATTTTCAGCACTACACTCAAGCTGCTAGAAAACAAATTCAGTGCAACAATGCAACAGGAGAATCACAACATTTTAAACCAGTACAGCATGTACTTTACTGAATCTACGTGTGTAAACTGTAAAGTGAGAGATAGGCGAAAACATGGGCAAGTTAGTGACCTAGATCCTTCATCTTGACAAACACAAAATCAGGTTCCTAAGCTTGTACAAAACACATTAAGAGCATAAGCGCATTTATGAACCAAGCATCAAAACAACAAAATAACAATCAAGCAACGATCTTAAAGAAAGAACAATACATGACCCAGAGCCAAATATGCACATACAGCCATGGTATGAAGGCCATGGCCCAGAGCACCATGGAAGAGAATCTTACCATGTAAGTTCTATACATTGCGGGGAGCTTGGACGTAGTGAATGTGTACCTCAAATTGGAAATCTGCCTACTGTACTTGCTGATTCCTGCTGAGGAGATGCGGCATGTTATGCTTGTGGACTTGTGCTTGAAGGTGCAATCTGGCCGGAGGTCTCGATGGATCTCAGGATGGAATCACAGGAACTGCTAATCGATGGATCTCGAATTCTCGATGGATGCAACGGCCAACAGCAGCACGGTCTCCCTGTCAGCTTTGTCTGCTCTACGCCTCTACCGTTGGTGGAGGAAAGATCTAGTCTCCATGCGTGAGGAAAGGTGTGCTCTGCTACATCTTAGGGAGCTTGGCGAAGTGGAGGGTCGAGACGAATCCAGCTTCCGGCAGATGCACGGCGCATGGAGAGCAGAGGCGGCGAGATTGGTGTTCCTAATTTCCTAATTGCGCCGCTAGGGTTTGTCTTGGGGGGCTGCAGTTCGGTGGTTCCACTCCATGGAAACGGTAGAGTAGGACGTGCTACTGCCGGGGAGGTGGTCGGCGGCGCAAGGGCTCGCCGGAGGCGGCTGGGATCTGCCGGCGACGAAAGGGGATCGGGAGGCCAGTACCCGCGCTGGAGCAGAGGGAAGGAGCGACGGGTTGGACCAGGGTGGCCGGGTGGGGGCGAGGGGTCACCGGGCGGTCGACGTGGAGACCTTTGATTGGCCAAAAATCGCTGGCCGCCGCGCTCGGATTCGTGCGGGGAGGAGCGTGGCGGCGTGGCGGCACGTCGGCGACCTCCGGCGTCGCGCGGGAGAGAGGGGAAGGGAGATCTGCGGATACTTTTCAGAGAGGACCCTGGCGTTTCCGAAATTTGCGAAACAGTCCTTTGCGGGGGGTTTCCTGCAAAATTGTGCGCGAAAATTCGTGCGGACGGGGTAACCGGCTGGCCACCGGCGCGGCCGGCCGGTGACGTGGCGGATTCCTATTGGTAGAAAATCGCCGGATACTGTAGCTGCTACAGTGCCGAGCGCGGGGGGCGACGTGGAGGGCTCGTGGCCGTCCGATGGCGCGGATCAGACGGACGTGGTTATGGGGTGACGTGGCTCAGCGGATGGGGGTGATTCTTTCCACCCTTTATAGATAGTATCTAATCTATCTATGGTCCGGGCATGCGAGAGACAGAGAGTAGGTTTGTTAGGCTAGGAGGAGAAGGACCACGAAGAATCTTAACTTACTTAGCTTTGTTGGTACTATCTATCATTGACCACGCACAAGCCGGCCCGGCCCGTTTTGTCCTTTGAGGACTCCACGAGAAGGAAGAGAGAAACCGAGCAAGCAAACAAGACATGCAAAGCGACTAGAGCAAGAGGCCAAGGTCACGTGAGACGCCTACCATTTACCTAGGAGCATCTCCTAAGTACTTAACAAACCAAAGGCCAAAAGCTAGCTCTACGACATGCATGGTCAAACCATCGATCGCGCGGTGCATTTTTATATCCTGCACCCGACAATAATAATACTCCAATGCAGTCTTCATAACATGGTAGGCTCACAACACGCCTGATAGCTTTTCATTTTTACCAATACATGATTTTAAGAGATACTAGCTACGTAAATCTTTTTAGCTAGCAACACATCAGCGGTGAGTGGCGTAGTGGCCAAGGTCACGTGAGAGTGTGAGACGCCTACCGTTACCTAGGCGCGCCTCCTACTTACTGGAATAGTACAAACCAAAGGCACAAAGCTAGCTCTACGACGTGCATGGTCAAACGATCGATCGAGCTAGCGGTGCATTTTTATATCCTGCACCAGACAATAATAATTAGTAATGCAAACATGCTAAGCTCATCACACGCCTTGTACTAGCTTTTTTCTGGGACCAAAATCTTATAGTTGTAGCTAGCTACCTAATATGTAGCTCTCCTTAAGCTAGCAACACATCAGCGGCGAGCAGCGGACTAAAGTAAAACATAAGTAATATTCAATGAGAGATTTTACGGTGCATTCTACTACAGGAATTGGGGTGTAGTATATGGTTGATCAGACGGACGAGGTGAACTGGGCTGGTAGCGGGCTTCTCAAGATTAGGCCCATCTTAGTGCGCCAGTTTAGGGTTAACGGCTATATTAACGGCTCTATTAACGGCTACATACTACACAATTGTTAGATCCTTGGTCGGTGTAGTATATGCCCCGCCATCAGACGAGATCAGTCCGGCGCGGTGAGCCCGCCGTAGACCTGCGAGGCGATGGAGGCGAGCGTGTCCCCCTGCCGGGCGACGTAGCTGACGGAGGTGGCCTTGCGGATGCCGCTGGAGCAGGCGCACGGGACGGGCACGCGCAGCGCGAGGCCGGCCGGGAGGATGCGGTCGGCGGCGTCCGGGACGGCGAAGTCGATGGCGTTGGCGGCGAGGATGGCGAGCGGGTCGGCGGCGAAGAGCGCGGCCAGCTCTGGCGAGCTTGAGGTCGGCGTAGAGGGTGTAGGAGAGCAGCGCGGGGCAGGCCGTGGAGGAGGCGCAGGGCTCGAGCGTGGACTTGGACGCGGCGCCGGGCGGCCGCTTGGAGGCCACGGCG
Organism: Poa pratensis; assembly: GCA_947311845.1. Lineage (NCBI taxonomy): Eukaryota > Viridiplantae > Streptophyta > Magnoliopsida > Poales > Poaceae > Poa > Poa pratensis. Next base: position 38,670,995 of record CAMZMU010000061.1, on the reverse strand, counting down.
GCGAGGCAGAGTAGGAGAAGGTGGAGTGGGGTGGACGGGAGTGCCCTAATCATCCTCGTTAGCGACGAGGTGAGGAGCCCGTGCCTCTCCCCCGGCCGCCGCCCGCGACCTCACCGCCCGTTCCTCTGCCCGCCGCCGCCAACGCTAGTGATCGATCGAGCCGCCCGGCCGGCCGGCAGCTAACTACCCGCTCCCACCAATCATGGGAGGATCCACAAGCGTGGCGTGCCGGACCTCACCCTCGTCGACCTCCCTGGCATCACCCTTGTGCCGGTCCATGGTCCGCATCCGCATCGGTGAGGAAACATACGAGCAAGCCCGCACCGAGGAGGCGCGCCTGTTCAAGTATGACCCGCTCCTGTCCGAGATCGACAGCTTGGCTCTGCACGTCCTTCTTGGCGTCAAGAGGCTTGTAGAAACAGACCTGGAGACAGAGCTCGCCAATGAGCTCTTGGGTAACAAGATGGCTGGGATGGAGCGAATGCTCACTCCATCGCCAAGCACTGGCACCAAGCGTGAGCACCTGAAGAAGAGCATTGTGCCACGACGCAACACCAATTGCTTGACCACATCTTTGCCACGACGCAACAGCAGGATGCCGCGGTAAACTAATTAAATTGCTGATGATCACACCATAGAGATGCTGGAAGGTGGCACCGACAGCTTGCACATGCCTTCTAGGCCGTTCTTCTGTGCTTGTACTAAAATGGGGAAAAACATGATCTCAGAAATACAGACTAGTCTTTCCGTTCATCGTATTAACTGTATCTGCCGCAAGGTTTTGTGCTGGCTGGAGAACAGTCTGCAGGGAGCAGTCAGATTCGTGGAGGAATTCAGAGTTTAAACTGTGAAATGCTACTCTGCTGCTGTGTATGCCATGAGGTTTTGTGCCATCTGCAGATAGCAGTCAGAGTCGTGTAATTCAGAGTTTCCAACTGGGAATGCTACTCTCCTGCCAGTGTTTTGGTCCATGTCACCAGCAGTAAATGGCTGCGGGAATGACCATTCCTCTGGTGGATAGATATGAACCATTGCAAGTCAGTCAGTCTCAGGGCAAAGAATTTCTACCTCTGCATACCAATCTGTACAATCATGTAGGCGTACGAATGACCTGTAGACCAAAACCAGGTTCAGTCGTTCAGATAGGCGATATTACATTACACGATACCATCATATCGAACGGATGCAGATTGGCTAGCTTTGCTAGCCCAGCATGAGGTTATGTCCTGGCATTCACCTAGTTTACAACCTGCAGTGTAATATTTTGTTTTGGTCCACCCTACGGTTGAACGCAATTAATCTCAAGCTGTGATGACACACTTTCAAGACACGGCTGACAAGAACACAGAACTATACGTTCAAATGGTACTTGGGCCTGAAACTCTCATGGCTGTAGAGAAGAGCTGCAAAGCACAGCCATGCAACAAAAGCAAGATACAATGAAATCGGACCTGAAACGATACTTGGAGAAGCAGAAATTACCTCGATTTAGCTACTCAAAAGCAGACTCGCTACACTAGAAATTAAGCCAGACTACGACACGGTGAGTTTTTTCGACACCCTCAATTTGGTTAAAAAGTTGAGCCACCAATTTAGCGTTGTTACGAAATGGTTGACCATTAGAACTTAACTAATTCGTTAATATGCATCTAGTTTCTATGACCTATGAATTCTATGTTTGGTCTCTCCACCAAATGACCATACTTTGTTGCCCTCAAAATTGTTGAGTTCCTCATGCATACCTTCAACCCAATCCGGACGAGGGCCGCGCCGGCGGTCGTCGAAGGTGAAGTCGGAGCCGCTGGCTCGTGGACGAGTGATGACGATGACGCCGATAGTAACCTCAACGGTGGTCGACGTGTATGTGCTCCGAGGTGCACAATATGGTCGTGTTGCATGCCGGCACTAGTACATTTGTAGCTGTTTTTCCCCTACTTTTTAAAATAAAGAGAAGCAATTTGCCCGTTTTGTTAAATAAGTATAGGAAATAACTAGGATAAATCTAATCTTCATTTCCTCTTGTTTTATGAGCTACCACGAAATGCTCTTTCTCTTTACTCTTTTTTTTACAAGAAAGCAACGTTAGTGTTGTTTTCATTTCATTAAGAAGAGTGACTCGAAAACGAAAAGGAGGAAGAAGAAGAGAAAACTTGATGGCGTGGAACAGCACGTTCGTTGGGAGACCCCAAGTGTAAGGTTTGATGTAATTTAGCAGCCAGTTTTTCCTTGATTAAAAAACCAAGGTTATCAATCAAGTAGGATTTGGAGAAGGCTTTAGAAAGGTGTCAACGATGCTGTTTACGATAATTGACGTGGACGTGCGCACACACAAATAAACTACTTTGTCCCAACGAAACAGAGAGGTTGTCAATCTCTCCGGCTTACTGAACACAAAGGATTAAACGTATGGTGGAAAATAATATGAGAGCAAAGATGACCAGCGAGCAAAAAGACTTAAAAAGGCTATTAGAACGGTTGTAAACAATATAGGAAAATAGGACCGGGGTCCACAGTTCACTAGTGGTGTCTCTCCAAAAGATAAATATGTTGGGTAAACAAATTACAGCGAGGCAATTGACAAACATGGGCACAACACAATACTATCATGACACAAAGTTCACCGTTTCATTTAATATGGGCATACCGACAAAATACATTGACCGTTATCCAACTGCATCTATGACTAATAATCCACCCCGGGATCGCTATCCAGCCTGTCACCCGAAAGTATTAAGTTGCAAGCAACAGATAATTGCAATAAGCATGGTGCGTAATGTAAGCAATGTAAACAACGTAAAGCAATAAACACCGCTGTTTTATCCCTAGTAGCAACAACATATCTCAAGTCCTAATTGTTTTTGTCAACTCGAGCTCAGACAAGAGAGGCATGAACCCACTATCTATCATAAATACCCTCTCTAAGATACTAGCAATTACTTCGGCCAAATCATTCACATGCATCGGAGAGCATGCAAGATCATAAATAAAACATATGAATAAACAATCTGAACAATAATGTCATGACTCCATAATTCATCAGATCCCCGCAAACACAACATGTAGCATTACATAAAGATGATCTTAATCATGTAGGCAGCTCATAAGATCTAAACAACGGAACACAAAGGAGAAGATACAACCATCTAGCTACTGCCATGAACCCGTAGTCCCGTGGTGGACTACTCACGCATCACTCCGGAGGCAGCAACCTTGGGTCAGGGCAGGGTGCAATCTGAGGCGCTCGGACACGCTTGCCGGCGGTGCGGGACACCGGCATCAGTGAGGATCCCAGAGCAGCAGCTTGTCGGCCGGCTACATTGGCTCTGCATGGTCCAGCTGGTCACCGTGACGACCCGCTGCCTCGCTACCGCATCCATGGACGCCAAAGATCACTGCACATGGACAATGTTTAGACAAAGCATAATACAACTTTGGTGAATCAATAATAGGACGGCCAGGTTGCATCAACTACTCAAAACAAAACATTATGAATCAATGTTTGTGGCTGCTTTAGTACTACTGAAGATATGATTTATTAGGTGCTGTGCCAAGACAACAATTGAAATACATGAAAAACACTTGAAATGAGGGATTTATACCTCCCAATGGCTGATGAAGACAGGCAGCAGCTTAGCAGCAACCCTTTACAGGTCGCCGTGCCGAATCAACACCACCACCTGCCACTGCGGCGCCACCATGGAGCGGCAAAAATGGAACCTTTTCCTCCTACTCCGATGTAAAAGCGGAAGTCCTGACCATGTGTTCGCAGCGGGGCTGTGGGTCGACGGTTCAGAATCCTACCACCTATCCTTTGCAACCTATTGCAGTAAGAAACGAAAATTAACATGAGGATATTCATACCAGCTAAATCAGCAAATGGAGATGCAGCGTGCATTTAACTTGTGATAATCCTTATTATCTGATACGAAAGAAAAGACCACGGATGTATGCTCCTTCCTTTCTCATTGACATGAGGTGGTAAACAACCAACGGATCTGTGACTAATCGTTTCTACTAGCAGTACTGATGGAGCTAGAAACATGAACACCAATTAATGCTGTTTCCGGTGTAGAAAATGACATAAACACTACAGCAGCGTAGTAGACCAATTATTAATACTCCACCAAATTACATGAGACCACTAGCTCTTAGATTTACACTTGCTGATTCCCCCCTTTCTCTTTCACCTAACACTAATCCACCAGGGACCCCAAAAAAATCATCCAGCAGATTGGATTGACCACGCACCAGTGAACGGACACAAAAAGGTAGTCGATTGAACTCATTCAGAACTAGAAGAGGTTCTTTTCATACTTCCTAGGGCCAGCCAAGAAACGTCTGAAAGAAGAGGGATACAGTACAGATGGATGCGGTCCTATGAACCAACCAAGATTGGGTTCGATCAGGGGATCTCACCGGATGCTTCTGCCTCGTGGAGGAGGGCGCCGGATCTGCCGGGCACCGGCGGCGACTGGGAGCCATGGGGAGAGGGTGGCGAGGAACGTGAGCGCGAGCGACGGGGAGAGGGCGGCGACCGGGAGAGGTGGTGGGGAACGGGAGCGTTCGAGAGCGCCTCCGTCGACGGCTATCCGGGAGCGAGAGGGGGCGGTGGGGAGCCGGGAGCAAGAGGGGGCGGTGGGCGGACGGCGACGGAGGCCGGCGAGAGGGAGAGGAAGGAGGCGCTGTCTCGCTGGTGTTCTAACCAGCGCCGCCGTCGCCACTGTCTCTGCTGGTGTTCTAACCCTAAAGAATGAAATGATTAAGTGTAATGTCTATATTGCCCTCGCGTTTGAATTTTTGAATAAGTGTTTTTACTGGATTACCCTACAATTTAATCGAGCGGGAAAAAGTTTATGATTTAAACAAGTGTTTTGACTAAACAACCCCCTAATACTACACAAAAAAGTGTGTAGTATATCAGCCGTGGACCGTCGGATCAAGGCCCACGAACGGTCCAGGTTACTTGGATGTACCGTAACACGTCTCTATTCAATACATATCACAAAATAATGCATCACTAGTTCCCTCCCCATATCTTCTAAACTGTAACAAATGATGTGAAACTGTTATTTCCATTGTATAAATAGAAAGGGGTGGAAGACAGGTTGGAAAAGATACTATCGGTGTTGCTATTATATTTGTCGATCAACTATTTCTAATTCACTTCTTTTGGATCTGTCCAAGTGCAAAAAGAATGGGAAAATCTTAATCTGACGGCTATCATGAATAGATCGAGAAATAACTACGTTTTGCTGGTGGTATATTGCTCATGCAGTGACAGATAACTATCTCTAAGTTGGCATTAATAACGATGCGATCTAAACATTGAGATTTATGCAAGTACAAATGGATGAAAAACGACCAACAATTAACTATATACGAATTGATGGTAAGAACCAGTCGATCGGGACAATGAGATTTGTACACGTACTAATGGATGAAAATATCCTTTTCGAACAACTACCAACATGGACATAGAAATAAATATTTGTACATCGACGGGCAGTTGCAAAGCAAGTATGATAAATTTGTGGTTCAATGCCATGATTATCATGGATTTAAACTAGTTTTTGGATTTTTTTTATCTGAAAACACCATATACATGTAGGAAGGGTTTTCTGAACGTTTGTTGTGTCAGTTGTCCCCATAGTTATAATGTGGACCCGGCGTTGTACGTCATTTCAAGTAACAATTCTAGAGTCAAGTATCATTCAAATAATATTTAAGCATGCATGAGCACTGAGCGACATTTTGCATTGACCTATTGGAAAGTAGAAACTATATCATTTATCCATTATCTGTAATCTTAGGCCCTCTTTGGTTCAAATGATTTTCAAAAGAATTATGTCAGATTTCAATCCATATGAATTTTTTCCATGGAGTACATTTGATGCAAAAAATGAATCCTCCAAAATTTCTTTGGATTGCTTTCCTACACTGCAGTCTCATAGGATTTCTAGCAAGAGGTCAGATCTTGAATAATTTCTATGTGACTGTGATGACTATGACATCTGCTCATTCTCTATAACAAAATCTTGTGTTTTGTTGTGGCGCTATCATACAACTTGTGATATTGGTTCCTGCATTTATTTTTAGACCGAGAAGGTATACAATTTATGGTTCTAAGCCGTCGAGTTCGTGTTTTGGTAGTAGTTGTTTTTGTAGGATTCCACGTTCCATGACATTCTATTCCTTTGTTTTTTGTATCCATGTGTTTTTTCAATTCCTTTAAACCAAAGAGGCTCAAAGACTGTTTCGTTACTCCAAATCGAAAGCTATTGCACAATCTTAAACTGATGGATATCAGTGGTTGGTTGACTACGATGTCACTATTTCCAAAACGAATATTTCTAAGACTAGCCATAGTGGGGAGTATCATACACTAGTATCATGCATATGATACTAGTCTATGTTACTAGTTCCATAGTGGGTAGTAACATATTTGTGGTATCATATACTAGTGTATTTACTAGCAAACTTACCCGTGCGTTGCTACGGGTTTCTTTTATTAAAATAATTTTAGGTAACATAATTTCACAAATTAAAAAAACTTGACGGGACTAAATGTACTTACGCGGCCGCGATTATCGTCATAAATTACAGTGAGTTCTTGTCAGGTCATGGTACCGTAAAAAAAATGTCTGGTCTTTCTTGATGATTGTTGTCCGATCGCTAGAAAATGTTGCTCACTGTGGTGTACACGTCGAAGAAATTGCTACTCCGCTGACGTCAGATATAGCACCGTCATGACTCATGACACAGGCACACCTACTCACTCGTATCGGTAAGAGCTTTTGACCTCCATGGCTCCATGGGCACATGTTGCTTCCTTTTCCCCTTCAATCTTGCACCTCGTCAAATTTTGATGGCTCAGCGATGGAGGCATCCATGGCGCTGCTCTTCCTGCCCGCCGATCTGGAGCACCGGCCAAAATTTGTGCTCCTCCTCCCGATTGTACTCTCCTTCCTTGAGATCTGGAGCACCGGCCAAAATTTGAGCCCTCATTCGTTTTCTTGAGGTCGTGATGGATTCCAGGCCTAGACAAGTTCTGCTCCATCTCAGAAACTCAGGGGGCATTGCCACGCAGACCTCCATCTTCAGCTAACAAATTGCGTATTTTGCAAGCTTCCAGATTAGTTTTTCTTGTAGGGTCGAGAGGACGAAAGAAGTGACCAGGCCTGCCTTGCGCCTTGGCGCTGCGAAATATAGAAAGAATCAACCCACCAATTATCTCTTGCTATTGACTAACATTGTTCTTGGAGACAACTTCAAGAAATAGATTCCATATACCATCATTTTGTTATGTAGAATCTCACATGAATGGTAGGTCTATGAATCGGCCCATTATGACTATCATTTCGCCACCGTTTAGTCGCCGGATCACTCAATCTAACAGAGTTGTTTGCTCTCAACACTTCTCTGGTCGCCGGCAACATAACCATCTCTCATTCATACCATCTTTAGCACCGACCGTAAGTGAACAGAACATGAATTCTAGTTACAAATCAAATGATTGAATAAATAAAAGGCTTTTCCGTCAGAGCATTAGAAACCGAAGAACCCCTCAGAGCGCTCACTCCCTGTAGACGAATTATCTCATGATCTTTGCCTGTGGACGCTGAGTCCCAGTGGAAGAATTAAATTTGTTATGTAGATTCCTAATCCCGGGGCAAGATTAGGCCAAAGTTCACAAAACTGAACGCCGTGAGCGTTCAGAGGGTGGTCTGCGTGACAGCTTGGGTTTGTTCAGGATCGCTTCATGCTCCCACATCTGGCTGACCGACCGCGCCAGCAGCCTCCGGGCAAGCTCACCCGCAGCCTTCAGCAACTGCGCCGCGCGCTGCCCACCGAATACCTAGTGGCTGAAGCAAATACCCACGGCGAATCCAGCGCAGCTGAATTTCATGGCATACGTACAGTACAGCAGTGTTCGGTTTTGGGAAGCACCGTGTTCCCTTTTTTGTTGGATTGGATCGGGAGAAGACGACCAACAAGGTGAGTTGAAAATCACGTGCCAATGCAGGCAATGAGGATGAAAACATCGAGCTTCATCAGATCGGCCTTGGGTACGAGCAGCAGGCGCTCGATTCCCCGTTGACGTCGGCGAGCAAACAACTCAAAACGGCCTACAAGAACCAGACGAGCGGCAGCGAGGGATACAAGAATGAAGTCGAGTCGATTCGGGCCCGGCGAGCTCCGGGAAATCGATATCTATGAAATTGAGTTGGGAGATCCTAGGGAGGCACCTGGCGGCGTGGGTGGTGGAGGGTGGCGACCGAGTAGCGTGATGCGGCGGCCGCGGAAGGCCCTACTACGAGCAGAGAGGACGATGACATCCAGTCTGCGAGGAAAACGATCCGCCGCTCCTAGCTCTAGCGGCCACGACGCTGCCTCGCCGGTGAAGCCCACGCCGACGAGGGCGAACCCACGCGCTGCCGCTGGCCGGCCCTTGGCGCCGGAGCTGCTTGTAGCTGGGCACGAGACGGACGCCGAGACGACATGGCCACGCCACCGCGGGCCAACACATACGTCGTTCCTGAAGCTAAAGCCCCTGGTAGGCGTGGACTGAGGGGTCAGGAGCGGGTCTTGGACTCCTTGTGGACCTCTTTGCTCGTCACCATGGGTGGTATGTTGGCAGCGCCGGTCGTCGTGGTTCGAGTGGGCGGCGGTGGGGAACGATCTGTTTCGCTTCGATCTGTGTTCGCTCGGCTATTCGGGACATACATGAGTGCGGGTTGATTTCGAACTTCATGAGGGGCTAAAAAGACAAAACCGCACGTCTCACTTAGCGGTGGCAGGTGGTGTAATACTTTTTGTCACTCGGGGGTAAAAGTGGAAATTTTAAAAACGTACCAACCATCACCTGTAGCCATATTATATAGTAGAGATTAGGTTGCACACACATCTTGTCTTGGAATCCGTTATGTTACGGTATCTACCTATGATACCACTACCATCTCTCTCCTCATTAACTGCAGTGACACGTCATCTTTTTGCCAACGTGGCATGCATGATACTATCTATGTTACTCCCACTATGGCTAGTCTAAGTCTAAGAACCATCCGATGTGAACAATGAGATCCATGCAAATAACTATTTCTAATTCGATTGAGGATATCTGAAAAACTAGATTAATCAATTTTATGTAGTCTCAACTCTCAAGCTTATTTTCCGACTCCAAAATCAAAGGTGAAAGTGCAGAAGTATATCTTTTGAAAAAAGGCATTTCAATTCGGAGCATGCTCCCGTACGTATGCATGCATACGTGACTGATAACTGACTTCAGAAAAGAAGAGAAGAAAACGCATACGATGATCAGAAAAAAGTGAGCAAGTGATCAGAAAACGCGGCGATAGACTCGCGTAGCCTGTCTGACACAGGGCTAGGGCTTACAGTATAGGATTTGTACGCACACTCAGCAGACAGCAGCCGCAGGTGATAAGAATGTTAGCCAATCTACGCAACTACTCCCTCCGTTTCGAATTATAAGTCGCTGGGGAATGGTAGTACAAAAGTTGTCACGTTACAACATTTTACGACTTTCCGAAACTAACCCCGTCCTCTCACGCAGACGACGCGCAGACTTTCCCCCTCGCGCTCCACGCTCTCTCTCTCTGGCTCGCCGTCGCCGCTCCCCACCGCCCTCTGGCTCGCCGCCGCCGCCCCCCCCCCCCCCCCCCCCCCCCCCCCCCCCACCACCCCTCCTTCTGGCTCGCCGTCGCGCTCCCCCACCGCTCTCTGGCCTGCCGTCGCCACTCCCCACCACCCCATTTCCTCTCTGAATCCGGAGGTCAAAGACTGGAATATTATGCGTCAGCGACGACATCCTGGGTGAGGGAGGCGCCGGATCTGCGTCCGCCGGTGTTGGAGCGTCCGCCGGCGTTGGATATGCGTGCGCCTTGGGGCAGCTGGAAGACGATGTCATGGAGCAGAGGCAAGACGGCGCTATGCTCCACCTGCTCCCGCTCTCCCTCTCCGCCAAGTGCCGGTGCGGCGGCCCGCCCTCACGCCGCCGATTCGTCGAGTGTGGCTCGCCGTCCCAGAGAACCGGTCAGGGCTCCTCGGGAATGGAGTTCGCGTCAGACTCCGGAGGCGGGCGCTCGGCGGCGGGACGGGGATGACTGGCAGCACGATGATGCCGGGCAGGAGGACGACGGCGATGGCGCAGTCTCCTGGGCCATCGTCTTCCTATTCTGCAACATGGTACTCCTCTCTCTTTTCCTCTCGCTTCTCCTTCCTCTGCTGCTTGCTCGATCTGTTGCTGGGCCGCAGGAGGAACGCCGACCTGCTGCTCAATCAAGCAAGCACACACCAATTCCTCCAGGAATCTGCCCGGCACCAATTCACAGTAGGAGCACCAGTGCAGGAGTAGCTGAACTGGTGCGTGCTTGCTTGATCCGGTGCAGTAGGAGTAGTGCAAATTCTGAGATCACACATGTGCTTGTGCTATGCATTGCAGCAGTAGTGCCGTGCCGTACTTTTTGGTACAGTACTGAAATTTGGCTCTGGCAGATTATATGTACTGTCATTTTTGAATTAGAGTATTTAAGCAAGGTGTATTGCTTCTACTCTTAACAATCATTAGGAGTATGTATCTGTATCGTTTTCTTGTACTCTTATCTGCTCTATTAGGTGTTGCAATTGCTTGCAGTATTGCAGCTTCAGGCAGGGCCGGCTCTATGATTTCAAAGGCCCCGGTGCGAACTTCACCAATGGGCCCAACATAGAAAAAGTCTGATTCGATATATGAGTAGATACAATTGCTATAAAGTCATAAAACTGATATTTTTTCTTGCCTTTGTTCCAAACCAAATATCATAGAGGTTACAACAAAAAAAAAAACATATAGAAATTGCATGCTAACCTCCGGTAATCATGAGAAACGAGACTTTCGTGCATATTTTTCTCAATGCAGCACATGGCCAAACCATTCAGTCTTTCTTGAGACATTGTTGACCTCAAATAATTTTTCAGTAGTTTCAGTTTTGACAAACTTCTTTCCGCTGATGCAACGGTCACGGGTATAGTCAGAAGGATACGATAAGCAATTGAGACATTTAAATAAAAATCTGCAGTTCTGACAAACTCAAATATCTGATCCGCTGACATGAATGTGTTTGGCAATGTCATCTGCAACACTTTTAGTTCAGAAACAAAATCATCTAGATCAACATCTGATGACTTACCATGAGTGAATTTGTTGACAAAAGTAGTGCAACATATTCTTAGATCCTTATCACCCAAGGCAAGAAAACTTATTCGTCTTCTTAACATCTTCGCCATTTGTGATATATAATTGCTCAGAATTTGTAGCAGTATTACTCCTCAACACAAACTTATTCATAGCACCTTGCTGAGATTTAATCAACTTCTCTACTCTTTTCTTGTTGTTTATTTTCTGACAGCCAGATTGATGTTTTTTAGGTAACATGATTAGGCTGCAAGTGAGAAACACAAATACGTGATCAGAAATTGAGGATTTGAGGTTTAGATTTAGAGTATGAGACCACCGAGAAAAATTCGTCCAGAAATTAGGAATAGACTGATCTGTGAAATACCTTCCGATTGATGATCTTGATCGCTCCCCCAAATCCTTGCCGATTTGATCGGCAAACTTAGCTGCTGGTTGGTTCGGTGCGGTGCGCCGGTGCCGCTGCGTCTTTGCTCTGTTCGTCTCTTCCGAGACGAAGCGGGTGTGCGGCGCCTCGCACATGGGCGTGGCTGACGCTAACAGGCCGTGCTGGCTGCTTGGCTGCTTGCTGGGCTCAGCCGCTCAGCCCTAGCTGGGCTGATTTTTTTCCGCTCCACTCTATGTCTCTGTAATACATACTGTATATAAAATATGGGCCCCTTTTTGACCGGGCCCCGGGCAGTCGCACTTCTCGCACTGAGCCAAAGCCGGCCCTGGCTTCTGGTGCTGGCAGGTTCAGGTCAAAATCTGCCATTTTCCTGGGTATGCTTGATGTGAACCAGACTTGTGTGCTTCAGTCTTTTTCAATTCTTCTCAGGGTTCCTGCAGTTTTGTTGACAAGGTGATCTCTGAAGTTGTTCTATGCATATTTGTTTCAGCCGAGGACCTGGGGCAAGTTGATCTCTGAAGTTGTTCTATGCTTCGAGACGGCCTGGGAGCTTGGAGCCTTGGAGGAGATGAACCTGGGCGACAGCTGCTGCTCCTCGTGCAGCTGCTGGTGAGGATATGCTGCTCGTGGGGTTCAGCTGGTCTGCTGCTCCTGGCGATCTGCTGCTCCTGCCGATGAGCCTTGGAGGAGATGAAACTGACACGATATGCTCCTGGCGATCTGCTGCTCTGCGGATCTGATGCTCGTGGGGCGCAAGTGTTGGCGAGCAGCACCTGGGCGAGGAGAGGGACTGCGCCACCAGCACCTGGGCGAGGCGGAGGCGAGGAGCTGGGCGATAAGCACCTACGCGAGGAGAGGAACACCAGCACCTGCGCGAGGAGAGGAAACTGCGCCACCAGCACCTGGGCGAGGAGAGGAACTGGGCGAGGCGGAAGCGGAGGCGAGGATCTGGGCGGAGGCGGAGGCGCGATGAGGAAGACGGCCCGATTCACAATTTAGATGTCTGCGGGAGGGTATTGTCTGTATTTTAGTCGAAAATTGAGGGTATAAAAGTCTTTTGACCGTTTTTCACCTGGTCGGAAGGGAGGCTAGAACGACATATAATTCGAAACGGAGGGAGTAGCACGTAGTCTTCACATCAAACGGCTCATCACTACTCAGACTAGCTAGCTAAGCTAAGCTAAGCTAGTCCCCCACAAAAGCTGCCCGAATCAATGCAAGTGTTTTCAGTGGGATTGCCTCCCGTAGGCCCCCTTCTCGGCTTCTCTCTCTCACTCTCTCTCTAGGGCATGGTTAAAGGTTAACTGCATGCAAAGCGTAGGAGTACCACTAATTATGGAGTAGTATTAATTAGTATACACAAGGTTATCTTTACAGTGTTTACGAGGAGGCACGGGCGCTCCGTTGATTTCTCCCAGGCCAGTGCATGCTGCTTACTAGGGTTCAATGATCCAGCCATGCCATGCCATGCCATGCAGCCCATACTAGGAGTATTATTATCATCATCACTCTTTTTTTTACCCTGGCTCCCCACTAGCTTAACTCTGGTTTGCATCTCAAACTACCTAAACCAAGTTGTCAAACAATAAGGAAACTTGGAGTAGCAGAAATACATCCCTGAAAACCAGTTTGCATGTTCATGGGGGCGGAAATATGTTTGCTCATCAGACGTTTTTGCATGTAATCTCATACAACACTAGTTAAACAGAGTATAAGGACATAACCTTCTTGAAACTACCGTTATATTTTTGTGTTTTCTTGCGTTTTACTACTCTCCAAACAAAGTCACCCTGTTGTCCCCGAGGCCACTCTTGATCGCTTGTTGGTTTGCCGACAACACAATATCTGCCACAGTGCCACTATGTACAGTTTACTCCTTCCATGTATGTAAAATGTGGAGATGAGATAAAGAGCATGATTATTACTTATCTCCTTAAAAAATAAGATAATTGTGTTTTGCTTTTAAATAAGTCAATTGGTATTAGTGAGTAAACCCAAACTATTGTTTTAACTTTCAAAAAAAGGGCTCCAAGAGGCATAACACCGAGTCAACATGACATCACATACTAGTTTTTGTGAAGTTTTTGCCAGCATTGTGATGACATCATCCAAATTTTTACCATTGGTTGTATCCATGTCATTGACTTTGATGAAACAATGACACAGTGTTGGTGTTTAGGACATTCACCCAATGTTAATTGTGTGATTTTGACCATTTTTTAGAAACTACGTATGTTGCTGGAAGTAAAAACATGTATACAGTGCAAAAGTAAATTTCTTGTCGATATATTAATTTCAATTTATTGTATCAAAATCGAGAAGTATTTCTATAATGTTAGTCAAATTAACTAAAAAATGTGTCACGAGCCATCCTAAAAGGACATACATTTGCGAACATGACATGCTGCAAATAATCGACATAAATGTTGTGTATGATGGCAACCTCAAAACTAGCATTAGTAGATGGATGACCCGATATAAACATTAGGAGAGGTAGGGATAAATGAGCAGAAAATAAACACTTATGGGTGTATAGTTTACATCATCTGGCAAAGTTCGAGCATAGTGAAGTACAATTTGGCATTAGCTCATAAGTATGGTGTCATGTTTTCAAATATTATATGAAGAAAAAATAAACATGTTAATGCATAAATCTATATGCATAATTTCATAAGGAAAGTTGTGGTACCATGCACATGATATAAAATAAAAGATAGACCAAAAGTATGTACAGAAGTAACGCTAGCTAGTTGCTAACACATTCACCCCCCCTTCTGAACAATCTAGCTCAACACCAAAAACATCTTGTGTAATGGCTTGTTTGATCTTAGTTTCTTTCTTTGTGAAGAGCCAAAAGTAGGTAACACCATATTGATGTTGATCCCTCTAGAACTTTGTATCTTCGTAAAGTATATGTTTTTTTTGGGGTGGGGTGTGTGTGTGTGTGTGGGGGGGGGGGGGGGGGGGGGTCTTCATGGACTCTTGACTTTGAGTGAAGTAGATTCATCCATTCCCCTCCACACCAACTATAAGCACATAGTCAACCGTTGTCACGCCTTCATAGCTTCCACATACTAGCTCTACAAGCATCACCGTTCCAAGAGCTAGGTTCAAGATCTATTTACATGCTTAGATCATCTCCAAGAGAGTACCAAATATTTGGCTACCTAAACCGGTTTTGGGTATAGGAGCGAGTCAGAGAGGGTATGGGTAGTCAAAGAAAATTTTGCTTTTGTAGTATACCCAGAACTGGGTACCCAAAACATGACAGCTTCTAGTCTATTCTATCATATGCAATCTGAATTACTCTAAAATACCTTCAAATCAACTAAAATAAAATCCTAAACAGTAGGAATCAAGTAGTACATTTTTTTAAAGAAAGGGACTCACCCCAAGCTTCATTAATGAAACTTAACATGGGCAAGGAAGTAAGGTTTTAAATAGATGATTTTTTTACATTAGCAGCCATGAGACGCTGATGTAAAATGTAGCTAGATAACATGTAGCAATTCTCAAATTACACAAAGAAATGAAGATAAGGCACAAAACCAGAACCACCACAACAACCTAGTTAACGAAAAGCCCAAGTACAATAATTATATATAAATATCAACCACTATTTGTTCTTTGACATAACGGCTCCCAATCCCTTGATCCGCTCCACACAAACCTTGCAATGGGCATGTAAAAAAATGAGTATGATCTTCGAGGGAAGTA
This sequence comes from Poa pratensis, assembly GCA_947311845.1. Lineage (NCBI taxonomy): Eukaryota > Viridiplantae > Streptophyta > Magnoliopsida > Poales > Poaceae > Poa > Poa pratensis. Next base: position 38,655,699 of record CAMZMU010000061.1, on the reverse strand, counting down.
AAACCCAAATTTATTGATTCGACACAAGGGGAGCCAAATAATATTTATAAGCCTTAGCAGCCGAATTGTCAGTTCAGCCACACCTGGAAGTAAACCTGCTCAGAACGATTTATCAGTAGCAACAGTAATATAATGGCAGAAGCAATAAAGTAATAGCAGTAGTAACTTGAGAACAGCAATAATGGCGATTGTAGTAAACAGCAGGATTAAAACACCGTGATGGTTTAATTCTGGAATTCCTTTTGTCTCAGATCCTTCAACGGCTGAGGCCCGTGCTCACCGTGATGGTTTAATTCTGGCTAGCCAGGTGAGCTGCAATCGCATCGAAGTTAACTCGGACTGCACGGATGTGATCGACGTGATGGCAAATGGCGGGAATTCTCTTGGTCCGGCTGCTGCAATCTATGAGGAGTGTACACACTTTTGTCGCAATTTTTCAGTAGTTGTTTTTTTGCATTGTCCTAGGGAGGCCAATATCGCAGCACATGTTTTAGCTAGTCATTCAGAGGGTCCATTGTCATGTGTTTGGCAAGAGGAGCCCCCTGATTATCTCATGAGTGTAATGGCGAACGATGTATCTTTGTTGTCAAATGAGTAAAAACCGTATAACTTTAAAAAAAAGACGAAAGATGCAATCCAATCTCAATTCTTTGTTCTACAACATAAATGATTGTCGGATAACCGTACGTGACACGGACAGTGCAGTGCAGGAGCCATCGGGTAGTGAGCAGCGAGCGCAGAGTGGCCATGGCCATGGCAGCACTCGTGCACTGTGCCAACCAACTGGCGTGCGGACCGGCCCAGTTAATCTTAGCAGGCCGCAGCGCAGTCAGCCTAGAACTGTAGCATTGGTCCAGATATAGGGAGCACTTGACTCTAAAAAAAAGATATAGGGAGCACTTGACTCTAAAAAAAAGATATAGGGAGCACTCGAGTAGATCGGTGGTCTCTACTGGGCGTCCATGGGCTACATTAGCATGCGCAAAACAAACAAGTAACATGCAGAACAGAAACAAACATATGAAGCCTACGAGTGGGGAACCCGTGGGCGTTCGGTCTTTTCGGTTAGTTCGTGGGCGTTTGGTCTTTTCGGTTAGTAGATCGGTGGGTGTTCGGTCTTTTCGGCTAGTTCAGTTCGGTCATTCCGGTCTTTAACAATTTCGGTTATCCAAAATGATACCCGTAATAAATTCGGTTTTTTCGGCTTTCTGTTCTTCGGTCTTCGGTCTATTCGGTTCAGTCTTCGGTCATGACCAAATAGACCAATACTTAGGGCGTAAGAAGGGGAATCGGCGCCCACGACTGAGAAAGTGGGAAACGATCGACTGGTCTCTCGTGCACGGGAGAATCTATAGTACGCTGGGCTGGGATACTCAGTTGTTGGGCCTAGAGACTAGATGATACGCTTGGTTCAATAGTTGGGCCTATAGACTAGATGTACATAAGCTGGGCTGTCACACAAATTCGGCTTCTTCCGTACGTAATTCACTCCAAATAAAATAAAATCGGTCTTTCGGTCTATTCGGGTTATGTATAAGTGATGACCGAATTTCTTATTTAATTTCGGTCTATTCTAATTTGCTACCCAAATTTCTAACGGTCTTTTCGGTCTCGGTTATTTCGGTTTCGGTCTCGGTCTTTTCGGTTTTGGTTTTCGGTCTTCGGTTTTTATGCCCACCCCTAAGTGCAGGAATGGTCATCCTATTCTCAAAAAAAAAAAGGAATGGTCCTCCTGCCTCGAAAGAATTCTGTTTTTAAGGAAGAGATGGTCAGTGCATGCGCGAGAGAGAGAGAGTAGGTTTGTTAGGCAAGGAGGAGAAGGACCACGAAGAATCTTAACTTACTTAGCTTTGTTGGTACTATCTATCATTGACCACGCACAAACCGGTTCGGCCCGTTTTGTCCTTTGAGGACTCCACGAGAAGGAAGAGAGAAACCGAGCAAGCAAACAAGACATGCAAAGCGACTAGAGCAAGAGGCCAAGGTCACGTGAGACGCCTACCATTTACCTAGGAGCAAACAAGACATGCAAAGCGACTAGAGCAAGAGGCCAAGGTCACGTGAGACGCCTACCATTTACCTAGGAGCATCTCCTAAGTACTTAACAAACCAAAGGCCAAAAGCTAGCTCTACGACATGCATGGTCAAACCATCGATCGCGCGGTGCATTTTTATATCCTGCACCCGACATAATAATACTCCAATGCAGTCTTCATAACATGGTAGGCTCACAACACGCCTGATAGCTTTTCATTTTTACCAATACATGATTTTAAGAGATACTAGCTACGTAAATCTTTTTAAGCTAGCAACACATCAGCGGTGAGTGGCGTAGTGGCCAAAAGGTCACGTGAGAGTGTGAGACGCCTACCGTTACCTAGGCGTGCCTCCTACTTACTGGAATAGTACAAACCAAAGGCACAAAGCTAGCTCTACGACGTGCATGGTCAAACGATCGATCGAGCTAGCGGTGCATTTTTATATCCTGCACCAGACAATAATAATTAGTAATGCAAACATGCTAAGCTCATCACACGCTTTATACTAGCTTTTTTCTGGGACCAAAATCTTATAGTTGTAGCTAGCTACGTAATATGTAGCTCTCCTTAAGCTAGCAACACATCAGCGGCGAGCGGCGGACTAAAGTAAAACATGAGTAATATTCAATACATATCACAAAATAATGCATCACTAGTTCCCTCCCCATATCTTCTAAACTGTAACAAATGATGTGAAACTGTTATTTCCACTGTATAAATAGAAAGGGGTGGAAGACAGGTTGGAAAAGATACTATCAGTGTTGCTATTATATTTGTCGATCAACTATTTCTAATTCACTTCTTTTGGATCTGTCCAAGTGCAAAAAGAATGGGAAAATCTTAATCTGACGGCTATCATGAATAGATCGAGAAATAACTACGTTTTGCTGTTGGTATATTGCTCATGTAGTGACAGATAACTATCTCTAAGTTGGCATTAATAACGATGCGATCTAAACATTTAGATTTATGCAAGTACAAATGGATGAAAAAACGACCAACAATTCACTATCTACGAATTGATGGTAAGAACCAGCCGATCGCGACAATGAGATTTGTACACGTACTAATGGATGAAAATATCCTTTTCGAACAACTACCAACATGGACTTAGAAATAATATTTGTACCTCGACGGGCAGTTGCAAAGCAAGTATGATAAATTTGTGGTTCAATGCCATGATTATCATGGATTTAAACTAGTTTTTGGATTTTTTTTTATCTGAAAACACCATATACATGTAGGAAGGGTTTTCTGAACGTTTGTTGTGTCAGTTGTCCCCATAGCTATAATGTGGACTCGGCATTGTCGGGGTTGTACGTCATTTCAAGTAACAATTCTAGAGTCAAGTATCATTCAAATAATATTTAAGCATGCATGAGCACTGAGCGACATTTTGCATTGACCTATTGGAAAGTAGAAACTATCATTTATCCATTATCTGTAATCTTAGGCCCTCTTTGGTTCAAATGATTTTCAAAAGAATTATGTCAGATTTCAATCCATATGAATTTTTTCCATGGAGTACATTTGATGCAAAAATGAATCCTCCAAAATTTCTTTGGATTGCTTTCCTACACTAGAGTCTCATAGGATTTCTAGCAAGAGGTCAGATCTTGAATAATTTCTATGTGACTGTGATGACTATGACATCTGCTCATTCTCTATAACAAAATCTTGCGTTTTGTTATGGCGCTATCATACAACTTGTGATATTGGTTCCTGCATTTATTTTTAGACCGAGAAGGTATACAGTTTATGGTTCTAAGCCGTCGAGTTCGTGTTTTGGTAGTAGTTGTTTTTGTAGGATTCCACGTTCCATGACATTCTATTCCTTTGTTTTTTGTATCCATGTGTTTTTTCAATTCCTTTAAACCAAAGAGGCTCAAAGACTGTTTCGTTACTCCAAATCGAAAGCTATTGCACAATCTTAAACTGATGGATATCAGTGGTTGACTACGATGTCACTATTTCCAAAACGAATATTTCTAAGTCTAAGAACCATCCGATGTGAACAATGAGATCCATGCAAATAACTATTTCTAATTCGATTGAGGATATCTGAAAAACTAGATTAATCAATTTTATGTAGTCTCAACTCTCAAGCTTATTTTCCGACTCCAAAATCAAAGGTGAAAGTGCAGAAGTATATCTTTTGAAAAAAGGCATTTCAATTCGGGAGCATGCTCCCGTATGCATGCATACGTACGTGACTGATAACTGACTGTGTGTCAGAAAAGAAGAAGAAAACGCATACGATGATCAGAAAAAGTGAGCAAGTGATCAGAAAACGCGGCGATAGACTCGCGTAGCCTGTCTGACACAGTCACACAGGGCTAGGGCTTACAGTATAGGATTTGTACGCACACTCAGCAGACAGCAGCCGCAGGTGATAAGAATGTTAGCCAATCTACGCAACTACTCCCTCCGTTTCGAATTATAAGTCGCTGGGGAATGGTAGTACAAAAGTTGTCACGTAGTACGTAGTCTTCACATCAAACGGCTCATCACTGCTCAGACTAGCTAGCTAAGCTAAGCTAGTCCCCCACAAAAGCTGCCCGAATCAATGCAAGTGTTTTCAGTGGGATTGCCTCCCGTAGGCCCCCTCTCTCTAGGGCATGGTTAAAGGTTAACTGCATGCAAAGCGTAGGAGTACCACTAATTATGGAGTAGTATTAATTAGTATACACAAGGTTATCTTTACAGTGTTTACGAGGAGGCACGGGCGCTCCGTTGATTTCTCCCAGGCCAGTGCATGCTGCTTACTAGGGTTCAATGATCCAGCCATGCCATGCCATGCCATGCCATGCAGCCCATACTAGGAGTATTATTATCATCATCACTCTTTTTTTTTTTACCCTGGCTCCCCACTAGCTTAACTCTGGTTTGCATCTCAAACTACCTAAACCAAGTTGTCAAACAATAAGGAAACTTGGAGTAGCAGAAATACATCCCTGAAAACCAGTTTGCATGTTCATGGGGGCGGAAATATGTTTGCTCATCAGACGTTTTTGCATGTAATCTCATACAACACTAGTTAAACAGAGTATAAGGACATAACCTTCTTGAAACTACCGTTATATTTTTGTGTTTTCTTGCGTTTTACTACTCTCCAAACAAAGTCACCCCGTTGTCCCCGAGGCCACTCTTGATCGCTTGTTGGTTTGCCGACAACACAATATCTGCCACAGTGCCACTATGTACAGTTTACTCCTTCCATGTATGTAAAATGTGGAGATGAGATAAAGAGCATGATTATTACTTATCTCCTTAAAAAATAAGATAATTGTGTTTTGCTTTTAAATAAGTCAATTGGTATTAGTGAGTAAACCCAAACTATTGTTTTAACTTTCAAAAAAAGGGGCTCCAAGAGGCATAACACCGAGTCAACATGACATCACATACTAGTTTTTGTGAAGTTTTTGCCAGCATTGTGATGACATCATCCAAATTTTTACCATTGGTTGTATCCATGTCATTGACTTTGATGAAACAATGACACAGTGTTGGTGTTTAGGACATTCACCCAATGTTAATTGTGTGATTTTGACCATTTTTTAGAAACTACGTATGTTGCTGGAAGTAAAAACATGTATACAGTGCAAAAGTAAATTTCTTGTCGATATATTAATTTCAATTTATTGTATCAAAATCGAGAAGTATTTCTATAATGTTAGTCAAATTAACTAAAAAATGTGTCACGAGCCATCCTAAAAGGACATACATTTGCGAACATGACATGCTGCAAATAATCGACATAAATGTTGTGTATGATGGCAACCTCAAAACTAGCATTAGTAGATGGATGACCCGATATAAACATTAGAAGAGGTAGGGATAAATGAGCAGAAAATAAACACTTATGGGTGTATAGTTTACATCATCTGGCAAAGTTCGAGCATAGTGAAGTACAATTTGGCATTAGCTCATAAGTATGGTGTCATGTTTTCAAATATTATATGAAGAAAAAATAAACATGTTAATGCATAAATCTATATGCATAATTTCATAAGGAAAGTTGTGGTACCATGCACATGATATAAAATAAAAGATAGACCAAAAGTATGTACAGAAGTAACGCTAGCTAGTTGCTAACACATTCACCCCCCTTCTGAACAATCTAGCTCAACACCAAAAACATCTTGTGTAATGGCTTGTTTGATCTTAGTTTCTTACTTTGTGAAGAGCCAAAAGTAGGTAACACCATATTGATGTTGATCACTCTAGAACTTTGTATCTTCGTAAAGTATATGTTTTTTTGGGGTGGGGGGTGTGTGGGGGGGGGGGGGGGGGGGGGGTCTTCATGGACTCTTGACTTTGAGTGAAGTAGATTCATCCATTCCCCTCCACACCAACTATAAGCACATAGTCAACCGTTGTCACGCCTTCATAGCTTCCACATACTAGCTCTACAAGCATCACCATTCCAAGAGCTAGGTTCAAGATCTATTTACATGCTTAGATCATCTCCAAGAGAGTACCAAATATTTGGCTACCTAAACCGGTTTTGGGTATAGGAGAGAGTCAGAGAGGGTATGGGTAGTCAAAGAAAATTTTGCTTTTGTAGTATACCCAGAACTGGGTACCCAAAATATGACAGCTTCTAGTCTATTCTTTCATATGCAATCTGAATTACTCTAAAATACCTTCAAATCAACTAAAATAAAATCCTAAACAGTAGGAATCAAGTAGTACATTTTTTAAAAGAAAGGGACTCACCCCAAGCTTCATTAATGAAACTTAACATGGGCAAGGAAGTAAGGTTTTAAATAGATGATTTTTTTACATTAGCAGCCATGAGACGCTGATGTAAACTGTAGCTAGATAACATGTAGCAATTCTCAAATTACACAAAGAAATGAAGATAAGGCACAAAACCAGAACCACCACAACAACCTAGTTAACGAAAAGCCCAAGTACAATAATTATATATAAATATCAACCACTATTTGTTCTTTGACATAACGGCTCCCAATCCCTTGATCCGCTCCACACAAACCTTGCAATGGGCATGTAAAAAAATGAGTATGATCTTCGAGGGAAGTAAAACCCAAATTTATTGATTCGACACAAGGGGAGCCAAATAATATTTATAAGCCTTAGCAGCCGAATTGTGAGTTCAGCCACACCTGGAAGTAAACCTGCTCAGAACGATTTATCAGTAGCAACAGTAATATAATGGCAGAAGCAATAAAGTAATAGCAGTAGTAACTTGAGAACAACAATAATGGCGATTGTAGTAAACAGCAGGATTAAAACACCGTAGGCTGAGGGATGTATAAGCGGGCGTTGCATGGATAAGATAATTCATGAAATAGCAATAACATAGGGCAATTTGCAGGTAAACAATAAACAAGCATCCAGGTATTAATTTATTGTAGGCATGCATTCCATATTTAGTCGTACGTGCTTGCAATAAGAATCTTGCACGACATCTTTTGTCCAACCATCCCGTTTCCGCGGGGCCTTTCAAGAACCCTAATGGTAATTAAAATGCTCCTTTTAATAGAGCACCGGAGCAAAGTGTCGGGGATGTAACCCCGGGTACCCCAAAGTTAATGGTTTTATGGAGTTAGTAGAGGAAACATGAAATAAATGAGTAAAAGATAAAGGAAAAGTAAAAGAAACAGCCTGGGCCGAGATTGGCTGTACCCAGGCCGGAATATCGTATGCTGGGCCGAGATAAGCGTATACCGACATATCCAGGTCTCTGCTGGGCCGAGTCATCCGCCGCGCCCCGGGAGGGCCGAGGCAATCCGCAATTCGGCTGGGCCGAGTTATCCGCCGCACCCCGGCGGACCGAGGTATCCTTACCTCGGATGGGCCGAGCCTTCCTCACCTCGGAGTGGGCCGAGTCACCGCCAGGCCGACTTCGCCTCCAGCCTCGGAACGGGCCGAGGTGGATATACCTCAGAGTAGGCCGCCGCCTCCTTACCTCGGCTGGGCTGGTTTCTGCTTACCTCGGTTTGGACCGAGCTCCACCAGCGGGCCAGCGGCGCTCCTGCGCCTCGGATGGGCCGAGGTCTCCTTACCTCGGATGGGCCGAGCCTTCCTCACCTCGAGTGGGTCGAGTCACCGCCAGGCCGACTTCGCCTCCAGCCTCGGAACGGGTCGAGGTGGATATACCTCGGAGTAGGCCGCCGCCTCCTTACCTCGGCTGGGCCGGTTTCTGCTTACCTCGGATTGGACCGAGCTCCACCAGCGGGCCAGCGGCGCTCCTGCGCCTCGGATGGGCCGAGGGCTCCTTACCTCGGTTTGGACGAGTCTTTGGACGGGACGGCATCTCCTGCGCCTCGGCCTGCTCTCCGTACGCAGCGCGAGGCCGGCGTCACTTCTACGACCGAGGTCTCGCCTCGATCGCTGCTTCGACCAGGCCCGAGTTGTCCTGCGCCTCTCCTTCGTGTGATTGCTGCCGACGTACAGGTACCGAGTCACCCCAGACCAGCATATCTAGCATTCAGCATCCAGCACTACCAGGTACTGGGACGCCCCCAGCTCATATCTGGTGCAGCTACCAGTTGACCAAGCAGGAACAAGGATGATGGCATAGCCAGCATGGCTACAGTGGCGCAGACATGACTAGAGTACAAGTCATGACATAGGCAACAGCGCGGACAAGACCCCAGTAGTCAAATCATAAACAGTGTGTGCATAGTGACCTGCGGGCCACCCTTTGTCCCCTGGGCTCCCTGTATATAAAGAGCACCAGGGGGAACGCTCCAGGCAGTCCCGCGCGGGCTCATTTTGCCCTTGGGCTCATTTTCTCCCCCTGCTCTCATGAACCTCACTCTAGCTAGAGGAGACCTCTTGGAGGCAACCTTTGCTCAGCTCATGGAGCACTTGTACAGATCATATGCAGAGGGAAGAATACACCAAATAGGCTAGATGCTGCAGTAGGGGTGTTATCTCTCACGAGAGCCCCGAAGCAGGGTAAATCCTCGTGTTCATAGTTTTGTCCTCCGTGTGCGTTCCTCAACGCGCTATCCCTCCCCGAATCCTCTAGCATCCATCGGCCCCAAACTTAAGCCTATCCCTAGGCATCGGTTCTGTCCATCCAGTCTGCATCAACAATGCTCTGTGAGTGTCTTTCCTTGGCACCGCGCACAGTTAGTTAATCCTGAAAGTTACTCGGGGACTGCCCCTTCGTACCTTGCTTAGTTGTTTTCCCCGGGAACGAGATGTCGTGACCGGGGACTGGCCGGAGAGTCAGTTTTACAGTTTCTCCTAGATAAGAAAAGTAACTCGGGGACTCGGTTGAAACCGAGTCTGCATCTTCGTATATGGTTTTGCTGCTAGATTTAATTTCTGTCTTGTGCTAGACTTAATTTTGTCTGTTACATAGAATTGTTGTTCCCATTAAAACATTCAATATATATATGCTTGAACTAACGTTGAAAGGTGGTATCGGCTTTACCGAGAGAGTATTCATCACCAAGATCATGGTTATATTGGTCATCTCGGATTCATCTTATATTCATTGTGGCTTCAGAGCATATCGTGGGTAATCCTTGGTATCGGCTTGCCGAGTTATAAATGGCATATCATCCCAAGTTACCGCTTATGTGGGCAGATCAGCATATCACAGCACAATATCCCAGATCGCCGTTTATTTCGGTTGGCCAAAGTATCATGGCATCATCCTGTTGGGGATCGTAGACAGAAAACAAAAAAAATTCCTACCGACGATAACCATAAACTAGCCAAGATCTAACTATGCAGATATACTATACGAAGGAGGACGGAGTACATACCCTTGTAGACCGAAAGCGGGATTACGTTCCCGCACAAACGTTGCCGATGAAGCCGACGAAGCCGACCTCAAGGTCGTGTAGAGGAAGTAGTCGTACTCCCAGCGCCACACGTGTAGCGCCTCGTAGTTCCACACACGTGCGGTGTAGATGACGACCTCCGAGCTCCAGATCTAGCAGAGCAGCGGAAGTAGAAGATTGGATCTCGAAGCACGGCGGTGTGCGTAAGGTGGAGAGACTTCTCTCCTCGTACGCAGCTCCAGAAACGGAACCACGCTCAAAGTAGGAGAGAAGAAGAAGGAAGAAAAGGGATGATTTTCCAAGGCATGGAGCACTCCTATATAAAGGGAAGGGGGGGAGGCCAACCTCCTTGGCTCCCCCATGTGGGACTAAACCCCACATGGGGTGCGCCGGCCATGGGGAGCCGCCGGCCCTGGTGGGCCCCATTCGGCCCATCCAGGCCGGCTGGCCCTCCCCCCCTGTTTTTTCCTTTTTCTTTTTGGGAGTTTTTCCCTAATGGGCCTCTAAGGCCCATATAGGTTTTAATGCCTTTTAATTTCGAATTTAATTAAATAAAAAATATATTTAATCACTAATAACACTTATTAATATTAAATACATATTATTTAATTCATTCGGACCCCGAAAACATATTTCGTTGCCTCCGATCAACATCGGACAAGTTCCGGAACACTTCCGGAGTTCCGGTTTCTATCTCTCTTATATACAATCAAATCGTCACCTACCTTAAGTGTGTTACCCTACGGTTCGGGATCACTCCAGACATGATCGAGACACGTTCTCCGATCAATGAATAACAGCGGGATCTGGATACCCATGATAGCCCTTGTGCGTCCACGAATGACTTTTATCGTTTGAACCTTTAGACGTCCAGTCTCATCCTCTTGCCTATCGATACTTAGATTGTCCGAGCGTCGTTCTCCGGTATCACAATTACCGAGCAGGACCTCGTCATTGACAAATCTATCTTTACTCGTCTGTGATATTACATCCCCGTGACCTAGTCACATGCTTGCAAGCTTATTGATGTAATCTCACCGAGTGGGCCCAGAGTATCTATCCTGCTATTTGGATTGGAAATTCCCGCTCTTGATCACTCGCTTCTACTGCTTCCTTCCGATACCCGAAAGTGTCACCTTTATTGTCACGCTATATAAGACATGCCGTTTGATGCGATCAGCCGCATCTTCCAGAAGCAGAGATTTGATATGATCTCACAGTCGAAGGTATGAATACTACGTTTCTACATTTTGGGTATGTCCATCAAATCATTCACCTAATGATATGACTCCGTTGTTAACCGACGCCATTGTCCATGATCAGGAAACCTTGGTCATCTGTTACCCAACGAACTAGTTAAACAGAGGCTACTAGGGACCTGTTTGTTTTCATACCACACGTGTATTAATGTTTCCGCGTAATACAGTTATAGCATGGTATTTAAAACATATTATGAACAATTGAGATATGACAAATAAAATCACTTTATTAATTGCCTCTAGGGCATATCTCCAACAGTCTCCCACTTGCACTAGAGTACAATTTAATCTAGTTTACAAATTGGTAAAAGCCTAACACCTATAGCATCTCGGTGTTCTTCATGCTTGTCTCGTGGAAGAGGTTTCGTCAGTGGATCTGCAACATTCAGGTCCGTGTGTATTTTGCAAATCTTTACATCGCCTTCCTTGACGTACTGCCGTATGACATGGAAGCGTCGGAGAATATGTTTGGCGGTGGAGTGAGACCTTGGTTCCTTTACGTTAGCAATGACACCTGTGTTGTCGCAGTAGATATTCACAGGGTCCTGCTCACTCGGGAACACTCCAAGCTCGATGACGAACTTCCTCAGCCAGATGATGACGTGAAACACACGTTCGTTGGGAGACCCCAAGAGGAAGGTATGATGTAGTCAGCAGCAAGTTTTCCCTCAGAAAGAAACCAAGGTTATCGAACCAGTAGGAGCAGCAACTCTTCAGAAGGTTGTCAACGGTGCCAGAAAAATAGCTGTCGCAGGGAGTCTGGACTGTTGACGTGGAATCTGCACACAACACAATCAAACTAGTTTGCCCCAACGAAACAGTGAGGTTGTCAATCTCACTGGCTTGCTGAAAACAAAGGATTAAACGTATGGTGTGGAAAATGAGTATTAAATTGCAGAGAATGAAAAAGGAACAGTTTGCAGTTTGTGGTTGTTTAATCAGTGTAAAAGAATGGACCGGGGTCCACAGTTCACTAGTGGTGTCTCTCCATAAAAGATAACTAACATGTTGGGTGAACAAATTACAGCTGGGCAATTGACGAATAGTGAGCGCATGACAATGCATATACATGACATGTTGACTACTATGATATTTAATTGGGCATTACGACATAATACATAGACCGTTATCCAACAGCATCTATGACTAATAATCCACCGCCGGGTTGTCATCTGAGTCCCCCGTTGGTATTAAGTTGCAAGCAACGGATAATTGCATTAAGTAAAGTGCGTAATGTAAACACATATGCCCGTGGACATAGCATCGTTAGGTTATCCCTAGTGGCAACAGCACATCCACAACCTTAGAACTTTCTGTCACAGTCCCAGGTTAAACGGAGACATGAACCCACTATCTAGCATAAATACTCTCTCTTGGAGTTACAAGCATCTACTTGGCCAAAGCATCTACGAGTAACGGAAAGCATGCAAGATCTTAAATAACATATGAGATAGATTGATAATCAACTTGACATAATATTCAATATTCATCGGATCCCAGCAAACACAACATGTAGCATTACAATAATATGATCTTGATCATGTAGGGCAGCTCACAAGATCTAAACATGATGGCACAAAGTGGAGAGACAACCATCTAGCTACTGCTATGGACCCGTAGTCCAAGGATGAACTACTCACGCATCACTCCGGAGGCAGGCATGGCGATGTAGAAGCCTCCGGGGACGATTCCCCTCTCCGACAGGGTGCCGGGAAGAGGTTCTGAACCCTCCCGAGTTAGGGTTGACGACGGCGGCGTCTTTGGATCTTTTCGTGGATATTTGCTCAGGTACTTAGGGTTTTCGCGTCGGGGGGGATAAGTAGGCGAAAGGGCGGCGGCTGCGGACCCCCGAGGGGCTGATGCATGTAAAATGCATACATGAACTTTGCACTTTAATTGCTTATATTCCAATCATATTTGCATCATATAAGGGTTATATCAATGTTTTATAATGATTTTGGGAATATTTCATAGTTTTCCCATTTATTTGGAATTAACCCTGTTTTTCCAGAAAACGTCTTTTTTAGTGTTTCAGACTTTCCGGGAGCTTCGGGACTCCAAAAAGGGCAAGGTCAAAGAGCACGGTTCAGAATTTTCGAGACGAACGCAATGGGCTTAAATTGAAGACCAGAAGCCCAACAGGCTGGAAATGGGAGGGTCCCACGCGGCCTAAAGTACATGGCCGCGTGGGCCCAGCTCGTTTTCCCTCGGAGCTCCGTGGCCGTCGATCTTTCTCCACCGACTCCGTCTTGACCTAAAAACGCCTATAAAAAAGGTCCCCTGGCGTTTCGCGAAAGGAGGCGGCGGAGAAACACAAAACCACGAAACAGAGAGAAGAAGGCTGCCGCCGGAGAAGATCGGAGGGGGGAAACGCCGCCGGAATCGCCTCCGGAGGGCTCCACCCCCCTCCGGCGTGTTCATCATCAACATCTACAGCAAGAACTTCTTCACCATCATCACCATGATGAAGGGGGAGTAGTCCACCCCTGGACTAGGGTTTGTGGTGGTAACTTTTGTATCTCTCCTCTCTCTTGAGCTTCACTAATTAGTACCGTATGAGCTGCTGAACATGATTACGGTCATCTATGTAATACCTTTGTGGTGAATATTGTGGTGTGAGATGATTTGTTATGCATTTACCGTTGTGTTGGAGCTTTTGTGATTTGTCATACTTTGAAGTATGATGTATGTGGGTACGGGATGGCCGATGTGACACGGCATAGGTATTGAGTGACACAGTACCGCCCAACGTCCTTTATCTGGGGGTAAAAAGAAAGAGTATGATGTGGGAGTGAGAGAAACCACGCTAGCCTTACGAGGGGTGACCTAGCAACACAAATGAGTATTTCTTTCAACTATGTGTTTTAGGACATATAGCCGTCATAAAAAGCTACCATTAAAACATGACAATTGTGTGTACTTTATCTATAACATGATGATCACCGTAGATGAGAGAGAGAGAGGATTAAGTGAACCCATGAACCATGTCCATTGTTCCTATAAGAAACACACACTTGAGCTTGTCCTCTTGCTACATAGAGGATTGGGCTTTCTCTCTTTGAGAGCTTTCACTTGCTACTACCTTTGTCTTGTCCTCTTGCAAAGAAGAGGATTGGGACACTTTTACATCCATCAAACCAACCATCTTGTTCTCTAAACTTGTTTAGTGCATAATCAACTAAAACTTGTGACACTTTAGTTGTAGGGAATAGATAACTTTTCCTTCTTGCTCCTGCGGATCGATACCTTACTTCCACATTGAGAGGTGCTACAGTGATCCCTTGCTCTTGGGGGTTATCAAGTACTTTTCTGGCGCCGTTGCCGGGGAGCGTAGCGCTTAAGTTTCTATTCTTGTGTGCACTAGACTAAGCTTGGGGAGGTTCCTTTTATATCTTGCAATCATCTAAGCTTGGGGAGGTTCTTTGACTTGTTTGATGATACTATGTCTCCCATTTATGATGATGAATATGATATTTTCAGTCCACCCACTATTGAGTATAAAGTTTATTGTGATTATGATATGCCTCCTATATATGATGATTACAATGATTATTATGAATGTTTTACTCCCACTATTCCTAATGAAACTGTTTATGCTTATGTGGAGAGTAATGATACTTTTATGCATATGGATCATGATAAGAATGTTTCATGTGATAGCTATATTGTTGAGTTTATCAATGATGCTACTGAAAGTTTTTATGAGAGAGGGAGACATGATTTCATATATCTCAAAATATTAAGTCTCTCTCTTTTTGTTGAAAATTTTGAAGTTGCACTTGCTTTGCCTTCCTATGCTAGTCACTTTGTGCTTTATTGATTTATTTTCTTACAAGATCCCAATGCATAGGAAGTGGGTTAGACTTAAATGTGTTTGATATTTGCTTCTTGATGCTCTTTTATATTCAACTCTTATTCCTATGGGAGCATCATTAAAACTATCAAGCCTAGCTATATGGCTATAAAGAAAGCGCTTTGCGGGAGGCAACCCGGTTATTTTTTGTGTGATTTTCTTTGTGTCCTCTTGCTGTAACAAGAGACTTTGTTTATAGTTTAGGTTCTGGAGTTTTAATAAAGTGCCAAGTTTTACCCTTTTGGTTTGAAAAGTTGCTTATAGCGTTCGGAGATTTTATTCCTGCACGAGTCAGTGCACGGTATGATTTTTAATTCTTATTCTGTAACTCCGAATGAGCTCATATTTGAACTGTAGTTGCAACTTTTCATCCTCTGTATGCATGAATTTTTCGGAATTTTTCGAGAAAGTTTGGTAGGGTAGAAAAATACGTTTTGCTGCTGCTGTTTTTCTGGACAGATTCTGTCCCATTTTGTTTGATGCATGCTTTGAGCTTTTAAGTTGAATCTTTTTGATCCAATTGAGTTTATGAGTAGGCATACAACATTATACACTTTCTGGACATTCATATGAATTTTTGTTCAAGGATTATATGCAGCAAGAAACCTATTTGTTTATCACTATTAATGCACCCCACAGAAAAGAGATGGGAGAAACGGTGTTTTGAAGTTTTTTCACAGGGATTGGAGGAGATGCACCAAGAGCTATCCAAGGATGGTGAAGACCATAAGCTTGGGGATGTGAAGACAACCCCGCTGGACCTACACACTCTCGGTTTGCACACGTCCAACTTCTGTTTTTCGATCGAAACACTTTATCGCATAAACTTGGAGCGTCGTTTTTTGTTTTTGTTTGAGTCTTGAGAGACCACCACACTATCAATTATATATGAGAGAGCTACTGGAAATATGGGTTGAAATATGTTGGATGCTTTTATAAGATTGGGAAAAGGGATGTTTGACTTGATTTTTAATGATACATATAGTTGCATGATTCATGAGCTTGTTTATGAGTAATAGTTTGCAAATTCTTTTTGTAGAGCTATCACTTATTCATGTTTTGGTGCTGATTGTTATTTTACTTGGTTTAACATGGATTAGTTAGTTCTATGGACACTCATGCATGCATCTAGATGGTCAACTTTCTCCCTTTTGCTAGCCCAAAAACTCCAACAAGCAAAAACTTGTTTCCAACACCTTCAACCAAAGTTATTCCAGTGAGTCCACCATATCTACCTATTGGCTTTATGCTATTCCGAGTATGTTTAACATGTTGTTTGTGTTATCTTACCTCTGAATGAAAATGTTTATGTTATTGATTGCAATGGAAAATTGGTTATATAGCTCTCACGAACTTGATGCACAATGTTCTTTTATTTGCATAATAAAACTTGACCCATTGTGATTAAGATTATGATGTTTGTGGCTTGATGAATGTTTTGGGTTGGAAGTTAGCCCATATGTGCTGTCACATGGCAAGCTTTCAACACGCTCTTCATCTCATTTAGTTGATATCATGTGCTTTTGTCTATGGATGCTTATCATGTTGAAATAAATGTGGAAATAGAGTGAGTTTAAATGAGTTTGTGTAAATGGTTAGAGAGACGCCTGGGCCGCTAATCTAAGCCATGCATCATTCATGGTGGAAATTTACTTACATACTATGGTGAACCTTCTGTGATACACCTTGCAATAAAAAACTATTCCAAATGGTAAATAAAAAGGGTGTTGAGATTGTTCATTTTGTTTGTTTGTCTTGTCATTTTGATATGGGCTTGTTCCATATCTTGGGACAAGAGGTACCCCAGTTGACGCTCTTGATGATACTATTATGCTTACAATGATATTTAATTGAACTTGCTTTGTTTCCCAAGTTGAGTAACACATGGTGTAAGTACTTGTATTCAAGGGGCATGAGACATTCAACCCATTCTTTATCAAGCACACTACTCATATTTGCTTTCACTTTAACTTAATCATTCAAGATGCTATGATAGGGGCAATGAGAGCTTGACACCAATGAATACCTTATTGCAATCATTAACTTAAGTAGAAGAGTTTGGAAGTTGGATGAAACTTATGCATGCTTTACCTCTACTCACATATACATCTTTCCAAAGTGTACACCTATCATATTCAGATTTTCATCTACACTCTATGACCATTGTAGGATGTTCTACTTATCATTATGCATACATGTGTTCCATATTACTTGCTACCATGTTACACTTTGTGAACTATCAATGAACATCCTTGTCTTGAATACTTGATATCACTTCATAAACTATTTGCATATTGCTACTCCTTTGAAGAATGAATCATTTGACTATATGTAGCAATAGTAATCATCTTTGATATTCATTGTTAAGTATTAAATTGCAAAGTCCATGTTAGTTTTATCATCTTCATACTCGAGGACGAGCATGGATTAAGCTTGGGGATGTTGATGCATGTAAAATGCATACATGAACTTTGCACTTTAATTGCTTATATTCCAATCATATTTGCATCATATAAGGGTTATATCAATGTTTTATAATGATTTTGGGAATATTTCATAGTTTTCCCATTTATTTGGAATTAACCCTGTTTTTCCAGAAAACGTCTTTTTTAGTGTTTCAGACTTTCCGGGAGCTTCGGGACTCCAAAAAGGGCAAGGCAAAGAGCACGGTTCAGAATTTTCGAGACGAACGCAATGGGCTTAAATTGAAGACCAGAAGCCCAACAGGCTGGAAATGGGAGGGTCCCACGCGGCCTAAAGTACCTGGCCGCGTGGGCCCAGCTCTTTTCCCTCGGAGCTCCGTGGCCGTCGATCTTTCGTCCACCGACTCCGTCTTGACCTAAAAACGCCTATAAAAAAGGTCCCCTGGCGTTTCGCGAAAGGAGGCGGCGGAGAAACACAAAACCACGAAACAGAGAGACAGAAGGCTGCCGCCGGAGAAGATCGGAGGGGGGAAACGCCGCCGGAATCGCCTCCGGAGGGCTCCACCCCCCTCCGGCGTGTTCATCATCAACATCTACAGCAAGAACTTCTTCACCATCATCACCATGATGAAGGGGGAGTAGTCCACCCCCTGGACTAGGGTTTGTGGTGGTAACTTTTGTATCTCTCCTCTCTCTTGAGCTTCACTAATTAGTACCGTATGAGCTGCTGAACATGATTACGGTCATCTATGTAATACCTTTGTGGTGAATATTGTGGTGTGAGATGATTTGTTATGCATTTACCGTTGTGTTGGAGCTTTTGTGATTTGTCATACTTTGAAGTATGATGTATGTGGGTACGGGATGGCCGATGTGACACGGCATAGGTATTGAGTGACACAGTACCGCCCAACGTCCTTTATCTGGGGGTAAAAAGAAAGAGTATGATGTGGGAGTGAGAGAAACCACGCTAGCCTTACGAGGGGTGACCTAGCAACACAAATGAGTATTTCTTTCAACTATGTGTTTTAGGACATATAGCCGTCATAAAAAGCTACCATTAAAACATGACAATTGTGTGTACTTTATCTATAACATGATGATCACCGTAGATGAGAGAGAGAGGATTAAGTGAACCCATGAACCATGTCCATTGTTCCTATAAGAAACACACACTTGAGCTTGTCCTCTTGCTACATAGAGGATTGGGCTTTCTCTCTTTGAGAGCTTTCACTTGCTACTACCTTTGTCTTGTCCTCTTGCAAAGAAGAGGATTGGGACACTTTTACATCCATCAAACCAACCATCTTGTTCTCTAAACTTGTTTAGTGCATAATCAACTAAAACTTGTGACACTTTAGTTGTAGGGAATAGATAACTTTTCCTTCTTGCTCCTGCGGATCGATACCTTACTTCCACATTGAGAGGTGCTACAGTGATCCCTTGCTCTTGGGGGTTATCAGGGGCCCACACCACCCTAGGGCGCGGCAGAGGGGGGCCCGCGCCCTAGGTGCGTGTGGCCTCCTGGTGGCCCTCCTCTGCTGCTCCTTCGCTCCGTCAGGCGTGTTCTGGAAAAATAGGCACCCCCGTGTAGTTTCGTCCAATTCCGAGAATATTTCCAGACTAGCTTTTCTGGAATACAAAAACAGCAGAAAACAGGAACTGGCACTTCGGCATCTTGTTAATAGGTTAGTCCCAAAAAATGTATAAAAGTGATATAAAGTAGATGCAAAACATGTAGCAATTGGTATAAAACAAGCATGGAACATCAAAAATTATAGATACGTTTGAGACGTATCAGCATCCCCAAGCTTAGTTCCTACTCGTCCTCGAGTAGGTAAACGATAAAAACAAAATAATTTTTGAGGTGACATGCTACTATCATAATCTTGATCATATAATATTGCAAGGCACATGTAAATGAATGAAGTGATCCAAGTCAATGGTCTATAATTTGCTACCAAATAGATAATGAGTAAACAATGAATCACACAAGCTAAACGTTTTCATGAATAGTACTTTCGAGACAAGCATCAAACAGTTTTGCATAAGTGTTAACTCATAAAGCAATAGTTTCTAACAAAAGGTATTTAATCAACACAAAGGAAGAATTTAGTTTCAGCATTTGCTTCAACTTTCAACATATTTATCTCATGGATATTGTCAACACAAAGTAGTATAACAAGTCCAATACATTGCATATAACGCATGTTGTAACAAAGTTGACACTAGTGTTTGCTTGTGGAAGACAGAAAGAATAGGAAAACTGACTCAACATAAAAGTAAAAGAAAGGCCCTTCGCAGAGGGAAGCAGGGATTAAATCATGTGCTAGAGCTTTTAGGTTTTTGAAAGCATATAGAGATTGCATAAAATATTTGATACTCCTCCCAACCTTGCTAACACAAGCCATGGCTAACCGAATCCTCGGGTGCCTTCCATCAATCACATACCATGGAGGAGTATCTATTTTTGAGAGGTGTTTGTTAATTGTCAACGAATGGTAGCGGGTGAGAACAGTATTCTACCTGTCGAACGGACTTTTAAGAGCGGCTCCCATGAAGGACGTTATTTCTACCAGCAAGGCAGATCATCCCTCTTTCTCTTTGGTTTACACACATTCAGGTATTTCACTGTTTGTCATTGCTTACTGATGAATCAGGGCAAAAGTGTGAAGAGAATTAATTGGTTAAAGTTGTAATTAATTGGGACTGGGCACCCCGTTGCCAGCTCTTTTTGCAAGTTATTGGATAAGCGGATGTATATGCCACTAGTCCAGGTGTAAAAGTCCACTCGACAAATAGAATAAAGAATAACCACACTAATTCCTCATGAGCTAGTAAACATTGACACAAAAAGGGAATAATAACATTTTGAATAATTTAAAGGTAGCACATGAAAAATTTACTTGGAGTGGCAAGGAAATACCACATATAGGTAGTTATGGTGGACACAAATGGCATGGATTTTGGCTCAAGGATTTGGATGCACGAGAAGCATTCCCTCTCAGTACAGAGTTTAGGCTAGCAAGGTTATGTAAGCAAACAAGAATATCAACCCGTACACCAAGTTTTATATGACAAACATATTGCAAACGTTATAAGACTTCATACCGTCTTCCTTGTTAACCAAACCCTGTTATTAGAAAATATCTAGACCTTAGAGGTACCACCGATGCAAACCAAATTTTCAACAAGCTTTACGGTAGTTCTTCACTAATAGGCTTAACTCATGTGATGCACAATTTAATCATGATCTACTTGTTAACTCAAAACAATTGACAAGCATCAAGTTATCCATTTTAGTGATCTACAAGATTAAGCAAGTTTTTCCTTATACCAATTACCACATGCAACATTTTCTGAACCAACCAAACACCAATCAATTTATTTCATCAACTCTCCAAACAAATATAAGTGAAGCAAGAGAGTACTTTCTACAAAAGAAAGCTAATAGCTCTGACAAGAGATACATGAAAACAAGAGCTAAAAGCTGAACAGCGCTAGATATGAATACTCAACAAATATAAGTGAAGAATAGGAGTATTCTCATGAAAAAGCGGAGCGTGTCTCTCTCCCAATCAAGAATGCTAGGGTCCAGTCAAGCTTTATTGAAAATAAAAGTGCAATACTGAAAATAAAAAGCACACAGACGCTCCAAGAAAAGCACATATGATGTGAAAGAATTAAAATATAGTTTCACTAGAGATGACCTGATAATTTTGACGATGAAGAAGGGGATGCCTTGGGCATCCCCAAGCTTAGACGCTTGAGTCTTCTTGAAATATGCTGGGGAGATCCATGGGAGCCTCCCCAAGCTTAAGCTCTTCACTCTTCTTGATCCTATTATATCATCCTTCTCTCTTGACCCTTGAAAACTTCCGTCACACCAAACTCAAAGTAGATCTCATTAGAGGGTTAGTGCATAATCAAAAATTCACATGTTCTATAAAGACGCAATATGATTTGTTACTTTAAACATTAGCTACAGCCACTGATGTTATGTGAAGCTCTTCCACCCAAAAAAGAATTTCACTCAACACTAGTAAAAGAGAGAATGCAAAAATAAAAAGGCATAATCTGTCTAAAACAGAACAGTCCGCAAAGACGAATTTTTTCGAGGCACTTACGACGCTCAGATCGAGAAACTCTGAACTAATGAAAGTTTCAGACATTCATAAAGATTACGCACAAAAATTTCAGATTTAATTAACAATCTGGTGATTTTAGGAATTTCGTACAGTGAACAGCAAAAATCTGTTTCTGCGCAGCAATCAAAATTAAGCATCATCTTATCATTAGAGGCTACTCTTGGCACAACAATGCGAGAAAATAAAGATACAAAGGAGTTGCTACAGAAGTAAACAAACTCCTTGACTCAATAAAAGAAAAATTGCAGAAAAATAAAATGGGTTGCCTCCCATAAGCGCTTTTCTTTAACGCCTTTTAGCTAGGCACAAAGCATGCATCAAGTATTACCAAGTGAAGAAAGGTCTAATTCATCAAAAGCTTCATCAAGAACAGGGTTTGTCACACTAGGACTTTTCAGTTTACGTAATTCTTGGGAAGAAAATTTAAATAGACCATTATGTGACTCACCCTCAAGCTCATTGAACACGTTATCCGTTTTAAACGCACCCGTGGGTTTTGGTTTAGAAATTTTTGGCACATACATAAATTTTTGCTCTCTCCCCACAAAAGCCTTTTGCTTTTAGTTTTAATAGAGGTAAAAGTAGAACTTATTACATCCATAGCCTCCTCTAATTCACCAATCCTAAGATTTTGATTATCTTGAATAGTACTAGTTTCTAAAACAGCAATTCTTTCATTAATGGTTCCCAGTGATTCATCAACTTTGCTAGTACTATCAAGGAGATTTGGCAAATTTTTCTCTATAGACTCCAATTTCTTTATAACATCTTCCAAGGTGATCTCATTTTTAATGTTACTAACAGGTGGTGTTCCTACTAGGCTCTCAATAATATAACTAGCTTCCAACGCAGGGTACCAAGAAAGTTACCTCCCGTCAAAGTGTCCAAGACATATCTATACCAGCTAGTTATGCCAACATAAAAATTTCTAAGCAGGATCATAGTGGAATATTTTTTAGTACACCTACGATGAGCATCGCTGATTCTATACCAAGCATCTTTCAAACTTTCTCCACTTTGTTGCTTAAAAGATCGAACCTCAACTTCAGGAACACTACCGAACAACAGACATGATAACTAACAGAAAACAAAACTGAAAATAAACTAAATGCAAGTAACTAATTTTTTTGTGTTTTTGATAATTGAAAGCAAACAAGATAAAATAAAATAAACTAAGCAAGACAAAAACAAAGTAAAGAGATTGGAAGCGTGAAACTCCCCTTGCAGAAGACTGCTGTCTCCCCGGCAACGGCGCCAGAAAAATAGCTTGATGACGTGAAACACACGTTCGTTGGGAGACCCCAAGAGGAAGGTATGATGTAGTCAGCAGCAAGTTTTCCCTCAGAAAGAAACCAAGGTTATCGAACCAGTAGGAGCAGCAACTCTTCAGAAGGTTGTCAACGGCGCCAGAAAAATAGCTGTCGAGGGAGTCTGGACTGTTGACGTGGAATCTGCACACAACACAATCAAACTACTTTGCCCCAACGAAACAGTGAGGTTGTCAATCTCACTGGCTTGCTGAAAACAAAGGATTAAACGTATGGTGTGGAAAATGAGTATTAAATTGCAGAGAATGAAAAAGGAACAGTTTGCAGTTTGTGGTTGTTTAATCAGTGTAAAAGAATGGACCGGGGTCCACAGTTCACTAGTGGTGTCTCTCCATAAAAGATAACTAACATGTTGGGTGAACAAATTACAGCTGGGCAATTGACGAATAGTGAGCGCATGACAATGCATATACATGACATGTTGACTACTATGATATTTAATTGGGCATTACGACATAATACATAGACCGTTATCCAACAGCATCTATGACTAATAATCCACCGCCGGGTTGTCATCCGAGTCCCCCGTTGGTATTAAGTTGCAAGCAACGGATAATTGCATTAAGTAAAGTGCGTAATGTAAACAAACACATATGCCCGTGGACATAGCATCGTTAGGTTATCCCTAGTGGCAACAGCACATCCACAACCTTAGAACTTTCTGTCACTGTCCCAGGTTAAACGGAGACATGAACCCACTATCTAGCATAAATACTCTCTCTTGGAGTTACAAGCATCTACTTGGCCAAAGCATCTACGAGTAACGGAAAGCATGCAAGATCTTAAATAACATATGATAGATTGATAATCAACTTGACATAATATTCAATATTCATCGGATCCCAGCAAACACAACATGTAGCATTACAATAATATGATCTTGATCATGTAGGGCAGCTCACAAGATCTAAACATGATGGCACAAAGTGGAGAGACAACCATCTAGCTACTGCTATGGACCCGTAGTCCAAGGATGAACTACTCACGCATCACTCCGGAGGCAGGCATGGCGATGTAGAAGCCTCCGGTGACGATTCCCCTCTCCGGCAGGGTGCCGGGAAGAGGTTCTGAACCCTCCCGAGCTAGGGTTGACGACGGCGGCGTCTCTGGATCTTTTCGTGGATATTTGCTCAGGTACTTAGGGTTTTCGCGTCGGGGGGAATAAGTAGGCGAAAGGGCGGCGGCTGCGGACCCCCGAGGGGCCCACACCACCCTAGGGCGCGGCAGAGGGGGGCCGCGCCCTAGGTGCGTGTGGCCTCCTGGTGGCCCTCCTCTGCTGCTCCTTCGCTCCGTCAGGCGTGTTCTGGAAAAATAGGCACCCCCGTGTAGTTTCGTCCAATTCCGAGAATATTTCCAGACTAGCTTTTCTGGAATACAAAAACAGCAGAAAACAGGAACTGGCACTTCGGCATCTTGTTAATAGGTTAGTCCCAAAAAATGTATAAAAGTGATATAAAGTAGATGCAAAACATGTAGCAATTGGTATAAAACAAGCATGGAACATCAAAAATTATAGATACGTTTGAGACGTATCACCAGACAGCTTCATTTGCAGCATCCGCAGCAGCAATATACTCCGATTCCATTGTAGATTGGGCTACTATGGGTTGCTTCCCACTTCTCCAGCTCACAGCGCCTCCGTTCACCTTAAACACATAACCTGTTTGCGATTTTGAGTCATCTGGATCTGTGCAGAAACTTGCATCAACGTAACCTGTTACGCCAAGTTCCTCTTCACAGCCTCCATAAACAAGAAACATGTCCTTGGTATACTTAAGATACTTCAGTATGTTCTTAACAGCTGTCCAATGATCCTTGCCAGGATTACTCTGGAATCGACTCGTCAGACTGAGAGCCAATGCCACATCGGGTCGAGTACTTAACATGGCATACATGATCGATCCTATAGCCGAAGCATATCGAGTGCCATCCACCTCGGCCTTTTCAAGAGCCGTCCGTGGACACTGAGCCATGCTCAATGTTTTTCCCTTGACAACTGGCACAAGACCTTTCTTTGCCAAATGCATATCGAACTTCTTCAATATCTTGTCAAGGTAAGTACTTTGACATAACGCTAGTAGGCGCCTGGGTCTATCACGATAGATCTTAATGCCTAATACGTATGCAGCTTCTCCTAAGTCCTTCATCGAAAATTTACTGTTTAAATATTCCTTCACGCTTTTCAGAAGTTCCACATCATTCCCAATTAGTAATATATCATCCACATATAGAACTAGGAATGCAACTGAGCTCCCACTCATTTTCTTATAAATGCAGGTTTCTTCTACATTTTGGACAAATCCAAAACCTTTGATCACTTCATCAAAGCGAAGATTCCAGCTCCGAGATGCTTGCTTCAGTCCATAAATAGAACGCTGAAGTTTGCATACTTTGCCAACATTTTCTGGACTGACAAAACCTCAGGTTGTACCATATACAACTCTTCCTCAATGTTGCCATTTAGGAACGCTGTTTTGACATCCATCTGCCATATCTCATAATCATGATATGCAGCTGTTGCTAGCAAAACCCGAATAGACTTTAGCATCGCTACCGGTGAAAACGTTTCATCGTAGTCAATTCCATGAACTTGTCGGAAACCTTTTGCGACAAGCCGAGCTTTATAGACGGTTACATTACCGTCAGCATCAGTCTTCTTCTTAAAATCCATTTATTCTCGACGGCCTTGCGCCCTTCGGGAATCTCCACCAAAGTCCATACTTTGTTGTCATACATGGATCCAATTTCGGATTTCATGGCTTCAAGCCATTTCTCGGATTCGGGTCCTTCCATTGCCTCTTTGTAGTTCGTAGGTTCGTCTTGTTCAATTAACATGACGGTGCAAACAAGATTGCCGTACCACTCAGGGGTTGTACGGGTTCTTCCAGACCTACGAGGTATGATAGCCTCCTCGACATTTTCTCCCACTCCATCTGTTATGGAGGACGGTTCAGGAACAGTTTCCGTTGCGCCACTCGGAATTTCGAGTTCAGGATCAACTATCTCGTCGAGGTCTATTTTCCTCCCACTTACTCCTTTAGCGAGAAACTCTTTCTCGAGAAAGGTGCCGCTCTTTGCGACAAACGTTTTGCCCTCGGCTTGGTGGTAGAAGGTATATCCTATGGTTTCCCCGGATATCCTACAAAGACGACCTTTTCCGATTTCGATTCGAGTTTGTCGGGCTGTAGTTTCTTAACGTACGCCTCACAACCCCAAACCTTCAGGAACGACAACTTCGGTTTCTTACCATGCCATATCTCATACGGTGTCGTTGCTACGGATTTGGACGGAGCCCTATTTAAAATGAATGCGGTGTTTCTAACGCATATCCCCAAAACGATACGGGCAAGTCAGTAAGAGACATCATAGACCGTACGCTATCTAATAAGGTACGATTACGTCGTTCGGACACACCGTTGCGTTGTGGTGTCCCGGCAGGCGTAAGTTGTGGTACAATTCCACAAGCCTTCAGATGTGTGCCAAACTCAAAACTCAAATATTCGCCACCACGATCAGATCGAGATGTTTAATTTTCTTGTTGAGTTGATTTTCAACTTCACTCTGAAATTCTTTGAACTTTTCAAATGTTTCAGACTTGTGTTTCATTAAATAGATATACCCGTATCTACTCAAATCATCAGTGAAGGTTACAAAATAACGATAACCATTTCGTGTCGACACGCTCATTGGACCGCACACATCTGTATGTATTACTCCCAATAAGTCCGACGCCCGTTCCATAAATCCGTTGAACGGTGTCTTGGTCATCTTGCCCATAAGGCATGGTTCGCAAGTGTCAAGAGATCCAAAATCTAGTGACTCCAAAAGTCCATCAGAATGGAGTTTCTTCATGCGTTTTATACCAATATGACCGAGACGGCAATGCCACATGTACATGGCGGTATCGTCACTAAGTTTAATCCTTTTGGCATCTACGTTATGGATGTGAGTACTACTATCGAGATTCAACAAGAATAAACCATTACTCTCAGGAGCATTAACATAAAAGACATCATTCATCGAAATAGCACAACCATTTGATACTGAATTGAACGAATATCCATCTTGCAACAAGCAAGATCCACTGATAATGTTTACACTCAAAGCCGGTACAAAATAACATTTATTTAAAACCAAAACTAATCCCGATGGTAGATGTAGAGGGAGTGTGCCGACGGCCACCACGTCAACTTTTGATCCATTGCCGACGCGCATCGTCACCTCGTCCTTCGCCAGGCGCCTTTTATTCCGCAACTCCACCTGTGAGTTACAAATATGAGCAACAGAACCGGTATCAAATACCCATGCATTACTCCGAGCGCTAGTAAGGTAAACATCTATAACATGTATATCAAATATACCTTTCTCTTTCCGACAATCTTGCCGGCCTTCTTGTCTTCTAGGTACTTGGGGCAGTTGCGCTTCCAGTGACCATCTCCCTTGCAGTAGAAGCATTCCACGCCGGTTTGGGACCAGGTTTGTTAGCCTTAGATTTGGCAACGTGTTTGCCATCCTTCTTGGGCTTCCAGTTCTTCCTTCCCTTGCCGCCAGATTTCTTGAAATCGACGGTCTTGTTGACCATCAACAGCGTGTGCTCCTTCTTGATTTCCACCTCAGCAGTCTTGAGCATCACGAACACCTCAGACAGGGACTTAGCCATGCCCTGCATGTTGTAGTTCATGACGAAGCCTTTGTAGCTAGGAGGCAACGATTGCAGCACCCTATCAATCGCCAGCTCATCAGGAATCTTGCATTCCAGAGCGTTCAGGCGTTGAACGTAGCCAGACATTTTGACCACGTGCTCGCTCACACTGCTATGCTCTTCCATCTTGGCTGAGAAGAAGAGCTCAGAAGCTTCATACCTCTCAGCCTTAGCCTGCGGCGCAAAGACAGCCTTGAGATCAGAAATTATCTCAAAAGCACTCATCTTCTCAAAGCGCTTTTGCAGGTCGGCTTCCATGGCGTAGAGCATGCCACTCTGGACAAAGGAGGAATCCTCCGACTTGGTCTGATAGACCTTCTTCTCATCATCGGAGGCGTCGTCTGCAGGAGGGTCACCTAGGGCGGCTTCAATGACGTAGGCCACCTTGTGGGGAGTGAGGAGGATCCTCAGGTTGCGGAACCAGGACATGAAGTTCGACCCATTGGTCTTAAGCTTTTCTTTCTCAAGGAACAGGCCAAGGTTAAAGGTGGGGCGAGACATCTACAATGGAATTTGCAAAACATAAGACGTTTGTTCATAATAAAATATGGGTTCAAGTTTTAGTAAAATAAAACTACAAGAACTCCCACTCAAAACGAACATCCCTCGCATCGTTTTAGTGATTACACGATCCTAATTCATTACACTATCCCCGATCGTCACGGCCGATAGCATAACTTCAAAAGTGGACATTACTATGTCGATCACAACTACTTTGTGACTCGTGCTTAACCTTTCGGTCATGTGTTCCGAGGCCATGTCTGTACATGCTAGGCTCGCCAAATAAACCTATAGCGTATTGCTTGTGCAACGTGGCTTACACCCACGTTATGCGAACGCAGATACGTCTGACACCCGATCGTCACGGCCTGCCTCGTATCGGAGAACTTTCGGTGGTGCACGCTAAAGGGAGAACACTATTTGGTATTTTAGGAGGGATCATCTTATATTACTACCGCCGTGTAACTAATATATAACCATATATATATACACAATATAAGATGCACTCAACTACATAACATCTAAATGAAATGTAATGCGACATGATATGGTCTCCTCCGCGCCGATGGTCTCCTTCGCGCCAACAGTTTTATAAACAATTTAATAAACCTACCTTGACCATATCACATTGCCCCTGCAAAATAAAGTTAGACGCTTTCTACTTTAACTTTTGCATATTTTACGTGGCTGCTAGGGCTTCCGCACAAGAACCGTTTCTTACCTACGAATACAACCACAACAGCGATAAGACAATTGTCTCTATTACACCCCTTTCGGGGCCCTCCATTGTAAATGCAATATCAACTATTGTAGGAGATACAGACACCCGCCAGCCACATATACGGTACAAGCCGTATGTCAAGTGTGGAACCAGTCTCGCGTAAGAGTACGCGTAAAGTCGGTCCGGGCCGCTTCATCCCACAATGCCGCGATATAAACAAGTACACGCGAGAGGGTAACAAATGTAGAATCGATGCCCACATTCAACATGTGTTCTAACCGTATAGAAATATCTACGCATAGATCGGCTCTGATACCACTGTTGGGGATCGTAGACAGAAAACAAAAAATTTCCTACCGACGATAACCATAAACTAGCCAAGATCTAACTATGCAGATATACTATACGAAGGAGGACGGAGTACATACCCTTGTAGACCGAAAGCGGGATTACGTTCCCGCACAAACGTTGCCGATGAAGCCGACGAAGCCGACCTCAAGGTCGTGTAGAGGAAGTAGTCGTACTCCCAGCGCCACACGTGTAGCGCCTCGTAGTTCCACACACGTGCGGTGTAGATGACGACCTCCGAGCTCCAGATCCAGCAGAGCAGCGGAAGTAGAAGATTGGATCTCGAAGCACGGCGGTGTGCGTAAGGTGGAGAGACTTCTCTCCTCGTACGCAGCTCCAGAAACGGAACCACGCTCAAAGTAGGAGAGAAGAAGAAGGAAGAAAGGGATGATTTTCCAAGGCATGGAGCACTCCTATATAAAGGGAAGGGGGGAGGCCAACCTCCTTGGCTCCCCCATGTGGGACTAAACCCCACATGGGGTGCGCCGGCCATGGGGAGCCGCCGGCCCTGGTGGGCCCCATTCGGCCCATCCAGGCCGGCTGGCCCTCCCCCCTTTTTTTCCTTTTTCTTTTTGGGAGTTTTTCCCTAATGGGCCTCTAAGGCCCATATAGGTTTTAATGCCTTTTAAATTCGAATTTAATTAAATAAAAAATATATTTAATCACTAATAACACTTATTAATATTAAATACATATTATTTAATTCATTCGGACCCGAAAACATATTTCGTTGCCTCCGATCAACATCGGACAAGTTCCGGAACACTTCCGGAGTTCCCGGTTTCTTCTCTCTTATATCCAATCAAATCGTCACCTACCCTTAAGTGTGTTACCCTACGGTTCGGGATCACTCCAGACATGATCGAGACACGTTCTCCGATCAATGACTAACAGCGGGATCTGGATACCCATGATAGCCCCTGTGCGTCCACGAATGACTTTTATCGTTTGAACCTTTAGACGTCCAGTCTCATCCTCTTGCCTATCGATACTTAGATTGTCCGAGCGTCGTTCTCCGGTATCACAATTACCGAGCAGGACCTCGTCATTGACAAATCTATCTTTACTCGTCTGTGATTTTACATCCCCGTGACCTAGTCACATGCTTGCAAGCTTATTGATGTAATCTCACCGAGTGGGCCCAGAGTATCTATCCTGCTATTTGGATTGGCAATTCCCTCTTGATCACTCGCTTCTACTGCTTCCTTCCGATACCCGAAAGTGTCACCTTTATTGTCACGCTATATAAGACATGCCGTTTGATGCGATCAGCCGCATCTTCCAGAAGCAGAGATTTGATATGATCTCACAGTCGAAGGTATGAATACTACGTTTCTACATTTTGGGTATGTCCATCAAATCATTCACCTAATGATATGACTCCGTTGTTAACCGACGCCATTGTCCATGATCAGGAAATTTTGATCATCAGTTACCCAACGAACTAGTTAAACAAAGGCTACTAGGGATCTGGTTGTTTTCATACCACACGTGTATTAATGTTTACGCGTAATACAGTTATAGCATGGCATTTAAAACATATTATGAACAATTGAGATATGACAAATAACATCACTTTATTAATTGCCTCTAGGGCATATCTCCAACACATCCCGTATCTCAGATCACCGTTTATTCCGGTTTGCCAAATATCACGGCATCTCTCTCATATCCTCAAGTATCTCATGATTGCTGTCTTTACCAGCTTAACCGATTAACATGGTTCTTCAGTTATCCCAGTTTGCCAGAGTATTATAGCATCGCTATCCCAGTTCAGGGAGTCGAGGAGTATCCCGACTCACTGAGCGTAATGTGTTGAGAGATATCTCAACTGGCATAGGGCAAAGGCCCATGATGGCAAAGTGCCAGTTCAGCCAATGACGGCTATATGTTGGTTCAGCTAAGGCTACCAGCATATCTTTACGGTATAAACCTGCATAAGGCAAATGCCCATGATGGCAGAAGGCCAATTCAGCCAATGACGGCTATATGTTGGTGCAGCTAGCGCAGCTGACATATCTGTGCGGTAAAAGCCTAGAGAAGGCTAAAAACCGACGTATGACAGTGCCCAAGCAGGCATTATGTCCCTCCAGCTCGTGATGTTGACATGCGACTTCGGTAAACGCCCAACGTGGCTAAAAACCGACATATGACAGAGCCTAAGCAGGCAATATGTCAAACTTGCCAATATCGGCAAGGACATCAGTATATGACAAATGCCCATGCAGGCTATATGTCGGATGTGCTCGTAAGGGCAAGAGGAAAAATGATGCTGCCCGTGCAGGCAGGTTGTTATTTATATGGAGATTTTAATATTTGAGTTTGAAAGTCTGTGCGCGACTCTGCGAGTCCCCCACAGCCTCGGGGACTAGTGTCGGGGATGTAACCCCGGGTGCCCCAAAGTTAATGGTTTTATGGAGTTAGTAGAGGAAACAGGAAATAAATGAGTAAAAGATAAAGGAAAAGTAAAAGAAACAGCCTGGGCCGAGATTGGCTGTACCCAGGCCGGAATACCGTATGCTGGGCCGAGATAAGCGTATACCGACATATCCAGGTCTCGGCTGGGCCAAGTCATCCGCCGCGCCCCGGGCGAGCCGAGGCAATCCGCAATTCAGCTGGGCCGAGTTATCCGCCGCACCCCGGGCGGACCGAGGTATCCTTGCCTCGAATGGGCCGAGCCTTCCTCACCTCGGAGTGGGCCGAGTCACCGCCAGGCCGACTTCGCCTCCAGCCTCGGAACGGGCCGAGGTGGATATACCTCGGAGTAGGCCGCCGCCTCCTTACCTCGGCTGGGCCGGTTTCTTCTTACCTCGGTTTGGACCGAGCTCCACCAGCGGGCCAGCGGCGCTCCTGCGCCTCGAATGGGCCGAGGTCTCCTTACCTCGGATGGGCCGAGCCTTCCTCACCTCGGAGTGGGCCGAGTCACCGCCAGGCAGACTTCACCTCCAGCCTCGGAATGGGCCGAGGTGGATATACCTCGGAGTAGGCCGCGCCTCCTTACCTCGGCTGGGCCGATTTCTGCTTACCTCGGTTTGGACCGAGCTCCACCAGCGGGCCAGCGGCGCTCCTGCGCCTCGGATGGGCCGAGGCTCCTTACCTCGGTTTGGACCGAGTCTTCGGACGGGCCGGCATCTCCTGCGCCTCGGCCTGCTCTCCGTACGCAGCGCGAGGCCGGCGTCACTTCTACGACCGAGGTCTCGCCTCGATCGCTGCTTCGACCAGGCCCGAGTTGTCCTGCGCCTCTCCTTCGTGTGATTGCTGCCGACGTACAGGTACCGAGTCGCCCCAGACCAGCATATCTAGCTTTCAGCATTCAGCACTGCCAGGTACTGGGACGCCCCCAGCTCGTATCTGGTGCAGCTACCAGTTGACCAAGCTGGAACAAGGATGATGGCATAGCCAGCATGGCTACAGTGGCGCAGACATGACTAGAGTACAAGTCATGACATAGGCAACAACGCGGACAAGACCCCAGTAGTCAAATCATAAACAGTGTGTGCATAGTGACCTGCGGGCCACCCTTTGTCCCCTGGGCTCCCTCTATATAAGGAGCACCAGGGGAACGCTCCAGGCAGTCCCGCGCGGGCTCATTTTGCCCCTTGGGCTCATTTTCTCCCCCTGCTCTCGTGAACCTCACTCTAGCTAGAGGAGACCTCTTGGAGGCAACCTTTGCTCAGCTCATGGAGCACTTGTACATATCATATGCAGAGGGAAGAATACACCAAATAGGCTAGATGCCGCAGTAGGGGTGTTATCTCTCACGAGAGCCCCGAAGCAGGGTAAATCCTCGTGTTCATAGTTTTGTCTTCCGTGTGCGTTCCTCAACGCGCTATTCCTCCCCGAATCCTCAAACGTCCATCGGCCCCAAACTTAAGCCTATCCCTAGGCATCTGTTATTCAACACGACGACACAAAGCATTAACACTCCGTGAATACATGGAATCCTCAAGTCACAGCCATCCCCTCCGGTTATCCCAAATGTTGTCACTACGGGGCCTCGGGTTCCGGACAGCACAGGTGCATACAACTTGTGGATATGATCCGAAACAATAATTATACTCATGAAAACATAACATGTTCAGATCTGAAAACATGACACTCGGGCCCTAGTGTCAAGCATTAAGCATACCAAGTTGCAACAACGATAATTAACACGCATATAAGATACTAGGCACCCTGCCCTAACAATCTGACAGTGATGGGATGGAGGTAGTCAATGGATAATTCTGCGAGTTGCCGAATAGTAATGTATGGACTTACATGCAAAAGAAAGACGGGGATGACGGGCTCCGTAACTTACAGAGAGCCGTTAGAGGCGACTCGGGGGCGATTCTAGGCGCTGGCCGGTGATACGTCTCAAACGTATCTATAATTTTTTATGTTCCATGCATGTTTTATATCAATTGTCACATGTTTTATATGCACTTTATATCATATTATGACATTTATTGGACTAACCTATTAACAAGATGCCACAGTGCCAGTTTCTGTTTATTATGGCTGTGCATTGCAGAAAAGGTCCAAAATTGAAAGTGCTCGGAAAAATCTGAAAAATTACAGAAATTCTATTTCGCCAGAATACTCCGGGAGCCAGAAGGACAAGTCCAGGGGAGGCCCACAGGCCCCACACGTGGGCTCGGCGCGGCCAAGGGCCCACCGGCGCCGAGGGGTGGTGTCGCCTCCTCGTGCACCGCCTCGCGACGCCCTTTGGCTTATATATTTCTCCTACCCCGAAAACCCTAAAAGGATCGACGATTTCTCCAGAAGAGTTCCGTAGCTTCGCCGCCATCCGAAACCCTAATTCGGGGGACAGAAGTCTCTGTTTCGGCACCTTGCCGGGACGGGGAATTGCCCCCGGAGCCATCTCCATCGACTCCACCGCCATCTTCATCGCCGTTGCTGCCTCCCATGATGAGGAGAGAGTAGTTCTCCCCGAGGCTGAGGGCTCTACCGGTAGCTATGTGGTTTATCTCTCTCTCCCATGGTGTGATCTTTATGTGATCATGAGCTTTGTAATCTAGTTGAATCCATAGATGTACTCTTCATTATCTTATATGCTACTCAAGTGGTTTTATTAATGTAATCTCCGGAGTCACCTTTGTCCCACGGTGCGAAGTTGACAGTGTGCGCCCCGTGTGTGGCTCTTAGGCTAAAGATAACAGGAATACTTATCATGAGTTATTATTTGCGTTGGATGTCTCTATGAAATTGCGGTGTTTGTCTAGTACCTTCTAGGGCGCTCAAGTTGACAGTGTGGGGTTAACTAGACATGGGAATGCGACTTTAAGGTGTGCTTTTATAGCCCTACGCGGTGGATTGGTGTTCGTTATCCAACGAGAGAATAACTCAGAGTAGCATAGTGAAGAGGAAATATCTATGTATTCAATTATATTATTATTGTTGAGAGTGTCCACTAGTGAAAGTATGATCCCTAGGCCTTGTTTCTAAGCATTGAAACACCGTTTACAACCAGTTCTGCTACATGTTTGCTTGCTGCCATTTTTATTTCAGATTGCAATTACCACTTATAATCATCCATATCACTTGTATTTTAATATCTCTTCGCCGAACTAGTGCACCTATACACCTGACAAGTGTATTGGGTGTGTTGGGGACACAAGAGACTTCTTGTATCTTAATTGCAGGGTTGCTTGAGAGGGATATCTTTGACCTCTACCTCCCTGAGTTCGATAAACCTTGGGTGATTCACTTGAGGGAAACTTGCTGCTGTTCTACAAACCTCTGCACTTGGAGGCCCAACACTGTCTACAAGAATAGAAGCGTGCGTAGACATCAAGCTATTTTCTGGCGCCGTTGCCGGGGAGGTAAGGTAAAAGGTACTCACATCCTCCAGCTACTTAGCTATTTTCTAGCACTGTTGCTGACGTGTGAGTGCTCGAAGGTATTTCCTTTAGATTCTGCAATTATATCTTTTTGTTTCTTGTTTTTATTTCACTAGTTAGGCTTAATGGAAAACAACAAAAAAATTAGAGATCTTTATGAAATTTATCTTGAATTAGGACATGATGCTTTTGAAGAGAAAATTAAAAAACCTATGGAAAATTATTTGCATGATGGTAGCAATGTTATTACTATAAATGCTTTGAACACCATTATTGCTAATGCTATGGAAGAATTTAAGCTTGGGGAGGTCGGTTTTGATGAAAATGATCTTTTTAGTTCCCCGGTTTTGGAGGAGAAAATTTGCTTTGATGATACTTTGCCTCCAATATATGATGTTTATAATGATTGTGATATTTTCACTCCACCTACTATTGAGGATATAGTTTATGTTGATTATGATATGCCTCCTATATATGATGTTTACAATGATGAATATGATATTTTCAGTCCATCTACTATTGAGGATAAAATTCATTATGATTATTCTATGCCTCCAATTTATGATGATTACAATGATGGATGTGATACTTTTACTCCCACTATTACTAATGAAACTGTTTATGCTTATGTGGAGAGTAATGATACTTATATGCATGTGGATCATGATAAGAATGCTTTATGTGATAGCTATATTGTTGAGTTTATTCATGATGCCACTGAAAATTATTTTGAGAGAGGAAAGTATGGTTATAGAAATCTTCATGTTACTAAATTTCTTCTTTTATGATGAAGGTTTTGAGCTTTCTCTTGATTTGCTTTTATTTGCTGGGTACTTTAAGACCTACTGGTCCTTATGAGAGAGGGAGACATGGATTCATACATCACAATAATATTAAGTCTCCTCTCTTTATGTTGAAAGTTTTGATGTTGCACTTGTTTTGCCTTCCTATGCTAGTCACTTTGTGCTTTATTGATTTATTTTCTTACAAGATTCCTTTGCATAGGAAGTGGGTTAGACTTAAATGTGTTTGATATTTGCTTCTTGATGCTCTTTCATATTCAACTCTTATACATATGAGAGCATCATCAAAATTATCATGCCTAGCTAAAAGGCTTTAAAGAAAAGCGCTTGTGGGAGACAACCCATTGTTTTTATTTCTGCTATTTTTATTTTATTTGAGTCAAGGTGCTGTTTACTTCTGTAGCAATGCCTTTGTATCTTTATTTTCTCGCATTGTTGTGCCAAGTAGCCTCTAATAGGAAGATGATGCTAGATTTGGATTTCTGCGCAGAACAGATTTCTGCTGTTCACCGTTTTGCTTCTGTAAAATCACAGAAAAATTATTTAAATCTGAAAATTTTTGTGCGTGATCCTCAGATATGTATGCATCTTTCATTAGTTCAAGTTTTTCGATCTGAGCGTCGTAAGTGCCTCGAAAAAATTCGTCTTTGCGGACTGTTCTGTTTTAGACAGATTATGCCTTTTTATTTTGCATTCTCTCTTTTACTAGTGTTGAGTGAAATTCTTTTTTGGGTGGAAGAGCTTCACATAACATCAGTGGCAGTAGCTAATGTTTAAAGTAACAAGTCATATTGCGTCTTTATAGAACATGTGAGTTTTTGATTGCACTAACCCTCTAATGAGATTTGCTTTGAGTTTGGTGTGACGGAAGTTTTCAAGGGTCAAGAGGAAGAGAGATATAATAGGATGGAGAAGAGTGAAGAGCTCAAGCTTGGGGAGGCTCCCATGGATCTCCCCAGCATATTTCAAGAAGACTCAAGCGTCTAAGCTTGGGGATGCCCAAGGCATCCCCTTCTTCATCGGCAAAATTATCAGGTCATCTCTAGTGAAACTATATTTTAATTCTTTCACATCATATGTGCTTTCTTGGAGCGTCTGTGTGCTTTTATTTTCAGTATTGTACTTTTATTTTCAATAAGCTTGATCACAACATTCTTGATTGGGAGAGAGACACGCTCCGCTTTTTCTGGAATACTCTTTCTTCACTTATATCTGTTGAGTATTCAATTTTCGCGCTGTTTAGCTTCTAGCTCTTGGTTTTCATGTACCTCTTGTCAGAGCTATTAGTTCTTTTGTAGAAAGTACTCTCTTGCTTCACTTATATTTGTTTGGAGAGTTGCTTGGTTAATATGTTGGTTCAGAAAATGTTGCGTGTGGTAGTGGTATAATGAAAACTTGCATAATCTTGTAGATCATTGAACTTTGATAACCTGATTCCTTGCAAACGTTTTGAGGTATTAAGTAATAGATGGTAAAGCTTGCTGGTTAATTAAGTTAAAATCATTAGTGGATTATTGTCTTTAAGCTTGCACCGTACTACAAACACTAAAATTGTTGAAGGTGTAGTTGGACTTGATAGCTTTCCATGTCTGAAAAGTGGTTCGTAATAACTAGGTTGTGTGTGAAGGTCGAGGGATCTAACGGGGTACTTGTGCCGCCGTGAACGGCCCTCCTTGGGGTAAATGTTAACCATGCGCTTAATGTTGAACCTGCTAGTTGTTTGCAATAAACTTGTGAGTTCTTTTTGACTAATGTTAAGCTACGGTTTTGGCACTTCCACCATCCAAATTTGCTAGCCTCTTCGGTGCTGTGCATTGCCCTTTTCTCACATTGAGAGTTGTGCATACTTCGCCAGTACATCCAAAACCCGTGGGAGGACTTCCTCTTGTTCTCCTACACATAAACCCATACATCTTCCTCAAAACAGCCACCATACCTACCTACCACAGCATTTCCATAGCTGTTCCGAGATATATTGCCATGCAACTTCCATTTTACATTACATGACTTGTTGTCATTTATCATTTATATATTGCTTTGCATGATTCTATACAGCTGATGTGTGGTTTACCCATGTTACGCTAGATCATTGCACATCCTGCTACACTGGCAGAGGCATACAGTTTTATACATCATGTTTTGTTCATTATGAGTTATTTGTACCAAAAAGTTTGTAATCATATTAGAGTGTTGCCCCTGCTAGAAAAGAGCCATGGAGGCCATCGAAAAGTGAAACAGAAAAAAAAAAAAAAAAAAAAAAAGGGGGGCAACACTACTATCCTTTATCAAAGTTGTGCTCATGTTTAGCACTTGCAGTATTCATAGTCATCATTTGTGCTCATGTTTAGCACCTATGCTCCATTTGAGAGAGTTTTCATGCTTTACTAGTATAACTATGTGGGGAATATTACGTTATAGAACTTGGGTTGTATATTCCAATGATGAGCTTCCTCAAAAGTGCTCTAGGTCTTCGTGAGCAACCGAGTTGGATGCACCCCCACTAGTTCCATTGGAGAGCTTTCATACACATATAGCTCTATGTGCATCCGTTGCAT
The DNA here is from genome assembly GCA_947311845.1 of Poa pratensis. Classification (NCBI taxonomy): domain Eukaryota; kingdom Viridiplantae; phylum Streptophyta; class Magnoliopsida; order Poales; family Poaceae; genus Poa; species Poa pratensis. Next base: position 38,617,407 of record CAMZMU010000061.1, on the reverse strand, counting down.
GGCAATCACTACTCCTTGCATAGCTTCGATTATAAGACTTCCTCTTGTCTAATGATCACTTATAGCTTTGTGAGACTTTCTTCCATTGGCCTTCCAAACCCCCATTAACGTTCTCTTTGCCATAACATCCTGGTGCCAATACTAAATGCTTACGCTCACCGGTTGAGTAGACCTCGAAACAGTGGATTCATGACGTTCATGTTTACTTTTACTTGACTGGATCCGTTCTCTATGTTATGAAAAATTGCTTGATGCTTGGAATTGAAGGATAGAACTCCTACACTGGATACTTAAAACATCTATAATGAACCTTGTACGGTTTCATGTCTTAAAGGCCGTCATTCATGAAAACTTTTAGCTTGTTTAACTATCTTGCTTTATTATCTCTTATTTAATATCAATTATAGACATTTGCTTTGAATGATTTGATCTCAGCTCACTTACCATTACATCATTATTAGATCAAGATTATGTTGGTAGCATGTCACTTCAAAAATTATTGTTTTATCGTTTACCTACTCGAGGACGAGTAGGAACTAAGCTTGGGGATGCTGATACGTCTCAAACGTATCTATATTTTTGATGTTCCATGCATGTTTTATATCAATTGTCACATGTTTTATATGCACTTTATATCATATTATGACATTTATTGGACTAACCTATTAACAAGATGCCACAGTGTCAGTTTCTGTTTATTATGTCTGTGCATTGCAGAAAAGGTCCAAAATTGAAAGTGCTCGAAAAATCTGAAAAAATTACAGAAATTCTATTTCGCCAGAAGACTTCGGGAGCCAGAAGGACAAGTCCAGGGGAGGCCCACAGGCCCCACACGTGGGCTCGGCGCGGCCAAGGGCCCACCGGCGCCGAGGGGTGGTGTCGCCTCCTCGTGCTCCGCCTCGCGACGTCCTTTAGCTTATATTGCTCCTACCCCGAAAACCCTAAAAGGATCGACGATTTCTCCAGAAGAGTTCCGTAGCTCCGCCGCCATCCGAAACCCTAATTCGGGGACAGAAGTATCTGTTTCGGCACCTTGCCGGGATGGGGAATTGCCCCCGGAGCCATCTCCATCGACTCCACCGCCATCTTCATCGCCGTTACTGCCTCCCATGATGAGGAGGGAGTAGTTCTCCCCCGAGGCTGAGGGATCTACCGGTAGCTATGTGGTTTATCTCTCTCTCCCATGGTGTGATCTTTATGTGATCATGAGCTTTGTAATCTAGTTAAATCCATAGATGTACTCTTCATTATCTTATATGCTACTCAAGTGGTTTTATTAATGTAATCTCCGGAGTCACCTTTGTCTCACGGTGCGAAGTTGACAGTGTGCGCCCCGTGTGTGGCTCTTAGGCTAAAGATAACAGGAATACTTATCATGAGTTATTATTTGCGTTGGATGTCTCTATGAAATTGCGGTGTTTGTCTAGTACCTTCTAGGGCGCTCAAGTTGACAGTGTGGGGTTAACTAGACATGGAATGCGACTTTAAGGTGTGCTTTTATAGCCCTACGCGGTGGATTGGTGTTCGTTATCCAACGAGAGAATAACTCAGAGTAGCATAGTGAAGAGGAAATATCTATGTATTCAATTATATTATTATTGTTGAGAGTGACCAATAGTGAAAGTATGATCCATAAGCCTTGTTTCTAAGCATTGAAACACCGTTTACAACCAATTCTGCTACATGTTTGCTTGCTGCCATTTTTATTTCAGATTGCAATTACTACTTATAATCATCCATATCACTCGTATTTTAATATCTCTTCGCCGAACTAGTGCACCTATACACCTGACAAGTGTATTGGGTGTGTTGGGGACACAAGAGACTTCTTGTATCTTAATTGCAGGGTTGCTTGAGAGGGATATCTTTGACCTCTACCTCCCTGAGTTCGATAAACCTTGGGTGATTCACTTGAGGGAAACTTGCAGCTGTTCTACAAACCTCTGCACTTGGAGGCCCAACACTGTCTACAAGAATAGAAGCGTGCGTAGACATCAGCCGGCGATCTCGACGGCGAGGGCCTGGGGAAGGCGGCCAGCGATGAAGAAGACGATGCGGACGGCGGCTGCGGCGAGGGCAAGGAACTTCCTTCCGTTACCTTTGCCGGGCGCCGACGCCGGAGGTGCACACAATGCTGGAGGAACGAAGATCACGGGAGGATATGCGGATCATCAAACGACAAACTCAAAGGTATGCTTCCTTGGCTATGGAGGTTCTTTCACCGGATCGATCTTTGATCCATGGAGTGGAGAGTCTGTTTGTCACGAGGAGAGCGGCACCCTTGCGTTTGCCGTTCGGTCGTCCAACGAACCTCAAGTTGCCAGTGCTGGCGCCTTCGGTCATGCGTGACGATGGGTCGGGTAGCTGGGAGCTGGTTCAGCGTCGGCAACCCCGTCGCGCTGGAGATGCGTCACCGGCATCGACGAAGACGGACAGTAAAGTCGGATCATGAAATTCAAATTTTAAAAATATGTCAGAGGCTATGCGGGCCGATCTGAGTCCATTGGGCTACGTGCTCCAGCTCAAAGCCCGATTGACATTGTGAGTACTCAGGCTGGGCTACCGATCAGGACGCGAGTGAGAATTAATCTGAAGCAAAACCTGGGTATTCGAGAGATCCTAGGGCTTTGCAAAACAAACTTACAACTCACGCCGCCGCAAGGTGCTGCTGCTGATACGATTTCAAGCAATGGCGGGGAAGAGGAGGGCTGGAGATGGGCGTGGAGTTCCGCCTGGTCGAGGTTTTGGAGGTGGGTATCCTCCTGGACGGGGCAATGGTGGTCAAGGTGCACCATATCGCGGTGGCGTTGTGGGAAGAGGCAACTTTCACGGTGGCGGACCAAGCGGGACGACATGCCAGGGAGATCAGAGGAACAACAACTTGGTTGTTGGAGGACCGAGCGGAACGGCTGGGCAGCCCGATCATCGCCAGCATGGGTTCGAGGCGGCAAACGGTGTGGGCTTTGGAAGCTTCAACGCTGGCTCGGGCTTCGGCAATGGAGGGTAGTCCAGACAGTACAACTACAACCGTCCTCAGTACCGTGGGGACAGGTTCGATGGAGGAAGAACTGCCTACTCTTGATCGAGGGGTGGGTACTCTGGTCAGAACTCGAACAGGGAAGTGGAAACGGGTTTCACCGAGGAGATGCTTGCAAAAATTGTTAGTCAGGTGACTGACGCTCTTAGGCAACCCGGGGTTTTGGCAGCTAAAGATACGTCGGTGCCACAAAATGCTGCTGCGGCGCAGCATGGACCAACTTCATCCGCAGCGGAGCTCATTGCAAAGGGTGCTACACCGGTGGGGAATGCGAACCCCATGCAATCTCAGGTGCACACCCAGCAACCTGGGGGAGATAGATCCCGGAGTGGATCGGCTGGACAGGGAGGTGCTGAGGCTACTCTCGCCAAGAAAGCAAAGAAGGGTGATAAGACGCGATGTTACCGATGTGATGGACCTGGACATCTTGGCAAGGATAAAGATTGATAATGTGTGTTTGGCCATGTTGACTGTGACTGGAGGAGAGCTTTCGATACCACAAATCGTGGGGCAGCTACAGCGGTTGGTTCCTTTGGATCGTACTTCTACCTTTTATGCAATGTCAAACTTATTAAAATTTGACCAACTTTATGAAAAATGTTCCATCATTTATTGCACTAAATTGGTATCACTAGATTCGTCCTGAAATGAAGTTTCAAAATATAACAATTTGATGTCATATATATTGCTACATTTGTCTATAAATTTGGTCAAATTTTTTTTTTGACTTAGTACAAAAGATAGATGTACACTCTTTTAAACTCTTTTAAAGACGGAGGGAGTATGGGTTATATCATGGTGATCGATCAAAGCAAGCAGACTGCACGTGAGGGGTAGTATCGATCCGGCGCTCTGGTGTCATAGGAGACTCGATCATCTGTACCTATTTGGTCCAAGATCGAGCCAGCCACACGTGTAAGTGTCCAGACTTGAGTAGAAGAATAGCTAGCATGCATGCACATGCCAATGGCTCCCCTCGCACATGCACTTTATCGTTCCAAGAGAAGATTGGGCAGTCGACGGTGGACTGTGATCAGCGTGTGCACGTGATCAACCCAGCTTAATCACATTACGATTACACTCCATTCGTAAACTCATACTAAGTACTACGTATTATCAATCAGGCGTGTCTAATATGCAATGCAAATCAAATATAGCTCAATCGCTAAGTAGTATGATCACATCAATATATTATTAATGTACGAGCAGTATATATGTGTACGCGTACTTATTATTTTGGAGAGAATCTCAGTGAGTAGTACGTCTCCACCTCACCATGCACAGTAAACTGTTCACACTACCGAGGTAACACTAATTAATTTTTTACGCGGTTAACCAGTAAAAGATGATGTGGTTCCAGTCTGAACCCGAACCGAATATGGGCAATTAAAGAGACACGCAGCGGCCTCAAGCACGCACGCTCGCTCGCTCGCTCGCCGCAGTTTGAATACGATCGAGCTTTGACGGTCAAAGTTTTAGGCAGAAGCAAGGGGTGCAATTACCAAGGTAAAAAATCACATCTTAACCTCCCCTTCTCCTTGCCCCCATAAAGAGAGAGAAGAAGAAGAAAGCAGGCATAGGTAACCTCTCTATAGTACTGGCGCCTGCTGCTTAGGGAAGAGGGATTAAGAGAGAGAGAGAGAGAGAGAGAGAGAGAGAGAGGGATTAGCTAGCTCTTGTTAACAACTTGTCATGGAGGATCCTATGCGAGGTGGTTTAGGGTTTCTGCTCGTTTCTCCATGCGTTTCTGGAGAGGATCAACACCAAGGTTTTTCTATGGCCGGAAGACGAGGTCCGTGTCCTCTTCTAGGGTGCAGGTAGCACATCATCTCCTCTTTGCATCCATCACACTACGAGAATGAGACAAGTAGTTTTCCCTTTTCCCGGCATCTCTATTTGATCTGCTAGGTACCATATATATTCTGTTATATTGGAGCAAAAAGCTTGATTGCAAGGCTAGCTTCATTTTTATCATGTCTTGATCTTCACCACAAGAAAAAGTATATAGTGCTATATAGTACGTATGAATAATTAAACGAACAAATTATATTATATTAAAATTTGCATTAACCCTGCCTATGCATAAGATCAAGATGCATACAACCTCATATGATTACAGCAAGAAAAAACTCTATAAATATTATTGCGAACTAAATTTTCATTATATGTATTGTCGATCACTTGCAAATTTGCAGTCTTCTCTTTTTCATGAGTATTTGGATAATATTTCGATCAAGTTGTTTGAAATATCCAATATTGCAGCTGTTGTATGAATGGGAGAGTAGACTAGTACTACACCCAAAGTAGGGCCCATCACTGTTCATGCTACCCTTTGTGTGTGTTGATGTGTCAGGATCAAGGAGGAAGGCAGAGCCTAGGCCTTTGCAAGAAATAAACCTTCTCAGAGCATCTCCAAGCGGAGCCTCCAAATCCGGCCCTCAAACTGTCCGCGGACGCGTCCGCTTGGAGCCCCCAAATCCGGCCCTCAAACTGTCCGCGGACGCGTCCGGACGCGTCCGCGGACAGTGACCGGACAGGCCCCAAATTAGGCCTTCTACAACCGTGCCCCCCAAACCTAAACCCCTAAAACCATCCAATCCATGCACGTAGGAAATTTACGTAGATCATTCATAGTCATAGTTCATCAAGTTCGGACATACTACATAGGAGCATCTAGAAACTAGCAAAAATATACATCTAAAACTAGCAAAATAATCTTCTCGCGGCGGCGGAGCGGTCGACGGTGAAGGAGTTTCACTCCGGCGCCTTGCCCTTCCCCTTCTCGTCTGCGCCGGGGCGGCGGACCCGCTCGAAGATGGCGTAGGGGTCGCCGCTGGAGCCGGAGGTGCCGTCGCCGCTCCTGGACCGCGCCGCCATGAGGCGGACATGGCGCGCCTGCCAGGAGGCGTGGCGCGCCGCCGCGCTGTTCGCCTCGGCCTCCCGCATGGACGCGGCGACGGCGGCGTCGAACATTTCCTTGTTCTTGCGGCGGAGGCGCCGCGCGTCCGTCTCCGCCATAGTCAAGGAGTAGGCGACGACGTCCGGGGGGACGTCCGCCTCTTTTCGGCCCTCACCACCGTGGCTGCCGCCTCTCGAGGGTCGGCGTTGCGGAGGCGACGGAAGGCCTTGCCTTCCGTTTCCGGCGCCCTCCGTGGAGGGGAAGCCGGAAGAAGACGCCACCCGCCGGCGTCATCGGGGAGCATCCTCCAGCCCGGAGGAGCTCTGACCGGCGGGATGGGGAATGCCGCCTTCTTCTTCATGTGCGGCGGGGCCGCGCGCATCGGCGGCGCCGTCCGCATCGGGGAGCGGGACGGGGGAGAAGCCCGACGGCGGACGGGCGCGGAGCCGCATCCGCTGGCCGCCGGCGCCGCGCTTGCCGCAGATCTACGCGGCGGAGCGCGGCTGCATTGCCCGATGGCCGCCGGCGCCGCCTCCTTGAGCGACTGCTCAATGGCGAGGCGGAATGCGAGCTCCTCCTCGTCGACGGGAGATTCGGAGCGCGCCGGCGCCGCCACGCGCCCTGACTCCACCTTCGGCTCGAGGTCCTCCCAATCGAAGGAGTCGGAGGAAGACATTGCTAGGTGGGGAGCGGAGAGGCGGAGGCGGAAGGGGAGGAGAGGAAATGAGACGCCGGTGGGAAGCGGAGAGGCGGAGGCGGCGTTTAATACAGCGGTGGGGAACGGAGGAGGCCGCCTGGGAATGCGCGCCGGTGAGTCCACCTCACGCTGCCGGCGCCGGTCAGCCTCCCTCCGCGTGGGGCCGCGCTGTCAGCGACCCACGGGGCGGGCGCGTCCGGACGCGTCCGGTCGCGTCCGCGCTACCCCAAACCCGCCCCACATTTGGGCTGGGTTTGGGGGCTGCCGGTCAGCCCGGTCGTTTGGGGCCGGTTTGGGGGCCGCGCTTGGGTGGCCGGTTTTGGGCCAAATGGCCTCCGGACCGTCCGCCCGGACGTATAGGGCGGGTTTGGGGCCTCCGCTTGGAGATGCTCTCAGGGATTCAACTTCTGCTGTGTGAGGTGTAGTAGTCTTATCTAGGGTTTGGGAGAGGCCAAGACTTAATTGTTCATACGTGGAGTCATCACCGTTGAACAGTGTTTTGGCCCATAGTTAGAAATTAACAATATTAGTACAGTAGTTGTATGTAATTATATACACCTGCATATGTCAACTGCTTGGATGCATATATATGTCCAGGCACCCAACCGTGCAGCTGCATGTGCCCCTCTGCATTTGAAAAAGAGAGATATACCACTACGCGTGCAAGAACATCTGCTTGCGAATTGAGATCCTAGACAAATAGAATGAAGCTAGATCTTTGCAACATTTCTTTTCTCCCAGGAGGGATTAGTTTTCTAATCACTGTGAATATCAGCTTTCTAGTCAAAAAAGGACATGACAACTCATACAGTTATCGAGTAAAGGGCAACACTTTAGTACAACATGTACATGCAGCCATCAGGGTGCACTCATGTAGGGTATATCTTGGCATGATTTTGGGGAAAATGAGACAAAATATAGTGGACTCTTCCCCCTCGAAAGCACAAGCTAAAAGCTGTCTCTGTTCAGTTAAACCATGCCACTGTTTTTGGTTGCACACATATACTACGAAATGTAGGAGTGGTACTTTTCTCTTGTTTGAAAAAACTTTCTCCTACGGAGTCGTCTCACGTAGTACTCTGACATAGGAGTAGTATTAAGGAGCACTAGTACTTTGTATAAATATCTGCCTCAAGAGTAGTACTACTAGTACACAGTTGCTTAAGGCTCCAAAACTCTCTTGGCTCTTGACCTCTCCAGCTCTTCCCCTAGCCTTGGACTGCGCACCAAAATGGCTTCTTGATCTGCACCTCTACTCTCCAGCCTATCCAAGTAGAAATCAGCTAATCACTTCCTTATCTCTCTTTAGCTAGCTAATCATCCGTCGACCATGGCCGCTGTGAACAACTGGCTGGGCTTCTCTCTCTCCCAGCAGGAGCTTCCGACCTCCACGGCCACTTCCGGCGACGTCTCCGGCGCTGACGTCTGCTTCAACATCCCGCAAGGTAGATACATATATCGATCGATGCAACATACATGTGTAAAAGATGATTTAAGTCCATCAAATAGTTGTATGAAATCTTGTGGTTGATTTGTTGTGCAGATTGGAACATGAGGGGATCAGAGCTATCAGCGCTGGTAGCGGAGCCCAAACTGGAGGACTTCCTGGGCGGCATCTCCTACTCCGACCACCACAACAACCACCAGCACAAGGTAGCCGGCGGCAACATGGTCGTCCCCGCAGGTAGCGGCAATGGCGGCGGCGTTAGCTATGCGAACTCTGGCGGCAGCAGCGTCGGCTACCTGTACCACCCCAGCTCTGCCTCCCTACAGTTCGCCGACTCGGTCATGGTGGCGTCCTCAGCCGGCGGCGTGCACCAGGATGGCGACGGCATCATGGCGGGCTCCACCGCCAACGGTGGCAATGGCGGCATCGGCCTGTCGATGATCAAGAGCTGGCTGCGGAGCCAGCCTGCCCCGGCGCCACCGGCGCAGCAGAGGGTGGAGGCGACGGCGCAGGGGCTCTCCTTGTCCATGAACATGCCGCCACTTCTCGGCGGGGAGCGAGGCATGCCGGAGAACTTGTCCACGTCCGCGCAAGGAGGGATGGTTGCTCGGAAGGAGGACACCGCCGGTGGCAGCAGCGCTGGTTCCGGCGCTGTGGTGTCAGTCGGTGCCGATAGCACCGGTGGCAGTAGCGGCGCGGTGGTGGAGTCGCCAGCGGCGAGAAAGTCGGCTGACACGTTTGGGCAGCGGACCTCGATTTATCGCGGCGTGACCAGGTATAGCCTGCATTGCGTCCATATACCACACGAGAATACCGAAGCTTTGATTACGTTTTTGTGCTATTACTTAGCATCAAATGATTCAACTTTGTTTGAACTCAGACCTTTTGGCTGGCAGTAGTAGCTACCTTGTATTGTTTCATATTTTTATCTACATTGTTTTGCGAATTATCTACATTTGTTTTCATCAAACAAAAGCTAGTGCTATTTGATTTTGAGGATTAATATAGATGCATAGGGATAGGGGTGTCATTATGTGGGCATGATTGTTGTAGGCTTACAAAGTTTGATCATTTGTTTGTGCTATGGCTTTAATTAGGCATAGATGGACCGGGAGATATGAGGCTCACTTATGGGACAACAGTTGCAGAAGAGAAGGGCAAACTCGCAAGGGTCGACAAGGTACTGACATTACATCTTTAGATCTGTGTTTTTTGCTATCAATATTAATGATGATTCCTCTCCAATGTTGCTAACTAAATTTTTACTCATTGATGTTTCAACTTTGTTTGAACTCGGCCTCTTCGACTCTACACAGTCTATCTAGGTAAGCAATATCCGGATGGAACTAATTCAGATTGTTTTGTCACATTTTAATTGTAGATGCAATCATTTGTTGTTTTCTTTATTAATGTTACTATTTTGTCCATCTTATAATGTTGTATTGCATATGTAGGTGGCTATGACAAAGAGGAAAAAGCTGCTAGAGCTTATGATTTGGCTGCTCTCAAGTATTGGGGTCCAACAACGACAACAAATTTTCCAGTAAGCAATATTGTTCAATACATATATTACTATTTTCTTCCATTGATGTGGCGAAACCATTCTCATCTATATATATTTATTTTATCTCAATGTAATAGTAAATCACAGCCACATGCATTTAATTGTTTTTGTGGTGTCTTGCTTACTGAGGTTGTACTTAAAGACATGCATATTTTCTTTATTTTTGTCAGGTAAACAACTATGAAAAGGAGTTAGAGGAGATGAAGCACATGACAAGGCAGGAATTTGTGGCTTCTCTTCGAAGGTAGGTCTCTAATGTCTTATATGTGCACATATAGGTCTATGTTTAGCAAATCAATTTGTGTTAGTATTATATGATTGTTAATAATTAGTTAATCCTAAATACATGTGTGTATGTGCAGAAAGAGCAGTGGTTTTTCGAGAGGCGCCTCCATTTACCGTGGAGTTACAAGGTATGCATTTCTTGCATGGTTATGTGCCGTGTACAATGAAGAAATCTAGAATATGAACCTTCCATTATGCAAAAGCAATAATTATTTCTTATGATCCATATGAACTCTTCATAAATTAAGGCACCACCAACATGGGAGATGGCAAGCAAGGATAGGCAGAGTTGCAGGGAACAAGGATCTCTACTTGGGCACCTTCAGTAAGTATATACTCCATGTCTGTTTCAAAGGAGATTTGATTAGAAGCTTACAAAAAGATATTTGATTAGTTCATACATTTCGTGAACCCATTTATATATCCTTCGGGGAAAATTAGTTATGAACTGAAAGCTATTACGTATTTTCACTTAGAATTTATTGGTGCACACAGTTTTAATGTGAGAGTGAAAAAAAGTCAAATGATTTTCCTCATAGTAGACGCCTCTCTGACGTGTGGGTCCAAGGTCACACTCATATGAGGCATGGAGTGACAAATGATAAAATGCCACCAAATAGAGCGACAAACCCTAGATTTTCCGTTAAAAACGCGACCAGCTTGCAAGTCGTGCCAAGTTGCATCTCTCCTCATGTGGCTATCCTTTTTAAACGTACGTACCTTCCATGTTTAGTGCTGCCGCTGTCTCCACTAACCCGTGCATCCAGTCAAATTATTCGAGCAGCATCTGCATGCATGCACGCATTTGCAGTAAACTAATGATCTATTAATATAATCAAGCTAGTGACATCTTGCATGCATGGCATGCATTGGTGGTGTGGTGTCTAACCGTGCTCGTCGGCAATGAATGTAGGCACGCAGGAGGAGGCTGCGGAGGCGTACGACATCGCGGCGATCAAGTTCCGGGGGCTCAACGCCGTCACCAACTTCGACATGACACGCTACGACGTCAAGAGCATCCTAGACAGCAGCGCGCTCCCCATCGGCAGCGCCAAGCGCCTCAAGGACGCCGAGACTGCGGCGGCTACGTCGGCAGCGTCTCTTGCGCAGCAGCACGCTGGCGTGGTGACCAGCTACGACATCGGCGCCCTCGCCGCGTACGGCACAGCCTATCAGCACCACCCGGCCGTCGCGGCCGCGTGGCCGACCATCGCGTTCCAGTCGCCATCGCTGCAGGCGTCCGGCGGCGGACACATGTACCACCCTTATGCTGCTCAGGCGCAGCCCCTGCGCGGGTGGTGCAAGCCCGAGCCAGACCACGCGGTGATCGCGGCTGCGCACAGCCTGCAGGAGCTCCACCACCTCAACCTCGGTGCCGGCGCCGGCCCACACGACTTCTTCTCGCAGCACGCCCAGGCGATGCAGCAGCAACACGGCGGCCTCGGCAGCATCGACAACGCCGGCGCCTCGCTCGAGCACAGCACCGGCTCCAACTCCGTCGTCTACAACAACGGCGCCGTCGAGAGCAACGGTGGGGGCGGCTACATGCTGCCGATGAGCACCACCGTGACGGCCAGCCACGAGCAGGCGGTGCTTGCCCACGCAAGGGCAGTGCAGGCCTATAACACTGGCAGCATGACCAGGGACCATGACGACGGGAAGATCGCCTATGAAAACTTCTTGCTCGGTGGCACCGCCGAGGCCTACGGTGGCGGCAGGATGGCTGCCTGGACTCCCACCTCGGCCCCGCCGGCGACGAGCAGCAACGACATGACGGGCGCGGGCAACGGCGCGCAGCTCTTCAGCGTCTGGAATGATACTAATTAGGTCAGCGAGACGAAAAAACTAACATCACATGGCACTTTTAGGGCTCATGAGATGGCCATTGAGATGTTATTGTCATGTTCTATTACTATTACTTGGTAGCTAGTTGGAAGGGTACATGTTCTTCTGGAGAGGAAGGTAATGGCTTCTGACTCTGAGTGGGCTATGCGTTGCAGTGCATGGTTTTTCCGTCAGTTGTGCTGTTATCATTTTGGGGTAGTTCAGAAGGACATATATGTGGTCTGATCAATTGACTAGAGAATTAGAAGGGTTAGAGATCAATGGAGCTGAAACTAGCATGGCTGTAAATTTTGAAGTGTTTGGGAGGATGGCATTGCATGATGGTTATTTTATGACATGAAAAACTAACTGACGGTTGTTCTTTATTTTCCATCTGTAGGTTGGAAGTAGTCTCTTTTTTACTAATCCTAAAAATTTATTTGTCTTCCTTAAGTTGAAACAAGTACTATGATCTATGTGCTTCGTATGTTGTTGTTTTCTTTGGTTCCGAAGGAGAAAAGTACCATTCGATCGGCCGAAAGAATCTGAGTAGCGAAGGAACAGTTTGAAGCTGGGCTGGGTTTAGGTTGGGCTGTACCTCACATGGACCGAGTTGTTTGATACACATTTAGCCAGTCCGAATGCCAGTATGCCACCATAGCGCTGCAAGATTCAGATAACTCTGTCTGTCTGAGCAGGCTGCTACCAACCCATCCATTTCCTCTACAAAACTAACGCCAGTCATTTCAGGCAAACAAAAATATCCATCTATTAATTCAGTAAGAAATTCCATCTATTAATTAGCATTACTTGGTCTCACAATAGAACAAACTGAGAGTACAAGGACAGAAAAATCAAAGCGTACTTATCAGTTAAACCTGCTCAATCCATTATTGGAGCAGAGGAGATCTACATGACAGGCATGCGCCCTGCGAAAGCTTCCTTTGACCAGGGACACGATAACACATTTTGCCTTGCTTTACATGAGGTTGGCGACCTGCTATGCTGCGGTCAGCGGGCTAGTATATTTGAGTAGTTGAAGCTACATATGTCACTCACTCCGGCCACACAAAGATAATCGAAGCAATGTACTTCCTCTGTGCACGCATACGAAAGATGCCACACAGACACAGTATATGTTTACCAGAATGGGTTTGGTTTAACCGAGCCACTGTGAACATTCCATGGAGTGGAAAATTAGGTGCCAGAGGAATTAAGACCACAACAAACCTTCCGGACTGTTACCATTGCATCATCTTCTGGTGTGTGCTATGAGAATCATCTGGAAAAATATGTACAAATACCCTTGAGAATTGACAAGCAACTGAAATTGGTACACCATACTGGTGAACTTTTCACGGCTAACACAATTGTAATTCGCGGCAACTTCAAATTTTACAGCATTATTCTCTGAAATTACATACAGGCAGATCTCTATACACCATCGAAGTAGTACTCCAACTACAAAAGGTTATGTTAAACCACAACTAATTCCGTACTCTCCCTGCAATCAAGTGGGCGACAAAGTACATGCACTAAACATTCAAATGGACATACTGCCACCTCCACCCCTACCTGCTGTGCCACAAAACCCTGCCAAGTGCCACCTTGAACATTATAAATACCTAACCATGCCAAAGCCAAAACCATTCACATTCGCCCTCTCCTCCTCTCACTAGAGAAAACACTGTTCAGCCATGAAAATGAGCATCGGAGGCCGGCCAAAGGGTCACCTATGGCTGGTGTTAGCTGTGCTGGTTGCCATTACAATCCTCGGGGAGGCAGCCAGAAGCTTGCCACCACCATCTCTTTCATCATTGCCGACGTATGCTCCTATCATTAAGGTGATAGGGAAAGCATACTGCTACAGATGCTTCAACGAGGCACACCCAGAAGAATCCCATGGGAAGGAGCATCTGGAAGGTAAAACTTGTATTATTATGCAGTTCTCCTTATGTAAGTACACGACTAATGCAGTCAGCTTGAAAATATCACTTATTTATATGAAAAATGTACTCAAGCATATCATAAAAAAAGGCTTGAGACCATGGCTAAAGGAAAATTTTGAGTTCTATGATCATTATTATGGTCCGTAGTTACAAAAAACTGTCAAAGGCTGTACAAGAAGGATCTGCACGTTTCCTTTGGTCCAAGGCATTTTTGGTGTTTTAGAAGCTTATGTATTCTTTCTTAAATAAAATAAAAGTTGCTACTAGGTAGGCCAAACAGTAGACAATTGACACAGACAAATGAGACTAAAACCTGTATGATGCACTGCAAACCCAAATTGTGGACATATCAAATTCGAGAGAAAGACAACTTAAAAGATGTATAATATTTTGCAATCACCCATGCCTCCTATATATTGTTCAGCATTTCATACTGTCACTTACTACTTTTTATCATGAAAACAGGAGCCATGGTCAAGGTCACTTGCCAGGCCAATGACCAAGCACTAGTGGGATTCGGCTACACCGAAAGCAATGGCAAATACAGTGTGGCCATCACGGGTTTGCCACTTAGCGGCACCTTCGGGGCTGACTCGTGCAAGGTTGAGCTCCATGCAGCAGCAGGAGGATCTGACTGCAATGTGCCCATGGAGTTAAGTCTCACTGGTGTTAGTGTTTACTCTAAGTCCAACGAGGAAGTGGTTCTCCAAGCCAACCAAGTACTGGCATTCGGATCAAAGAAGACATTTGCTGGATGTTCACAACCTCACATTCCACCACCGATGCATCCATACAATTCACCACCACTCCCACACCAGTATCCCTCGCCTCCATCCAACAACAAGTTCCCACCATCGCCGTATCAGTACTCCCCGCCTCCGAAGAACTTCTACTCTTCGCCACCACCCTACCAGCAGTCCACACCTCCAAACAACTACCAAGCTCCACTGACACCTAACAATTATCAGCCACCTCCACAAGGTTACAAGTATTTACCACCTCCATACTACTACAACTCCCCACCACCGCAATACCAGCATTCGCCACCTCCGAACAGCAATGTAGCTCCACCACTGCCTTACCTGCACTCCCACCTCCGTACAACTACAAGTCACCTCCGTACAACTACCAAGCTCCACCGACATCTAACAATTATCAGCCACCTCCACAAGGTTACAAGTATTTACCACCTCCATACTACTACAACTCCCCACCACCGCAATACCAGCATTCGCCACCCCCGAACAGCAATGTAGCTCCACCACTGCCTTACCTGCACTCCCCACCTCCGTACAACTACAAGTCACCTCTTCTACCTTTGTCACCAACGCCTCCTCCCCACTATAACTCTCCACCTCCATTGAACTATGGATCTTCACCCCCACCTTACCAATATTCTCCACCGTTAGCTCCAAAACATCTTCAACCAAATGTTCCCCATGTAAATTCGCCACCAGCAGCAATAACTCCACAGCCTCTTTACCCCTACAGCTCACCACCACCAGCATCAGTATCTCCACAGCCTCTTCACCCCTACAGCTCTCCACCACCATCTCTGAACTACTACCAATCCCCACCACCACCAGCTCAGCTTCCACATGTAAAATCGCCACTGGTATCTTCAACATCTCCACAGCCTCTGCACCACTACAGCTCCCCACCACCAGCGTTTCTGAATTCCTACCAATCCCGCCACCAGCGAATCAGCTGTCGTAAGCATCAAGAAGGGTTTCTTCAAATGTAAGTTTCCTAGTGCATTTATGTGGTACAGTATAACATTGAAATTTTTAAATAGTGTATATCATCTCTTTGAAATTGAATCGTAGTAAATGAACTACTGAACTTTTAACTTTTCAAGATGGCTCCTATAAACTCAGTACACATGACTGCATTGGTGAGATGATTGTCAATAAATTGGATACCCAAAGTTTAATCACAGAAGATCTTAACCTTATGATTTTATACATCTCATTTCAGGATCACAATTGGGCACAATAAAAGGAAGAGTTGAAGTTTATCTCGAGAGAAGGCCGGAGCTGGACTTTTCAGCTGCTGATCACAGTCTCTAGGAATTATATACCGCAATGTCTAGTGTTGTTTCATCTTTCGTTTCATTCCTAGAGCTATTTCAGCAATGTAACCATAAGTCGTATGAGCTTTTGTTAGTATCAATGTTCTCTATTCAATCCAATATATGGTGTGTGTTCCTTACAGCCCGGAAATCTTTTTCTATCGTGCAATTTTTTGGTTGTCACGAAACTGGGAAAAAATAAAGGGATGGTGTGGCTTGACTGGATACTTTCTTTATTCCAAATTTCTCCCGAAGTTTATGCTTTGGCATCTATCCAAACGCAACAAATCCAGAAGGGATTTCTCCGCCACAAAAAATCCGTGACTGAAACTCAATTCAGGAACAAAAAATTCAAAAATACTCCCTACATTCCGAAAAATAAGATATTTTGCATATTTTAATGTGGACGGAGTGAAATGAGTGAAAAAAAGTGTCTATATACAGTCGATTCAGAAAAAGCTAGAGCATGTTTTAATTCGGAGCCGAGGGAGTAGAGCGTAAAACAACAGTGTGCAGGTCAATCACCATTGGACACCCAGATGCATAATATCGTCAACAGTAAATCATGGAGGTTCCTAGACACATCCACAGAAATATCCATCACCCAACCACGCGCCCGCAAGGCATTCTTCAGTGGGCAGTCGGGATTTTCAGGAAATTTCTGCCGTTAAATGCGAAGGAGATAACAACGGCACTAACAACTGAACGATAGTATATTCCGGGCGGATCTCGCGGTATTTAAGGATCTACCTACCATGGATTACTGGTCTACGAGCAAGGAACGAAACCTAGGCAGCTTCTACCAACACGAACGAGCGACCCAGGGAACTGACCTGGCTCCAATAATAACTCGCCGCAGATGAAGACGATAGCCCCGGAAGGCGGCAGTCTCCGAGCGTGTGGCCCCTCGTCGCCGGCGGCGGACCGGTGGTCCGGTCGGGGTCTGCGGCGACTTGCAGAGAAAATCCGGGCAGTATGGGTGGGCTTGGGCCGTACATGTCCGAGCACTGATTCGGGCCTAGCTCTGGGATGGGCCTTTGGGGCCAACTTGAGCAGGTGGTATGATTGGGCGGTGCAAGGACGACGACGCCTTGTTCTAAAAAAAATGTGACGACGACGCCTTCGTCGGCTCCGGCGGTTACCTTTCTCTTTCAGTACCACGCTGTACGCCTGTACCGGTGCACATCCGGCACACAGCACATGGAGACGGACGTACGGACGGTGGCATGGTTCGTTGTCGCGTCGCGTCATCAGCGAGTTTTTTTGGCAATACAACCTAGGCGCTTACATACTCGCGCACATTCAACGAGTAGAAACCGATCGAAACAGCGACTGCCGTGTAAAACAGACGAACGTAACCAAAATAGGTTTTCACCATGTTTTATTGATAAAGCAACGACCATACAACTCCGGCATATAACTTGACAGTCGACACCACCACAGACATCCAAGGTAAGATACAAAGGTGCTAAAGAACAGCTACGACACCCCAAAAGCGAGGATGTTTGACTAACAATGGTCTCCAAAAACGGCGCCTTTAAGAAGTGAGCGCATCAGAGTGCCGCCACTGCCTGATCCAAAGGACCAGTGTAGAACTTGGTTCTCACGGTGCTCAATCGTTGTCTGTAGGAGAGAAGCTAACAGTGTAGCTCATGAGTTTGCAAAAATAGGTGTTGAGTGTGCGCCTGGTATGATGAATGTATGGGAACATGATATCATCCCAGCGAACATCGCTGTTTTTGTAAAGGGCGATTTGCCCAACAGTTTATCGTTATAAAGTACTATTTACTTTCGTGTCAAAAAAAAAACAGCGCCTTTACTAAGTGAGCGCATTAGTGCCGACACTGCCTGATCCAAAGGATCAAAGGTCTTCACCTCGGAGCCACACGAAGGAGGGAAGACCACGATGACGCCTTCAGAAAGAAGACGACTTTCATGGACGTTGTCGTTGTCGATCTGGCCAGAACCAGGCAGGATCTTCACCCGGCAAGGTGGCAAACACCCTACACCTCCGAAGTGTTGGAGCAACCACGCTGCCGTACTACCTCCACCTAACGCCGAACCCCAGCCACCACGACAGACGGACTCATACCGCCCTGTTTAATTTCTATGTCGAACACGGCAAAAGCTTTTCGTTAGTAATAAAAGACGAGGATCTCTAGCACACAATGGATGACCTTAGCCGGAAATGACATGCACGTCACATATTTTCCCAAAAAGCGAGCACGCAAGGGTACACGAAAAGGGATTAAAAAGAAAGTGTCAAGTTGAAAAGAAATTCTAGATACCGATGGAAGGAATCATATATAGAAATGTTTTGTTCCTTTCTGGCTTGGCACCGTCCGCTCGCGGTTTTGGGTGTGCCGATCATGATTCTGAGGCTGGCGTTGCAGATTCCGTAAGCACCAAAAACCCCAAACTTTGATGCCAACGGAATATAACTTCGACATATTCCCCGCTCGTCTGATCCTGCTGCTATGTGAGGACTGAGGCTAAGACACATGTCACACATCTATCTCAACTGACATGCATATAGTACAAGATTCTTTCCTATCTCTAAATATTTTTGGTATCTTCTCCATCACTTGAATGCTATCCATACATCCTTGATCTGCTGGACACCAGGGCTTTTATCTCCCAAATTGCATGATCCATGAATCAGACAGTACTATAGATTGTATGGTTTTTGGACCCGGCTTCCCTAATAAACTGGGTCAACTCTTTCTATCTATTCGGGCGTGTATCGACCACCTTGTCCTCAAAAAAAAAAATCAGACAGTACGTACACAGAGTCTCCTTGAGAGTAGTAGATTACTGGTGATAATTATGGGAGTATAACTGAACAAAATTATGACCCATGATGTAGATTAAAAGCGAATGATGTACATGGATTACTTATCTCTATCTTAGAGTTTTTTTTTTTTTTTGAAAGGGAGGAGTACAATCCTGCTTACAACCATAGGAAACAAACATCAAGAACAGAAGCAGAATCATACAACAAGAACTCAGCACAAAGAACTACAGCTACGAGCAGCTGGACCACCGAAGCTCTTCCACGCCGACGATCACCGGAGAAGAAGAGACCAAACCTCAAACCACCTGGAAGAAGGACGACCTCCAACATTGAAGAAGACCGCAAGAGCCACTCGGCGCAAGCGCCGAGATCTTGACGATGAACAAGCACGGCCAAGCCGCCCCAACCGCCAGCACCAGCACCACCTGCCGCCGGGGCGGCCAAGCCGTGCTAGCAGCACCACCACCGCGCCCACCTACCCAGCTCCAGCGCCGAGCACCCAGCCTCCCCGCTCCGGACCTGCAACTCCAGAAAACTCCACCCCTCGCCTCCACGGCCGGCCGGAGGAGCCCCGAAGAAACAGAAACCAGAGCCTCCAACAAAAGCAGGCGCAACACCCCCGCAGCTCCACTCCTCACCACCACGGCCGGCCAGGGGAGGCAGAGGCACATACCTGCAGCAGCAACTCCTATACAAGCCCCATAGCTCCACAGTGACGCCGGAGAACTCGTCACTGCGACGGCGGAGCCAAGGCACAAAAGCCATGTCGAGGTCATCGCCGCCGCCACAACCACCTCGACTAGCCACCAGGCTCGCAGATCGAACCACCACCGGCCGTCGCGCAAGCCACCGGCCGTCGATCCGAAGCACCTTATTCACCGCCGCCGCCACCAACGACGCCGGCAGGAAAACCTAGCTACCTAGCCTACCCTAGACTACGAGCACACAGATCCGCCCGGCGATTCGACCCCCCACCCCCTTCCGACGGCACCAAGGCCGGCGGGAAGGAGGAGGGCGGCAGAATCGCCGGCGGAAAACGGGTCGCCCTCCCGGTCGCCTTTACTGTAGAGATAAGGGGAACGAGAGCGAAGAGGTGGTACTGCATACGGTCTCAATGTTTGTTAGTTTTGTTTTGTATCCTAGGAGAATTTTGACGGGGTTTTGCTAAGCAAAAAGAAAACAAACAAACAATGGAATACATAGTACTGTGTGCCGGACCTGCAACACATGTGTTGGTACACTATTTAAAGCATGAAGCAAAGTGTCCCTACTACTCCAGTATCATCATTTAGCAGTGGGACCAACACGATAAACACTAGTATAAATGATGAATTTACCTCGAGATCCACTTCTCACCAACTCCAGCCAAAGCCAAAACATCTTCTTGCTAGTGCTGGAGTATCCCCTGAACCCTGATTATCTTGCATTCAGAAGATATCTGCAATTTCAAAGAGAGAAGAAACAAGAATCTGCTGCAGTAGTGCAATACAGTATAAAAATGGGTTTGGTACTTGAGTCAGCAGCAACAAACTTAAATAAAAGTCTGCACTGTGCAGTGGGAAAAGCAAATTACCAAAAGCGCCCTCCCGCTGCCCCCACTCCTGAAAGCCAACGAAAGGGAGAGAAAGAAGGAGCCTCCTCGCGGCTCGCCAAGCGCATATTCTGCACTCTTCGCCGTGATCCGTCTGGGGTCTCCGGTCTGGGCGTTGCCCGAGCGAGTCGCCGTTCTCGCCGCCTCCGGCCGAGTTTTCTCTGATCCAGCCGCGGCTCCTTGCCCGGTGCTCGGCTCTCCAGGGGGCAGCCTACTCTGCGGCGGCTTCTTGTTAAGGTGAGTGCTGCTAACCTCTCTTGTTCCCTTCAAACTAAGTTTGATTGCAATCGCTGTGTATTTGCGTGATCCATCATGACTTCGGTAGAATCCCTGCAGCTCTTGAATTTACTAGGAGAATTCAGTCGAATCACTTCTGTATTGTTTTGGTATATGGTAGCTACTTCGGTTTGTCATCCTTCTTGATCCACTAGGCCCCACCAGCACCCCACATGTTCAGGCATTAGGGTAACTGGGATTAAACTAAATACTTTTTTTTTCTCCGGGGACATGTTGAGAATTGCAATTTGGGAGGAAGACTGATGTCCCTTTTATTAGAGTGCCCTCCCAATAACTCTATATGCAGTGTACTTAATAATTGAGCAGCTCTGATTGGTTACTTGTTGACTTGTTGTGCACTCTGAACACTGGTTCTGCACCTTGCCCTTTCAATCTCTATTTAGCCATTTTTTCTTGTTAGCTGTAGACTAATGGTACATTTCTCTTAAAACAATTGACCTCCCCATTGATTTTCATTAAAGAAACCGCCAACAGTCTAGTACAGCAAAGTAAACATCAGAGAGAAGACTAAGTAAAGCGACAGCCTAGCAGTCCAGAACCTGAAAACCATAACAGCCTGCAAAATGAGAAAGCAAAACAACTACTTTCAGGGTGAAACTCAGATAACAGCCTGAAGCAAATTTAGTCTCTTTCTCAGTTTGCTATCCTTCTGATCGTCGGCGTCCATCCGTGTGTCTTCTACCATACGCCTCAGCCACCACCATTTTCTTCTTCTTGTAAGCTGGTGCCTAATGGCACATTTTCTTTGGTCGTAAAAGAAAGATCATGTATGTTGCAGTATCTTTTGTTAGTGTCGTGTTTATGCTTGGGCAGTGATTTTCTTAGTTACCGACTGGCTTGTTTTCGCAGAACATAATTGATTGCCCTTTGCCGGAAGGTTACCAATGGCGGCAGCGGCCACAATAAACTGGATTAGAGCTCCATTTGATGCCCGGAGATTTCATGACTTCTCTAGTTTAAGGTTACTCCCTAGCTCCTTCATCATTTAAACTGAATCCTTCTCAACGACTTTTTAATATCGAACCTTACAAATGTAACATTTGTTGTAGCTTTAGATGCCGAAACACTTTTGGATCAATGCAGCCTTGCTGGTTGGCAACTGATCAGGATTCATCCCTCTCCAAAGTTAGTGTGGCTGCAGATTACTCAGACTCGGTGCCAGATTCCAAGTACATGAGAGATCGCGGATACCATCCTCTTGAAGAAGTTAAAGAACGTCCAAAGAAAAAAGACCTTTCACTGACAGATGTAGAAACAGCTAGAACAGTAGTAGAGGTAACCTAGGATAACAAAACAGTGCTTTTATCTAGAAACACATATCATCGTTTTAGCTCTGCATAGTCATGACTATAAAGTCCCTCAGCTTAAGTCTGAGTATATATCTGTAGAAACTAACATAAATCCCTCCTGTACAAAATAGCTTAGCATTTGCTGGACAATGTTTCCATCTTGTGTAGGGAAATAGCAAAGGATTGCTCGTGTTTCCTGCCAGGGTTCATAATGAACCTCATGGACATGTTGCATGGTCAGAGTTCCCGTATGTTGTTGATGACTATGGAGGTAACTCCTTAATGTGCAAGCACATATTTTATAACATAGTCTTCATCGTGTCCCTCTTGTGCATCTAACACTTACACTTTGTGACTTTCCATACAGACATTTTCTTTCAAGTACCTGATAACGGGAACATCTTGGAAGATGATGATGCAAACAACCCTGTGGTAAGATCACTTCTGTTTTTTTCCTGTTAGTGTCTCTCTTGACAAGCACTGATGTTTTTATACAATTATTATTATGTGTCTAGTGACATGCCAAAAAGGGTGCTTTTCTTGTGACCTTCCATTGTGAGTTGGCATTATAATGACCCTATGGTGCATCATGGAGTTAGTTCAGTTCTGCATATTTTGTGCTACAGTCATCATAATCCTGCCTTGTTTGACAGATATGATATTCTCTAGTGTAGTGTACACCAACATTTTCATTGCAAGGAAATTTCTGCTTATTGTTGAAAACTTGAAATGACATTTTGATTGCAGACAGTTTTGATCGGAATGGATAGTGCCACTATTGGAGAAACTAGTGTGCAATTGAGCGATTTCAGCGAGCACATGGATGTTGAGGATTCTATGGACATGAGTGATGACTACAGCAAGGTCTGCTAAGAAATGATATCCGTTAGTATTCTCATTAACAGCAGACCTGACATGTGTGAAATGTCACAGGTTGATACAGAAATAACAGATATTCTTATAGAGTGGGGGATGCCACTAACGATGCGTTCAATACATCCTATATATTTTGCCAAGTGTTTGACAAAGGTAAGTCATCAGCAGTTACGGAATTCATAAGAAACTGAACCAGACAAGGATTTAACTACTAAAACTTATATCGATGTTTTAGTCTTGACATAACAACTAGGAACATATCCAGACTGAAAAAAAGGTATATGGATTCAATGCTAAAATTTCTCTCAAAGATGCGGGTTCTTTGTCAACTGGAACAAAAATATTAAGATATGCACTCAACCTGTAAAAGGACAAAAAGAAAGGTATATGAATTCAATGCTAAAATTTCTCTCAAAGATACGCGCCCTTTGTCAACTGGAACAAAAAATCAAGATAAACATAAATGCATTTTATGTTTTACTCTGTTATATGAATTCCGTCAGTTACTAATGTTTTTTGAAAAACTCAACCTATATTGTCCCAACATAGCCGGTCCCAAGCCCGGATAAAAGAGGAGGGTTGTGATAGGCTTGGCGAGCCAACGGAAAAACCCAGCCACTCTTATGAAATATGAAACTAATTATTTATGAAAGTTGTGCTCAAAACAGTATTAGATTGGTGTATTAGATTTATGAATTTTAATCTGTACTCAATCAATTTTTAATATTATTCTAGATTTTCCTGTATAAGTTCATTATGCTCTGGTAAGCATATTTTATAGCTTGAATTGTCTCAAGGAGTAGTACCTTATGTCCATTATTCCTTAACCGTGCTAAGCACTCTTTCTCTTATGCAGGCTGTTCATGATAATCATGGGGAGAAGATGGATAATCCATCAAATGGTCTCTCTATTGTAGGATACCTGCGGCCTGCTTTTATAGAAGAAGAATCTTATTTAAGAACATTATTTCATGCTGAATGTAATGCTGATGGTTATTCATCTGATTGGAGAGGTGCTTCTCAGCCTGCTCATAGTTACTTATATCAATCATGTGCCTCTTTCTAATTATTTGTTCTGATAAATAGTCAATCAAACAGAGGAATACATAAGAGAACCCCGGCCAGCTTCTGGAACAAATGGCCTAATTGGTAATTTGATCTGTTGAATTTTTTCAATTAGTCATTTGCCTTCAACATTGTTGTGACTAATAGTAAGTAAATATACAGATGAGGATAAATCTAGATTGGACATCAATGATGTTGGAAGTATCATTGATTCAACTATCTACAAGCTGGAAATAATGACAATTGAGCTGTTTTCCGTCTACGGGAAGCAGGTACGGCCTCCCTCTTCTGTCCAATGTATTCAGTTGGCGAGCAAACAACAGTTCGATCCATCTATTACTTTGTAAAGTGAAAGTGGGAAATAATCAGTATCGTTTTTCTTGGCTTGGTAGTCATCATGTTGATTGTTGCAGTTGATCATTGATCCACAAGACTTTCAAGATACAGAACCAGATGTTCTTTCAAATCATGCTTCAGACATTATAAAACGCATAAAAGAAAACAGTGATCAGTGTACTATGGCTCTAAGGTCCCTCTGTAGCAGGAAAAAGGGCCTTACAGTAGAGGTGTGTTTCTTCTCGCTAATGCTTTACTCATCTACTATACTCCTTAATGAATAGTGTGCATGATGAATAAGATAGTTCTTACCATCAGTTGAACCTCGGAGTTATACAATCATCATGATGCACCTGAGATTTAATGCTGGTAATATGTGTGAATTTACATCTAGTTGAACTGTCATGTTGCACCTGAAATTTAATCCTGGTAATATGTGTGAACCTACATCCAGTACAATGTCTGAAACTAATCATTCTTATGTACAAGAAGCTCTGTTTTGCCTGCAGGTCCAAATTGAATATTTTCTGTAATAAAGGGTGTGAAAATAAAAATTTCTTGTTTATATGTTGTGAGATTATAGTAATAACTTTTTATATACTGGTTGTGACATTGCTGTTTCTAGTTTCATAACTCCAGCTGATTCAGTTCTCTTAGCGTAATCTCAGTCTGATTCATCTTACAGGGGGCAAGCTTGATAGGCGTTGATAGTCTTGGTATCGACGTAAGAGCTTTTTCTGGTTTGGAAGCTCGGACTGTTCGATTTTCATTCAATGCACAGGTGAGCTCTTCGGCTTAAACTTCTCACATCACCTCTGTCCTTTGCATACAATTCGGAATACTCTCTCTGAACCTTTGGTTTCAGGCACTGTCTGAACGTTCAGCCGAAAAGAAGATCAGACGAATGCTTTTTCCACGTTATCGCAAGACCGTGAAAGCTCCCGCTGAAGATGAATGTTAGCCAACTTACTTCTTTTCGCTTCGAACGCCTACCGGTGCTGGTAAGGAGACAAAGGGCTTGCAGGGAACTCCACAAAAGCTCTGCATATCCAGTCAGCTTCCCAGTTTGTTAGGAGAAGTTCACACCCGTCGACTATGAAATTACCTCAAGTATTAGAGTGCCTGACAGAGGTTTCAGCTTCATCGGCTATAGAAGGTCGACCACCCATGGTTTCTGACAAATAAGGTGGTGGCGGCCATGTATAAAAGGAGCATCGCTGGACACAATGTGATGGGACCCGGTGCGGCGCCCTCTGCAACTCTGACAAGGTTTATAAACCATAAGTTTCCCTCTAGAAAACAATAAGGTGCATGCTGGAAACACCAGATGGTCAAGAGAAATCTCTCTTTGCCTCAAATAATAATCTCTCCCCTTTCACTGCAACTTGTAACTAATTACTGCCTGTCAATTGTTTTCCCCTTTCCAAGCTGAATAAGTGTGATTCCATTTCCATTGTGCCGATGTCGAAATCCCGATGGTGTCGGCAATAAAAAATCCATGAGTTATATGCTAGCATCAGATAGAAAACATGCTTACCACGTAGTGGCATGGAATGGAAGTGTGTGTTTGTTGAGGAGCAGCTTTCGTTTCAGAAAGGCGAATGTGTCGTGTTTTTCTCTGATAAGATTGAGACCCGGAGAGGTTAACTAGCTAGCAGATAGTGTTGATTAGATAGTGGCGCGCGCTGTCGCTGTCCTGAACAAAACGAAACGGTGACGCAGCCTATCTTTCTGCCCGGATTGGACTGGCCGCCGGTCTTTTTTTTGTGTAAGATCAAGTGGAAGCTGACGACGACGAGGCCTTTGGCGCCATCTCGACATGGTTGCTCGTGGACGGATCGAACCGGAGTTCGCCGGAGACGCCGCCGGCCAGCTTGCTGGAGAAAAAAATGGCCTCTCGCTTATCGGGCCGGAGAGGCACGTATATATATATATATATTCAACGAAGCCGAGCAAAGGCATTGCATAAGTAGGGCGAGTAGCTAGAGACATGACTAGAGATTGCACTTAAGAAAAGAAATTTCCTGCTCGTCGTTTCGCTGTAACACGCCGGTACGTACGGCCGGCGAGAGGCGTCGACGTCGCGGTCGACCTGCCGGAGAAGACGACGGCGAGAGGAGGAGAGACCGGCCGAGTCGTTGCCGTCATCGCGGGAACATATGGACGTCCGCTCTGCATGCGGACGATGCGAATGCGATGCCGCCGGTCTACCACGGGTCGCCGTCGAAAGTTACAGGGTGTGTTGATCGCTTCGGGCACAAGACTGTTAGGTGTGGGTGCGGTTCGTACGTACTGTCCGCTCCTGATCGATCACAATGAAGTTCGACTGCTCGTTCTTACCAAGACCAGCATCTCCGTACTGTCCTGAGGTGCTCAAAAAATTGGAAAATGAGGCATTGAACATGTATTGTAAACTTAATTTTTAATCATTTTCATGCAGGTCATGCATAAATTGGTCATAATATTTTTTTCGTATATATATATATATATATTTTTTTGCGGATCACCTCGACCGACTACTGGAGCCAGGCTGGGAGAAGCAAACACTACTACATGTTTATTTGGTTGTCCATGAAGGATGCAACAAAAAAGATATCACTAACACTACAAGAACGCTAGGCATATCACGGGCTCACGGCGTATTTTTCGGACGACGCAACACAAAAGTGTCTCCAAATTTATTTATTTTTGCCGACGGATTGATATTCACGGCGAATAGCAAACCAGGCGGATAGCTATGCGTCGTGGTTAATTCCATACCAGCACATAACAAATCCGTGGTACCTGCCATGCAAGAGCAGGGCTCTGTAATGCGGACCGAGATCCAGTGCCTCGCCCATGTCAAGGCACACGTTACCTTGAGGCATCAAATCCACCGTTCACCTGCATCCGACGGCCAAAATGAGTCAACACAAAATAGACCAGCTTCTTCCCTCTGTTCCTGACGCACGCAAGGCAGAAGAATAGCGCGGGAAAGGAAACAGTCGCAGCGGCGGTTCCCGGGCAGAGCTCTGACCGCCGGCGCCGCCATGGGAAAGGGAGCGGCGGCGACGGGCACGGGATAAACTGCGCCGGCGAGCCCCTTGGCCCCCATTCCCATGAGCTTCTCCTCGCTGGCCCGCTCCGTCGGTCTCCTCGGCCCCGTTGTCAAAGCAATCCCGCTCCGCTCCGACGACCTCCTCCGCTCCCGTGCGACGACCTTCTCCGCTCCCCCTGCGACCCCTACTCAACCTGGACCTGATCCGAGCGTTTCTGGTGCCGGTAGCTGTCGCCAACGGGCAGACAGCAGGACTGCAGGAGACACTACGCCGTCTGAGTCCGCTCCTTCCTCGCTTTTGTTTATGTGCAGGTCCGCTCCTTCCTCGCTTTTGTTTATGTGCAGGTCTGCTCCTTCCTCGCTGCTGCGAGCTCCATGGCGCTCGTGGCCTCGGGGTGGGTCGTCTGAGGGAGCGTAGGAGGACGGCGGAGGGTGACATAGGAGTTCTTTGGAGAGGCCGTTGGAACAGGGCGCACGCAGCCGCCAGATGTGAGGCGGACGAGCAGCCGGAGTTGGGGGATGTGACTATGTGAGGCGGACGGAGCAGCGGATTCCTCCTGTGGACAGCGCCGGAGCTCACCCTAGAGGAACAGCCGGAGCGGCTCCTCTCCCTTTCCCACGGCGCCATGACGGGAGCACGCTCCGTTTCCTGCTGCGCGGCGACGGGTACAGCGGCAAAGCTCGCGTCGTTCCCCTTGCGCGCGTGAAAACAGAGGAAGGAGACGAGCGGACCAGGTCTAATTTTACGTTGACTCATTTTAGCCGTCGGATGCAGGTGAACGGTGGATTTGATGCCTCAAGGCAACGTGTGCCTTGACAAGAGCGAGGCACTGGATCTCGGTCCCTGTAATGCCACCATGGAGGAACAGAAACAATAACATTATGACGTGCCTCGTGCCCAACTTTTCAAGTTTGTACCACACTGGGCATCTAGAAAGGCACGTCCAGCTGACTGGTCAAGAACGTCACGCTGAATGGTGTGTCCCACCTAGTGGCGGAGCTAGGGGGCCAATGCCCCCCTCCCCCCTCCCCCCCCCCCCCCCCCCCCCCCCGACTGAGATCCAGTTACTTCACTACAAGAAGTCACGTTGCCACGAAGCTAATTTCTAAGTGATCTGATTAAACCCTTCTCAACTCGTACGAGAATGAAATAAGTGAGAGCTCTATTTGACTCGAACGACGCAGTTGATTCATACCCAGCTTGTCATAATTACTATTCCACGTCTATTGACTTTCGGGAGCAAGAAAAGACATGGAAAATTTGGTGTCTACTTGTTTCACAAGATATATAGATTGTTTGACTAGTTTGTCCAAAATAAACAGGTAAAATAATAGAATCATCACATAATATAAGTTGTATGTGGTTTGTCTATTTTAGAACCAAAATTATATATATAATTAGCATAAATCCAATGGAACTCGATAATCACAAATATTTATGCTGGATAAATACTCCTATCATGCAGCTGGCTATTTAAGGTGAAAAATATAGCATTCTAAAATATAAAAGGAATAGAAAAATCATAGATTCATCTCTATACATCTAAATAATATATACCAGTCGACATATTTTTATTTTTGGGAAAAAGGTCTACCAATCTATTAATAATCAACAACGACTACACAAAAACCACAAAAGTGATAAAAAATCAAAATTTGAGTTTTAGATCACCTAGTCACGACTAAAAGCACTGGAGTGAGCGGAATGCGCGGCACTGCCACCATAATTTCAGCTATTCCTGTAAGATACTTAGCTGGCAATGTACGCCCTTTTTTCCGATGTTGGCATAATTTTCAAGTTTGGGATTTCCGTATAATAATTCTACAAAAGAATATGTTATTTCATATGTAAATTGACCATAGAATACAGAAATATATTTTCACAATGAAGGTGGTAATATACCAGTTATCAATTTGCATGAAACTTAAGACTTCTAGATTGAACCGGATACGAAAACGACTTGCTTTGCGAGGAGCAAATAGAAAAAGTTGGATCATTGGTGCAAAAAGGATTAATTCAAAAACAAAAATGAAGTAACTAGCATTGTCTCCAGTCGAGTCATCTCACAAGCGTGGAGCTTCGAGTTACACTTTTCAGCCATAGATGCAAACGATCGTGCCAACTGCCGGACCCGCGCGGGTGACCGCCCTCTGGCTCTGCCACCTCAAATACGAGCACGACGGCCGCACCGGAGCCACTCCACTAAGCTTCGAGCACTAGCTCCGAGCATCCGATACTGCCCAGTCCAGTGTGTCCATCACGCAGCGCGGCGTCCATCGCCGCTACCGGTAGCGGCGATGGACGCCGTCATCAAGCCGCTGCCGCGGGCGCTCTCCCTCGCGGCGACGGCGGCCGCGGCGGCCGCGACGTGTCTCCTCCTCATCTCCGCCGTCGTCTCCCGCGCCCGGGACGAATACGCCTCGCCACCTCCCCCGTCAACCAGCGCCTCCACCACAGCCGCGCTCTCCCCTGCGCCCGAACCCTCGCCGCCGCTCCCGGAGCCGGAGCACCCGCACCCCCCACCGCCGCCCGTCCCGCCCTGCCCGCCCAAGGACTCCCACCTCGTCCCCTGCCACGAGCCTCCCTCCGCCGAGCGCCACTGCCCCCCGCGCCCGCCGCATCAGCCTCCGCACCCGCCCAAGGACCCAACGCCCCACCCGCCGCCGCCACCGCCGCACTGCCGCGTTCCGCCGCCGCCCGGGTACCACCCGCCCCCGCCGTGGCCCGAGCGACGTGAGCGCGCGCGGTACGCCAACGCGGATCTCCCGCCACTTACCTCGACCAAGCTGGCGTCCTCCCAGGACCCTGTGGGCGCGCGGGGGGAGTGGCTGGTGTTCCCCAAGGGGGTGGGGACTTACGTCGAGCAACTTGAGCGCGTGGTGCCGTTACGCGGCGGCGCGGTGCGAACGGCTCTGGACATCGGGAGCAGAGTGAGTAGTTGAACTCGAATACTATATCAGTC
Source organism: Poa pratensis (assembly GCA_947311845.1). Taxonomy (NCBI): domain Eukaryota; kingdom Viridiplantae; phylum Streptophyta; class Magnoliopsida; order Poales; family Poaceae; genus Poa; species Poa pratensis. Next base: position 38,587,386 of record CAMZMU010000061.1, on the reverse strand, counting down.
CGTATTGCCAGTAAATTCACATATGTTCTCAACATGATGCATGTGGCTCTGTGCTTGTTGCAGTTTGCGAGCTTTGGGGACTACCTGTTGAGCTATGGCGTCCTGACCATGTCCATTGCTCCGAGGGACACACACGACGCGCAGGTCCAGTTCGCCTTGGAGCGTGGACTGCCAGCGATGATCAGAGCGCTCGGCACTCGCAGGCTGCCATATCCGTCGAGGTCCTTCGACATGGTGCACTGCGCGGACTGCAATGTCTCATGGACTGCTGATGGTAGGACATGCACTAAATCCACAATATCTGCCAAGAAAACATATCACCTGACGTCTTGATCATCGAAGCTCATCTTCCATCTAGCTTATGACTGCACATGTTTCCTGATGTTCTTATTCACCTATAGCTGATTCCAGATGGACTGTATATGCTGGAAATTGACCGCCTTCTGAGACCTGGTGGGTACTGGGTTATGTCTGCTCCACCCATTGGCTGGAAATCACCCTGCAAGGGCCTCAACCGAACAATCAAGAACCATGATGGTGAGCGACTAGCGAGGGAAGGTATTGCAAATAAGCTTTGTTGGGAAAAGGTGTCAGATAAGGGCGCAGTTTCTGTTTGGAGAAAGCCTACTGATCATCTCCACTGTGCCCAAGAAGCAAAGCTGTGGAGATCACCACCACTCTGTAAAGAAGAAAACCCGGACAGCGCTTGGTAAGCACCTCCTTGCCAGCTTCAACTTCGCTCTTCCAGGAAAATTTGTGTGATTGATGTTTATGTTATACTCCGTGCTTGTTACTGTGGGGCCAACGAGAAACACGCAAATTCTCACTGATGTTTTCGGAAGTTTGGCAATCTGTACATAACATGGCAAAAGGATGTGTAAAATCATGATATCATCTGTGTCTATAACTGAATCCGGGTCATATGTACCTTTCAGAGGGCTTGTACCTCTCTTGGTTAGTTGAATAATATAGGTTGTACGTGGAACATCTCAAGAGACAGGGCTAAGACTAAAGAAAAACTTTTAAAGCATTTACAAAAAGGTGCATCCAATTAAGTTAGTTAAGAGTATGAGTACAGCACCAGTTAGTCCAAAGAGCTTACTGCCAAACAAGGAAAAAAGAAGGCAGTTGCTGAGTCATTGGATAACCTAACATACATGTCATCTCTTATTTGCACTGAATGATCACTTATAGAAAACTCATAAGAGGATAAATTAATGGTTGTCTTCTATATTGCAGGTATAGAAATATTTCGATGTGCGTAAGTCATCTTCCAAGAGTTGATCTTGTTGGTGATATTGCTGGTGGTGCGATGGAGAAATGGCCTCAAAGACTTGCCGCAGTGCCACCAAGGATAACCAATGGAGAAATTAAGGGGGTGTCCATCCAGGCATATAAACATGACTATTCAATATGGAAGAGAAGAGTTGAACACTACGGAACGTATTTGAAAGATTTCTCTCATAGGAGTTACAGAAATATCATGGACATGAATGCGGGTTTTGGTGGCTTTGCTGCTGCCATGTCGAAATACCCTGTTTGGGTCATGAATGTGGTTCCTGCGAATATAACAGACAACACTCTCGGTATCATCTATGAGCGCGGCCTGATTGGAACATATATGGACTGGTAATGTTATAAAAGCAAATATTTGCCTTGCAACGAAGTACTGTTTCTACTCTTCAATTAAGATATAGAAAAAGCTCAAATGGATTCCCGACTATCTCGAGTCATTTTTATTCTTCCAATTTCAGGTGTGAGGCTTTCTCTACTTATCCACGTACATATGATCTGATACATGCTAATGGAGTGTTCAGCTTGTATATCGACAGGTAATTTACTCCTTGCAATTATCTTTGCTGAAGTATGCATTGCTAAAACTCTACTTGAACATAAAGTACCTGCTGTCCCACTCCCACTACACCATATATTGTTACTTTGGTTTCGGTACGGGCAAACTCTGCCTTCACATCAAGAAACACACACCATCGCCATTGTGCCATGGTTATCAGCTAACTGAATTTGCTTCATTGAAACAAAAACGAGGGACTAGCATGAAAGTTGCCCTATTTATTAAAGAGTGTTCAAATCCGTCAGTTCCTCGAGGCCATCATGTAAATTTTCTGTTCTGGTAAAACTGTGTGAAGTTTGTTTCGCCATTTTCAACACATCACCTGACTGACGAATATGATGCCGTCACAAAGCACAGTCACTACGAACATTTTTGACACTCAATCTATCTGCAGGTGTGGGACCCTTGACATACTAGTCGAGATGGACCGCATTCTCCGTCCAGGGGGCGCCGCGGTAATTCGGGACGCAGCTGATGTCGTTCTGAAAGTTAAGGCGGCTGCGGATCGGCTACAATGGCGCAGCCGGGTCGTTGAGACGGATGATGGGGCCTCAGATCCTCAGAAGCTGCTCATCGTGGACAATTCCCTCTCACTGCCTACAGGGAGGTAGAAACAAGAACCAGTAAAATATGGTATCCGTTAACAACAGTACCCATGATGATGATCTAATTACCTGTAGAGACGAAGAGACCCAGTACGAGGCTAAACTTGCAGTTAGTACATGTGTAGCCTGCAAGTGTTAACGGATCTAATTCCCTCCGTTCCAATGAATATGGTATCCCTCTCACTGCCAACAAAAATTACGCCCTATAACCATCAGTCCATCACGATGCTGTTACAGTTGATTGTGTATTTTAGATGCCACCAAGCTGGACTAACTGTGCAGGTCCAAGTTCAGACTAACGATGCCAAGAGGCCTGGTTTCTTTATTTCGTCTACAAGTAGAGGGAAGTAATGTCTATGTACTATTGTTAAAACAGTTACTGAGGATTAACTAAATCTCAGTTGGGCTCCGGACTTTTGAATTGCATCGTGATTGATTCTATTCGGAGAGTTATACATGGGTTGAGATTTCACAGTGATTTGTGTTGGTCTTAAAGTTGTATATAAATTGCAAGTGAGATGCCACTAAAAGTTGGGTGACAGCATGCGGCTGACATTTAGTTGAATCTCATTCAGCTGAGTTCTAAGCGCGCTCAAAGACTAAGAAAAAAAAAACCAGATTAACATTATGATTGGCTAATCGGCTCATGTATCGTCCTTGTTTATACTTTGCCTTTAGTATATTGCGTACGACAATGTACGAACCGTTATTGACACGGTAAAAATAGAGAGAAAACAAAAAATATTTTTGGAGATTTCATTTTTCTGTTGAGTTGGTTTCGGGGTGTTCCTTTGTTTGTTGAGGTAAATACGGAAAAAAAGTCAATCTTCTCTCAAATACCAGCCTTCCCAAACAAATATACCATAGCGATGTGTAGGTTGTTGAGATAACAGAGTTCAATCTTGCGATCCCGTGCGCGATGGCGGGAGCGGCTCAGTCGGCGGCGGGCGATCAGCAGGGGCGGAGGTACTGGCGGTGGAGCAAGGCGGATTTTTTCCCGGAGCCCTCGTTCCAGAGCTGGCGCGCGTACGGCGGCGCGCTCGCGGCCACCGTTCCGCGGCTGCGCGACCGACTGGCCGCCCGCTCCTCTGACGCCATCGAGGCCGGGACGCTGCTCGCCGAGAGCGAGAACCCGCTGCGCCGCTGCCTTTCCTGGGTCGACCTCGCCTTCCTCGGCTTCGGCTCCGTCGTCGGCTCCGGCGTCTTCGTGCTCACCGGCCAGGAGGCGCGCTTCGACGCCGGTCCGGCAATCCCGCTCGCATACGCCGCCGCGGGCTTCTCCGCGTTGCTCTCCTCCTTCTGCTACGCCGAGCTTGCGACCGAGATCCCATCTGCCGGGGGTTCCTTTTCGTACCTGCGAGTCGAGCTCGGCGATCTGGCGGCGTTCCTCGCCGCTGGGAACATACTGCTGGAGGCCGTCGTGGGGGCGGCGGGGCTCGGCCGCTCGTGGACCTCGTACCTCGCCGCGCTCATCGGGCGCGACAGCGACTCGCTCCGCATCCACGTCCCGGCGCTCGCTGAGGGGTTCAATCTGCTCGACCCCATCGCTGTCGTCGTCCTCATCTCCACCTCCGCGCTGGCCATGTCCGGCGCGCGCCTCACCTCCACCATCAACTCTCTCGCGTCCGTGATCGGCATCGTCATCATCGCTTTCGTCTTGGGCTTCGGGTTCTCGCACTTCGACTCCAGCAACCTCGAGCCGTCCTTCTTCCCCTTCGGCGCCGCCGGCGTGTTCCGCGCGGCCGCGGTGGTGTACTGGTCCTACACGGGCTTCGACATGGTGGCCACCATGGCGGAGGAGACCAAGAACCCCGGTCGGGACGTGCCGCTCGGCCTCCTGTCCTCCATGTCGGCCATCACCGTGGTCTACTGTGCCATGTCCCTCGCGCTGGTTGGCATGCAGAAGTACAGCGACATCGACCCCAACGCGGCCTACTCCGTGGCATTCGCCGCCACGGGGCTCAAGTGGGCGCGCTACATCGTGGCGCTCGGCGCGCTCAAGGGCATGACGAGCGGCCTCCTCGTCGGCGCGCTGGGGCAGGCGCGCTACACCACGCAGATCGCGCGCACGCACATGATCCCGCCCTACTTCGCGCTCGTGCACCCCAAGACCGGCACGCCCGTCTACGCCACCATGGCGGTCACCCTCGGCGCCGCCTGCGTCGCGCTCTTCTCCAGCCTGGACGTGCTCGCCTCCGTGTCCTCCATCAGCACGCTCTTCATCTTCGCACTCGTCGCCGTCGCGTTGCTCGTCCGCCGCTACTACGTCGCCGGGAGGACCCGGCCACGCAGCTGCGCACCTTCCTCGCCTTCCTGGCGCTGGTGGTCGCGTCGTCCATCGGCATGTCGGTGTACTACAACTCGAGCTACGCCGGACGGTGGCCGGGGTACGTGGTGTTCGGCATTGGATGGGCGGCCGGCACGGCGGGTCTGGCGTTTGCAGCGAAGCAGCAGCGTACCCCAAGATGTACGGCGTGCCGCTCATGCCGTGGCTGCCGGCCATGTCGGTGCTCACCAACCTCTTCCTGATGGGCTCGCTCGGGTCCCTGGCCTACATGCGCTTCGGCATCTGCACGGTGGCCATGCTCGTCTACTACGTGCTCTTCGGCGTGCACGCCACGTACGACGTGGCGCACACTGTGGACGCCGTGGCCGAGAATGTCGAGCAGGGGAAGATTGAGCTGCCGGTGTCCACGGCACCTGCATGAGAGAGACCAGGTGGATCTTTAGCGAGAGTAGCTAGGTTGCTGTTGGGGATTTTCTCTGCCAGTCATATTGCCATGTCAGTCTGAACTTTTAGTGTAGATTTGGTGGATGGTTACTCGAATTTTTAGCTTTAGTTAATCAGGACAAACATCTTAAATTTGAAGTTTACCCTAATTTTGGTTGTATCATCATATCACATTCGAACTATGTTAGGTTTCACCCAATTTTTCAATTCTCTTACCCATGTCCCGCTGCACAACAATCCTCACAGAAGAAAGAAAAGCTCAATGTTTACTTTTCGACTTCTTTGTAAAATGTTCCATCGGTTCTAACCTCATACACACCAAGTCGCCCAGGTCCTGCATAGAGCCAGTTAAGTTGCCATATTGACAAGGAGGAGAAGCACTTATTCATTTCGGAATCACACACATTCGTAGCCAATTGTTTTATCCAACCCACAACAAAATTATTCTCAAAGAAAAATATGTGTGCATTAGACATTAGTGATCGCATTTAGCCAAACTACCATTTTTCCTCTGCTGACAATACCTTGTATGTAGACCTTATGTGCTCCCAACCTTCGTATACAAATATTTTCAAGATTCATCATGAAGTGAAACATGTACAGATATTTGGACAGCACATTTGTACTATTGTACTACATGGTAGCCACAACAAGAGTATGATGTTAGTCGAATAGATTAAGGGTTATGAACATCCATATTATGCAGATTTCAGGGGCCAAGATAGCCACTCCAGTCATCCAACCTTTACCACAAGAAAGTAAGGTAGTGCACCGTTTACAAGTTCACTGCATTCATTCCTTGCCCCATTCATCACAGGTTAGTACATAGTAGTTTTTTAGGAAAAATCGATTACTTCAGATTTCATACATCCACAATAATACATATAGTAGAAGGGAAGTTAAGTTATCCGCTACAACAAATAGGAAAAGCCTGTCTTCCTTCAGTGCTTGAGATGCAAACTTCTTTAGTTCAGACTTAAGAAGACATTTTGAGAGGCAACTCTACTCTATCCCTTGACCAAATCCATTGCACACTATCTAGTTTCATGCCAAGAACAACACCTGATACAAAGAAATAGTCAAATAACAATTGAGCAGCTTTTACCGGAAGTGTAGAATGCCACAAGAATTGAACCTACTCTTTATCCGGCACCACACTTGACTGCTTCAGCGCCAAGTCCTACAGCGAGGCTACAGAGAGCTTCTTCACCAAGCAAATAAATAATACAGACTCATGTGATGTGGAGCTATAAACTGAACGTTACCCATAAAAAACGAACTGAATTGCAGCAGCAGTTCACAACTGAACTGCTCCTTTTTCTTCTGTTTGAATGAAAATAACGACCTCTCAAATGAGGCAGCACGAGGAGCAGCCATCCCGCAGATAGAGGTCGCAGAGTGTGGGTGTGGAGCGGCGGCGAAGGTGGCAATCCACGACGGTGCAGGTGGTAGTCCATGGCGGCGCGCCTAGGGGCGCACCGGCAGCATGCGGAAAGCAGGGGAGTCCACGCCTACTCTTCGGCAGAGGCGACACGGGTGGCCTCTATATTACGTCGATGGTTGCAGGAAGGCAGCTCGACTGTTGCGTATGTGGCGAGGCACCTTGGGCCCTGCTGGAGAGGGTGCTCGCGGCCATGTCCAGCGGGGTGAAGAGAGGGACTGACGCAGAGCAGTTAGTACATACATACTTACATGTCCAGATAAGCAGATAACCCTCACGAGGCTGCTACAGTTTAGTGAGTGTGTACTGTGTAGTGTAGATGCCACCAAGCTGGACTCTGACGCTCTGTACAAATATGTATTTGAATTATAACTTTGCATGTTTCTGTGAGAGGTGACGTAAATATATTCAGGCCTGCCCTGTAGGTCCAAGTTCAGACTAACGATGCCAACAGGGCTGGTTTCTTTATTTCGTCTACAGGTACAGGAAGGTAAAGAATCGTTTTAATGATAACACTCCGAACATATCCTTTTTGTCTTATATAGTAAGAATTGTCATCGATGAGGATAGGAAAGGAAAGAAACGCTAAGCAAGCATAGGCTAAACATACCCAAATGTGGTCAGTATGTTTCCAAAAGAGAGCCGATCGAGATTGCATTTCCTGCCTATTTCGTATCAGGAGCTTTCCTACACACCAACAATGGCAATTATAACATTCCAACTTCTACATGGAACATGATAGAGCTATATGCGTCAGTTGATCTTTACCTTCTATTTGCATCCCTTAATCTGAACACAGTCAAAAAACAGAATTGGTACGTGAAATCTACAAGACATATATACATACCTCATATGCGACTATATTATCATCCAAGGATTCATCCGGCAAGCACACAGATAACCTCTTCTCGTTCTAGATCCCCAAGCCTACCACCGCACCTATCCCATACTTTTGCCAATGGAGAATGTCGCCGTGCTGATCGTTGGTGCCGGGCCGGCAGGCCTCGCGACGGCGGCGTGTCTTACCCAGCTCTCCATTCCCTACGTCATCGTCGAGCGCGAGAGCTGCAGCGCGTCACTTTGGCGCCACCGCGCATACGACCGCCTGAAGCTGCACCTCGCCAAGGAGTTTTGTGAGCTACCGCACATGTCGTACCCAGCAGATGCACCAACGTACATACCAAAGGCCCTGTTTGTCAAGTACTTGGATGACTATATTGAACGTTTCAATATCCAACCCAAGTATCTTACAAGCGTGGAGTCATCCGCATATGACGCTGATAAAAAATGTTGGTCCATTGTGGCTCATGACATGGCGAAGTGCACAACCATTAGTTTCATGGCGAAGTTTCTTGTTGTGGCAAGCGGTGAGAATAGTACAGGCAATATTCCACTGATCCCTGGATTGCAAAGTTTTCCAGGTGAGGCCATCCACTCATCAGGTTACAAGTCAGGCAAGAGTTTCTCCGGTAAGAGCGTGTTGGTCGTCGGATCTGGCAACTCCGGGATGGAAATTGCTTACGACCTTGCTACCCATGGTGCCGATACTTCGATTGTTATACGAAGCCCGGTAAGTGCACTATATATTTTTATAGTAGGCATACGATTTCTTCGTACCATTACAACTAGAATGATATTTTATTTTAAATCATATGATGCAAAAGATGTGTGACAAATTGTGTGTCTGCAGATTCATGTAATGACAAAGGAATTAATCCGGTTGGGGATGACACTAGCCCACCATCTTCCACTTAGTCTAGTGGATAACCTCCTTGTTATGGCAGCAAAATTCATACATGGAGACCTATCAAGCTATGGCATCACAATGCCAAAAATGGGCCCAATGATCCTCAAGTCAAAGACAGGACGATCCGCTGTTATTGATGTTGGCACTGTTGGGTTAATTAAAAAGGGCGTCATCCAAGTAAGTACATCATTGGACATGACATAAAACTTAGACATAATGAAATAATTTAATAAAGCGGTTTATTAACATTTTATGTACCTTTTATAGGTTCAAGGAAGCATTAGTAAGATCATGGGGAATATAGTTAAATTTCAGTGTGGGGATGAAATCTCATATGATGCAATTGTGTTTGCAACCGGATACAAAAGCACAGCAAATGTGTGGCTCAAGGTATTAACATTGATTTTTAAATTTGTCTAAGTTAAATTCTTCTAGGTATATAAATTATTGGATCTTCTAACCATGATATATGTTGTTTATGAGTGCAGAATGGTGAGAGCATGTTAAATGAAAATGGACTGCCGACGAAAGAACATCCAAATCATTGAAAGGTGAAAA